>OZ014476.1:5275985-5921485 GCA_963965965.1 Trididemnum nubilum
TACATGTACATCTGCAAAGGAAATAGAAGCATTACGGCAACATAATTACGTATAGCTGACTAATAACGTACATTATATGAGGAAATACTTTAAATTATTATCTAACAAAATAAAAATGCCTTTCCAGTTCTGGAGCAAAGCAATCATATTAAAATTACAGTCAAACAAGCAACAGCATTTTTATTTTGTTAGATAGCAATTTTAAGTATTTCCTCATATAATGTACGTTATTAGTCAGCTATACGTAATTTATGTTGCCGTAATGCTTCTATTTTCTTTGCAGATGTATATGTATTATTGTTTATAATATCCTGAGGAAGGCTTAATTGTTGTGAGCTGAAAACGTTCAATATGTTTTGCTTTTATTAAAAATGTTAAATCCAACAAAGTTGCTGCTTATTGCTTTAATATGGTTCTGCAAATCCCCCTCTTGGCCTGAATTATATTATAACATCAGCAACAAAAGAGGTATTTCCATTAACAAGCTCCAAATTTGTGAAAAGCTTGGACAAAAAGCTGTAAAACTTCGTTTGGACATGAAATACTTGGAAGCATGCGTTGAACTAGACATTTGCCCAAAGGTTTTGAGATTTAAACCCCCCAACATCTCAGTTTACCAAAACTTATCTTCGGTATACAACATAGGCCTTAAAAGAAAAATTAAAGAAACCAGATCATCCCTTAAACTGGCTCAAACTAAATATGTCAACTCAAAACAGATCATTTTTCATCAATTATCATGGTTTGAAGAACAATGTTTGGTGTATTTACTGGAAAAGCATTTTCAAAATCTAATCAATAACACACTTATAAGAGCCACCAAAAGAATGCATCATCAATCTAAGCTCTAAGAAGTTAAATTTGCAAGAAGAAGTTTTACGAATTGGTTTGGATCAGCATACATTACCTCGGAAATTGAATTTGGCTTCTCTAAAAATCTATGCAAAACGGTTATTTTCAAATATTTAAAGAAAACAAAAATTCCGTTTTTCCATGAAGACACAAAAGACCAAATAAAAGATTTGTTAAAAAATTTGCTTTTAACGCTGAACACCAGTGTGCATCGAAACGCAATCAATTTCTTCACAGAACATTACAGTCACTTTCCAATAATACCGATATTAAAGTTTGCAAATTGGACAAAGGTCACGGTGTGGCAATACTGAACTCAGATGATTATTACGCTAAACTAGACAGCATACTTGCAGATAAATCTAAATTCATCAAAATTAATACAGATCAAGAAATCCATCCAATAATCGCAAAAGAAAATTCAATCAGTTACGATGTTCGCAAATATTTAAAAGGTTATGGTAATGAAATCATCAGAAGCTTAATTCCATCACGAGGTAACCCTGGAAAATTGTATGGCCTAATAAAGTTCACAAAAACGGCAATCCAGCTTGACCTGTGGTTTCCATGATTGATACTCCTGAATATAAACTAGCAAAATTTTTGGACTCCATCATCAAACCCTACATTCCTGATTCGTACATTATTCAGTCAAGTGAAGAATTTTTAAACAAAATTAATACTTTCAATTTTAACTCACCCAACCAATTTCTGGTCAGTTTTGATGAAAAATCACTATTTACTAATGTTCCTTTAAGCCAAACTATTGATATCATTGCTAATTACATTTTTTCTTCTGACCGTAATGATCATCCTCCCATTACTAAAGAGGTATTTGTGAAACTGATGCACCTGGCTACTGAATGTATGTTTCTGTTTAAGGATGAACTGTACAAGCAAGTAGATGGTATTGCTTTGGGATCCCCACTCGATTGCACTATGGCTAATTTCATTTTGGGACACCTTGAAACGTTAATTTTCAAAGATCTAATGTCTTATAACCCTAAATTATATGTTCGCTATATTGATAACGTGTTTGCTGTTTTTGATAATGTTAACACGTGTTTGTCTTTTTTGAATATTCTAAACAGCCAATATGATAATATTAAATTTACTATTAAAAAGTTCACAAACACTTTGCAATTTCTGGATGTTGATATCAAAATTAGTGAGAATACTGTTGATACATGGGTCTGGAGAAAGCCTACTAATACGGGTTTATTTCTTAACTTTGCAGCTATATGTCCCATCAAATGGAAATCTGGTTTAGTGTTTTGTATGCTCCACCGTGCCAAGTTAATTTGTTTAAGTGATTCGTTATTTTTCAGAGAAGTTGAAATTCTTAAATCGTTGTTTTTAGCTAACAATTACCCCACACAGTTCTTTGATAAAATATTGCGCATATTTCTTGCGCTTTCATCTCATCATACTCAAGAAAATGAAAACAGCGATGAATGCGAGACTTGCTTTTTTAAAGTTCCATATATAGGTTCTGCATCCGGACAATTTAAAAAAAGTCTGTCTGAACTTGTTTATCGGGAATTTGGTTTAAAGTTAAGGCTAGTTTACGATACATTTAAGATCAATCGCTACTTCCAGCTGAAAATAAAAATACCGCATGCTCTCTGCTCCAATGTCATGTACCAGTTTCAATATTCATGTGATACGAACCTTGCCTACGTAGGCATGACAACGCGACATTTGACTGCACGAGCGTGAGAACATTTGGTTTTAGCTGGACTGCAAAAGAGCGCTATAAAAGAACACATACGCGCATGTGCCATTTGCCGTGAGGAAAAGTACACCGTAAACTCTTTCCGGATTTAAAAAAGTTGCCATACTGAGTAGGTATGAAACTAAAATCCATAAAGCTCTTTTGATTAAAAAACTAAATCCTAAGTTAAATAAGCAACTTGATGCTAAAAGTGCCTCTTTCTTGCTAAGTATTTTCTAAGTCGCAAAATTTTCTGTTACGTCATGATATCATAAGTTAGTTCTTACCTTGATTTGACTTGATTTTCTCTTCAATTCAATTCACCTTGACTATCACATTAATAGTTATTCTAACTAATTTGGTTTATTTTCACTCTTAAAAAATTTATGCTGTTGCTTGTTTGACTGTAATTTTAGTATGATTGCTTTGTTCCAGAACTGGAAAGGCATTTTTATTTTGTTAGATAATAATTTAAAGTATTTCCTCATATAATGTACGTTATTAGTCAGCTATACGTAATTATGTTGCCGTAATGCTTCTATTTCCTTTGCAGATGTATATGTATAATTGTTTATAATATCCTGAGGAGGGCTTAATTGTTGTGAGCCGAAAACGTTCGATATGTTCTGCTTTTAATAAAAATGCTAAATCCAACAAAATTGCTGCTTATTGGTCATACTATTCAAGCAATAAAAGCACCGATTTTTCGAACCACCTTTCAAGAGTCACATTTTCTTTTACATGGCTTTAAAATTACTTAATCGGCAACCAAAACTTGATGCCAGACCACATAAGTTTGATGTTTTTAGTTTGCAAACAAGCAATAATGTTGAAACATAACCACTACGATAGAATTAACTTCAAAACTGCAAAAACGACAGAGACAAAATGTTGAAGTCACAAAATATTTTACAATAGACCGTATGATAACATCTGGAATTGTAACAAAAACAATTGTCAGATAGAGTTGGCCTAATAATGATTTTTTTTTCCAAATTTGTAGTACTATTCGACAGCAATAAACGCAAAAACTCGAGATACAATTTTTTATAACCTGTTTTTGTTAATTATCGGTATCCTTTTTGGAATACCAATGACGTCCCAATACCAAGTGCTTTTTCGAAAATTCATTGTCAAAATATACGAGCTTTTCAAAAAAGAACCTTTCAACAACTTGATTGAGGTGATCAAATTTATCCAAATTCAGATGTTGGATCAATTAAATTAGTACCATAAGAGTTGAACATCTAAGTAATTCAATTAAGGTTTAATACAACCCTTTGAATTGCTCTGATCTCAAACCAAGTTTTTGTGGAATTGCAAAATCAGCTCAATAGTGACGTTGCTAAACACATCATCAGTTATTCAAAACAAACCAAAACGTTTCTATTATACGGATATCTGTAACATCATCTCATCATCTTCATGAAGCACTTTATGCCCATTACTTTACCATAGAGAATTTCAACCAGGTTTTTACATACCATAGTTTATTAGCCTAAAATCCTACGTACTCATATCATTGATGAACAAGCATCAGAGGCAGAAGAGATGGTTTCGAAAATATACTTTGCATCAACAAAATACAAATCAAAACTAAACACTTGTTTGTTTGTGGCATAGTTGGTTACAAAATAATTTCATAGAGCCATTTGCCTAATATTGAATTTGTCAAGCATGTTTGTTTTTTTTTTAGTTAAAACTGCATAATGGGGGGCAAATCAAGATAGAGTTGGCAATTCGATCTTTACTTGGTTAAGCGGTGATATATCTTATCATCACTTTATTGAGTGGTACTGCTCGTTTTTGAAATTTTGGTCGGAGCTTTTAATATCCGGCTGTAAACATCACTTGCATTAGTCTGCAGACCAAAGATCAATGCAAAAATGAACAAATGGATGAAATTTTCCCAAGCGGAAAATTTATGGCGTGCTCAGTCTTCTTCCGTGGTGACATTTTGAGCAAAGATGTCCAAGTCGTAATTCGCTCAATAAATAGAAACTGAAGTTTATGGTCACAGTTAACAACTTGGTCATACCAATTAAGCAATGAAAGCACCGATTTTTGGAACCACCTTTCAAGAGTCACATTTTCTTTTATACATAGCTTTAAAAATTACTTTTTCGGCAACCAAAACTTGATGCCAGACCACGTAACTTTGATGTTTTTAGTTTGCAAACAAGCAATAATGTTGAACTATAACTATTAGTATTAGCAAAGAATTAACTCCAAAACTGCACCAAAAAGAGCAAGAAAAAATGCCGAAGTCGAAAAATATTTTTAGACATAGACCTCACAATAACATCTGGTATTGTAACAAAAACAATTGTAAGATATAGTTCGCCTAATAATGATTTATTTTTGTCCTAATCTGTAGTACTACTAGACAGCAATAAACACAAAAACTCGAGATACAATTTTTTAGAACCTATTTTGTTTGTTAGGCTATTGGTATTACTCTTGGAATACCAACGACGTCCAAATACCAATGAGCTTTTTGAAAAATCCAACGTCAAAATATATGAGCCTCTCAAAAAAGAAGCTTTCATCGACTTGATTGAGGTGATGTCGAAATATTGTCGGAACCAACAAAAACGTGTTGTTAGAAGAGAATTGTCCCTATAACTGATGTCCTAATGTTCAGTTTCTACTGTACCTGCCTTTTTTTTTCAAAACAATCCTAAAAGAGGACTAGAAGAATTTATTTTTTTACGGTAATTAGGTAATGGTTAGTATGTTTATTGTGTATTGGTGTCTGGTGGCGATCTATAATCCTAAGCTATTTTGTTTTTTTTCTTTTACGCAATTTTTTTCTTTTACGGTATGCAAATGTTGTTCCCTTTAGTTGTTTTTTTGCCTTTGGGTCGGGCTTTTGGTTGGTTATGTTTGCTTCCTACTATCATAGTCGTTTATGTTACAATAGTTCAGGTTAATGCATTTCACGGGCTTTTAGGGAATAGGTGCATCCGATCCTGGGGATCCTGCAACCGAGTTCAGACGCAGACATAACTGTGTCATCTGCTCATTTGGCGTCGATCCAGACCTGCACCCCAACCTCGTATTGAGCTCATGTCTCTGACATTGAAAACACAAGCAAGGGTAGGGCCGGGCTCAAGCAGTTGTTGAATTTGACTATGGTTACACAAGACTTTAAGAAAGTTGGAAAAGTGCATGTAAATAAAACTTGATAAAATTGATACTATTTTACCGGAGCACTTTAGTCTAATGCACTTTACATGGGGGGGGAGGGGATTAAACCGAAACTACAAACTGGTGAGAAGAAAGTTTATCTGCATCCAGACAACGTAAAGAGCCTTCGTTAAAGACATAAAAAGCCTATTTGCATGTAAAACTTGAGAACATGACATCATGGTGAATCAGAACCAACAATTGTTAGTGGAGTTAAAAATAAATAAATCGAGAAGACTAAACTGATAAACGACTAGTATGCAGTGAGGAATGAACATAGGTGCCATAGGTAGAGCATATCCCGATTGTGCCTCCTATATATTCTTCAATAGAACCCTAAGATGGTGAAGAATATTTTTCTGGAAGTGAGCAATGTCAATTCTTTTATCCTGCACAGGTTGAAAGTCCAGTAACCAGCTCTCAAGCAGCTTCAATACAGACAAGAGGTCATCCTGCAACTGGCTGGAAATGCCAAGAATGCTGATTCAAATAGTGAGGCAGGCCAAGCTCAGCTGAAGGCCAAAAAAGGCTGCAGAAGATCAAGATCCCCCACTTATTATATGGATGTAACCAAAGACTTTTGCCTAAACTTGGATTAGCTTTTTGGTGAAGAAAAATAAACATTGAAGAATTGCAGAGAATGGTAAATCTCTTCGATTTGCGTTTAAAATTTGTGCTTAATACCATTAACTCATATTTAAAATCATGAAACCTCAGTGAAGACATCATTGCATTATGGATAAGTTAGAAAGTACTGGTTCTTGCACAACTTAGCTGCTACCTTAGATTCCTTAATCATTTCATTTAATTTTGGGTGTCACTATTAAGTACAACACATAACATCTCCCTTGAATAGAATGCACCTTAAAGAAATGCTATAAAGTACAATGGCCAGAACAGTTTCATTATGAATGGTCCGATGGCATACTGGTAACCGCAAGCATGTATAGTAGGGGTCGGCAACTTAAAACCCGCAAAAGAAATCCATACGGCCCGAAACCACTACGCAAAGTGTGGACTTTAAGCTGGAAACTGCTAAAAACCTTTTTTTTGTTAAAGCGTGAATTACCTTACTGAGTTTGATTTCGCTTGCGATGGCAAGAAGGTAGCCGATCACTGACATATACGGTTATTTTACTCAACTGTAATTTGCAAACCAGGGGTGCTACCTCTCAACAAATTGCAGTTAATCGAAACAGACAAAAATAAATAAATAAACAGTTCAGGTACAATTTTGCGTTAAGTGTAGATCAGGTTAATTCTCTACACAGTGTTGACATGTTAAAACAAAGCATTTTTAGCTTTCAATGAAACAGCATTACACTACGAAAAGATTTCATTCTTCCGCAACCATTGAACCAGTTACAACCACTCAAGTTGTAACCTTTTTCAAAATTTCAACCAACAATCAAATGATTGCTGAAATGTAAAAAAAAAACAATTCGATACAGTAAGCACTTTCTATTACTTTTCCTCAACAACTGATATATCTTGCTATTTTTATCTTACTAGGAACCACTTCTGTCTAGGTGTCGACTTATCAAAAGCGTTGATCCTCTTTGATATTGTAATTGCGAATTTTCGGTTTCTTTTTCCTTCTAGGCAAAGCTGTTGAACTTTTTGCTTTGATCACTTTAGGCTGCTTGAGACTAACTAGCAAAAGAAAAAAAGAATTGAAAAAATCTCACTTAAAAATTTTATGTAAGTACATGAATGTGATACACATTGATAATCAAGCCAATTCACAAAATGGTTTGCTACAAACATTTATAGTAAGAGTCAACTATCAGAACTCATACCTCGTATGCACGACCACGTAAACCTCGAGTAAAGCAAAACCTTGTTTTCTATAGATTGTTGCCCAAGACCGGGCCAACTACCATTTTTACAGTTTAATTGAAACTCAGCCATGCATTAACTATGTAGCCACAAACAAACCAACGCATTTGCCATGGAGGGACTTTTCTACTGTTCACACTCGGAAAAACCAGAATAGCTGGCAAGGCTGCTAATAAATGACGATAACGATGACGGTAGTAACAGGGTAGCCAGGGAGTTGCATAAAAAGTTTATCATTGCAGTGAACCCAACCAGCAATTGTGATGGAACTTCTTCTGGTGATAACGATTAGAAAAGAGCAAAATAAGCACAAAAAAACTGATATCGAAATGGTGTGCCCAGGCTATGATGACAAACTTACCCTGTTCGCTGGCAATTGATGGACTAGAAGGTTCCTGCTCTAAAACCTTCCAAACATCTCTTATTGAAGCATCATCAATTGATGACATCATCACTGGATTGCTGCTAGTGAGAACGGCAGCTGGTGATGATGTCAAAGCACGAACTACATCATGAGTATGAGTTTCAGGAGGTTCTGGGAGAAAACACAAAAAATTCAAATCATCATTCTACTCACTCAACCATGCCGAAGTGTATACCAAGATAGTGAGGTCCATTTTTGCAACCATTTCGCCCATTGCCACAGCTCCTGACAAACTATAAAGAGCAATTGGCATTACTACAGCAGCGTTAAGCGATGCAAGAATCAAACCCCTGACCGGCATTACAATAGGAAGCTCACTAATCACTCTACTAAGTTATGTTCGTTTGTTTAGTTAATTTAGCGGTCGAACAATTAGGAAGGTTAAGAAAAAACTAGTTGCAGTTGCCGCAATTACTATTTAAACAAAGTGTTTGTTGCAGTAAATTTTCTGAAGGTATTAAGCAAGTTTTCTAACATTCACAGATAAGTTTATGTACAAATTAAAATTATTCTGTGTGTGATATAACTTTTTTGCAATGAAGAGTTTGTCGAGAGGCTAGTCAAAGACTTAGATACTAACCTTTGTCTAGAACTTCAGGTGAAGATCTGTGAGAATCATCGCTTGTTTGAACATGACGTTTGGCAAATGCAAGTTGCTTTCTGTTGAAAAATCGTATTGAAAATTGAAAAATTGGAGCTTAGAGATAAAGTTCAAAATTAAATGCTAATGCTACCCTAACTTTATTATCAATAGATTTAGCCACGACCCTGATCGCTTGATCTGCTTTCAACCCGCATTCTGATCACGTAGTTGCATCTTTGGATAAGATGCTTTATGATGATTATCTCTGCTCGGCCAGTTGGTCAAGCGGTAACGTGTTGGTCTCTGAAGCGGGAGGTCTAAGATTCAAATCTCACGCTGGTCAAATCGCACACAGCATTGCCGACAGCTCGCCACCGTTGCGACATTTCTTTGAAAGGCGCTGTGTTGCCCCGGCACAATAATGCGGAGATGGGCCCCGTCAACTCGTTACACGCTTGTGCATATTACAGCGATGATAATGAAAGATTTGATTTGAGCTCCTCTGTGGCTTTGAACAAACAACAAATTCTGTGGATAAGAATTCGTTGAAATCTACATTCCTAAGGAAACTCCTAAGCAGATGTGGTTACCTCCAAGCACGAAGTAGTTATTGCAATGAAGTATGAGGATCGTTCAAAAGTTAGCATCTGACTATAGACTTTTTATTTTGTAGATTAAAAACAGACGCGCGGAGAAAAAGAGAAGAGCATTTAAAAAGCTAATGATTTGATTGGACATACCTTAGCGCGAGTGAACCAAGAAGAAAAAATTCACGCTGATTGGACAATTCGGCATATTCTAGAAAAACGAACCGCGAAGAAAAAAAAGACAAAACTGTCAGGTTCCAGTCTACTATTAAAGAGTCTATGGTCTGACGCTGTCCTGTAACAGGAAGATAAATACTAGGGTGCTGCAGTTGCTCCAACATCTTTGGATTTTTTTCTACCTTCTTCAAAATAGGAGATTGCCAAGGAAAATCAAAAATACAAAGTTTGTGGAAAAAAAATTGAGATTTAGGCGTAGCACAGAGATGTTTTTTACCAAAGATTTGGTATTTGGTAGATTTTAGGCCGCTAGATGGTGCTATGTGAAATCTGTGTCACAAATAAGTCATTGCAAAATTGTAGAATTAGTTTTGGTCTTAAACATTCAAACAAACTTCACTTAAACTTATAAAACCGTGTACATTTATGATTTCTGCTCGTATGCTTCAAAAATAGTGGTCAAAATTGATCACGTTTTTATGCTGGAAAAGTATATCATAAACTCTATTCGAGTTAGACCGATTTATTTTGGCTGTTGTGTAAAACTGAGTGAAACTTAGGCTACAAAGATTACTTTCTCAAAGAATGACGGTGCAGACTAGACTGTAAGCCTAGTTATAGAAATTCATTTAGCTACAGTCCTAATTAAACTTTAGTTACAGCAGCAGTTTACTGAAAGCACAGTTGTTATGTTTTGCTGTGTAAGATACGGGGTTTAGTCCAATCTACAAAGTATAAGCTCTATAAAACATGAACATTAGTATACCTACTAGCAATACTATCTCTAAATCTGTAGATTCTCACAGTTGGCTGCTAGGAACTATTTTTACACCTTATGACAATACTATCAAAAGCACACGTTTGCCCACCACCAAGCAGGAGTTCTAACAATTCAGCAATTAAAAATACTTCAAGCAGTGAAGAAGCTGATAAATGAAATGAAACGTTTTTTCACAAACGCAACTAACAAAAAAAAAACGGTAGAAAACATTGATAAAAAGAAAAATTCTCTCTGTTTACTACCCTCTTTTCCATCATGAGAGTCGCGGGGCAGCAGTTCAAGATTAAGCCACATTTCACAGTCTTTAATCATCTCTAATATTTCGCTTGGGTGAACTCCCAAGTAATTCTACCCAAGGTCGTAAATGTAATACTGATTCATCACGTTCTTTGTCGTCTGTTTTTTTCCCATTTGCTTGGGCAAGTAAAGCTTGTTTGGAAGTTTATCCTGAGACATTTTTTTTGTATGGCCATACCACCTAAGCTGAGATCTTTCAATTAGGAGAAGTAACGGCCACAGACATTTTCGAATTTCAAACATGTGCACCTTGTCAATAATGCAACTCCTAAATTTTTTATGGAAACTTTATTTTGGACGCTTGCACTTGCGATTGCACTATTTTAGTTATTACCCAAATTTTCATGACCATACAGTAAATGAGAATGGGAGCAAAGACTGTTTTAAAAATACAGAAAATTGAGAGCTTTGCCTTATATGACAATTCTCGATTTACAGCAACCGAATAGTGCAACTTCAGATTATTGCTCTTGCCTTGCCAATTCGGATATACAGTTCTTTGTCTTGCTTTCCGTCTCTTGTAAATGCAACCCAAAGAAACTTGAACTTTTATATCGGTGCCTGCTTCAGAACCACTCCATTCATTTCCATTTCGGGTTTTTAGGGTTTCTTGAAACGTGAAGTACATCGGTTTCGTGCTGAGTTTTATTCCGGCAGTGTCACAATCAGCTGCAAAGCTATCTAACGCGCTATGGAGGCCAGATTCTGTGGAAGCGGAATCAAACCATCAGCAAATAGTAGGCAACTGATTTTGCAATCTCCGATCGTGGCCCATTCATCAGCTTGGCTATATCTGCCGATCCAATTCATGAAAACAAGGAAGAAAAGAGGAAACAAAACGCACCCTCGTCGGAGTTTAATGCCTACATGAAAACCTTTGATTGCTTGTCATTTACACTACCATAAAATTCCAGTCGGCATCATAGAATGACTTAATGGCATATAACAACTGACCATCAACGCCAATCTCATGCATAAACCTCCACAGTTAGAAAGGTGATCATATACTTTTTTGAGATCGACAAAGCATGTAAAAAGGTCATTGCCATATTTCCAAGACTTCTCGAACATTGAAAACAAAATTGAACAAAACAATAAAATTTGGTCACCAAACAAACGCCGTAACATCATTAAAAAATGAAGAAAAGCATTTTGCATAGTGTAACGTCGATTATGCTTTTTTTATATCTGGTTTCGAACACTCGCAGCACTGCATTTAGCTTTTCACGTATATTTGACTGCCAAGGTTTTTTAATGATGTAATGCATCGCAACGCACCTGATGACAATCGATCAAGTGATTCATCGCGCCTTTTCTACTGCATGCAAATTGAATTTTCGCGCTATAACTCCTTTGTTGAGTGTCAGTCGAAATTGGTTGTAGTCGAGGAAAGACGTTAAAATTTAACTCTCAGAATTACCACGTATCTTTTGAAATTTGAAATCATTTAAGAATCAGATTGTATTAAAAAATCAGCAAGTTTATTCAGATATTTACAGAATTGCAGTCTTTCCTCGAGACCTCAAATTTGTCCTGGGTGGGTCCCGTTATATTTATATTTTGGATTTTTGTCCCCTAAGCTGTTGCTCTACTTTAACAATAATTTTTACCGGACTATTGCCCACCTTTCAAGTTGTTTCTGCGGGCTCACTTTAGAGTTTGCGTTCTTAAAAGACGTCGATATTGAAGTTACAGCATACTATCTGCCTGAAGATGAAACCATCGGTGAGTTTGGTTATTTTTTGCAATTATTTTGATTAGTATTCTCAGTCAGATTCTCAATTCGTAACTACCCTGTAGTTGTGATTTTTCGATCAATATTTGCCGTACTGTATGGGTTTAAATTGTGCGAGTTATTTGGCACAGCGCAGGATTATTTACGTTCGTTTTTGATACCTAAATTTGTTAATTGGCGTACTTTTCTACATAGTTAACGCGTGTAGAGACGTACGATACGGCAGACAGGATTTCGCGCCGTCTACACAGAGCATGACTTTTAATTGAAAAACCAGTATGGATTGACAAAATTCTGACTGTCAAAAAGAAGAAACAGAAATTACGACAACTTATCAATAAACATTTTTTTTAACACAGCTATCTACAAAAAAAGACTGACACTAGATAAAAACAATGATGAGCATTTTTCAGTTTAACATTAAGAGGCAGATATGGAATTCATTATCAAATTAGAAAAATATGCAATAATCGGCTATTAATTAAGCTAGTGGCAGTAGAATGCAACCTATAATACGTAAACTTTGATTTAGGAAGCGTCTTTTTGGCTATGCACTAAACAAAAACTATAAAGACAGTAGAAATGATCAAAAGTGCTCACACGTTCGACTTAAAGACCAAAAACATTCAAAACGAAAAAAAACATTTTCTTTTTGAAATTTCCAAAATTTTGATGTCGCTGGGCTACCCTACCCCTAAAACATTGACAAATTTTTACGAAACTTGACCAAACGGATTTTTGTGCAAAGCCCCCAACTTAAGCTAAGGTAGAAGTTGTAACAACAAAATTTTCAAATTTGCGGGGCAGCTGCAACACCCTAATGAATACCGTATTCAACAACACAACCACAATCAAAATATTATTTGTCTTAGAACAAAATCATAGCAAATTTTAAACTAAGCATAAAATATAACTATTCGAGCTTTATTTTCATGCTTCAAGCAACATAGGAGGTGTGTTTGAAAAGTAACGGAACAGTGCACGCTGCACGAACAACTTTTATCGCAGAGAAAAAAGCATTACTTTCTAGGATGTCACAATGTCGCATGGTTTCGAAAACCAAATTTCAGCATTATATGACAACTACATACATTCTTTTTTGCACGTTTTTTTGTCAAGGCACTTTCTTTGTGACGGTTATGTAAAAATTTGATAATATTAAGAATTTTTGGCTTTTTTATATCTTTGGTGCAAAGGATGAGCGTCGAACAACGAATCAATATGAAATTTCTTGTCCGTCTTGGAAAAAACTCCAACTGAAGCACTAAAGTTGCTTCAAGAACTCTATGGTAATGACACGATGTCAAGAACTCGTCTTTTTGAGCGGCACAGGAGGTTCAGAGGGAAGAGAGAAGGTGGAAGATGATCACAGGAGTGGGAGGCCATCCACAAGCAGAACAGATAAAAATGTTTGAGCGTGTGAGACAAAAGGTGCGGAGCGATCGCGGTTTTACTGTTAGAATGATAGCAGATGAGCTGGGTATGAATAGTGAGAGGGTATGGAGGATCATTACGGAAGATCTGTGCAAAAATGGTACCAAGGTTGCTGCATCAAGAACAAAAGGAGCGGCGCGTGCAAGTGTGTCAAGACATTTCGGAGCAACTCGAAACTAAACCCAACTGGCTGAAAAGAGTTGTTACTGGCGATGAGTCATGGATCTTCGAGTACGATCCACTCACCAAACGGCAGAGCCTTGAATGGAAGAGCGCATTGTCACCAAGACCCAAAAAGGCGAGGGTATTCAAGTCCAAAGCCAAGGTGATGCTGATTGCTTTTTTTGATGTCCATGGAATTATCCACGCAGAATTCTTGCCACAAGGCCAAACTATTAATCAGCACGTCTACAAAAACATCTTGCGACGTCTGATGCGCTCAGTGACGGAGTAAAGAAGTGAACTGTGGCAAACAAGGTCATGACTGCTTTATCATGACAATGCTCTAGGTCATAATGCCTTGGGAATTCGGGAGTTTCTTGCCAAAAATGACATTGCTGTCCGGAGCAACCACCCTACACTCCAGATCTGGCCCCTTGTGACTTCTTTTTGTTTCTCAAACTCAAGGAAGTCATTAAGGAAGTCGTTTTCAAGATTCAGAAGCCATTAAAACAGCCGTGACGAGAGAGCTCCGAGCGATCCCGAAGGAATCTTTCCAGGAGTGCGTGAAAGCATGGCAGAGGAGATTGGAAAAGTGCATTCGAGGCCAGGGAGATTACTTTGAAGGCGACATGTTGTAAAATTTACCTGTCAAATAAACTAAAACATATATAGAACCATTCCCGTTACTTTTCAAAAAAACCTCGTGCAGTGTAGTTTAAAACCGGCAACCTTAATGCTGCTTACTTTGTGAGGTCATATTGAAGGTTTTCCATTTTCTCTAACTTTCCTTCAGTGGGAAAAGTTTTGCTCGGAGAAGATGGTGAAAAGTCTACAAATACAATGTTAGCTGCATTGCATTTGTATTGATTACGTTTGTTCAAAAATGATACCAGTAAGCAAATGCGTGGAAGCTTCAAAAACAGTCGGCATACGTAATGCTCCATTGAATGATCCTTTAGCCTAACCAACACAATATAAAAAAGAAACTCGTTACAATCCAACTACCTTCTGATTTGCAGATTACATTCACACGGTCCTTACGTAAACACTACTAAAACAACCAAAAAAAGTCTTCGGGAGTGTAGATGTAGCACAAAGAGACTTTGTTACCACTGAAGCAAAAACTTTTACTGAAGTTGCAATGTCAGGAAGAGTTGGTAGCGATGCAATACGTTAAAACTGTCCAGCGTAAAATTACGATAATTTAAATGCAGTAAAAGAAAATCACGATGCAATTTTTAAAATCCTGAGGCAACATTATTTTACTTTTTTCTTTCCAAAGCAACAAGGTTTTCGGTATTTCTAAGCTAACTTAAAGGCGTTCACGTGTGACGTTGTTTCAACAACTGAAACTCACCAGAACTTAACACTTGCTGCTGTGTCAAGGTAGACAGCTCAGCTCTCATCTTGTTGCCGGATTCCAGCAGCATGTTCTTCTCCTGGATAAGAGCCCGGATTCGATCACCAGCTGTTCTGAGCTTTAATCGAAGGAGCTTCACTGAATCAGAACCACCTTAATAAAAATATGGCCAATGTTATGATTTTTTTTCCATCACGTTTTTTCCTTTGTCTTGAATGGTATGGAAACCCTAATTGCCTTATGCAAAAGCGGTTTACTTGACTGGTCAGACTTGAAATCGGATCTTTCTACGCGTGTTGACTAGCAACCTACCTAAGGCTTTGATGCCAGGTTTTAGGCTTTCAGTTTTTACACTACAGCACATCATTAGTACAAAATTGTCAAAAAAAGAAAAAACAATTAAAAAAACAGAACACCAACCTGGTGATGAGGAAACATCTAGCAATTTAGTTTGTTTCTCACGAACCAGTTGTTTTTGAAGATGTGAAACCTTGTCTTGCAAATCTTGCATTACTTTCGCCTGCAACATGACGTAAAAAAATTGTAAAAACTAAGCACTTTATTCAAATAAAACAGACTTTATCGGCAAAACATAGATCTGACAAAAAGATAAAACATTACAACTATTAAACATATATTCGCACTTACTACATTCAACCAAACGCAATGCGCATGTACAAAATGGAATATTATTTCAAAACTTAAAAAGCAATTAGAACACATTGGGGTCTTGCTGTAACATTCTGTAAGAATGACTCTTCCTCAGAAGGTTGGATATTAAGCAAAACCACTGTGGCCAGGATTGTTTCAAAATAAGCATCATAATACACAAAGTGAGAAGGCCAAACCATACCGTTTTAGAGTCAGTTTGCACCTACTGCGGTGGGCAGATCAATACAGCACGTGAAAAAGAGATCAAAATGCTGTCTGCACTTTTAGTCAACCACTTTTTAAACTTCTTTCATAAGTTGAAGACAAACAATAATAATAATATGTATGCGAGGTGTGTTTGAAAAGTAACGGGAATGGCTCTATATATGTTTTAGTTTATTTCACAAGTAAATTTTGCAACATGTCGCCTTCAAAGTAATCTCCTGGGGCTCGAATGCACTTTTCCAATCTCCTCTGCCACGCTTCCACTCTCTTCTGGAAAGATTCCTCCACGATCGCTCGGAGCTCTCTCTCGTCACGGCTGTTTTAATGGCTTCTGAATCTTGAAAACGACTTCCTTAGATGACTTCCTTGAGTTTGGGAGACAAAAACAAGTCACAAGGGGCCAGATCTGAAGTGTAGGGTGGTTGCTGCGGACAGCAATGTCATTTTTGGCAAGAAACTCCCGAATTCCCAAGGCATTATGACCTGGAGCATTGTCATGATAAAGCAGTCATGACCTTATTTGCCACAGTTCACTTCTTTACTCCCTCACTGAGCGCATCAGACGTCGCAAGATGTTTTTGTAGACGTGCTGATTAATAGTTTGGCCTTGCGGCAAGAATTCTGTGTGGATAATTCCATGGACATCAAAAAAAGCGATCAGCATCACCTTGGCTTTGGACTTGAATACCCTCGCCTGTTTGGGTCTTGGTGACAATGCGCTCTTCCATTCAAGGCTCTGCCGTTTGGTGAGTGGATCGTACTCGAAGATCCATGACTCATCGCCAGTAACAACTCTTTTCAGCAAGTTGGGTTCAGTTACGAGTTGCTCCAACAAACATGTCTTGACACACTTGCACGCGCCGCTCCTTTTGTTCTTGATTCAGCAACCTTGGTATCATTTTTGCACAGATCTTCCGTAATGATCCTCCATACCCTCTCACTATTCATACCCAGCTCATCTGCTATCATTCTAACAGTAAGACCGCGATCGCTCCGCACCTTTTGTCTCACACGCTCAACATTTTTATCTGTTCTGCTTGTGGATGGCCTCCCACTCTTGTGATCATCTTCCACCTTCTCTCTTCCCTCTGAACTTCCTGTGCCACTCAAAAAGACGAGTTCTTGACATCGTGTCATTACCATAGAGTTCTTGAAGCAACTTTAGTGCTTCAGTTGGAGTTTTTTCCAAGACGGACAAGATATTTCATATGGATTCGTTGTTCGACGCTCATCCTTTGCACCAAAGATATAAAAAAGCCAAAAATTCTTAATATTATCAAATTTTTTTAACAGTCACAAAGAAAGTGCCTTGACAAAAAAACGTGCAAAAAAGAATGTATGTAGTTGTCATATAATGCTGAAATTTGGTTTTCAAAACTTTTTTCTCTGCGATAAAAGTTGTTCGTGCAGCGTGCGCAGTCCCGTTACTTTTCAAACACACCTCGTAATTTCTACTTCTCTATTATCCTCAAAAATACAACAAACTTGAAGAGATAACGCACTTGTATATGATTGGATAACCAAGGCGAATCAGCGGCCATCCCAACCGTAAGTTGCGACACTTTGTCACTGAGCTCCACTGCTCGCAAATTATTTTGTATCCCCCCACGGTAATATTCGTCTGCTTCGCGACGTGATTCAGAGAGTTGTAACGTTAAGTACGAAATTTCATGCCTGAAACAAATAAACTCTTTGCATAAAAAAACATTCAATTTTCAAAGCAATTGTAAGCTGACATTTACGCTTCATTTTGATACCATAACTTCATACCTCAAGACTACCTTTCGGAAGGAAATTGAATCTCAAACCCTTCGTTTTTAATGTAAGTTTGCGTACATTTTATATGATCAATAATAGAAAACAGAGACAGTACATTACTTTCAAATTTATCAGCGCTACAACAATAAATCTATAACTGCTTTGGGCATGGCAGTCACATTCTTTGATTGTGCCTTTGGTTGAGAGTTGCTGAGCTTGGTTGAGTCTTTGATTGACTAATCACACTCTGTACAGTCAACAGTACCGTATAGTAATCTCATAACCTGTATGTATGCCATTTGCGGTGTGTCTTTCTCACATATGAAACGTACTTTAACCGTTTGATTTCTTGCTCGCTTCTGTGTTTATTTCCAGTTGATTCCAGCTCAGCTTGTTGTAGTTTTGCAGATAACGCATTCGATTCCTGCTCATACTGTTGGGAAACCATCAACTGATGGTCAAATTTTGCTTGAAGTTTTTGAAGCTGGGCTCGCATATCAACTTTCTCAGCTTCTAAGTTGCCTGA
Organism: Trididemnum nubilum; assembly: GCA_963965965.1. Taxonomy (NCBI): domain Eukaryota; kingdom Metazoa; phylum Chordata; class Ascidiacea; order Aplousobranchia; family Didemnidae; genus Trididemnum; species Trididemnum nubilum. The sequence goes on from OZ014476.1 coordinate 5,294,280, forward strand.
CATAAATAACTGTGATTACATAATGCATTTCAAGAACATTGTATCGGAGGCTACTATCGTAAGTTATCTGTTGGTTAGTATTCTAGTTATTTAGTTTAATGAAATACTAAAAAAATCACTTGTTTGACGAGTTTGACATGAAACGAAAATTTGCAAATAAGATGAGTTTGGTCTCTATGAAAACCGAACAAAATGCTTCATAACACTAATAGACAAAGCGCATTGCAATACCGTTCACTGAAAATCTGGGTGACATTTAAATAGATTTAATCTCAAAATTCTATTTCAATACGTTTTTTTTATTTGCTTTTGTGTAATTGCAAATATGAAACTTTATAAAAGATATAACATATCCTTAACTTTTACATGGCTCAGTTACCAACCTAGTACTGTAAAGCAGCCAGTGTTCCCTTAACTTTTAGGCTAATCGGCGAGTGCCCAAATTTTCTTGAAACAATTGTGTCCAATGCTCCAAAAGGATGTTTGCGTGCCCTTATTTTTGTACCAATTCGTTATTAAAGTATACCTAATATCATATTTCCAATATTTGTCGAATTTTCTAAAGCTATGTTTACCATATTGCCAAAAATTAATTGCCCTTGTTCCAACCAATCGCTGATTCGCTGAAAAAAAATTGGCTTAAAGGGAACACTGATAGCAGCTATTTCAAAAAAAAAAATCACCTTTCATCAACGATGCTACCTAGCTTTAACATAACTGAGTCAGCCATAAAATAACCGAGTCTGTGGTGGATTATGAGCACTGAGCAGCTTGCAACAATCACTGAAATTATGGAAACCCACTTAACAACTAAAAATAAAAGATGGCAACTCTAGAAATGCAGTAATAAACTGCAAAGCTACGAAATCAACGCGCCATCATATCTGGAAACTACAGTATAACGCAAACATAACCGTAATGATAACAGACGCATGTTACAATGAATTCTTACCAATTTTTTTGTTTAATGCATTGATGTGCTCTTGTATTTTTGGGTGTTTTTCAGATATTTCAAAGGAATTTGAAGATAGTTCTTTAGCTGGTCCTAATATAATAAAATTTATGAGAATAGCGGAAAATGTATACTCTCCTAACAAGCGTGACGTATTCATCACTCCTTGCTGCTAAGTTGTAGAAATAGACAAACATTCAGTTTCACATCGTTTTGAAAAGAAATAACTAATAGTGATGTGACAAGATGCCCGCTCTTTTCAGTGAAGGGTGTAAAAATTGGAAAAGTCTAGAACACCAAAAGAAACGCAGTCAGAATCGACACGCTTGAGTGATTCCTAGATAATTGCTTGACTTAAATGTACAAAACTCGTTCATTGTTGCGTATAGTTTATTAAAAAATGCATTTGATACGTTTTCCGAAAACTTTCGAACACACGCACCAAATTAAAATTGGAAAATCACTCAAGCGTGATGATTCTGACTGCTGTTTTTTTGGTGTTCTTGACTTACGGTAGAAATTACCCCTTCCATCCTTCTTACGACAACTTCAATCTCAAAATTGTACAAAAAACTTTTAAATTAAAATTCTTAAAACAAGGTGTTGGAAGAAAAAAAAAGTGACACCAAATTTTAGTTCGAACTCGCAAGGCGATTTTCGTGGTTTCTGTGAAGCGGACAAAAAACAAAATTATCAACTGTACAAAATTCCACATATTTATTGTCCGAGTAAATAAGATATGAAATACGAAATTAACTGTTTAAAACATCAAATACGAAAAGCTCAACAACCTTGATTGTACCTTGCAAAGTTTCAAGTTTTTCTCTCATTCTTCGCCGTTCGTTTTTCAATTCAATCAATTCTTTTTCAATCGATTCAACATATTTACTGTCTGAAGATTCTGGTGTTTTCTAAATAACAAATTATGCTTTTTGAACTCTTCTTCGCAAATTAATAATTACATAGACATATAGAAAGACAAGTAAAATAATATCGCGAAAGTGTGATTAACAAAAGATAGCATAAATTTGAGCTAAGATATGAAGTGAAAACGAACTATCAGCAGATTCTTCAAACTTTACTGTTTACACTTAATCAAACACTGCCGCTAATGCTGCATCTCTACCTCTTACATGTTTTAAGCTGTGAAGTTGCTCCATCTCTGACGTCATTTGCTTGATAACCGCTTTCAGCTGGTGGTTTTGCTCCAACAAATCAGACTAAAATAATTACAATCGATATTTGCATTTTACAAGCAATGATTTTTAGTAACGTATGAACAACACAACTCTTTAAGTACAATTTTTTTTCGTAGGAAGTCGATTAATTGCACACACACTGCACAGAGTAGCCTACACTCTAGACGCAATGCAATGAAGATGGACTACGTAATAAGTTATAATTCAAAATTACTTTCGAAAGCATTTCAACAGAGATCAAGATATATTTGAGGTTTGGTCTTGGACTACAAAAATGTTTGTTAAGACTTGTGCAGCAGAAATATTTTGTCACAAGTTCTTTATTTCATACAATTAGAATTTTCTGCTACCTAGTTGTAGTATTTAGGCTTGATGTAAAAACTAATCGATATTTCACAATATTTCGTAACTTCGCTTAGTAGTTTGACTCTCTTTCAACTTTTTATCAAGTTATACTTTTACCTGTAAAGTAGACGAACTAACAGAAAAATTGTCCGATTCCAGATTCAATTCGTAATCTGATATTAATTTGTGTTGTTTCAATATCGACATAGCAGCTTTGAGACGTCGACTCGTCTCGGCACAAACCAATCTGGATTCCTCCACCTCGGCACGAATCCGCTCCTTTTCCGCTACAGCGCTGTCACGTGACCTGACTAAGTTATTTGCAAAGTCTTCAGCCTGAAAACAAAACGTCTCTTGATTCACCCGTAAATGGAATTATCTGAGTTATACCTAACCTAATCTTTCATTACACTCGCTGTATTACGCCGAAGCGTCTAACAAGTTTGCGAGGCCCATCTATGCGCTGTTGCACCCCGGCAACACAGCTCCTTTCAAAAAAATGTAGCGGTGATGGCGAGCCTTTGGCAACACTGTGTCCGATTTGACCGACACAAAGATTTGAACCTCAGAGCTTCTGTTCCAGAAACGAACAAATTACCAGATACTTTTCAACCAACTGGCTGGTCGAGGTATATCTTATGTACCAATAAAAAAACACTGTAGCTGAATGCAAAGCTTCATAACCTTCACATAAGCATCCGATTCAGCGTCTTCATATTTCCGTCTACAATCCAACTTCACCTGTTGCATGTTACGCTCCAGTGCCTCTTCACGTTTTGCTGATTTTACGAGATCAGATTTATATCTGAAAATCCAAAAAAAAACACAATAACTTAAACATAAACAACAAGCTTGTTCAGTATAGTTCAACACGAAGGTTACTCACATTCGAATGCAAATTCGATTGATTTTGTTTTGTAAGTGCTGGACTGAATGACAATGAATATTTTGTGACATTATGACAAAGATGAGCCTAATATTCGCTTTCCAAAGGCACCCATCCACACAGCTTAGATCAAATGTTTCATGTATGCAATATGTAAGTGGAAAAATTATTATTCAAGTTCACATTCTGGTATATTTTTCCGCACAAAAACCACTACATTTTTGTGGTTGTTGATGCCATAGTTTCCCAATTAACTATGCTACAAAAAAGAGATTGGTTATTTACTATATAAAGTGCATACTGCACTGTACAGTAGCACAGTGTAAGTTGATTGTTTAATTCGAACCGCTAAACCTCACATTGATACTATGCCTTTTTGGACTTGAGCAAAGCATTGTTTGCTGCACTTTTAAATTTCGGATGCTGTTATTTAGTAATACGAATAGTAGAGCATTGGGGAAGAATTGAACCTCTTTACTTGGTCTCACATAATCATATTTAATCAGTTTCGAAAATCAAGGAAATAGCTGTCAACAGAAAAATCACTATTCTATAAAATAAACATACTTCTCAATTTCGCTTTTCAGCTTCTTGTTTTCAGCTTTTAAAAGGTCGTCTCTCTTTTTCAGCAACGCTACTTCAGAGTCTTTTGCCACTGAACATCTATTCTTTTCAATTTCTTCATTCTCCAGCCTAAAAGTAAAAAAAAATTATCTGGTCAATGATAGTGATGAATTGCATAATTTGCTGACATCACATTAAACGATTGTGGTGTTTAGTTAGGTTTTCGCTATGAAGATCTTCACAATGATAAACAAACAAGACAACACTGCAATATGATGCAATGCGTTTAATAAGACTTCGCATGGCTAATGGCGATTCGCCAGTTGACCAACTATGAAACAAACAGTTCTCGTGACAAGTCAACCGAATGAATGAGAACAATCTGCAATGTTTACGTTTATCATTAAACTTGCTTCTTTCAATTATGCTTACTTCTTCGTAAAAATGTTCCACTTACTTTTCGCGCAAATCGGCCAACTCTAATTTGCATCTTTTTATTTCGTCTTCCAAAGCAGCTTGTACATTGTTTTTGTCCCACAAGGCTCTGTTTACTTCGGCTTTCGACATTTCTACTTTCGATTCAAGAGAACTGAAAACATAGCATTTCAAGCCTTCATGCGTGGTAAATTCAGTCAACAGTATCCAACTGGGTTCTTGTTCAAATTCTATGGTTAAATTTCCCATTTCCAAGTAACTAATATTTTTTGGTTGTTTCAAATTCAGCTCATTCTTGCAATTGCAAGCACAACTTTAGTGTTTTTATGCTGAGGCATGCTAGAGGTTAATTCTTTTCGGTCATTGTTACAATCGAAATGGATATTTTTTTTCGTCATTGATTCAAGCCAATGATTGAAAAAATAACAACCTGGTGAAGGTTTCTAGGAAAACATGATGCTAATTTGATTCATTAATTATCGCTTAATTTTAAGCACTGATTAAATTAAATTTATTTTAGTTTCGATGGACTAGACATACTATGCTTAGCATAGGCGTCGATTTTTCGTTGATTAAGCAAATTCCGCGAGGGCGAAATGTTTTTACGAAGTTTGGTTAAACTTAATAATTCTATTTCAGTCCGAATTTTGCCCCCGAATTCAGGTGAAGACCAAAAAATAAAAAAAAAGGTCTTCACCACATTCTGGTTCTATCTCAGTTCGGAATTTCGGATTTCTTGTTGCCAAGTGGGTATTACTTGCCAGAAAACCAAGAGGGCCAGACATATTTCGCCATCTTCAGTGTTAGACCTGAGGGGGTAAAGCCCTTCAAAATCGAAGCCTATGATGCTTAGCATTTGCTACAATTCCGCCCCTACTTTAACTTCGATTAAAATACAACATAACTACAAGGGTAAATCATTACCTAAAAGTTTATAACAAACAGTATGATCCTTTGCCAATAAATGTCAAATTAATACAAAAAAATTTACTCAATTAATTAGATACAAACCGAATTTCATCCTGAAATCTGTTTTCACGATCAATCAAAGTCTGCTTTGAGGCTATTAAATTTGATTCTCTCCGCCTAATTTCTTTATCAAGCTGCATTCTTCGTTCACTAAATTCTTTTTCAATGCTTTCTGTTGAAGTTTCCAGCTGTTTTACCTAAATACTTAAAGTTATAGTAACAATCAATTAAACCTAGCTGTACAACAGTTTCCGATGTGTTGGTAGCAGCGTTTCCACTGACGTCTACGCCGATTTTTTCCAGCAAAACAGTGATTTGTTGATCAAAGACAAATATTTTTTGGCTATATGATAAACATAGCTTTAGAAAAGTGGACAAATTTGTGAAAATATGACTTAATCATATTTTAATGCTGGAACGGTGCAAACGTTAGAGCACACAAACATATTTTTACAGCTTTTGGCATTATTGTCTTGAGAAAAGCTGGGCACTTACCGATTAGGCAAAAAGTTCAGAGGAATTACAACGGTTAGAACGCAACAAATTTAACACATGTTTTTAGAATTTTGCGCTACCATCAAACTTAAAACTTAATTATTGCTACATCTGTCCATATTAAACCTTGCAAAAAATACAATAATACATTTCGTTTAGTTTGTTTGCCTACAGTTGTTCGGTCCTCCTACCAAAATTAAGTAATAACTCACTGAACATGTTGCTCAATAAGTCAGACATCGAAAAAAGTAGTTAGGGCCAGCAAAACTTTCCAGTATAATCTTACTTACTTTAGCTTCTAGTTCGAGTATCCTGGAATTTTTCATCGAAGAAATATCAGCCAAATTCCACTTTGCCTTTTGAAGTTCACCTTGTAGCGCATCTATTTTTTTCTTGGTAGCTGCTAAAGCAGCTTGATGCTGTTCCTCTTTGTTACGACTTACTTCAATTTCTTTACTCAACAATTTGTTCTAAACACAAAACTTTACAGTATCATCCAATTAGATTTAACAGTGGGACAATTGTAATAAGTCTTCTGAAGAGAACTACAGCATATCATATTTTACTGCAGAGAAATAATTCATAAGTCATTACCTCCGGTTAAACAAAAAGATGTAACACAATGAAAAGGATTTGACATAGGCTAACAGTAATCAGAGATTTGATTTGCGCAATTTTTTAAATATATATTACGACCTAAATTTAGGCTTGACTGCAAAAGTTTAAAACAAAAGCCTTTGGCTACATATGTTGGAGTGCTGGTTGGTTGGAAATACTTGGCTCTTTCTAGTAGTGGATGTTACATCTAAAACATTAGCAATGCGCTAGTTATCCAGAGAAATGTCATTTTGCCATTCATCAAACAGACAACCACTACTAATTGATATCAATCAAAAATTGGTGCCAACCTTTTTTTTCATTTATCGCATGGGTAACTTCACTATTTTACACTTGAATAAGCAGAAAAAAAAGCTTGTTGTGTAATTCCAGTGTTCGCTGTAAGTTTTTGCTTATTGGCGAGTGCTCATATTTTTTTGAAACACGCGAGCCCAAATCTGAAAAAAGATGCTTACATACCCTAAACTCTATACCAATTCGCCGTTAAAGTACTTTATACAAATGCATTATTTCAACAAATTTGTCCACTTTTCGAAAGCTATGTTTATTATATTACCAAAAATGATTTGCATTTCTTCCAAATATTTGCTGATTTGCTGACAAAAATTTGCTCAGTGAGAACACCTGTGCCTCTACAATTTCTTTTAAATATTGACAATAATTTGAAGCTACACAGCTCACCTTCATTTCAAGACAAACACATTGATTGTGATTTTCTTCCTTGAGTGTTTGCTGTTCTTTCTCTTTGCTTTTCAGTAGAATTTCCATTTCGTTTACCAGATCAAGCTTTTGAGCTTCAACTTGAAATTTCAACTGACCGTTTTCTTGTTCCAGCTTAAGTTTGCTTTTTTGAAAATCACTGATAAGCTCTTCCATTTCTTTGGTCTACAGATACGTAAAAAATAGGTTATTGTGTGGGCACTTTAAAGACATTAATTTGTGCATTAACTCATGGTAAGACAACTCTTCACTGTTAATCTAAAAATTTCAGCAGGGTATCGGTTCTCTAAACATAGTAAACGATTTACATGATTACCACAGAAACTGCTAAACCAAATCCCATAACTTTTAGATTATTCTTCAAAAATCTTTTTTCTGAAGGGATTTATCGCAAAATCAAACAAAAAGCACCGTACTTAGTTCCCACACTTTGACTACCTTGCTAGTAATGTGCAAACTGTAGCCACAGCCATAAAATTAAACCGACTCATATGCCTACACTAACTGGTACTAAACAACAAAGCCTGTTTCTTTTATTGGCCAGTTCTCCAACTCACACACCCTTGACAGCACCATACAAATGAACCGCTTAAATTCGTTGTTTAATAGTATAAATCCAAATCAAACATGCTGTATTATGCCGAAGTGTGTAACAAGTTTGCAGGACCCATCTCTGCATCATAACTTCTTTCAAAGAAATCTTGCAGCGATGGCAAGCCATTGGCAACACTGAGTCTAATTTGATTGGCCCGAGATCTGAACCCCAAACGTCCCGCTCCAGAGACAAACACATTATGCTTGAATAACTGGTCGGTGTGGCATTATGATTTCTAACTTGCAGAAAATACAGATTAGCAACCAAAAACAGTCAAAAAATTATACCTAAATCTTTTAACAAATGGTTAGTGTTCTATTTACACAGCCGTTTGTTTCATTCTAATTATGCTGAGCTTTTTTTACAATTAAAACACACTTTAATCAAATCTTAGAAAAACAAACCTTGTTGAATAGAATTATAGTTTACAACTAGTACTATAATTTTGAAATTACAATAACTTGTTATAATTTGTAATAATTTGCTGAATACAGTCAGGTAGCCACTTTGGAAACCCTTAAAAATGGACTGTTTTTGCAAATACTCTTTTATGCTTATTTTCTGAACAATTAATCAACCTCAATTTTCAAACTTGGTATCTAAAGATTTAACATATCTTGTATGGTTGCCATTGATCCCTTCACAAAACGTGATCTCGTCGCAAAGTGAACCTAGATTAATTGATTATTGAGAAAATAATATGGTGTTTGAAAAAACAGTAAGTTCATTTTCAGTATATTTGCAAAATGGCTACCTGACAGTAGAATTATAATCTACAACTAGCAGTAAATACAGAAGCAACCAATAACAACCATTAAAGTTTCTGCAAAATCAAATCAAGATGTTAAAGAGTTGGTGTGTTGTAGAGCCAAAACCTGCATCATTGCAATCAACTAAAAAATTTTGGTGATTAGTTTGCTCTGTTAATGAAAATTTGATAGTATTTTAAGCTCAAGTCTAAAATAAATTAGTATTTTTTGATGTATTGGAATTTTCAAAACATTCAGTAGTAATTATGATCGTTATTGAAATCAGCTGTCTATGTGCAACTGTCAGAATTCAAAATAGTTCAACAGCGCAAACATATGTGGATATTTTTTTTATGAGATATATAGTTATGTGGTAATTTTGACCACTTTACAGAAGACATAAATCTAGCAGAAACTTACTTTTGAAGTTCGAAAAATTTCAAACTGCGTCTGAAGGTCCACCATTCTTTTTTTATGATGTAACTCCATTTCTTTTCTTCCTTCCAAATCATGATTCAACTTTGCTTTGAGATTGTCAATAGTTATGTGAAGGTCACTCAGTTCCGACAAGTACTTGCTTTCATTTACCTGTAATACATTAAATAAGCTTAAAGCCTCAAAATAAATCTAAATTGGCTGGAACCTACAATTTACTCAGTTTTCAATCTTGAAATTTTAAAGCATTGTAAAATAGGTTCAAATGACACTAAAAGCTACAGAATTGCAGAATAAGTGCCTTGTTCTAATATTTCAATGACATTAGCACTGTAACATGCATTGCAGATACAATATTGACTAATTAATTGATCCATATTGATCAATTACTTAGTTAACGCTGTAGCTGCAATGCATTTCGCAGTGCTGATAGAAATACCAGCTAGCATTCGAGCCAATGCAACTTTGCATTATATAACTCTAATCGCATAGCTTTATGTAGAAAAACTTGAATAAAAAAATTTAAAAAAAAAGTGTTTTCGTTAAAATTGTTTGTGAATTCCATCTTTAAAATATTACAATAAAAGTAGTGTATATGACCAACAGGGTAACACTACCAAAGTGGATCAACCCACCATTTTTAACTTTACCATCAGTCACTGTAGTCGCAAAAAAGACGTCGCATCAAAGTGATTTTAGCAGCTTGATAGCAGCTTGCTAATTAGTACAACTAACTATAGTACACTCTTTTTTTTATAAAATCAATTTCATCGGAAGACGAGGCTCATTTTTGCTAAAAAATTTAGGAACAAATTAAGAACAATGCTAGGTCAACACAAAAAATTAGGAACAAATAAAAAAGAATAAATTTTAAATCTAAATAGAAACTAAATTTTAAACTCATTCAAAATGATGAAATTAAAGTAATTTTTCAGCTTATTGCAAGCAAAACTGCAATGATTCCAAAATTGTAGAGTGCTGTTGCACAGGCAACTGATAAAATGTTTGGCTGTTGTCACGTTGAAAAAAACTTTAGTTTTTCACTATCGTACTTTTATGATGCTGCAAAAGCATTCAAAATTAACCATTTGACAAACATGGTCCCCAAAATTGACATCAATGCTCTCAAGATTTAAGAACATATCAAGCTGAAAATTGGCAAAAAATTTAGAGCAGCCAGCCTCAATTCAAAATTTACTGGTTCCTAGATAAAAAAAATCAATTGTACACCAAAGAAAGTTGAGAACCATCGAGATGGCATAGTTGGTTTCAGTATTCCCTCTAACTTTATGGCTAATCGACGAGTGCCCAAATTTTCTTGAAATAATTGTGCCCAAACCTCTAGAAAGACGTTTATGTGCCCCAATTTTCATACCAATCCAGAATTAAAGTATACCAAATGTCATATTTCCACTAGTTTGTTGAGTTTTGTAAAGCTATGTTGACCATTTTGTCAAAAATTATTTGCCCTTGTTCCAACAAATCGCTGATTGGCTGAAAAAAGTCGGCCTAATAGGAACACTGGTTGGTTTTAGAAGTCAATACTACAATTTGACTACGTGGAAATCACCGCAATGATGTAATTTTCATTCTGTGGGATAGTGCAAGTTTTTTTCCAATTTCAAAGAATACTGTAAGTGCTGGACCAAATTATGAATACTTTCTAAACAATAAAGATAGTCAGTTGCTGCATTTACGGAAGGCTATGCTGTGCAGTGTACGCTGTGTACAGTTGGAATAGATGGCCACATTAGCAGCAGCACTGTTTTATTTTTTACTAGAGCATAAAATGAAACTACTTCAACTAACATTTCACCAAAAAAAATTGATAAAGCCAGAGGCTTTATGTAGGCTTTTTTGTTGTAGGCTAAGATATACCATAAATGCACTGAGCTGCTTTGCAGCTGCAAGGTTGGTGGTTGATCTGGCCACCTAATTGCCAGTGGAGTTGTTCTGACTTCCCAGGAGTCGACCACGAAGGACATCAAGCTTGTACAGTATACCATGTTAAAAACCACACAGCAACCATTGGCATATCAATCAATTAATCACTGCTTCAACAAATCACCCTGCCTGACAGCTATCAATCAAATCTTTTACTATACTTGCTGTATTATTACGGCAGACCCTTTTGGGGTCATTTTTTAATTCCAACTTGCATGGGTGTTAGATTTTTGCCTTGAGCCAAAAAAATGGGAAATCCAAAATTTTTTGAAATCGTACCCCGTTTACATACTGCCCCCGGGCTTTTTTGCATCGCACCCCCTCAAATCTGAGAATACTCATAAAATTGGTATTACTAGTGCTAGATACTCAATGTTGGTACTCATTTGTATTGTTCTTCAGAGAGGAAGACAATGGTGATCTTTAATTTAGCATTCGAGTTACTTCTAATTTTTTGAATTTTTATTACAACTGAAGTTTTTCACAAGCGCATTAATTTTTTAACATTTTTGTTTAAGTTTTAACACAACTGTTTGCATGAATGATGTATTACCGAAAAAATACAGTTAATGCATTTAATTCAATACAGTTAATTTGTCGGCAGCGTGGCCGAAAGGGTAAAGGCGTCGTTTTTACAACGACCCCGATCGCATGATCTGGGTTCAACCCGCACCCTGGTCACGTTGTTGCGTCCTTGGATGCTAGTGCTCTGTGGTTGAGCTAAGTGCAGTGCCAGTGTGATACTGGTTAAGAATTCTCTTTCTGGTGACCTTATTGTCAGACTTTGATCAGAGTAATCTCAGAAGAGGGTACGGTACAATGACAAGTGCAGAAATTGCTCTCATGTGTGGTTTGAAGGTTTGGTGGGCTTTACCAGGCTAGGTTATGCGTGAATTCAGATGGTGATGAAACACTAGCCTAATGGAATAGCAGACAAGTGAGTGAAGTGTTACCTCCCAGTTGTAGAAAATTTATATCAAAAGTCTGGTATGTAACTTCTGAATATCTAATTTTCTAAATAATATTGACAGGTTTTGTGCAGCAGAATTTGCTATTTTGCTTATCCCGAAAATTTGCTATTGGCTATGTTGGGACATTAAGATAAGACTGTAAGAGCAAAATCTGTCAATATTATCCAAAAAATCAGATATGTTGAAGAAGGAAATCGGAAAAGAGAATGAGAACCAGTCCAAGAATTTCACCTACCCAGGTGCATCTTTGCTGAAACATCATGCACTGGCAACACTTAAAAGACAACGGCCGTGGGAATGGTGTCACCTATCTTACTCACTAAAAAAGATATTTAGTGTTACATGAGCCTCCGTTAATCAAAAGCTGTACAGATATCGAGCAATTCGTTAAGCAACCACTTCGCTTAAACTGTCTAAATCATACACAGTCTGTGGAACGTGCTGTGAAGATGACAACAACAGCAAGTGGATGAATTGCTGGCTGAAAAAATTAGATTAGTGAAGCACTGTGCACTATTGCTGGAAGAAAAAAGCAATGGATCGGAAAAAAATACATCACAACAAAAGCTGCTCATGCTAGTCAACAAAATCATGGTTATCATTGCTCTTTGCATTGCATTTTTATTTATTTATTATTGATCCATATTTATCCTCCACTCACAAGGAAGCGACGGCGGCGCTTTTATTTTGGACGAATTCTCACTCGCTTAGGAGTTGACCATTTTCCAAGTTTTCCGGTTGACGTTTGACTTCTTCCCACGTAAATTTACTGCTTGCTCGAAGCCACCAAGCAGAGATAATCATCGTAAAGCGCCTTATCCAAGGACGCAACAACGTGACCAGGGTGCGAGTTGAACCCAGATCATGCGATCGGGGTCGTTGTAAAAACGACGCCTTTACCCTTTCGGCCACGCTGCCGACAAATTAACTGTATTGAATTAAATGCACTAACTGTATTTTTTCGGTAATACATCATTCATGCAAACAGTTGTGTTAAAACTTAAACAAAAATGTTAAAAAATTAATGCGCTTGTGAAAAACTTCAGTAGTAATAAAAATTCAAAAAATTAGAAGTAACTCGAGTGCTAAATTAAAGATCACCATTGTCTTCCTCTCTGAAAAACAATAAAAATGAGTACCAACATTGAGTATCTAGCACTAGTAATACCAATTTTATGAGTATTCTCAGATTTGAGGGGGCGCGATTCAAAAAAGCCCCGGGGGCAGTATCTAAACAGGGTCTGATTTCAAAAAAAATTTGGATTTCCCATTTTTTTGGCTCAAGGCAAAAATCTAACACCCATGCAAGTTGGAATTAAAAAATGACCCCAAAAGGGTCTGTCTGCCCTACTGTATTATGCCGAAGCATGTAACAAGTTGGCAGAGCTCATCTGCAAGTCATTGCGCCCGCAGTCAATACAACTCCTTTTGAAGAAATGTTGCAGCAATGGCGAGCCGTTGGCAATACTGCGTTTGGAGCTGGAACCTGCAAGAGATTTAATTCTCAGACTTTTCACTTCAGAGATGAATGCCTTACTACTCGACCAAAAACTTTTCTCTGCGACTGTGGCAAAGAAAATTCTCACTGAAGATCGCAAGACACAAACACGCAGATAAATAGTTTCTGCGATATGTAACAAAAAATTGTAGATGTTCAGAAACTTGTGGCAGTTATTTCTTGGTATGAAGGAGGGTTAAGTAACATAATAGAAGACTAGTTGCCTTTTCATTAACTACAACATTGTAAATTACTACACTAATTTCAACCTATACTATAGATGCATAAGTTGCACTTTACAAATGCAAACTTTGTGAAATACAAAATTTATGAGGTACCGTCGACAGGGGTTACTTTGGACAATTTTGAGATTGTTTTTGTAATCATTCAATACTGCCAACTACATAATTATATTTGTTTGTCACAAAGTGTCACCAGTGAACTCGGGTATGCATTCACCATAGTGTTTCCAAATCACTTGCTACTAAACCAGAATTTTTAAAAAATTTGTTGGTGTCCAAAGTTGCCCCGTGCCTGAGGCAAGTTTGGGCAATTTCAAAAATCAATGTTATTCATAGCTCATGTGCTAAATTGTTAGAAATTACCCAGTTAGAGGAACAACATTGGACAACAAGTATTCAAAAAAAGCTAAAGAAACTGAAAGCTTGACAGTTTAATTGCTAAAAGTAAGCAATAACACCCTGGAAACATAACTCATCACTGATCAAAATGCCACAATTAGTACAAGTAATTGAGATCAGCTAATTTGTGCTTTCTATGTTTTTCAGTACACATAAAAATCACATTGTTTGTTTGTTTCTCAGTATTTATGCTTCTGTCATGACTGTGAAAATTCAGACGTTTGGATAACCTGATTAAAGGTTTCTAATGCTTAAATTGTCCCATTGATTTTTTGAGATTTTGACATTTACTTTTGGTGCTTGCTAGATTTCAACTATCAAACGTAAATTATTGTAAAGCATTTTGGTTTAAGCATTAGCAAAGGTAAATTACTGTAAAGCATTTGACTTTCAAATTCAGAGTGTTATGAACTATCAGTATTATACAAAAAGATAAAGCTTTTTGCAACAAAATCAAAGGCATTGGTTTTGGGCATTATCAATTTATGTGGTAAACAAAGTTTTAAAAAAGTCTCCAAACAAGTTGATTTTTTGAATTGGCTTCTGAAATGATAGGCTATGCTAGTTTATACATCCACATACACAACAATGCACAAGAGTCAAGTGAAAGTGTTTGAAAACTGGAACAAAATAGCGTAACAAAACAACTTTCAAATGTTTTCACCAACTGCTCATAACTTGTCTTAATGTCTAATGTCGAGTTTGTCACTTCACAATATACCAATCTTAAAGAAGTGGCTACTTTGCCTCTGTTAAGGTTAAGGGTTAGGGTTTGGCTATTTTGGCACTGGAGGCAAAATTGCAATTGGGCTACTTTTCCTCCAGTGCCAAAATGGCATGCAGCTGTTTTGCCTCTAGAGGTAAAATAGCCACTGGCATTTCTTGACCATTCTTAACCCATTATAATGGCTTCTGTACCTACAATAAAGTCACATGTTTACATTATGTGTGTTTTGTATAATTTTTAGCACACTTGTAAGTAACATGTAATCTAAAAATCTTAATGATGGGGACGCCCAATGTTAGCTAAATTGTTCAAAGTAACCCCATCAAATATGCAATTATCATCAAAAAGTAAAAAGTGACATTATTTCCTACTTCTTGTCAAGACTCAATCCTAAGTTTAGACATACAGATAAACCAAGCTTCAGTGCTTACACTGTATGTACCTTCATATCTGGATCTACTTTTATACATGCACCAGCATCAAAATTTTGCACCCTACAAAATTGCACATTTTTTTTTGTTTTAAGTAATGCTGTCAAATAAGCCTGAGGTGATGATGAGTGATGCTGTACTATATACACATCAAAGCTATATACTTCAACTACATATTCATAATACAAAAGCTGAAGAATCTTCAGCTGGAAAAAAAATTTATATCAAAACAACTAAATATGAAAAATGTCCGAAGTTACCCATGGGTTCCAAAGTAACCCCTGTCGACGGTACGCATTACAGAGTAATGCATTTCAAAAGCCTAAAGAGAAATTTACAGCTCTACCCATTCTAAGAATCAAGAAGCTGACTTACTTTAAAATTTATTTAAAAGAAATGCAATTTTTTAAACCAAGTAATAGCAATAAACAGCAAGACTAAAGTCATTCTAAGGATTTATTTACAATAAAAATAAAAACGTTTTTGCCTTTCATCAGGCCTATTCAGGTACCGTTATAGTTAAATTATAGCCATGTTAACTTCAGACTACCGTATATACTCGTGTATAAGTCAAGTTTCTGGGGCTCGATTTTAAGGTAAAATTTCTGGGGTCGACTTATACACAAGTAATGTTTTTAGACATGTTGCTGCTGAGTCGAGTTGAATGTGGTATGAAAAGAAAACTCCATTATTACTTTATTACATCATTATTACTGGTATACATGCAATATACAAATATGTTAAAGTTACTTAACAGTATAGTAGTACACAGTAGCAAGCGATTGCTTAATTGCACGTGTTTAAATGTTTGATCAGTTACCCGATTTGCTCTTCAAGTTACTAGTAATTATTCCAAAATGTTCTCAAATTGCGGAATCGACTTATACATGGGTAATACCTTTAATGATGCAATTTCTTGTCTTAAAATGCGTATCGACTTATACACGAGGTTGACTTATACACAAGTATATACCGTAACTAAAAAAAATGAAACACAAAAAATCAAGCAATATCAAGGTTGCGAGTCACAGGGCGTTAAAACAAAAAAAAGATCATCAATCGCAATAAATCTTTATTGTTTTAACGCCTGGTGACTTGCAACCTTGATATCGCTTAATTTTTTGTGTTTCATTTTTCCAGTTAGTCTGAAGTTAACATGGCAATAATTTAACTAATACCTGAAGAGGCCTGATAAAAGGCAAAAACGTTTGTATTTTTATTGTAAATAAATCCTTAGAATGACTTTAGTCTAGCTGCTTATTGCTATTATTTGGCTAAATAAAATTTTCTCTTTACCGAAGCTATGCAATCTTTTAAAAATTGCTAATAAAGCATAATATGATACAAACCTTTAGCTTACAAAAAAAAGTTTAAAAAACAGAAATTACCTACAATTAATAGTTCATAAAATGACAAAATAGAATTTTTTTAACAGAAAATAAAAAAAGGAAAAGGCTTGGCAAATGTTCCATTTGTGAAGACATTTTGAAATAAAGCCTAAAAAAACTAACTCTAAGCCCTAACCTCTACTCTAATCCTAGCCCTAACCCAAAGTCTAACTTAAACCCTAATCCAAACCCATAAGCGTAATAATCAAAATAAAAATTTCCGAAAATGAATGACATCACTGGAATCTTTGCTTATGTAACCACGCATGTTCCATTTGCCAAAGTACTTCGACTGAAAAATTGAAAAAACAGTAATTACCAGTCATTAAAAGTTTGCAAGCTAAAATTAGCTCAAGAGTTATCAATTAAGCAAATTTTCTAACTTAAGCACATCCTTTAGCATCAGAAGTCGAGTGGAGGACACAAGGCTCAAGGCCAAGACCAAGGACACAAAAAAACCCAAGGCCAAGGACAGACCATCTCAAGGCCAGGAACAGGAATGCTCGAGGCCAAGCACCAAGGACGCATGCACAAGTGTTTTCAAAAAAAAAAAAAGGTCTTCAAAAACATTTTTCAGGCATTCTTAATAACATAAAGAAAAAAAAATTTTTAGGCGATCTCCAAAAGAGGAAAACAAAAAAGGTCTTTACAAATTTCCCGCTAGGTCTCTGGCGTTTTCCAACAAATTTTGAACAGTTCAAAAGATAGTGCTGTCCTCAAGCCGAGGGCACGGCAATTTTCGAGGACTTGAGGCTTTGTGGCCAAGGACTTGATCTTCGAGGCCAAGGCCAAGGACTTCAAAATGTGTCCACAAGGCGAAGGATGTCCTCTACAACTACACATCTGTTTAGCATGCCGAGCCACTAAAGGCAATTGAATTTTGCTTTTAGTCCAGAAAAAATACAATTTCAAGTCTTGCAAGAGCAGGCCAAACACTGATTAAGCTTATTCACTTATTCCATTTGTTCTCTTAGGGTCTGATACCTTTAATGCTCGCTGAATTTCATCCATAGATTGCAATTCCATATCTCGTTCTTTTAAAAGCTGTAATACAAAAATATCACATTTGCCAGATTACTATGCAATCAATCTAATACAACTCATCCCAGAATCTCTAATAATATTAATAGGCTAGCCTGCTGTATACATCTGACATTACCGGTAGGTTTATAAACGAGGACTTATTTTTTAGCAGTATGAACGTGGCTACACTCTAAATGTACGTGCCATAGTTTACGGGTACCTATCTGTTACCGTAAACCAACCAAACTTCAGACAACACGGTCCAAACTCGGACAGCTCTCCTAGTGGTTGGTTTTGATAATTTATGATTTTTTAAAAAATTTTTTTGAAGCATGCTGAACCCTTTCATAAAAAAAATTAAACAATTTAAAACTAACCACTAGAAGCACTGTCCAAAGTTAGGACGGAGTCCGAAGTATAGCGGCAGTTGTTTTACAGCATAATTACATACAATCCGCACAGGTCTCACTTAGGTATAAGCTGTCCACTTGTTTTTGGAAGCTCTGCAATTTGTGTATCACTGTATGAGCATGCGCCCTCTCTCCTCTCATTTCTGGACTCATTAGGGTAAGGACAAGATTTTGGGAAATAACTTAAGATATGAAGGAAGAGCTTAGATTGGAACTCTACTTAAGGGTTAGATTCTGAAAATAGCTTAGGTTTAGACTTTGAGGAATAGCTTAGATTAGAAAGAGAGCGCATGTCCTCATACACAGTTCGCAGAGCTTCCGAAAAAAAGCGGACAGCTTCAGAGGCATTGCTAAGAATGGTGGCACCCGAGCGAGATTTTGTGGTGTCACCCTTTATGATGTGACAACCTTTATGAAAATTATGTCCAAAAGTAGGTGAAGAAAAAAAAAGGTATTCCCAAAAAATTGGGAGGGTTTTCCAAACATAAGTAAGCAAAGAACAATAAAAAAAAGGTCTTCGCCGAAAATTGAGCGCATTTTTGATCCAAATAAGGATGTGGACCAAGTAAAATAATAAAAAAAGGAAGGCCTAGTGACTGCTGCACCAGTCCGGTTTCCGATATCAAATCACTGCTGCACTGGCAGCCTGTTAGATTGCTTTTTTCTCATTGATTCGACTTAAATACGGCACTTTGATGCATCAAATGCAAAGCCGCGATAGTGCAGTGATAAGTGCGCTCGCCTGTCAAGCGTAGCATTTGAGTTCGATTTGCAGTGAACACACTGGGCAAGTCTTGCGTACGATCACGTGCAATCGCACTATGTTGTTGTTTTTTTCTTTCTTTTTAGAACCTTGCATTAGAGTTAGGGTTTGGGCAGCGATGCTAGCTTGAAAAATACGGTAGTAAATTGAAGTGCAAAAAGAAATGACCAGTGCCGCCGGTGCAACAGCAATTTCATGTTGGGAATTGTGCTGGTGTTCTAGACACTGCCATAAAAAAAGTCTTGATCACAAATTAGTGGAGTTATGGTTTCACATCATAAAATGGTGTCACTCCAAATGGTGTCACCCCAAAATGGTGAAACCCAAGCTGGGCCGCTACTCCTCCCTCTAGCGACACCACTGGATGGCTTATACTTAACGACAACTTTCTGCACTACAGTAGTCTAGAGATTAACTCAGAATCACAACCAGTAGGCCTACCGTACATACCGGTAACAATTTCAACACAGAATAAGTAATAAACATTTTCAATTAAACACAAAACAAAATACAATGCACAACACAATACCTTAAGGTTGTACTTGAAATCTGTTTTTAGTTGAGAAAATTTTAATTCCATTTCTTCAGCAATTCGACTTTTCAAGACCAATTCTTTTTGAAGAGTCTTTATTTGTAGAGTTGCTGCAGAATGCCACTGCCGTTCTTTTTCTTCAGCTAGACGTTCTATTTCTTGAAGTTCATTCAAATCTGTAGTCATTTTTCGCTATTACAAGGAGCTTTTTGAAATTTTCACGCTCTGGGATTTATCAACAACAACATCAACACATGGAAAATAAAAACAAACTGAAAAAACCGCATTGTGATTATATTCAATGTGGTCATGCGGAACGGCAATTGCTAAAGCGGGGAATTTTTCTTTTATTTTTGAGGTGCAAATTTTGGAGAAGTAAATGGCCTAATTTTATAATGGCCTACGGTAAATGCCCTAATTTTATCATTTATTATCTTAAAGCAGAAATGGAGTCCTTGAGGACACATTTTGATGTCCTTGGCCTTGGCCTTGAAGGTCAAGTGGTCAACCGATCAGTGGTCGAGTGGATAGAGCGTCTGCTACTGAAGCGGTAGACTCGGGTTCGATTCCCGGTCGGGTCAAACCAAAGACTATAAAAATTGGTATTCACAGCTTCCCTGCTTGACGTTCAGCAATTAAAGGGACAGTGTGAAGCCTCCACCGTGTGTGGTAGACAGGTGGGCAGGTGGCAGCTTGACTCGAAGACCGAAAGGTCACTTCGCTGTCTCCTGGCCAAGACAACTTGGTGAATAAAATGTAATTACAATTACAATTACAAAAAAAAAATTACAATTACAATTACAATTACAAGTCCTTGACCTTGAAGCCTCAAGCACAGAATAAACATCATGCAGTAGGTTCACTCCAAGCAAAAACCATTGTGACGTGTGTCCGCTTTTTTTGGGAGCCAAGCAAAACTTTGGAGTCAAATTGACGTCATAATAGTGACATCGTAAGCGGATTCGAATTAAGCCAAATGATAGCAATTGTTCTGAAATTTTATGAATTTTGTCTCCACCTTACGAAACTAAGTCCTTCACCTATTTTTATGGCCCTAAATGTTGAACGGCACCATTTTTCACTGCTGTCATACTCTTGACGTAACTTGACGTAGCTTTCGTTGTGCTTTTCGGATCGAAATAAATTTGGTACAAATAAATCCGTTTAAGCTCGGGCTTTGATTCGCTTTATTTGTTACGTCACTAGTGTATGACGTCACTGTTGCGCAGCCGTCTGATTGAGTGGTTTGGGTGCATTCCGAATGCCAACAAAGGTGTTTAGCTAACAGCGAAACGCGCTTAGAACTCGGATCTCGATTTGGCTCTTTAACTCCTGCCGGATTCTCCACGAAACGAGTGGATCGAATCATTGTTTATTAGGCGGCCAGGATAAAACAAAGAACGGGCAAATCAGCGAGCGTTTTCAAACTGTTTGGCCCAAACGATGTTAAAGTGACGAAGAGAAAAGGTATTACAGTGCGGACAACAGCTGACAGTGCAGGATTGTGGCGATTTCTGGGTTCGCTCTTGAAGATTTTCAATATTGCCGTTTTCAAATTCAACTACTTACTCAGCTAGTCGGTTTGAACAACAAAATAATTAACCTTACGTCGCGTAGATTCAACTGCTAACTGATTGATTTAAATTGAGCGCATAAACGTTACAAAGAGGATGTGCAACAAACGCAAGACAGAAAATTAGGTCCGTTTGGACGATTCTTCGCCGCTTAATGCAGTAGCTTGGGGAAATACTGATTTGCATTCTGCATAACGTTTAAATCTGGTGTCAACTAATTCTTGGGTTCGAATCTCTTTGGGGCAAAGCAGGAATTTACAGTGAAGGCGTGCAATATGTTACAGTTACAAAGGTACAAGCGAAAATATAAACTAAAATTGGAACGTTTCATTTTTTCAATAACTTTAGTTATGGGGGGTTTTGTTCGCGTTTGACACCCAACAGTTTTGTTTTGGCCGAAACGTTGGTTGTTTGCAAATAACGATAAATGCAGCATTTAATAGCCTTTGTGCTTTGAGTGAAAGAACTTGATTGTTAAGTCAATGCTTTTAAGTTGAAGCTGGCTGTTCCTAAGTTTTCACCAATTTTCAGCCTCATTTGTTCTCAATTTTGTTGGAGAATAAAGTGACATAAATTTATTCTTGCTTAGTTGAAAATTATATTATCTTTTGGCGTTGAAACTAGCTTAGCGACTTCATGTTAGACAAATCAACAATAGCAATATAGAAAAAGTTTTTAAAAAGTCTGGTGATAGTTTACAAATTCGTAGTACCAGCTTGTGTTCTTTATTTTTTATTTTTTCGATGCTGAAGCTGGAATGTTCGTAATTTTTTTCTTTTTAATTTTGAGCAAAAATGAACTTCACTTGGCAAAAATGAGCATCGTGTCACCACCTGTACTACCTTCGCACAGGTTTAGAGCCATTTGCAAGAACTAAATTGCCAAATGTCGGAAGTCATTTAAAAGAATTAAACCAGATTATTACGAAGCACTGTGGATATATCGCAACAGTGTGTGTGAACAGGTTTTAGTGAATTTGGCACAGCCAGGTTGAAATATTATACTCTTCGAGAAGAGATGCATTTTTGACTTCAAAGTTGGTTTTAATAGTATTGTTTCAATTTAACAGAACATGAGAACAACAACTGGTTCACGGAACAACGAAATACAAGCGGTGGAATCTTCAAACTTGAGAAATAAAATAGTTAAAATTATAGAGTTATTTTATTTCTATGCAGCTAAAATACTGTTTCGAACCAAAAAATGCTGTTTCGAACCAAAAGACATCAATCAAGTCGCTAACTAATGACAATGACGTAACAGTTAAGTGGTATCAGGCTACTAAATGCTGCATTTATTGTTATAGCTTGACCATGTCTTGCAAACAACCTGCGATATTTTCGTAAATCCTTCAGCAATTAAAACGAAAATTGCAGGAAAGCTAGTTGACGATACAGAGCAAGTTTCGGCCAAAACAAAACTGTTGCAGTGTCAAACGCGAACAAAACCTCCCGTAACTAAAATTATCGAAAGAATGAAACGTTCCAATTTTAGGTTATATCTTCGCTTATAACTTTGTGAGGCATACACTAGTGACGTAACAAATAAAGCGAATCAAAGCCCGAGCTTAAACGGATTTATTTGTACCAAATTTATTTCGATCCGAAAAGCACAACGAAAGCTACGTCAAGTTACGTCAAGAGTATGACAGCAGTGAAAAATGGTGCCGTTCAACATTTAGGGCCATAAAAATAGGTGAAGGACTTAGTTTCGTAAGGTGGAGACAAAATTCATAAAATTTCAGAACAATTGCTATCATTTGGCTTAATTCGAATCCGCTTACGATGTCACTATTATGACGTCAATTTGACTCCAAAGTTTTGCTTGGCTCCCAAAAAATGCGAACACACGTCCCAATTGAGTGAACCTACTGTATGATATTTGTACTGTGCCTCAAGTCCTCGAAAATTGCCCTGTCCTCGGCCGAGGACATCACTATTTTTTGAATTGTTAAAATTTTGTTGGAAAACGCCCAAAACCTCGCAAAAGTTTGCAAAGACCTTTTTTTTCTTTTTTTTTTTTTTTATAGAGAACGCCTGAAAAAATTTTTTTGTCTTCTTTTTTTTTGAAATTGCCTGAAAATTGTTATGAAAACCTTTTTGGAACGACCGACGCTCGCGTTGCGTGTTTCTTTGTTTTTACTCGGCCATTTTCCAACTAACGAGTGCGAAATTTCACACTTTTGCTGATAACTCGAGAACGGTTTAGTCTAGCTACATGAAATCTTGACAGCAGTTTGAGATAAATGAGTTATATGTTTGTACCAAATTTCGAGGCAATAAGTGGCGTGACTTTGGTTTTAAATCTCAAAAACCTCCCCACACGTTTGGCGTAAAAAGCGGTCTCAGTCAAAAACGGCTTGAGTATGGCAAAAAATATTTCATAGGGCTGTATGTCTTAAGATACCCTTTTATCCCAATCAACCCACTTTTGGCCGCGATGAGTTTTTTTTTTTCCTTTTTTTTCTTCCTAATTTTTGAACGCTCTTTTTCTCCTAAACCACAAAACATCGAAATCTAATTTTTGTGTAAAGTTGTTGAGCTGCAAACGCAATTTTTTCTCCCGAAAATTTTTGGGGCAACTTTACTGGGAACTCCCCCAAAATGGGGCCCCAAAAAATCAATTTTTTGAACGGCACAAGCTAGAGTGCTAGTTTTTTTTGATATCAGCAGATATTTAACAGACAAATATTTTGACATAGTTTGGGGGTGCCATCCCCCCGGGGACGCCCCCAAATGGACCCCCCATAATTCAATTTTTTGAATGGCTCAATTTAGAGTGCCAGTGTTTTACGGTATCAGCAGATATTTAACAGACAAATACTTTGACATAGTTTGGGGGTGCCACGCCCTTGGGGAAACCCCAAATAGACCCCCCAAAAATCAATTTTTTGAGTGGCTTAACTTAGGGTGCCAGTTTGTTTTGATATCAGCAGATATTTAACAGACTAATAATTAGACATAGTTTGAAGGTGCCACACTCCCGGAGACCCTCCCCCCAAATGGACCCCTAAAAATCAATTTTTTGAATGGGTTATCTTAGGGTGCCAGTGTTTTATGATATTAGGAGATATTTAACAGACAAATATTTTGACTCGACTTTTCTGAAGGCTCCATAATCAGATATTTTTGAATAAATGCTGATTTTACCGTAGGCAAAAAGTACTTTTGAGCGTCACAGCATTAGCTAAGCGTGGGTTATTCACTGGGTTTGCTGGCAAACTCTTATCTAGTTTTGTACTTGTTTTTGGAGAACACTAGTGCCTACAGTATGTTCTTGGTCCTTGGCCTTGACCTCGAGTATTCCTATCCTAGGCCTCAAGAGGGTCTGTCCTCAAGAAGTCGGTCCTTGACCTCGGGTTTTTTTGTGTCCTTGGCCTTGGCCTCGAGCCTTTTGTCCTCCACTCCTCTTTTGTTTTAAAGAACAAAAATTGCACTTTTTGGATGCAGCAAAAGAGGTTACACGCCTACAGCATTTTCTAAAAATCAAGCATATATTTTTTTTAGTTTAGTGAAGCAAATTTGTGGTTTCAGTTTTTACTATGTTGTCATATGGTTATGTTATAAACTAAGTATAAACACACACTTAAATAAAACAAATATTAAAAGCAATGAATAGTCTATAATTTGTTAAATGATAACAATCAAATTAAAAATTACACAGATATGGTTTAGCCATGGGTGTATCCCATTAATTACGCATGATCCTACACGTATAACAGAAAAAAGCTCCACCATTATAGATCACATTTACACCAATAACATAACTCGTAAAATTGATAGCTTTATTATCTTGCATGACTTGACAGACCATTTGCCTGTGATGGTGTGTACTGATTTTCAGAAATACCCAAAAAACCTCAATGAGATGCCGACACTAATTAGAGGCACAAGAAAGTTTAGAACTGAATCCTTTGTTAAAAATGTGCTTGACAGTTTATCTAATTTGGGGAATATTAGTAATCCATGCAATGCAAACCAGTGTATGGTCGACTTTATTGATGCATTTAGAAATACCTTAAATAAACATGCGCCATTACGCAAGCAGACACGGAAAGAAAAAAAACTGAGATCAAAGCCATGGATAACAAAAGCGCTTCTAATCTCTATAAAGCACAAAAATAAATTATATGCGCAGTGTATTAAAGAGCAAAATGAAACTTTATGGCAAGAATTTAAAAAATACAGAAATAAATTAAGTCATGTAAAAGAACAATCAAAAAAACTTTACTTTCATAAATTAATACTTGAAAATAAACAGAACACAGCACAGCTATGGAAAACCATCAATGATATACTTCATCATAAAAACAAAAAGTCAAATCAAATTCCTGTCGAAATGTGTGTTGACGGACAAGCAATCAAAGACCCCAAATTAATAAGTAATGCATTTAATGATTATTTTGTGAATGTTGGAAAAGTATTGAGCAAAAATATAAACAAACCTGCTGATAGTGAATGCTTTTTTACGGAAACATCATTGATCTCAAATCAGTCCAATTCTTTTTTCTTGTGCCCAATTGCACCATTGGAAATTAAAAATCATATAAATGAAATGAAATCTTCCAAAAGCGTAGCAAAAACTGGAATTCCTGTAAAATACATTAAACTGGCTGTTGATGCCATTTCACCCATGCTTGCAAACATATACAATGCCTGTATAGCTTCTGGTTGCTTTCCAAATATACTAAAACTTGCAGAAGTTATTCCCAATTATAAAGCGGGGTCAAAAAACTTATGCTCAAACTATCGTCCCATTTCCATTATTAGCCCATTTTCAAAAATTTTTGAAAAATGTCTTTATAATCAGCTGTATAATTACTTTACAAAAAATAAACTGTTAAACAACAATCAATATGGATTTGTGAAGCATTGCTCTACCAGTGATGCTGTAATTGATGCTTATAATGAACTTTTGCTTAATCTTAATCAGAAAAAAACAACTCTATCTATATTTTTAGATCTGTCTAAAGCATTTGACTGCATTAATCATGGCATATTATTAAAAAAAATGCAAAAATATGGTATTCGCGGTGAGCCACTGAAACTATTTCAGAGTTACTTAACAAATAGATCGCAATACACTATGGTTAATAACATACCTTCAGACACTAACAATATAACTTGCGGTGTTCCGCAAGGTTCAACATTAGGCCCTCTTCTGTTTATCATTTACGTAAATGACTTGCCTCTGTCCACTAAACTTAAAGTCAGACTTTTTGCAGATGACACAAATCTCACTGCATCTCATCATAATAGCAATGATCTTGAAAAAGTGGCAAATGATGAATTAAAGCACATCAGTAACTGGATGAAGTTAAATCAATTATCAATTAACTACAAAAAAACTGAATATGTAATTATAACTAATAAAAAAGCAAACCGTAATTATTCATTAAAAATTGATGAAAACAACATACGGCAAAGCAGTTGCGTCAAGTATTTAAGAATACTCATAGACAGCTCACTAAATTGGAAAGCACAAATCCAAAAAGTTTGCTCAAAATTAGCCAGTGCTTGCTGGGCTCTTTATCACTTAAGAAAATATGTGGACTATAAAACATTAATAATGGTGTATTACAGTACAATGCACTCACACTTAAATTATTGCATTAGCTCTTGGGGTAGTGCTTCTGCTTCAGCCATGAGACCATTATTTTTGCTACAAAAGAGAGCAGTTCGAATCATCACCCATAGCAATCCCAGAACCCACACATTACCACTATTTTCAAGACTACAGTTATTAAAACTTCATGATATATATAAACTTGAAGTAGCTAAATTAATGCTCCGTGTCTACAACAAATCACTCAACACTCATAATGCAGAAATACACAAATACACCATTCTAGATGAAATGCATTCATATAACACCAGAACAAAACACAAAAGAAATTATTTCATAACAAGAGTTGCAACAAAACAAGCCCAAAAATGTTTAATTTATATTGGACCAAAAATCTGGAATCAAATACCACTGCAAGTGAAAGAGATGAACTTTTATAGATTCAAAAAAGAATTTAAACGAATCTTAATTGATACCTACCAGTAGTTATCATTTCGGATTGGGGGGTGGGAGGTACCTGTCAGGGATATGACTTTGAACATAACCTTGTCATTTTTTGCTGTAAATTTCCTAGTGATTTGTTTCTTGCTGTACTTAGCTTGCTTATTTGCTTTTGTTTGGTAAAAATGTTTTGTAAATATGAACTCATGACGGTTGACTTTGATGACTGAATAGTCTTTTCGCTGTCTTAATAAATTGAATTGAATATAATCCCTGTTTATCACAAAATAATTTCAAATTGCGGTGAAACAAGATAAATTTTTATCCCTAATCTAACGTTACTGCTGTTTCTCACTCATTTTTGCAAATGTGATAATGCTGTTCAAGAAACAAAACAAAATTCGATTGCGTCAAACCCTAATACGGCTGCATTTAATTCACACTTATTGCTACTTGCATCTTATTAATTTTCTTGGGTTTGTACTTTATACAAAACCTTTACCTTATTGGAAATAGTAGCGCTCTATAGCGTCACTATGTGTTTAATAGATGATGCAAAGTGGTTGCTAAGTAACATTTGCCACCAAGCATTGTGGAATACCAACTGTTTCCAGATAGCATAGGGTAGGTGCTGTAGGCCTACCCGTAATTATCGTTCGTGTGGTTGGCTGATTCGTTCGGTTCGGTCGAATTATTCTATGATAGGCATACAATGTAATTTTCTTAAGTGTAATTTTGATTTTTTTTGTGCTTTCTTTTCGAATATTAATGTACCGGTACGCTGTTTTGTTGATTTGATAGGCCTACTAATTTTAATTGTAATTGTAATTATATTTTATTCACCAAGTTGCCTTGGCCAGGAGACAGCGAAGGGACCTTTCGGTCTTCGAGTCAAGCTGCCCACCTGTCTTCCACACTCGGCGGAGGCTTCACACTGTCCCTTTTAATGCTGAACGTCAAGCAGGAAAGCTGTGAACACCAATTTATATAGTCTTTGGTTTGACGCGACCGGGAATTGAACTTGAGTTTACCGCTTCAGTAGCAGACGCTCTATCCACTCGACCACTGATCGGTAAAAAATTTTGGGTTTTTCTTAGGCAAGAAAGTGTATCCGTGTAAAGGATTGAGCTTCAAGACTTTAGACTGCAAACGTCAAGAGCTGTAAATGTGAAAGAAAATAGCTTGATGAACATTTATTTCAGGTTTTGTAGGCTACAAATCATGGTTGCAACCAGCTCTTAAACAGTAAAATACCTTATCACATGGGAGGACGTTCACTCAGCGTGACGAGACCAGAGACGCATTTACAATCCAGTAGCAACTTGGTGTAAGTTTTTTCCCAAAATCAGAAAAAAAAATAGGTCTTCGCCTTCTGTTTTCACTGCCAAATTGTAATAGAAACCTAAAAAAAGGCCTTATCCACATTTTGTGCGATTTTTAACTGCCCAATTCAAATGAAGACCAATAAAAATAATTATTCAGTGGGTTGCGCTGAATTTTTTATAGAGGATGCCAAATCTTGATGAGGGAGACGCTACCGGTAACTCTCGATGGGGAACGCGTCCCCCCTTTAATTTAAGTACTGGTTGCCACTAACGATGCAAATCATACTGGTATTTATTGTGTTTTTTTTGTTCTAGTCAACTTCTCATGTTTGGTGGTTTATTGCTACCAGCTATAGCTTACCAGTGTTGGTAATTGTGATTACATTTCATTCACCCAGTTGCCTTAGCTAGAAGACAGCGAAGGAACCTTTCGGTCTTCAAGTTAAGCTGCCACCTGCCCACCTGTCTACCACACACGGTGGAGGCTTGGTTTGACCTGATTGGGAATAGAACCTGAGTCTGCTGTTTCAGGAGCAGAAGCTCTAGCCTATCCACTCTACCACAGATCAGTTCAAGAGTAGGAGTTTTTGAGTAGAACTGTGTTACTTGTTTTTGTTTTTTTTGTAGTTTTTTAACTACTGCAGCTGATTTGATTGTTAGAATGAACTTATTAATAAATTTAATTGAGTTGATTGATAAAATAACATTATTTTGAAAGCTTTACCAGTTTACTGCATTCTTTTACAAATATTGGCCGGTGTTGGTGATGGTACTTTTTATAGCACCTTATCCAATACTATTACAATAACCTGGTAACTGCAATACCCAAGGTTCTGTCTAAAATGCAGAATTTTATTTACTTTTTTTTTTGCTGAATTCTACTTTAACTTAGAACTAGAAACCTAGTTCTACTTCTGCATAAAAATTACTAAAAATTCTGCGTTTTTGACACTACATGTATCTAAGGTTCAAGTATTCAGTGTAGCTCAAAGCTAAGCACACTCTACCCAGCACTTTAACTGCAAAATACTGGATAGGGAGATGCTTCTGCTGCTGTAAACAGATGCATCATTGAATAAAAATGTTTTGGGTGGAAAAGCAAAAATATTCAAGCTCATAAAAGGTGAAAAAAGTTCTCAACGTTCAAATTTTTTTTGTTTTGTTTTTTTTTTTGTCAAAACTTTGGTGCAGACCAGCAAACAAAGGCTTTCACATATGATTCAGCCAGGACACTTTCTTACTGCTAGGGGATGCATCCCCCCAACATTCCCCTTAGAATTTAAGGGGTGTCACTAAGTATAAGTCGTCAGCTTTATTTGGGAATCTCTGACTCGTGTATGAGCATGTGCGCTCTTGCTCCTCTCATGCATGCACTCATTAGGGTTAGGGCTAGATTTGGGGAATAGCTTAGATCGGAGAGAAGAGGAGAATGCACGTGTGCTCACTCATGAGTCGCAGAGCTTCCATAAAAACAGCAACAGCTCATACTTAACAACACCCGAATTTAAGTACTGACTATACTATACTTGTATCTATTGCCAGGGAATCAAGTAGGAAGTGGCTAGTGTTATGTTACATAACGCCCATAGAGAGAATAGGAAAGCGAAGAGTGTGCGCTCATTTGCCCATTTACTCTTTTTTTATTTTTTAAATTTTGGCCAGGGTTTGAGTTAGGATTAGTGTTAGGGTTAGAGCTAAGGTTATAGTCTGGGTTAAGTTTGGTGTTTGGATCAGGGCAGGATAGCGATTTTCTTATTCTTACATAACAAAACAGCAGCCTTTGCCAATCAAATATCATATTGCAAATTCTATAAACACAATAATTAATCTGTAAGTATGTACTAGTGATTCAAAATATTTTAGCATTTAGGCTAACATTTCCTTAAGTTGAAGCTTGTACTCCCCAGCTTTTAAGATAATGTTATTGCTAGACTATGATTTATTGATGAAGCATATTTGATCTTGGTGGTTAATGCAGCAGGTGTAGTGCTCTATAGCAGATAGTACGCCTACACTAGGGATGAGTGTTTTTGTTATCGCAAAAAATTGAATTTCTTTACTTTTCGTAAGTTACATGTCAGAGCAAAATATTGTATCATAGATACAAACAAAAAAGAATATTTAGATACCACTATGTTTAAAATACTGAATTTTTGATGATTTTCATATATTTTGAAGCTATTAGGTTTTATTCATCATTCATTTCAGTTTTGTAAACAGCTTTTAGAGAATTCTGCTTCTCTGAACCCCCCCCCCACACTTTGCTATGTGTTTTCGGTCTTGGTTTTTATATATATAGAGTATTATTCATTTGTTTTTAAAATGATATTGTAAGTTTTGTAGATTTTGTGTAATTGGCTGGTGGATTATGACCAGTATGGTCTAAGTTTGTATAATATCCAACGTATTTGATGTATTTTATAACAGAATTGAATTGTTCAACATTAATGACTTATTAAGCTTTGTTTTATCAATGTTTTCATTTTTTATTGTGCATATTTTAATATTGAAATACTTTAATTGCTTATCATATGGCATTTAAGGCTTGAAATAAACCTTAATTTTGCAAATGGTTGTTCTAAACAGGCATAGTAGAGTTGTTAGTAGCTCTTGTCTATTATGCTTGTTTTGAACTGAGCATAGACTTTTTAGTAGTGTTTAACATAAATTTTACTTTTTACTAGTTGTAGCTTACTTTTTAGTATTGAAAAGATAGATTTATTTCCTGAAAAGGCTTAAAGGACATAAAGATTAAATAAAATCATTAGTTTTTATGATTTTCTATTGTTGAACCAAGCTAAATCATAATTTTGGAAATATTAAATCCATAAATAAGCTGCCATAAGTTGATCTAAAAGTTAAAAAATAAATACTTCATAAACTATATTGGCACCACTTGTTTGCCGTGATTTCCTACCCCAAAATAAGTTAACATAAATTTTACTTTTTACTAGTTGTAGCTTACTTTTTAGTATTGAAAAGATAGATTTATTTCCTGAAAAGGCTTAAAGGACATAAAGGTTAAATAAAATCATTAGTTTTTATGATTTTCTATTGTTGAACCAAGCTAAATCATAATTTTGGAAATATTAAATCCATAAATAAGCTGCCATAAGTTGATCTAAAAGTTAAAAAATAAATACTTCATAAACTATATTGGCACCACTTGTTTGCCGTGATTTCCTACCCCAAAATAAGTTTAATTATAAGCATACAGTGTATGACCACTACATAGTACCTACATTTGGTCCAGATGTTAATTCATGTATTCTGAAGTTGTGTAATGTGGTTTCCAAGTTAAAAAAATTATTATAAATTTGTGTATTTGTTGGAAGTTTTTTAAGACCGGGCTTCAATTCACTGTTATCTTTCTAATTGTTTTGTAGGTGTGTAAATTGAGTCGCATTGGTAGGTGTAGAAGTTTGAGAAAATGCCTGGTTTAGGAGAAATGCGAAAACCTCCTATTCAGGAACAAATATCTGAAATTCAAAGAAAAATTCAACTATTAGGTGAGTGACATGCTAGAATACAAGCTACTGCACAACTTAATTAATGTTGGAGCTGAGATAAATGTTTGAAAGGTTAAAAAGAGTTTAAAATTTTCTTTCTACAGAAGACATGACGTTATAAATAGTAGCCAATGTCAAATCCAAACCCAAACCACTGCAGATATGAGTTGTCAATAGTTTTTTAATGCAAGCCAAATTAAAGTTTAGAGTTGATTTAGGCATGCTATCGTTTATGAATGCTGCGATTTATCATATCAAGCTTGTTTGTGGCAGTTTTATATGGCACTTTTCAGAGGTTTACATATAAAAAAACAACATCATTGTGTTATGAAACGCAAATTGTGATTGATGTAAACTTTTGCATGGTAATGTTTTGTGGCACAAAAGCTAGGCTTTTATTCTATGATGAACTGATATTATTTTACAAACTTGTTTTATTTTACTAGCACCATGTAAAATTGATGTAAAAAGGTCAATGTTTTTCAAGAAAAAAAACTGTGCATTTTGCAGATGGGGACAGAAAGGCGTATTATGAAAGCTCACAATGGTCAATAAAGAAGAATCGTGAAACTATCACCAGAATGCGACAGGAAAATAAGAAGCTACATAAAGCATTGGCTGATGTGTTGGCGGTATGTCAGATGACTTTGGCATAATAAGGCTCTCAAATCTCAGCCAATCACATCAAAAACTGAAATATTGTTTTGCTTTTCTTTTTGGTGTCTCAACTGAAGAGAACTCAATCACAGATCAGAGCAAATTATGATTTTTATTCACAGTCAAATTTAGAAACCCATAACAGTCTGTTTCACACTTACGGGGTCATCAGAAGATAACTTCCAAACAACACATATAAAAAAAACAAATTGATTAGTTACATTTGAAACATAGAATTGATAGCGGTTATTAACAAAATAGTGCGTCTGCCTGGCCTCGAAATATTTGTCAACTAAGCTAAGGAACAGCCGTTACAGAATTTTTGAGTAAAAAGGCGGACAACGTTGTGTTTAGATATTGATACTCATAATGGGTTTGTCGTCGTTTACGCTTCCAATTTGAGTGACGTGGGGGGTAACTTCCATTAGATTAAATTTGAAAGGTTGGGGCTTATAGCACTAAAATGACTCATTTGAAAACTCAAAATAACACTGCCAGTGGGTTTATAATTTATCCAGAAAAGGTAGTTTCGCAAGCACATAAGGCTTACTCAACATTTTTTAGCAAAAATTTTAGGTAAAAATTTGATAATAATCAAACATCTTATTGCTTATTTTGCAAGAAATTGCCAATTTACAAACTTTTTTGCAGAATAAGCAACATTCGATGTTTAATGTTCTGCGACAAATTTTTCAACATCATCCTTTTTTTATGTTACAAAAGTTCAAAATGCAGGTTTGCCAATAGTACGGAGTCAAATGGATTAAATCTATTTTCGAGGATAAGGGGAATAGTGGAATTAGGCTTAGGGCACCTCTTTATTACCACAAGTATTTCTCATTTCTTCAAAAACACTGATTTTGAACAGCATCTCTTTAAATGAGGTGTGGAATCATGGTAGAAGACAGTATTTGTGTGCAAGTAATCTAAAATGAAACAAACCATATTTATATTTCGGACGAATTGTGTTTGAAGCTTGCATTTGTGTTTTTTATATTAATTTTTTTTTTTTTTTGTTATTGTAATTATAATTACATTTTATTCACCAAGTTGCCTTGGCCAGGAGACAGCGAAGTGACCTTTCGGTCTTCGAGTCAAGCTGCCACCTGCCCACCTGTCTACCACACACGGCGGAGGCTTCACACTATCCCTTTGATTGCTGAACGTCAAGCAGGGAAGCTGTGAATACCAATTTTTATAGTCTTTGGTTTGACCCGACCGGGAATCGAACCCGAGTCTACCGCTTCAGTAGCAGACGCTCCATCCACTCGACCACTGATCGGTTTTTCAAGTAAAGGAGCGCAGGATCAATAGTAATATTGCTTTCTACTTTAGAATTAATATTATGCAGCGAGCTTTTTAACTAGAATTGAGACTCCTAGTTTACTTTCAGGGGGATGACCGAGTGATCGATGAAGCTTTTCAAGGGCGCCATGTTGAAAGAGCTGCACTTCGAAACAAGACTGGGAAAATGGCGATTTCTATCATTGACCAAAAAGTATATGAAACAATAATTTTGATGCATACAGGCTACGCTATACTTTCTACATGATAATGCTTTTGTACCAGTGCTTCTACTTTTTTTATTTTGAAATGAAGACAAGGCTATTTCATTATCTGATATGAATATCGAACAGGCCAAAGGGCATTGTTGATGTTCTTTATATTGTTGCATAGAAGGACACGTTGACAGGTCGCAAAAGCTAAATATACACGCAGTTATATGCTTCGTTTAATTTTCTGTTTTTCTCATGAATTAAGTTAATTTCTCACCGTAATTACTAGTATTCAGTACTTTAAGTTGCAATATATTTACAGTATGCTTGCATTAAGGTAATTTCCAGTATCTGTTTAGATTTATGGTTGCGATAAGGTCGAAACGCGTCGCGATAGCTCAGCGCATATTGTACTAAATTGTTTTCAGTTTGTTGGCTTTGTTTTTGAATGTAACGTCGTCTAGTTTGAGATCCCAAACATCGAAGTAAACCTTTCTGCAATGTTTAACTTTGTAGTCGATTTGCTAAACTGTTAAGATTTATTTGCAGTCTTTGACTTATTTTAGGTGAGTAACAACAAGAAGAAATTAAATTCATTAAAAGCGTCGACGGTTTCGTTCGAAAGGAAGCTGAACGATCTTCGAACTCAGCACGATCAGATGGTGAAGGATGCCTCTGAAGCTGTCGAACTCGATAAGGGAGAGAGTGAATCTGCGCAGGTAAGCTTTAATGTATTTTCTTTGCTGTTGTCAAAGTTATAGTCAACTGAAAAAATATTCAATTTTCATCGCATAATGGTTAATTCAACTCTCACTTTAGCCAGTTTGTTGCATTATTGTGCAAGGCATTTTTGCAACAATTAATTTTATTGTAGTTTCATGCAAGTTATCTTGGTTTAATTTGAACAACGTAAGACACCAAGTTATATCAAAAATTAAAATAGAGGCAACTCCTAAAATGATGCAAATCTATTCTGTTGGGGTTTTGTAAATAATGTTTTTGATGTGGCAATGCAAATGGAGCAAAAATTAGATGTCCTGTACTCCGGTATGGTAAATAGACTCCAGAGCTATCACGTGGACTTGGACTTAGTTTAATTTCGTATGTCCATTACTCACCAAATTTTCACTAGAAAAGCCCTTTAAAAATATTGAGGTTGCTGAGTGATAACTCTTTATTTTACTCTTTGATTAATTGCAGCAAAGAAAAAACGATCAAAAATATTTGAAGGAATATGAGGAAAGCAAAGCTGAAATATAATCAGATAACCAGAAGCCAGTTGCTTGACAGCATAATGAAGCTCGAAGTGCAAGGAAGCAAGATGTAGTAGTATTTAGTGTTAGGGCATTGCTTAAAGTAAGTATTAGTTTAATTTCCACAGCAGTTGTTTCATCTTTCAATGTAATAATCAAGGCCACGCATCTGGTATTGCATTTTTTTTGACTTGACTAGACTTAAAAGCTAATATGGGGAAAGAATCAATTTAATGTAATTACACTATTTAATATTGAAGTTATGTTGGTTTGCCACAATCTTTAGTAAGATTCCGGAAGTTCTTATGAAAATTTAACATCATTGATAAAAATTTTTGTAGACGTTGCGACAACTTGAAAATCGACTCGACAAAGCAAAGCTAAAATCTCAAGAAGCAGAGCATATTTGCGAAGTTTATAGCAAAATCAAACGTCATCTACAAGATGTAAGTATCTTTGCACGTTGATCAAGCTTAAGAAGCATTTTGGATAAAGTTTTACGTTTTATTAAGAACTATGTACTGAGAAAATTAATAATAAGCTATAGACAGTATCCAGAGTCTTAGAGGCACAATCAAACCTTTGATTAACAGCGTAAGACATACTGTTTCGGAATCGACATTCGTATTTTATTCCTCGTCAGTATAGTTAGGACTACAGGTATGAACATGAGCGTAGAAAGGCCAAGAATCGCAAATTAACCAGATTATGACAATTTTTTTTCCCAAAAATATAAAGTAACCACAATATTACAAGAGATAATTCTGATAGTTCAATGCAAAATAATTTCCAATAGCATGCCTTAGACAGCTGTTTCGCCCAATCTCAGGGCTCATCAGTAAGGCTAGCAAGGCCAAAAGGACAAATATCACCAGTGATAAAAATTTTCAAAAAGCACCTTTACCAATTTATCAATCAGTGAATAAATCTTTACCGATTACGT
This sequence comes from Trididemnum nubilum, assembly GCA_963965965.1. Classification (NCBI taxonomy): domain Eukaryota; kingdom Metazoa; phylum Chordata; class Ascidiacea; order Aplousobranchia; family Didemnidae; genus Trididemnum; species Trididemnum nubilum. The sequence goes on from OZ014476.1 coordinate 5,330,333, forward strand.
TTATAAGACACAAATCTTTACCCATCATTCAGTCAATTTTAGCCAAACTAGGTAAATCTTAGTTGAAAAATCTTTACCCACTAAAACTAGAGCTATTAACTAAATCTTTACCGAATGAAACTATTGCTGTAAATCAAATCTTTACCGACTAAAGTACAAACCTTAGCTTACATCTCTCAGAAGAACGATAGCCTAGCTGACAAAATAAGTTTTCTACGCTCATGTTCATACCTGTAGTCCTAGCTATACTGACGAGGAATAAAATACGAATGTCGTTTCCGAAACAGTATGTCTTACGCTGTTAATCAAAGGTTTGATTGTGCCTATAAGACTCTGGATACTGTCTATAGCTTATTATTAGTTTTACGATTTGTTTCGTGATTTCAAATCAATACAAATTATCTACAGTAACGCAAATTAAAAAATGAAGATAAATGCTTTCATTGTTCATATGCAAAATGTCTGGTACAATTTTGTAGGAAAACTTAACTTTCCACCACCAATTGGATTCACTAGAAAATGACATTCTGAAGACAAGACAGGAGCTGCAGGAGGTCCAGTCAATGCAGACTGACGCCCAGGTTGCTCGCGACAATGCTAAAGATGAGCTGAACCGACAAGAAGAAATCGTGTACAGGTGAGAGGAAACTAGAAGTTTTCATTTACCAAACTTGCAATGATTTACTTAAGAAGTGTGTTGTTCTGCATAAACGCTCAGCGTATTTTAACAGGCTAAATAAGCGTTCACAACAAAGCAAAATAGACTCACATAAAAACTTTAAAGTTGAAATTCTTGTTCTTTATATACCTGCGCTCAAAATTTTTTGAGTTCGAAGACTCTCTAATTACTTTCATTTATATTTAGAGAGAAAAAGGAGCGGGAGTATTCGCTTATGAAACTAAAAGAGCAAGCCGAAGAGAAAAAAGCTCACGCTGAGCGCGTTGAAAGAAGGGTTTGTTGATGATATAATAACTATTCAATGAGGTCATTATCACGTTATGATATCTTAATTCTTGTTGAACAATGTATTTGTATCAACTTGTAATTAACTACTTGTGACTATTTTTTTACAAAAACTTTGCGTAGTGATGACGAAAGATTTAAATGACGTCATCATCTAAATTTGATCGTATTTCCAGCTCCAGCGAGCGCAACAGCAGGAACAGGAACTCGGTCAAGAGGGAGGCAAGCAGATGCTGACAGAGGAGGAGCAGGAGAGGAAGATCACCACGTACGAGGAGGCTTTCGTCAAGATCAAAGAAGCAACAGGAGTCTCTGGCACTCAGGTGAAATTTTAATTACATTCGGCAGTTTATGTTCAACAAATGATTGTTTTTTTTTGTGATATTATATTATCAAAGAATCAGAGCTTGACTAAGTTTTTTAATGATATTTGTGGCCTATAATAGGGAAAACATCAAAGGAAAGCAACAGAGCACAGAGACAATATTCAATTATTAGTTGGTATTTGCTGTGTTCGGAACCGGCTAATATTGGCGTCAGTGGTTAATGATTCTTATCCGATCGCTCGGAAACCTCGTACAATGCATATTGCGAAAACTAAATGAAAACCGTATGCAGTATGTTCGATAAAAGCCTCTAAAAGAGTCTAAGGAGATTTACATGTCACGAAGTAGAAATCGACTTGAACCAATTAGTTTTACAGGACGTTGTCGATCGATTTAAATCGCAAGGAGAAACGCAGCAGCATCTTGAAGAGCTGAAGAAGGAGAACATCAAGCAGCTTCAGCGTCTACAGGAGGAACGGGCTAAACTTCAGCAAGAATACGAAGAGATGAAATATTCCGGGGAGGCAAAATTGTCCAGGTGGAATAAACTCTAGTTTTCTCTGATTCCTTTTTGCTGCTTCGTGCTTTCATTATTGTTGCAAGTGCTTAACAACAGTAGTAGTTAGAGAAGACCACACACATATTTAGAATAGCACAGATAGAAATAATAAAACCACATAGTCTGCTTTAGCTTTGGCGAGATCTTCAAACCGTGAAGGTCTCATTGAGGTGAAATAGACGGAAGGGTTTTTGTATGTGGTGAGCTAATTGCTGCTTTGTAGTGTATACAAGTTTGTGTTATCGCAGTGCAACAATTACATGCTTTTGAAAAGTAAATTTATGCTGATCATTCGACTTAGTTTGTACAGCAAGATCCCATCGCTGTATCCTGAACAAGACTATTTGGTAAATAAATGTGGTGAAACTATTTCAAGATACACATAAACCAGCCATTTGACGCCCTGCATAAGTGCGTAGTAGTATAATATTATTCAAATAGTCTCTAGCTTGTTTCAAGTTAAAGCAGGAACTTTTATTTTGTATGAATATTTACCGCTTACACACCATTGCTTGATTACGTTCGGCTCACGTAACATGTAATATAACACTTGATATGAAATTATATATTGCTGTTCAATTGTACAATTCTTTTGTTTCATGTGATTATGTGCGACTATTTGACAACAAAGCACAATTTTTAAGATTTGAAAACAGTTTAAGGACAAAAGAACAGCAAATATTGCCTACTTTGTTAGTATTTTCAAGGCAGACGATACGGCTGTTCGAATTTGTCCCAACCCAAATAACTTATTTATGCATGTTGCCCTAAAATTCAGTAGACACTTTTGTTTTCCTTTTGATATCAAGTTTGCTTTCTAAAAACTTTAAGGTCATTTAATAGTGCTTGCTTAGACGCTTCTTTAGATGCTCTTGAAGTAGATACAACTTTAACGTGCATAAAAATTTGACGAGTGATTTCGCGTTAAAATTTCGCTCTTCAATTGTCATTAGAAAAAGTGTACAATTCTCATGTTGAAGTATACATTATACAATACTGCAAGACGTCATTAACTTTAGTTTCAAATAAAGCCTAAAAATAAACCCTGCTATAAACTGTATTTTTAGGACTTGTAGCTGTCTGCTAATTTTGGAACAACCTGTTCAAATTAAAATTAATGTGCTACGTTTGACCTCTGGCCAGTTGGTCACTTGTCTGCTACTCATCGCGGAAGATTCACGCTTTTTTACGTTCAGTGTCAAGCAGAGAAGGCTGTGTTTCAGTCAATTTTGTGAAAAAAGATTACCTTTTCTCCATGACGTTCAACATAAAAACGTCAAACTTACACCGCGAATGGCAGATTGTGGCATTCGATTTTGTGGTAAATCTGACGAAGAGCTCCATGAATCGCTACTAGAAAGTTGTTGCGATAACAATACTTGAATGGATATAATTCTCATTGAAGCATCTAAGCAAATCTTAGAATTTAACACTGTTTTCAGTGGCCAGCGAGTTTTGGAGGAGTTTGAGCAGAATTTAAAGGAGGAAGAGCAGCGTCGCGACGAAGCATCTGATAAGCTGGAGCGCGCCAGTAACGTGTTGGTGGGCGTGAAAGCCGGAGTGGAACACCTGGCTGATAAACTACTACACTTGAAGATTGTAAGTGGCACTTTTCTGCTTTCAAAAAGTGTTGTCAAATTTTTTATTAAGCTTAACATGAGGTGACGCTCGGCTACCACCTGGTTTACCTGCGTAATGTCATAATTTTGGTTGAGAGCTCTTACCGATTGCACGCATTCTTATCATTTATTTGTGTGCATTTTGCCTTTTTTGCATTTGTATTGAAAAAAGATATCACGCGTTTCACGCGCGTAATGCGTGTGATCGATAAAACGCCCCAAAGTCTGCAATGAAATGTCCGCAAGAGTCATGTTCACTGCTACAGTACAGCTTTTGAAAAAAGAATTAAATGCTATTAATTCATCTAAAAATGTTCACCGAGTTACAGTTGTTTTTGATCTGGAGGCTCTCTTTAAACATTGGTGAAAAACTTTGTTTTAGATAAAAAGCCACGTACCGACCGCGCATCTCTCCCCGTCCTCTGACGAGTACGTTCTCGACCTACTCTCCGTATCCGAGGAGAAGCTGCTCAAACTGCTGGAGGACCTCGACGGGAAGGAGCTCATGGACATCCTCCGGCAAATGGAGGATGAAGAGGTTAGCTGAATTATCTACTTTTTCTTTTTTCGCATTTAAGTGTTAATTTTCCGCCCATTTTCAGATGTCAAGCACCCGTTTGAAGGTACTTTTGTGCAGTGACAAAAACTAGATATACATGTCCATAAAAGACTAGTTATTTTAAAGATTTACTTCATCTTCAATAGCCATGGTGTAGGACTGTTGTGGTGGAGTGGTTTCCGTAATTTCTCAAATACATGACTAACATGTGCTTCTTACTTTCTGCACAAAAAAAACAAGCAAATAAAAATCGTTTTGGTCGCACAAAGCACCGTAGCGATGGGAAAAGTTCGGAATGAGTTAATTTTATTGCTGCAATTGTTTTGATTATTTCCGAAGATCAAAGGTCTCACACTGCTGTATAGATCTTGTTATAGCACTGTGTTGGAGAAAACAGTGCTCTTTGGCGAAGTTAAACCAATGCGATTATCGATATATGTGAATATCGATAGGAAAACACACCGAATCGAACCCAGACCCAAGTGGTAGTGACAAAGCAGATGGCGGGATACGATTCATAGAACGTGGAACAATTATCGTTTTCACAAAAACATTTTTGACTGATATTGCCAAAGCGCTGGTTGTTCCATATGCCGCAAGGTTCTGTAAACGAACAATTATTATTGATATTATTTGCTAATAAGTTTTTTTCATGTTTCAGTTCCATTCAAGCATCGAGAATAAACTTCCATCCTACAACGTCCGTATTCCTCTTCCAGCCACTCAGAAGCACGACACTTATGAAGGTAAATGGAGACGCCAATAAGATTTATTTGTTGCCTTGGTCAAGATAGGAGGCATCGAAATGGCTTTGCGGTTTTCGAGTTAGACTTTCGCGTGTCTACCTCGTGTGGGAAAATACCAGCACAGTCCATTTTTATCCAACTAGCAAAGAAGCTGCGAACAAGAATGCAGCAGGATTCGTTAAATATTGGAATAGTAATTTTATCGTTACGGCCAGTTGGTCGATCGGTAACGCGTTTGTTTGTGGAGCGGGAGGTCTGAGGTTCAAATCTCGGGCCGGTCAACTTGGACACAGAGTTGAAAAGCTTGTTGCCTACGGCTCGTCACCGCTACGTCATTTCTTCGAAAGGAACTGTGGGGTCCGGGCGCAATGACGCGGAGATGGGACCCGCAAACTCGTTACACGCTGCTGTGTAACACAGCGAGTATAATAAAAAACTTGATTTCATTTGATTTACTTTAGCAAATAGCAATTCAGCAATTTTCAAAATTGCACCGTATCTGTAATGCGTGGTTGATGTGCTATTTTTGCTTGAATTTTGAGTGTATGACTGTACGTCTATGTTGGAGTTTTATTTGAATGTGTGTATCTTTTTTTTGTTGTTTGTAGTGTTTGGAAAAGTTGCAAAATGTTGTTGTGCGATTTTAATTAGGTCATGCTTGACTATCATGATGTTATTGTTAGATGACGACGAGAGTGGTGATGACGACAACACCGCTCCGACTCGTGAAACTTTGAAGAAAAGATCGCAGCAAATTATTGATTCAAAAATGAAGAAAGGAAGAAATCGACCTCGTAAAAAGAAGGGCGGAAAGTTGTAAACAATTTTCGCTTTTATACGAGTGTGCTAAGTTTTCGGTATGCTATGTAATTTTTCCACTTAACGAAAATTTTTTCAAGCTTGTTTTTATTGCTTTTCAAGCAACTCAGCGCGGTTTTACTTGCGGTTTTGCAATGCTGTTTGAAAAGTTCCAACACTATTTCACAGTTATACTTTACTACGTCACAAAAACTTATTTTAACAAAATTATTACCTCATTAAGGTGTATTACCTTTTTTTTATTGCCTTTCAAGCAACTAAGAGCAGTTTTACTCGCGGTTTTGCAATGCTGTTTGAAAAAAAAGAATTTTCATTTCGCAGTTATAATTCATTGCGTCACAAAAACTTGTTTTAACAAAAATTATTATTGCCTCATAAAAGTGTGCGTAACAACCGCAATTACTTTTGTGATGAAATAGTCGGTATTTTTTATCAGCACCTTTGCAAAATCTCTTGTAAAACCGTTTGCATTTTCTAATTTCCATTTTCCAGAGTTAGCAAATGAGAGATTTTTTGGCGGTTTGGATAGCAGCAATAATTTTGCTTGATGAAAATTGCCATCACAGTTATAGGGCGCTGATGGTAGAAAGATCTTCCCTATGTTTTGGAAACTTGAAAAACGCATCAAAATTCCCGTTAACAAACCAATTTCTTTCAATCCATCGTCGAATTTCGATCAGGTTTTGATCTCTAAGTGTTTTAATCTTATCCAAAAAGTTTCGTATTGTTTTTGAGTCCTTATCCCCTGCTGTTATTACTGTTTCAGCTACATTGTTGATGGAACTTTTGACAGGGAGATTTTCAAGTTCGTATTTAAAATTTTTGTGTATTTTTATGACGCTAAATGTTATTTTATGATCTGGTCAGCGTTTTTCAAAAAAATTCCGGTATTTGGTCGAATCATAGTGAATCAGCCAAGATCGCTTTTTTAGACAACTGTTTTGGTGTCCTCTAAATTAATACTTGAGCGGCCGGTGCTTTCGGCTGGAGTTGCATTTGCACAGGTCGCGACGCAATGCGAAGGTTGGCAAGCTTCTCGAATGATCGCTCCCGTCACTTGCTTAAAAAATGTCAACCATTCGTCAACTTTGCCGAAGTGATGTTAAACAACCGTACGCGAAGATTGCGCCCGCTTGCAACCTTTCATGAGTTGTCAATGACCTCATATCTTTGACGACCGAAATGATATTTATGGATTACATGTTTTGCTGATTAATTATATTTAATGATCGTACTTCGTAGCTGATTCCCAGAGTCTTCATTTGACAAAGCTGTTTAAAATTTCCTCGAAATATTTTGTCAACTCTCTTGTATAAGTAAACCCACTGTGTGGGTTTACTCGAGGTTTCGTAGTGAGGTTGGTGAAAAGTTGCAAATCATTTCTTCGTAATTACATTTGTTGCAACCTTATTGGGCGATAGTTTTCATGGTACAAGCTTTTGTGACGCTATAGATAAGAGCACGAAGAAATGGTGTGTTTTCATCGACAGCATCACAAAACCTCAGGTAAAGCCACTTTTGTGGGTAATCGTGTTGTCCCGCTTTGTCGCTTGCATTTGAGGCGTTCTCTGAGGTAGCAGTTATTTTGAAAAGCGCATTCCAAGCACTATCTCGCATTTTTAGTATGTAAAACGCCAACGGTCGACTGTTTGTTGCAGATATCTCGATTAGAAACCAATTTTTGACCAAGAATACGCAAATATATTCCGTAATAAGTTACATGATATATATTTAATTTCTATTCTTCAAATGTGCTTTTTATGTTGTACAAAATTTTGCGACATTTCGATGGTTTTACACAACGTTTGTACATAGCAATGTTGGCTAAAACGAATAATAAACGCATGTGAACGAATACGTACAATCGTACATGCTTTGTTGCATTTTTAGTAGAGTAGACATAGGGAGGGTGAGGCATTGTTTTACGGCCCTCCTTTGGTTTCCAAAAACCCTACTTCGTGTGTATTTCCCAAGAGTAAATCCATCAATTTGCTCTAGAAATGATATTTTGGAAACGTTTTTGTACGACTTTCCTTTTCAGTTAATTCGATTTAGGTGCAGCCAGCCACTATGTGTTATTCCGAAATAAGTTTTTGTATACTGGCTGTTAGCTCAGCCTGCACGCGTAGCGAAAAGCGTAGCTCAGCCTGCACGCGTAGCGAAAAAATGAGGAGGCTACTTCGGGGTCTTGGGGCAGAGCTCCCAGCCGCCAAAGGTCATTGGGGGTCATTTGAGGGTAACGCCCCCTACGGGTTTGAAGAGCAACGCTCCCAACGAGTTTGAGGGGCAACGCCCCCAACAGGTTTGAGGGCTACGCGTCCAACAGGTTTGAGGGCAATGCCCAAACGTGTGTCTGCAGGCGGAGACCCCAGCGCTTAGAGATTTTGCTTTTTTTTTGCAAAAATGACTTAATTTTAGGCCTATTTTAGTTAAATTTGCTTTTAAAACGTGGCACAAAAATTAGCTTTTTTATCACAAGCCGATAAATCATAAACTAAAAAACCCTCAAGTTTTAACCTAATTTGTGAGCACGTGAAAAAGATAATTGTGGATATGTTTGTTTCCAACCCTCACCGAGTATTTTACTGTTAAGTCTGGACAAAAATGGATCTTGCTCCAGTTTTTGCAATCAATTTTAAGCGTTACAAGGTTTTCTTGTATTTCTCCGGTTTCTTTTGGAGTCCGGACCTCCCTGGATCCGCACTGCCATTAAAAATTTCAGCGGTGCTCTTCCCCCTTTAAGACGCAGATCGCCAAAGAACTGCTATGGTCCCTACCGATGAAACCTGAATACAGTGTAAATTGCAAGTTGAAAGTTTGCTGCAATTCTGCTTTGTTCGGCAACACATACATGTCCAAATACAGTATGTCTGGAAAGGGTAATTGCTTAGGTTTCAACCCTGAGTGACAACAATTCATGCGCGGTCTACTCTGGGCATAAAATTGTGAGCATACGAACGTTTTATCTCTAGTTCATTTTATGCCACTGGCAGCTTGTACGCTGGATAGGTGTCACGCCAGGCGTACCGAATTTTTGTTTGAATTAACCTAAAGGATACGTGCACAATTTTACGCCCAGCGTTGGCGAGCCTTAACTGAGTAAATAACAATAGGCCTACAGTTCGTTATTTTAGCAAGCTTCAAAACTTCTGAGTAAAATTAAGCAGCCGATTTACGTGAATTGGGTCTGGCTAAATCGCTTGATGTACTTTGATTGTATTGTTTGATTTACCTTGTATTCCGTTCGAGTAATTCTATTTGAATTATATCAATTAAATTCTATTTGAATTATATCAATTGAATTATATTCGAGTAATTCTATTTGAATTATACCTTGTTATTCTATTTGAATAAGCGGCAGAGGCTTTGTAGTAGGCTTAGTGATAGTTGGTGGTAGAATCTTTTAAACTTTTGGTTCAAGCCTTCCCCCTCTTTGGTTAAATCCAACTTTTTCTTGAAGATTTTATTGAAGTGAAGCCAGATGGTGTTCAGCGGGGTTTAGTTGGCAAAATAATTTGCCGTTTTGAGAAGAAAGGTTTTAGGCTTTGTGCCATGAAAATGACGACTGCCAGTAAAGATTTGCTAGAAATGCACTTTGCAGATCTCGGTTCAAAACCATTTTTCCCAAAACTTGTTGAATTTATGTTGTCTGGGCAAGTTGTGGCAATGGTTTGGGAAGGAAAAGGAGCAGTTAAAACTGATCATAAAATGCTTGGAGAGACTAACCCTGCTGATTCTCTTCCTGGAACAATTCGTGGAGATTATTGTATTGACATTGGGAGAAACATATGTCTTGGATCTGACTCTGTGGAAACAGCAAAGAAAGAAATAGCTTTGTGGTTTAAAGAAGGTGAACTTAACATTATTATTGCTGTGCTAATAACTCTTGGGTGTATGAATAAGAAGGCTACTTCAACCTGACACTCAGCACTCTTTTGGTGTTTTGTGCCTACATAGCAGGATCTGTCATTTGTAGTTTTTGTATTTTTGTGTACATAGTAGGATTTGACATTTTCTTTTTTTTTTTTTTATCTGTACCTTTTTGTATAAATTTATAATTACCAGTATATTGAAAGATACTTTTCATCTGTTTTCTTTTTAAATTCAAAACAACTTTTTCTGCATATTTTGTGGTTGATTCTAAATTTGCTATTTTGTCTAACTAGTGTAGAATCTTTCATTGGTTTGACTGCTTGATAATTAAGACCTTGTAAAAGGAACCAGTGTGCTATTCAGTGTGATATGTGTGATCGATAGATTCACCTCAAATGCACAGTCATTAGTCCCCTTAAATTTCACACTCTTTGTTCTTCTACTGAACCATACCTCTGCCAAAATTGTTACAGTGAATTGTTTCCTTTTCAAACCCTAGATGATAAGCAATTGTTAAATGAAATGAGAAATGATGACAAACTAAACTTTGATATTAATCACGCAAATAATTCGTTTTTCCCAGCTAAATGCTTACAGGCAGACAACAAGATAAAAAGCTTACTAAATGATTTGAATTCTGGTTTGGTTGACTCAAAATACTGCTCACAGGCCGAAGCCAATATTATTAACAAAAAGTGTAAATTTTCTTTGCTTTGCGTGAATATAAGAAGCTTAAATGCAAATTTTGATAAATTGAATGAACTTTTAACGAATTATGATATCTTACCTGATATCATTGCTATAAGTGAAACCAAACTTAAATTGTTACAGGTATACAATGCAAAGTTAAGTGGGTACCATTTTTACTACAGAGGCACAACTACAAGATGGGGAGGAGTAGGATTGTTTATTAAGGAGTCTTTATCAATTTCAATTAGCAAGGAGTTTGATTTAAACATTCCTAACTGTGAAGATATGTGGATTCAACTAGATTTAGGGAATAACAAAAAATATATAGTGGGAGTAATTTACAGACACCCTAAACAGAAATTATCAGAGTTTTGCAAGAGTTTTGAATCAACCATTGAAAAATTGAATGGTAGAAAATTGATGTATTATATCGGAGGAGACTTCAACGCAGATTTGTTGAAAAGTAATTCTGATAACAATATTAAAGATTTCATGAATTTAACGTATAGCTTAGGCTGCATTCCCTTAATTACACACCCGACAAGAATAACCACTACAAGCTCAACTCTTTTAGATCATGTTTATACAAACAATGTAGTGGGTGAACACAAAAGTCTTATTCTGGTGGAAGATGTAAGTGATCACCTGCCAGTAATGGTGTGTTCTAATTTAAGCCTGCCCAAGAGTGAAAAATCAACTGTCACCCTAATTCGTGATACAAAAAATTTTGAAGTAGAAAAATTTCTAGACAAATTAACTGAAGGAATGGAGCTATTAGGTGATATCAAAGAAGAATGCATTGACAACTACACTGAAAAGTTTATTGACATTTTTCATAAGTCATTAAACATACATGCACCATTACGAAAACAAAGCAGAAAGGAAACAAAACTAAAAAACAAACCATGGTTATCCAAAGGAATCCTTATATCAATCCAGCAAAAAAATTTATTGTACAAAAGAGCCCTTAAATTAAATGATAGTAATACATGGGCACAATACAAAGTCTATAGAAATAAACTGACTCATATTAAGGAATATGCAAAACGACTTTACATTAAAAATTTAGTGAATGATAATAAGCATGACACCTCGTCGCTTTGGAAAATTATAAATAAAATTATTCACTTGAAAAATGTGAAGAAAAATAACATTCCTAATAAAATGTATGCTTCCAAAAGTGAAAGTGCACAAGGTCCACAGGCCATCAGTAACTTGTTCAATAAATATTTCATAGAGATAAGAGTTAACCTTGCATCTACAATCGAAACACCAGCTATAATTGATGGCAAATTTAATGCCACATCTTTGATTCAGAGTAGCTGCGATTCGTTTTTTCTAGAACCAATAGTTGAAGAAGAAGTAGTAAATTACATCAGAGCTATGAATCCATCAAAAAGTACAGGGAGACATGGAATTCCTGCAAAGTATATAAAAATATCAGGCTCTGTTATAGCTCCAGTTCTAACTAACATTTTTAATGCATGCATATCAACAGGATATTTTCCAAAAGAGTTAAAAACCGCTGAAGTTGTTCCAATTTTCAAAAAAGGCGAAAGAGAGTTATGCAGTAATTATCGCCCTATTTCTATTTTAAATCCTTTTGCCAAACTTTTTGAAAAGTGTCTGCTTGATCAACTAAACAATTATTTTGTGAGCAATAATTTGATTAGTCCAAACCAGTATGGTTTTAAGAAAAATTGCTCAACAAATGAAGCCGTTTTAGATATTTACAATAAGCTACTAGACAATGTGGATAAAAAGCTCATTACATGTTCTATTTTCTTAAATTTAAGAAAAGCATATGATACCATCAATCACACAATACTGATCAAGAAACTAGAAAAGTATGGAATTAGAGTATTACCATTACAGTTACTAGCAAGTTACCTGACTGACCGTCAACAGTATACAATTGTAAATCAATATAAATCCAAGTCAAGAGATGTTATTTGCGGTATTCCTCAGGGCTCAACTCTAGGTCCGTTGTTATTTAATATTTATATTAATGATCTTCCACTTGCCTCAAATTCCACAATTCATCTTTTTGCAGATGATACAAACCTTACTCTCTCCCATTCTAATGTTTTAACACTGCAACAAAATATTAATGATGAATCAGTCAATGTAAGCAATTGGCTCAAGGTGAATAAATTATCAATTAACTTTAATAAAACTGAGTTTATGGTAGTGACAACAAAACAAAATAAACCTGAACTCAAAGTATCAATAGATAATAATCCAATCAAGCAATCACATCACATAAAGTATCTAGGTGTTCTCATAGACGACAATCTAAACTGGAAACAACAAATCAAGGAACAATGTTCAAAGGTAGCCAGGGGATCTTGGGCCCTTAATCAATTAAAACATTTTGTAGATGAGCAAACCTTAAGATCTGTTTACCACTGCCTCATATACTCTCATCTACAATACTGCATAAGTAGTTGGGGGACTGCTTCAAAATCAACATTAGCACCTCTCTTTATTCTGCAAAAAAGATGCATCAGATTGTTAACTGGAAGTGGATATCGTCAGCATACTAATCCTTTGTTCTATCGAGCTAAATGCTTAAAACTCAAGGATATTTATTCTCTGGAAACTGCAAAGCTATGGTACAAAATTCACAATAATGTATTATCTTTTGCAAATTCAGATAAGTTTAACCTAATAAAAAACTGCTACACACATAAGACAAGATTGAGCCAAAAAAACAACTTCTTTCTTCCAAGAACTAGAACAAGATTAGGGCAAAAGTCTCTATCATTCGCAGGAATTAAAATTTGGAATGAAATTCCAAGCAGTACAATAGAAGTTTCATTCTACAGATTTAAAAAAGCTGTTAAAGCTCAATTTTTATCAACCTATGAAACCGATAAAAGCTAGAATAACAGCTTTCTATCAGCAATGCAGTAGTAATTACGGGAAACATAGTTGCATATTTATGCTTGAGTTCAACAATAACCTATTCTATTGCTTGAATGGCATGAGATGGTGCATTCATCTATCACACATTTATACAATACGTCATCTCTCATTTTGATGTGCCCTTGAATTACAAGTAATTTTGCAGTAACTGACTGAGGTTGATATATACTGGTATTGGAAATTGTACCAGTACTAATGACATATTGGCAAACAATACAAAACAAAGCAAGGAGGTTTTTTTCACTCCAATTGCCCACTTTAAATTCTATAAAACATAAATAGCATTATGAACTTTATTGATTTTATTATCAAACCAATCTGTAGTTACAGTATTTTTTTTTTTTTTAGTATGCGTAGAGTTAGAACAATTCTAATGTTGCCTTGAATTTTCTTTACATGTTGACTGTGAGTTTTGTGTATACACTGTACAAAGTGTACATATCTTTGCAACACTTTGTTTTAATTTTGCATAAAATTTTTTATCATAGAAAGTAGCAGACTGAGAAAATCTAGAAACTGCTTTTTTAACCTTAACTTGGTGAGGTGGCAGTAGACTTAGATGACCTTTCGGTCCTTCGCTGTCTCCTCACCAAGTGACTAAATATCGCTTTGACTCTGCAAGTTTGTGAGTTGGTTTTAAAGGAATTGCATATTTTCGATGCTTTGGTGATAGACCTAAAGGGAGTTGCAGTTTTTTCTTGTGATATGACGTCACTTGGTAAATAAATAAATAAATAAATATGAATATTAGGATAATATGAAATATGAGTAACTTATTGCAACTCATGCGTAATCTTTTATATTTTATAGCTAAGATATTCAGGAATTTTTTAGGAAAATCCACGACTAACATAGGGTTATACATACTATCAGTATTATTTTTAGAAAATTTTTTATTTACAAGTTTCGTGTTGCTTTTCCAGTTATAAAACCTTCAAATGCACATTTTGATTACGCAAGCAGATGTCATATCATACAATACAAGCAATTCATATTAAGAGTTTACGCCACATAAGTACATTATGAACGCATAATCAATCAAGACTGATTGCCACACTGCGCGTATATCGCTGGCGTTCGAACGTATCCTTAGTTTAGTTTGACCAATTGGCAGATTGTACGCTGGTAATGCGATACATGCAGGGCGCACCGAATACGGTCACGATTTTACGCCCAGTTACACCTGGCCTTAAACGTAAGATTTGTAGCCTACTATGGGAGTTATTTTAAGAAGGTTTGAAAAAGGGTAAGCAGTATTTTGCTTCAACTCAGCTAGTAGTTCTCTTTTGCAGAGAAGAGCGAGATCTCTTTGATGATGACACCTCACCGATCTTGAGTGGCTTTTCCGTATTTCATTGCAGATACAGTGATTTCTTTATTTTATTGATGTGCAGCTATATTATACATAATGAAATTAAATTTTAAAGCGATAGAAAATGAGCAATAATCAATGTCACCATAATTTGATCGCATTTTTAAAAACTAAACTTAGTTCTAAAAAATTTGAATAAGAGTTTGGCCTAAGTTTGTTTACAGTTTTGTACTTTTGCTAAGGTTTGACTATTAACGTTAGAAGCCTTGCTAGCCTTACTGATGAGCCCTGAGATTGGGCGAAACAGCTGTCTAAGGCATGCCATTGGAAATTAATTTGAATTGAACCATTACAATTATCTATTGTAATATTGTGATTACCGGTGCTTAATATTTTTGGAAAAAAAAATTGTGTTAGGATCTGGTTAATTTGCGATTCTTTGCCTTTCTACGCTCATGTTCATACCTGTAGTCCTAGCTATACTGACGAGGAATAAAATGTCGATTCCGAAACAGTATGTCTTGGGCTGTTAATCAAAGGTTTGATTGTGTCTCTAAGACTCTGTATACTGTCTATAGCTTATTATTAATTTTCTCAGTACATTGTTCTTAATAAAAGTTAGAAGTATTTTGAACATAAATCCAATTTTAATTTGTTCCTTGTTTGGTTTGAGTCGATGGCTAACGTTTACACCATTGATAACGCGTTTGGTTACAAAAAACAAGACAATATGAATGGCGTACCGCTTCCAGCAGAGCCCTGCGTTTTCGATGTTGATCAGCGGAGCAACTTAGTACACTACGAAGCAACATACGACACTATATCGCAACAAAAACCACCAGAGGATCAAAATAATGGTAATTAATAATTCCATGTACCTGAAACTGTGGATATTGGGTTGCCACATTGTGAAGCAAAATCAAAAAGTTAAATGGTCATTATACCCGCTTTATAACGAGTTTGCGGGGCCCTTCTCCGCATCATTACAAATGCGGGCATCACAGCTCCTTTTGGAAATGTCGTCGGGCTGATGAGTTATCAGAACGTTATCTTGTGTTACTGTAGATGCGTTGCCCTAACGAAAGCAAGAACTTTAAACCCATATGTGGGCAGAAATTCGTTAATCCGTTAATAAAGAACCTAGCTTTTTCATTAACTCGTTAGTTCGTTTAAAAGTTTTCTTTATGTTAACGGACTAAACTAACTTCCGTTAAATTTTGTTAACTTAAGTTAAGGTTTTCATAGTTAATTACTTGCACGATTCATTCATCGTATCGGTACAAACCAATTACTTGTTGCGTATTAGCTTGAGTTTTAAAGAAGAAAATGCGAAGGAGCGGTTTTTTGTGGCAAATAAAAAGCTGCAGCGTCATAGGTCTATTAATTATCGCTGTTCGCAATTTCCAAAGATTTTTCAATCGCAGCCTCGTCAGCGCAGTTGAACCTATTTTTATCTTGAAATTAGATTAGACTGTAAAATGAACTTGTAAAACACAAAAAGACCACCATAGCAATAAATTTTCCTTACTATCAGCTCAACAGTGTCATTACTTGTTGTAGAAGTGAATGAATAGAAAAAATTTAAATTATATTCAGAACGTTAACGAATTAACGAACTTCATTAACTTCCGTTAATTAAAGCAGAAAATAACGAATTGACTTATCGGAGGTATGAAGTTTGTTAACGATCTATAGTGGTTAACGAAGGTAACGTTTTGCATTAACTTGTTTACTATGTTAAAACCTTATTAAAACGTTGATTGTATTTTAGCGTTTCTCGATTTTATGTAACGTCTGTAACACCAAATGTAAATGAAAAAAAAAAAAATGTAACAAACTCATTGTGACAACAAAGAATATGTTCAATCTAGGAATTTGGGATACCTTTTTTTGTGTCATCAACAGCATTGCTCTCACTGAATTTCATTAGCATTCAAAAATTATTTGAAGAATGAAAATTAACTAATGGCTTAATTACGAGTAGAGAAAAAAAAACGTTTGCTATAAAAACAAAGGATTTGGATTTGATTTCCATTTCGATCAAACCAAAAATAATATAGTATGTAGCACAAACAAACTGCAGAATGAATAATGATTTAATGACAATATGGCAATAAATGGATTTGAGCTGTCGCGACGCGTTTCGTCTTAGCTCAAGGGACTTACCAACTGACAAAGACAGTTTTGTTTTATTAGCTAAAAGATTGTAATTGGAGAAGGCTCCCCTTTTTTTACCGTTTCCATATGTCTTCCATGGCAATAATACTTCAAAACTTTTCGTCTACAACTACGGACCATCGTTACCCAGGACTCATAGTCTATTCAAAACCTTCAAAATTCATCACTGCTATAAAGTTACTGCTATCTATTAGCGAAATTTACAGGCTAGACCTTGTATTTTGGTCTTTGAAATATATTTTGTATCACGACTTTTGTGATGAGAAGCCCGTGAGAAAATTGAAAAAGCAATGAGAAATCTCACCGTGTGTGGTAGCCAGGTGGCAGGACCGGCGCCACGGGGGCATTCCGGGGCCGCCATGCCCCCCAAATCGCTGCTTGTGCCCCCTCAAACGAGAATTGTGCCTCCCAAGCGAGGATTATGCCCCAAAGAAAGGAGCATGCTTGGTGCCAATGGAGTGTTGTTTGAGGCCTGAGACTCCCAAAATATTGGCTAACACCCCAGAATTCGTGAGCAAGAACTGTTTTTTCGCAGATTTTGCGATAAAGACCCTTTTCTTATATTGTTTTTTGTCTTCACCCCACAATTCGTGGAAATTTGCGCATGTTTCGCGATGAAAACCTTTTTTTATTTCTGCTCTTCACTACAGAATTCGTGAAAATTTGCGCATATTTCGTGAAGAAGACTTTTGTTTTTTAGTCCACACTGTCAAGTTTTTGTGCCTTTCCAAAAATTGTCTATGCCCCCACAGTCACGCTACTCTGGCGCCGGGCCTGCCAGGTGAGCAGTTGACGGCTAGGTTCTTCACTGTCTCCAGACCAAATATTATATCAAAATTTAGTCTACACACTAATTATATGGCTATCCTTTAAATTGACAATAATTTAACAGCAAAAAACTTTTTTTAGAAATTTCAAGTGGCACGACTCAAAAGAGATTTGGAAGAAGAAAGAGTTGTATCAACCACTTTTTGATCATTGTGGCTATTGTAGCTCTAATCGCAGTCTTTCTCGCTGCAAGCGGATTCGCCAAACACTCAGCTCTAGAACAGGTAGGCTGTCTGTAATCCGAGGCTAATTGTAATGTTGTAATCGCAATTACATCTTTTTTATCAAGTTGTTTTGACCACAAGACAGCAAAGGGTTCTTTTGGTCTTTGAGTCAAACTGCCACTTGACCACATCTGTCTACCACACACTGTGGAGGCTTTACGCTGTTTCTGTTATTGAATATACTTGAACAGGAAAGTTGTAAAAACTAATTTTTAGCCTTTGGTTGGACCGGATCGGGCATGGAACCCAAGTCAACCGTTTTAACATAGCCAAAGAGAGAATGGCGCAGACGCTGAGGCAGGACAGTCCAGAGGGAAATGATTGAGTTCCTGTAGAAAAGTAAAGGGTGTCCACTGTCCAAAGACGCTGAGGAATGGGGTTTTCTAACAACCGGAATGACGATTGTTAGATCGTAATATTGCGTTGATATGGCGATAGCAACTGACAGTGACCATGGCAGCAAAGGCGGAAAATCTCACAACGTGCTAGGACCAATTTTTCCGGAAAAACCGCAGCAACTTAACTATGAAAATACAAGTAGAAAATGTTACGGTCAATGCAATGGTCAAAAAACAGCAATGTTTTTTTCAGCAGCCAACTGACCAGAGCCACTAAACCATGTGGGTAGACCATATACAGTAAAAAAACGATATCGCGCGATTTCGTTTATTCCATCATTAATATCATCCCTCTATAACGCCTCCGCCATTATCTTCAAGGGAAAACTATCCGTCTTCGAAATGGAGTAAAAAATTTGGTTTATTGCAATGATCTGTGGTTTTTTTGTTTCTTTTATCGCTTTGTGGTTGTGATCATCCAACAAAAGCTTTGCTTTAACAATGCTTTCAGGAAATAAGCGATGGGCAAAAGAAGTTGATGAATAGCATTAGTAAGCAGCGGGCGCAAATTAGCGGATTGAAGATGCAAACGAACAACGAAACAATGGAACTAATGAATAAAATCAACAAACAACAAGCAAATATAAAAAACTTGACAGGTAAGGCCTCAAACGCAAAGTGATCAATTGGGAGATCGCAAATCCGCCATGATCAATCTTACTAACAAGCAAAAAAAAGAGACGATACGAAAGAATATACTGTACATAAAAACAATGTACCTTTAGTCAATTACAACTAGTTAAAGCATGTTAACTTTTTAATTACAACTAACACCAACGAAGTTGGCTTGAGTTTGTTCGAAAGCTCATGAAATTTTTACAATAAAATCAGCTCAAGAGCAAAAAAAAAAAATCTTTTTCTGATTATTTTAATGTAACTGACAGGCGGCATCATCATTTTCACCATCATCAGGTTGTTGTTTGGTTGAGTTAAAATTTATGAAAAACTTTGCGTAATATTCGAATCATTTTTTCTCTTTAGGACAGTGTGCTATTGCACATATTGCCTTTTTCAACATTCTGAACTCAAAATAGACGTTTGTCGCAGGAACGCAACCTGGGGTGGGAAGGACTAAGAAAACTGAGAAACATACTTGTAAAAAGCAAAAACAATCATGTTTAGAAATAACGGTTTGTTTAATTAACACTTCTTTACGATGTATCCACATATCATATCATCAGTTTTTTAACATATTAACTGTGTATTACTGTATTTTGTAGATTTGGTTTCATTTCTGAAAACTGTGTTGAGTCGTTTTGGTAAAGGTACGGTAACGTTTTCAGTAACATTTTACGTTTGGTGAATAACAGACCAATAAATACAGTATTCATTTGCCGCTCTCAGACTTAAACAATTTTGGTAGAGATTCCACAGCGAATCAATTTGCAATGGAATTGCAGTCGGTTCGCCAAAGTCTCCGCAGATTCGTAGTAAATTCATTGCGAACCCATGCAGACTTTACTGAGACTGCGCTCCAAATCAAAAAACCACCAACAAATTTTTGGAACACGTTGAAAATTTTTTAAGCGTTGACGACTCCATTGCGGATAATGGAGACTTCACCGAGACTTCACGGAGACCCAGAAAAATTGAAAAATGTACAATTCGCAGTGGAGTCGCCGTCAAATTAACCAAAGTACGGATAGTGCATGAGAGCTGCAGTAATAAATTGATAAAGCATCTGAAAATGAAACAAAATTTTCGGATTCGATGTTATTCACTCCTTTCGTGCTAGACGTTAATAATAGAAAGGGATAGTGTGGGCATTTTGCTTACTTCCAACTTTAGTACCTGTAGTACTGTAGACAGGTGGTCATGCAGTTAGCAGCGTGGCTCAAGAACACTATAGGTTACTTCATTGTTTTTTGGTCAGATAAACATCTACTGTAACTTTAAATATTTTCACTTCTGACCAATTTACACAAGTAGAGTTAAACGCCGAAACACATTTGTTTATTTGTTGACACTTGCGCATCATGCTGATTTTCACTAAACTGCAATTGTAGAATAAAAATGATGAAAAAATAATACGCTAAATCCACTCAACGTGTAAACCAGCCGCAGTGTTAAAAGTGTAAAATGTCTGTAGTTTCTTCTCCAAAGTAATTTTAAATTTTCATTAGAGAGTTAACTACATGCTTCAGCTATCGGCAGGTATGTTTTACGGTAGGGTTTTAGGCCAGGCCTACTGGACGTAAAATTTAAAGAGTACGAGCGTATCTTTTATTCCTTACATCATATTGAACAAAAATTCGAAACGTCTGGCGTATTACTGCCTTACTAGCGAACAAGCTACCAGTTGGGTAAAATAAATCAAGGATACGGTTGTACAATCAGTATTTTACGGCCAGCATAGATCCGGTCCAAATGTTAACTTTGTTGATGGCAGATATCTGTTACGCTGGTGTTAAAGATGGCCGTATCTTGGATCACGCAATGAATGTGTCTTCTTATTATGATAGCGTTGGCTTCAGAGCTTCTGAAGCGAGATTGGACAACCCTTTCATTCCTGCAACGTTTTGGCACAACTCAGGTAGTTGTTATTACCAAAGTTAGAATCCAAAATCAAACCTTTTATTATACTCGCTTACGCCAAAGTAGCATGCAACGAGTTAGCGGAGCCCAACTCCGCCTCATTGCGCCCGGTCAACACGGCTCCTTTCAAAGAAATGCTGCTACGGTGGTGAGCCGTTGGCAACGCTATGGCCGATTTGACCGGCCCGAGATTTGAACTTTAGACCTCCCGCTCCTGAAGCGACTACGTTACCGGTCGACTAACTGGTTATGCGAATACAATATCATGCGCTAACTTTGACCCGCTCAAGTACAGCTCTGGTTCATGTAGCATAGTTCATGCCTCAGTAACGAAAATCATAAGCAGTAAACATTTTACGAGCTCTTTCACCCGTGCTAGGAATCACATTAGGCATCTGCCAGAGTAAAAACTAGATTAAAATAATTTGATTTCACACCAAATTAGCCAAAATTGAAATTGGAGTAAAGATAAAAAAAAGATTGATGTGGTTTCAAGTATAGAATTATTATCAGTCTGAATAAAATAGGAAATCAAGACTCGACAACTGTCAAACAAGTAATGCAACATCGTTGATGTGTTGCAATTTTTAAAACTTTGCTTTTTTTAGCAAAGTTTGAGTGTCTGCAATTTTAGAGTCTTAAGTCTGAAGTTTAGACTGATAATGGTCTTAATTGGAGTCTAAATCGATTTCTTCATTTAGTTTTACAGTTTCTAATTTAATTTTGTTAGAATGGACGTTTAATAAATTTTATATCTGAAATGAACACTAGCCATTATTTGCTCGAAACTTTACATCCGAAAAAGATAAGCCTAGAGATGCCTTTGTGAGGTTATGTCACTTTTATTCTGTAATGTAATATTTACAGTAAAATTGATGCAAAGAGTCATGACGAGAATTTGACATATTCTGAATTTTTGTAATCTAAGAAGAACGATATTATTGAGAACTTCGATTGCAAAGTAAACAACAAAGTATTGCAGACATTGTAATTTGTTGATTAGTTTAATTGAAGTTGAATCACTACTTAAATCAATTAACTCTAATTTACATTGGCTAATTGACCAAGGCATTTTATACGGGGTGGAGGAGGGCAAAATTTGGGGGCAAACTCCTTCTTTCACGGGAACACCAAATTTGGCATGCAGAATGGTGTTCATCATAGGTGGGCACAAGTCCGTTAATCGTCAATCCGTTAATAACGAAGCTAACTTTTTCATCAACTCGTTAATCCGTTAAAAAGTTTTTTCATGTTAACGGACTAAATTAACTTCCGTTAAAATGCCCGTTAACTTAACGACAATGGTTCATTAACTTACGTTAAGTTGCGTTAACATAAGGTTTTCATCGTTAATTTCTTGCACCATTCTATCATCGTACCGGTACAAACCAGTTTGCGCTGGTACCACTTGTTGCGTAATTTGCGCGAGTTTTATACAAGAAAAAGCGAAGGAGCTGCAAGATAAAAAAGCAAGCGCGGGATCAAATGAGCAAGTGCGATAAGAAATGCTGCAAGTATAATTTTAATCATGCAAGTATAAAGTGGGTTAGATTTAGATCTTAGATGAGTTGAACTGTGATACTGCGATAGGCCCATGATGCACCCATGAATAATCTGTCATTGGTGGTAAGATGAAAGTGACTAGGCATGGCAGCATTAGCAAAAAAAGTGGACAAGGATAGTTAGTTACCATAGGTGGGCACAAGTCGTTAATCGTTAATCCGTTAATAACGAAGCTAACTTTTTCATTAACTCGTTAATCCATTAAAAAGTTTTTTCATGTTAACGGACTAAATTAACTTCCGGTAAGTGCTGTTAACGGACTAAAGTAACTTCCGTTAAGTTCTGTTAACTTCCGTTGAAGTTTCTATCGTTAATATTTTGCAGCTTCGTTGTGCATTTGAACTTGTTTTTATCTTGAAATTGGATTAGACTGTAAAATGTAACTTTCAAAACACAAAAAAGACCACAATAGCAATAAATATTCCCTTACAATCAGCTCAACAGCGTTAATACGTGTTCTAGAAGCGAGTGCATAAAACGAAATGTAAATTATACGCAAAATGTTAACGGATTAACGGACTTTATTAACTTCCGTTAATTAAAGCTGAAAATAACGGATTAACGTTAACGGAGGTGTGAAGTTTGTTAACGGACTAGTGGTTAACGAAGCTAACGTTTTGCATTAACTTGCCCACCTATGTTAGTTACCCTATAGCAGAAATGATCTCAAATATTGTCGTAATCTATAATCAGTAATTTGTAATCGATGAAGCAATTTTCAAATAATCGTGAACAGAAATCAATTACAAAGGATCGTAATCTACGAATTGCTAATAATCGAGCCATGGCTGGCTACTACTATAGGCTAGGCTTCCAGTTCCAAACAAAAGCGTGAATGATGATACAAGTGTATAAACTGTATTGTGGGAGTGGTACCGTTGACCAATTACACAACAGAATGCAAGTGCAAGACATGCATGATTCCAATTATTAATAACAGCTTAATACTAATGATAATTCGAAACAGAATTGCAGCAGAAATGCAGGATAGATTCCGAGTTTGTAAGTGCTGTTACAAAAAATTATTTTTAAATTTTAGCGAAGCGATGTAATCGTAACAGCGATGATTGAAGGCGGTCAATCATCCAGCCAATTCTGGTAGTTTACAATAGCTAAAATTAAGTTTGATTTTTCATATTTTTTTTTTGATTTTGGGGTTGCGTTTGCCAAGATATTCAACAAATACAAAAAGATGACCCCCAAAAAAAGTTTTTAGAAACTCTGAGTTTTGATCTTCCCGCCAAAACCACAGTTCTCTAAACTATTAGGCCTACTGTAATCCTATTAAACTTTTAGGCCGAACTATCTCTACACTATTAGGCCTAATAGTTTAGAGATGGTTAGGCCTAATTAGGCCTAAACTATTTAGAAATAAACTACAGTATCTCTAAACTATTAGGCCTACCACAGTTCTCTAAACTATTAGACCTACTGTGGTTTTGGCGGGAAGATCAAAACTCAGCGTTTCCAAAAACTTTTTTCGGGGGGACTTCTTTTTTGTATTTGTTGAATATCTTTGCAATCGCAGTCCCAAAATTAAAACAAAAAATATCAAAAATTATAGTTTAATTTTAGTTGTTGTAAACCACTGGAATTGGCTGGATGATTCACCGCCTTTAAAGGTGAAATAATTGCAATGGAAAATCGATTACATGGGTGCGTATTTGTAATCGTAATCGGCGGAATCGATGTAATCAAACCATAAGCCATTGAAAGAACAGAACGTAGGTACCGGTACTAAAATATTGCTATAAAAACAGTGTTTACAGTATTTATGTCATCCAAAAACTTGGAAGTGTTTGCCTCCATGGATCGCAGATGGTTTCAAAACGTTAAATCTACGTATGCCTACTGTGCAGTGGTTAGTGATAGAACTAAAACGAGAATGAATGACGAACATTCATTTGCAATTTTTTAGATGCTTTTTTAAAACTCAAGATTAAGCTTTGGGTTAGATTGGATCTACAGTGGACACTGTCTAGAAATTATTTTGTAACCATAGCTTAAATAGTCAATTTTAGATGCTGTTGTAGATTGAGAGCATAGAGACTTAGAGTTATAGTGTCTTTGCACTGAGTAAGCCACCGTCTCTATCTAACAGTTTCCATAATGTTTTATCGTTTACGTATCATCTGGCCTAAAAGCTATCAGCGTGGAAGCCCAGGAAAGAGCGACCAGAACGGCGACAACCTAAAAACAAGCAATGCGAAAAAATGGGTTTTCCCTCGGCTTCCGCGCTGGTAGCCTTTAGGCAGGGCCACCAAAAGGAAGCAGAGGGGACAATAACCCCAGGGCCCATGGATTTTAGGGGGCTCACGGAAATGACACAGACAAATCAGTTTGTGGAACATCGAAGACCTCTTTTTTTTTGAGATTTCATCAAAATCCGGAAAAAATTGTGGCATTTTCCTCTTCTTTTTTAGAGTTCACAAAGCCGGAGATGCCCAATATTTGAGCTGACCGCGTGCCCACGTTTGGCTCTCGGCGCCCCTGCAAACAATAAACGAGTACATCTATTGCTTTTTACGGCAAATAATAAGCTGCAGCCTCATAAGTCTATTAATTATCGCTGTTCGCAACCTCCAAAGATTTTCCGATCGCAGCGTTATTACTGCATATGAGCCTGTTATTATCTTGAAATTAGATTAGACTATAAAATGTAACTTCCAAAACACAATAGACCACCACAGCATTAAATTTTTTCCATACAATCAGCTTCACAGTGTCATTACGCGTGTTCAAAAAGTGAGTGAATAAAAAGAAATGTACATTATACTCAAAATGTTAACGGATTAATGGACTTCATTAACTTCCGTTAATTTCAACTGAAAATAACGAATTAACTTTAACGGTGGTATGAAGTTTGCTAACGGACTAGTGGTTAACGAAGCTAACGTTTTGCATTAACTTGCCCACCTATGGTGTTCATTGATTTTGACGATCATCATTTTAAAGTCATAACCATATTTTGAAAAAATTCTGTTATTTTTGAAACTGAATCAAAAATGCCTCAATCAAAATGTTTACGTCACAAAAGCGTCTTATGATGTCATTTAACCCTACTTTACTCCAGGAAAAAGACTTCCCCTCCTGGTTTTGTGATGCTTTCCTTCAGAAAAAACTTTGGTCAAAATTATTGCCTCAAATTTATTCATAATAACCTTTGAAAACTTGAAGGAGCTTAAGTAAAAAAATGTTTCCAATTTTGAGATTTGCCGTAGTCACTTACCGAAATTTGAGCATATTTTGCCTCATATTTCACTTGCATCATGCCACAAGACATTTTTGTGAAGTAACTGCTTTGACTAGGGCATTTTATGATTTAGTTTCAAAAAAACAAACCTATCCATAAAACTTTAACCGCCTGTGGCGTCATTAAACTGACGTCATTTTTCGAAAGTATTGGCTCTAACGTCACTATGATGACGTCATCAACTCAAAACCAATTTTGGTAAGTACCAATCCGCTTGCCAAATTTGATGTTTCCACGATATTTGGATGAGGAGTTAGATACGGGGAAAATGATTGTACCCCAACCGCAAGTTACTGTAAATGCTTTGCATTGCGTTAAATGCCAATTGCAGTAGTTTACCACAGCTAAAATTGAAATATAATTTTTGAAATGCTTTGTTCTCATTCATGTTGCAAAAGAGATATTCAACAAATACAAAAAATATCTCTCTAAAACAATTTGGGAAACCCTGGGTCTATCCTCTCAGCTTGAACTTCCAGGGAAAAAAGAGACTGAATAATATTTACCATAGGTGGGCAAGTTAATGCAAAACGTTAGCTTCGTTAACCACTAGTCCGTTAACAAACTTCACACCTCCATTAACGTTAATCTGTTATTTTCAGCTTTAATTAACGGAAGTTAATAAAGTCCGTTAATCCGTTAACATTTTGCGGGTAATTTACATTTCGTTTCATTCACTCGCTTCTAGAACACGTATACCGACGCTGTTGAGCTGATTGTAAGGGAATATTTATTGCTATGGTGGTCTTTTTTGTGTTTTGAAAGTTACATTTTACAGTCTAATCTAATTTCAAGATAAAAACAAGTTCAAATGCACAACGAAGCTGCAAAATATTAACGATAGAAACTTCAACGGAAGTTAACAGAACTTAACGGAAGTTACTTTAGTCCGTTAACAGCACTTAACGGAAGTTAATTTAGTCCGTTAACATGAAAAAACTTTTTAATGGATTAACGAGTTAATGAAAAAGTTAGCTTCGTTATTTACGGATTAACGGACTAGTGCCCACCAATGATATTTACCCTTCCAGTAACATCACATGACCCAATCAATTTTTGTAAACTCCCCTCTTTTTTGGAAATTCAGCAAGGAGGACAAACCTGAGTTTCAAAAATATTTTTTCGGGAGATATCTCTTTTGTATTTGTTGAATATCTTGACATTCGCAGCCCCAAAATGAGAATAAAAATTATATTTTGATTTTAGCTATTGTAAGCTCCCGGAATTGGCTAAATACGAGATACCCTTTGAGAATTTGGTTTATTGTGGAAAACGCTTTTTCTGGTTCAATTGAAACACAAATTAAATTTTCCGCATAATTTCTTTCTTTTGCTGCTTTGGACTCTATTTAACCTTTGTTCTCGGCGAAATCTGTTGCAGGTAGCTTGTATTCTTTTTCTACGAACGATAAAGATAACGGTGACAAATGGATACAAGTCGACTTCGAATCCCCTACTCGGGTTGTGGGAGTGATCACGCAAGGCAGGCCCTATGATGTTTGGTACTATTATCCCGATGAATGGGTAACCAGTTTTAAGATATTTTACGGAAATACAACTCGGAATCTCAATATGGCCATCAAGGAAAACGATGAAGATAAGGTAGAGAATACAAGGATACATAAAATACTTCCTTTCAAATTTTGAAAGAGGCCAAGACAAGGGTCATAGACAAAAGATTCCCAAAGCCAGTGCTCAAACCACAATTGGTGAACGTAAATCAAATTCAGTTAAGGGGGTCCGCGACAAGACAGTGCTCTTGTCCTGATCCCCGGTATCTGAACTTAAAATCTTTCGCTTCAGTTTGTTGTACGTACGGGTGCTCGTTGAAGTGTCTAACCAGTCTCTAAGCCAGAATATCAATAGCAATATTTTCGGCGCGTTTGAGGTAATTGGTTGAAGTTTCCCACCATTTTCCAGTGGATGAGAGCATGGTGCGATGGAATGTTCTATCATAAAACTTCAGTAATTTATAAAACTTCATCACAACATAACACAGTTCACGTTAAAAATTAAATTAAAAAATTTAAACCCTACAGTCTGTTTCACCCGTAATCGGGATCATCAAGGGTATCTGCCAAAAGTAACACAGAGCTTAAAACCTAAAATTAAAAGTTAAAATTTTTAAAATAAAAAAAAATTAAAAAAATGAAAGAAATTAGAAATTAAAAAATTGCTCCTCGTTCCGATCCCGAGGCCATATCCGGCTCCTGGGCGGCCTAAGGTACACCCAACTAGCGGAGAAGATTGAACCTGGCCCTCCTTAACTCGAACGGTCTAAGCCACTAGGGAGCCGAACTTTAGGATCAACACCGGAACTGAGATAGCAAAGCTAGTATGACTTCATAAAAAGCTAACTTGATGCATAACCATGACTGCAGATAAGAACATACACTCAAAGTTAGTACCCAAATACTAGGCTACTCTGCAAACGGCTGGTACACAAACACATTTAAAAGGCGCGAAAAGTTGAAATGCGAGGAAAACGAACGGATTAACAACAGAGCCGGATATGACCTTGGGATCGGAACGAGGAGCAATTTTTTTTTAAATTTCTTTAATTTATAAAATTTTAACTTTTAATTTTAGGTTTTAAACTCTGTGTTACTTTTGGCAGATCCCCCTGATGATCCCGATTACGGGTGAAACAGACTGTAAGGTTTTAAATTTTAATTTTTGACGTGCACTGTGTTATGTTGTGATAATCGCTCTGGCCAACGCTGTCGCGCACTTTTTTGAGTCGGTTGAATTCAAACTCCACTTTTTATAAAACTCCATCATGTGAATTCATAAAACTTCATCATAAATCATAAAACCAAGCGAAAGTGCGAATTTGTGCTCTTTTTAATTCGCCAAGTTGTTACTCTATAGTTGGTTGTGTTTTTGTAAATCTTGGATTTTTTAAATGTAAATCGGATCTAATTTTGCATGAGGTTGGCGTTTAGTAGCTTATTAGTGGATTTACACGAGTACCGCAAACAGAAGGACGAACTTGGTTGTGATAACATGCCATGATTACTTTTAATTTGCTCAGCTGATAGAGCGGATCAGTGGATTGCAAGTTTGTTGGCTTTCGGTTCGATTACCAGTTCCGACGATTAATTTCACTTTTTAAAAATTATTAAAGCTTTGTCATTTTTCCCATTTTTTTTTATTCGATGTAGTTCCCATTGGCTCAGGAAACCGACGGTTTCATTGCATTTTGTTTAGGTCACACAGGCTTTGGAAACGATCAAAGGTTTTTTCTACCTCAAATAAATTCTTCGTACTTCTTTTTGAATCTTCCGTTTCCATATATATCTTGCAACAAACCAGTCGCACAATCACGTGCCACTTAGAGTAATAGTATTTATTCATTGTTTGGTAATATCTACACTGATTCGTATTATTTTGTCCGCCAACTTTGCTTTTTTTATAGGTATTTGATGGAAATTCTGACAGTGACACCAAGGTGACCAACATGTTTCCACATCCCGTCACTGCGAGATATTTTCGCCTGCAAGTCGTAGAATACTATACCGCCCCTGTATTTCGCTTCGAATATCTTGTATGCTGACTTTGACGTCTACTTTATTTACTACTTTCGTTTTTTTCTGTATATCTTACGGGGTAGCATCTCATCATAGAGTTGCAAGAGTCACACGGTCGTTTACTTTATCAAAAGCGTAGTTAGCCTAAGGTAGCCTTTTATAGTAAGCCGCGTATTTGCAGTTTTGAGATTATATGCAAGACAGTTTTTTATTTGTATTTGAAATCAATAAACCTACGTCTTTTGTACTCATATTCTGAAAAATTTACACTTCGACTCTTTCTTTCAATATTTTTGGTGTCTCACTAATGTGTGGAGCATGGCAAAGAGATAACTGTGTAAAACTGTATTCGAAAAAAACAATGTACCTAAATTGCTTTTAGAATTTTTACTGTAGAAATAAAGGAAATTTTCCAAAGATGAAGACCCAAGCAGTCCAATTGGTCGAGTGAATAAAGCATCTGCTACTGAATAGGTAGATCTAGGTTCGATTCCCGGTCAGTGTCAAACAGAAGACTATAAAAGTTAGCATTTACAGCTTCCTTGCTTGACTTTTAGCTATAAAAAGGGACAGTGTGAAGATTCCACCGTCTGCGGAATATAGTTGGGCAGATTGCAGCTTGACTCAAAGACAGTAGGTTTTCGCTGTCTCCTGGCCAATGCAACTTGATCAATAAAAATCAGGGTGTCGAACCGAACCTGAACCCGAACCGTAAACCCGAATGAACCGTTTCATTTTGGTGAACCCGAACCGAACCTGAACCAGCAAAATTTTACTTCAGTGAACCTGAACCAAACCTGAACCCTCAAAATTGTGCTCAAGTGAACCCGAACCGAACCTGAACCCCTAACAAAAGTAAGAATATATTTTTCCATATCCGGATGCCGCTGACGCTGGTACACGCACAATAAGAGCAGTGGTGAACTTCAACAGGATCAACAATTTCTCCTTTTTTTTTTCTGGACGAACGAGTAACGACAGTTAAATTTTAAGTCAATGAACCCGAACCGAACCTGAACCAGTAATATTTTACTTGAGTGAACCTGAACCAAACCTGAACCTCGAAAATGGTGCTCAAGTGAACCCGAACCAAACCTGAACCACTAAAATATTTTGAGCCGAAACTAAACCTGAACCCGAACCGTTATTTGAAACGGTTCGACACCCTGATAAAAATGCAGTTAGAGTTACAAGTTCCAACCAAAATTTTCCATGTAATCGAGGTATTTTTGTACACCGATGTAATCGTTAAATATTCTTCCAGCAAAGTCACATATTCAAATTGTTGTTTAGTTAAACAAAAAATAATCGAGAAGTACATTAGCCTCAACAATAACTAAACTACAAGGCCCTGCAAGTTCGTTTCCAGTTGGATGATGTTGTAACATAACCGGTACAGGCCAACATCAAGGGCAAAAATTGTTTTATTAATAGCTACAACGTGTTGTTCTGTGTTCTGTATATAATGCATATTATTGTCTTTTAATCTGAACAAGTAACGCACATTGTCATTGTCTGGCGGGCACATGTGCCGTGTTTCAATGAAAGATAGAGTGTAACGTCGCCTTCCATGATCAATTTCTAGTAATTGGAACGTGTTTGTGTCCCTTTTCTTTTACTCGGCTAGCATTTTTAAACTAACGAGTGCGAGGTTTTAGACTTTTGCGTATAGTTCAAGAACAATCAGATCTAGCTGCAGGAAATTTTGACAGCAGTTTGAGATTAACAAGTTGTATGTTTGTCCCAAATTTCGAGGCAATAGGTCTCGTGACTTCGGTTTTATAATCCCAAAACCGTCCCAAACGTTTGGCGAAAAAAGCGGTCTCATTCCTAAACGGCTTGAGTATACGGCAAAAAATATTTCACAACTCCTTCTTCCCTACCGCCCCACTTTTGGCTCTTTTTGATCGTTTAATGTGCTGTTTCAAAGCATACAACATTGGTGGCATAGGCGTAGCCAGGGGGGGGGCCCAAGGGGCCCAGGCCCCCCCAATCAAAATTCCACTAACGACAAAAAGTTATGGCAACATAACCTGGCGATGTTTAGTTGCAGTTTTTTTTCAGTAATTGCGCACATAACAGTAATTGAACAGTAAAGTAACAGTAAAGCTAACGGTTTCGGCCGAAAAATCACTCTCAATTTCGGAGAAGACCTTTTTTTTTTTGGAGACCACCTGATTTTGGGCGGAAAAAACGTTCGAATCTCCAATTCCGGCCCAAAAATCACTCTCAATTTCGGTGAAGACATCCGAATTTTCGAGGGTTTGTGCTTAAAATCCCCTCCACCAAAATTTTCTAGATCCGCCACTGGTATGGGGCCCCCCCCAATCAAAAATCCTGGCTAAGCCTATGGTTGGAGGTATATTTTCTACGGTTCTTCCTCCTTTAGAAAACAGAATTCTTCTTACACCATCGACTTCACATGCGTTGATAGAACAGTACAAGTGTACACTGTGCAGGCTCGGTCGCAGCAAACTGTTCAACTGTCTGAAAATCAGACTCAGATATTTGTAAAGGTCAGTAAATGGCAGAGGTGGAGTCGAGGACACAGGGCTCGAGGCCAAGGCCAAGAACACAAAAAAAAATCCGAGGCCAAGGCCAAGAACTGCCTTTCCGAGGACAGAACCTCTCAAGGCCAAGAACAGGAATGCTCGAGGCCAAGGACCGAGGACACAGGCGCAAGCGTTCTCCTAAAAAAAAGGGTCTTCAAAAATATTTTTCAGGCAATCTCCAATTCATTGGCGTACCCAAAATTTTTGATTAAGGAAGGCCTGAACCACAAATCACATGATATGACGTCATCAAAATTTTTCCAAAGAGGAACTTTTTGCGGGACAAAGATATCGTAGGATGAAAGATTTGAAATCGTTGTTGCCTGTTTGCACGTAACCAGGATTTTGCAAAGGAAGAGGGCTTAAACTAATTGTTGAAAAATGCAAATATCTAACTTTGGGAACGTGTTGAGAAAGCTAGTGCAACTCAAATGTATCACAGACGGGGGTTTGGGGGCGGGGCCCCCAGCCGCCGGAGGCTTTGGGGGTCTCGGAGCGAAGCCCCCAGCCGTTGGGCGATTTTTTGTAATTCTTTGGAAAAAAAGCTATTTTAATGCCATTGGATCACATTTCGTAAGTGTTCATAGCCATTTGAAAGCACTAGATTTTTGACATTTAAAAGCCAATTGAAAAAACCAAATTGTTTAATCCTCCTTTTACTTGCAATTTAAGTCCACAACACGTTTAACATCTTGCATTTTGGAGTTAAATTTTAATTGTTAGTGATTTGGTTCATGTAGGGGGAAGTAAGGTGCATTGTCTCTGGCTGCATTTTAGCAGTTAGTAATAATCCACTCGAAGATTTTCCTTAGAGATTTTTGTTTTGTCATGAAAATAACCAGTTATAGGAGTACCTGTTCGCCAGGGGGCCCAGGACCCTCAATTGAAGTTCAATGATTGGCTCAATCAGCATTTTCCAGGGCTAATTTTTTAAAAAGCTATTTTGTACGTAAAAGCCGGCAAGGTTGGAGGTGAAATACTGAGTTGTTTTAAAAAATGGTACAATAGATGGTTACGTCTACTAGCCATGTTATTGCCGGGCCCGATTTACATCGCGCTAGGCCCCTGGCACTTTGGAGATTTTCGCAGCATCTTTCTCGGAAATATAGGTGAAGACCAAAAAAATCTTACGATTTCAGCTCGGGACCCTAGCTGGTACTGCGTCATATTATGGTAAATCCGGCCCTGATCAATAATGCATTACGTCCACAAAAAGGCTAGATGTGGGCCTGAGATAGCAACTTTTAAGACAAAAACTCTCCATTTTCTCCGGGTGATACGTTTAAATTGGCTGGCAAAAATTGAATTGAGTGGGACCCGGCGCCCCTGGTCTTCAATAGTGTAAATTAGTTATACTGTTGTCAGCAAAAAATGCTAGAAAGAAACTGAAGAAACAATAGGCTTTTTTGTCACATTTTTGTCATTGGTGAAATTACAATTAGGGGGGCCTGCCTCCTTCCCTTTGCCTACGCCTATGCCCCAATTGAGGAAAACAAAAAAGGTGTTGGCAAATTTTCCGCGAGGTTTCTGGCGTGTTCCAACGAAATTTCAACTGTTCAAAAAATAGTGCTGTCCTCGAGCCGAGGACAGGGCAATTTTCGAGGACTTGAGGCTTCGAGGCCAAGGACTTCAAAATGTGTCCTCGAGGCCAAGGACGTCCTCGAGGACTCCACCTCTGCTAAATGGAAGATAGATTTGCAAAAGTAGACGTTATCCATGGACAATTTTTATGGACAAACAATGCCAGGTTTCCAAAAAACGAAGTTTTATGGTACCGCAACCGCTAAAGGCATGAAAAAATAAATATTATCCATCCCATACAGGTCGTCCGAAAGTTTAGATGATTTCGTGGACGGGAATAAATTCCTTTTCTCGTGTTCGTCTTCGAAAGGATTGGAAATCATTTTTACCGAGCAATAAAAAAAAAAAGAGTTGCTTCCTCTCCTCACAAAATTTTGCGATTGCAAATGTCGCATTTTGGTTGCAACCTGCAACAAGGATGTGCTATGCAATCATAATATCAACCTCGATGAATTAACATTAAGTAGCCGTGAAGAAGCCAAAAAAAGATGATTTCTCCACCCTAACATGCCTCCCAAAGTTACAATTCGTTTCTGCTTAAAACGGTAGACAGTAGACACAGATGTAGTTGTTATTGCAGTATACGCTTTTCAACGACTTCCAAAATTAAATGATCTTTGGATTGAATTTGGAACTTGAAAAACGATCTTCTTCTTCTTCTTCTTTCTTCATTGCCCGCTTTTCCGTGAGGGTTGCGGGGGCAGTAGCTCAAGATTGAGCCGCCACACCTCACGGTCTTCCATCACCTCCATCATTTCGCTTGGGCGAAGTCCCAAGCGATTCCATCCAAGATCCTCAATGTAATCGGTCCATCTAGTTCTAGGTCGTCCGACTGGTCTTCTCCCATTTGCTTTGGCATGTAAAGCTTGTTTGGGGAGTCTTTCCTGAGGCATTCTGCTTACATGGCCAAACCATCTAAGCTGTGATCTTTCAATTCGGAGAAGTAACGGCTCGATGTTAAGAGATTTTCGAATTTCAGAGCTACGCACCTTGTTAAACAGTGTAACTCCTTCGATTCTTCGTAAAAACCTCATTTCGGACGCTTGCACTTGTGATCGCATTCTTTCGGTCATTACCCAAGATTCATGACCATAAGTGAGAATGGGGACAAAAACTGCTTTGAAAATTGAGAGTTTTGCCTTTTTCGACAATGCTCGTTTCATGACAACCGAGTAGTGCAAAGCTCGCATTACTGCACTAGCCTTGCCTATTCGGGTATCGAGTTCTTCGTCTTGCCTTCCGTCACTCGTAAATGCAACCCCAAGATACTTGAACTTCTCTACCTGCTTCAGTGTCGCTCCATTCACTTGTAATACGCACTGACCAGGGTTTCTTGAAAGATGAAGTACCTCAGTTTTGGCCGTGCTTATTTTCATTCCGGCGGTGTTGCATGCATCTGCAAAGCTATTTAATGCGCGCTGGAGGCCAGATTCTGTGGAAGAAAGCAGAACCAAATCATCTGCGAATAGCAGACGACTAATTTTGCAATTTCCAATCGTGGCACACTCATCCGACCGAAAAACGATAAATAGGTTTATTTACTTCCACGAAATCAGCAAAACTTTCCGACCACGTGTAAGGGATGGATAGTTATTATTTCATGCCTTTAGCGGTTGTAATACCACATCTCGTGGAAAAGGTTAGAAGTCGTTTTTGGAAACCAGGAAAAATTGTCCACAGACAACATCTACTTTTGCAAAACAATCTTCCATCAACTGACCTTCACAATTATCTGAGTCTGATTTTCAGGCACTTGAGCAGTTTGCTGCGATCAAACCGGTACAGTTCTACTATCAACACATGCGAAGTCAATGTTGCTGGAAGAATTCTGTTTGCTGAAGAAGGAAGAACCGCAGAAAATATACCTCTAACCAGGGATGTAGAAGCAATCAAATTTTTAATGCTTCCGCTTCCAGCTCCTTTTAAAGTTTTGTGCTTTTGAGTTCGCTTCTGCTTCCTGACCTTTGGAATTTTTTGCTTCCACTTCCAGCTCCGGATAGAATTAATCGCTTCCTTTTCCAGCTTCGGATAGAAGTAGTCGCTTCCGAGTTCGCTTCCGCTTCCGGTCTCTTTCATTAAAGTGCTTCCGCTTCCACAAAAATTTAACCGCCTCCACCGCTTCCGCTTCCAGCTTCCGTTTCCACATCCTTGCTCAGTATAAAACAGCCACTTATATTTAGTGTAAGTTTTTGTTATACAGTAGCCTAGCATGTCATAACAAAATAACCAAGATCTAGCAGTCATGGCTAATGCACTGTAGGCGTAACCAGGGGGGGCAGGTGGCCCGGGCTCCCCCCAATCGAAATGTCACCAATGAGAAAAAGGTGACGGAAACGCCTTATTTCTTCAGTTTCTTCTAGCATCTTCGCGTACAACAGTACACGCGTGCAACAGCACTATTGACGACCAGAGGGCCCGGGCCCCCTCAATTCAAATTTTGCCAATCAATTTAAATGTATAATTTGGGTGAAATTAAGGGTTTTTGTCCTAAAAGCTGCTACCTCAGGCCCTCATCTAGCCTTTTTATGAACGTAATGCAATAACCAGAGCTGGATTTACCATATGGCATAGATCACCATAGACGTAGCCAGGAGCCAGGAGGGCCCGCCCCATCCAATTGAAATGTCACCAATGACAAAATATGAAAAAAAGTCTATTGATTTTAAGTTTTAGCTTCCTTTAGCATCTTTCACTTACACCGGCAATTAACAACAATATTGACAACCATACAAGGACTCCGAACCCTACTCAATTCAATTTTTGCCAACCAAATTAAATGCATAACCGCGGAGAAAATGAGAGTTTTTGTCCTAAAAGTTGCTATCTCAGGTCCACGCCAAACCTTTTTGTGAACGTAATGCAATAACCATGGCCGGATTTACCAAAATTGGCGCAGTACCTGCAAACGGCCCCGCGCTTAGGTGGTGAGCCTTTTTTGGTCTTCTCCTATATTTCGCTGAAAGATGTTGAGAAATCTCCAAAGTGCCAAGTGCCCCGCGCAATGTGAATCCGGCCAGGGCAATAACATCGTTAGTAGGCGTAACTATCTATTGTACCATTGTTGAATAACAATCCATCTACACCTCTCCATGCAGTTTTTCCGTGACAAAATAGTTTTGAAAAAAAATTAGCTGGGGAAGTACTCATTAAACTAATCATTGAATTTGAATTGAGGGGGCCTGGGGCTTCCTTGTCATATAATATACTCCTAGAACTGTTTATTTTTATGTCAAAACAAAAATCTCTGAGGAAATTCTTCGAATTTACTTCTAAATTCTAAAATTACTTCTTATTTATTGTTGTTTACTTCTAATTATTATTTACTTCAAGTTATTATTTACTTCTAAAATATTGCTCGAGGCAATGTACCTTGCTTTCCCTACCTGGGCCAAATCACTTGCTAAATTTAACCCTAAAATGCAAGATATTAAGCGTGTTTTGGACTTACATTGTAAGTAAAAGGAGGATTAAACAATTTAATTTTTTTGATTGGCTTTCACGTGTTAACAATCTAGTTCTTTAAAATGGTTCTAAACACGTGCAAACTGTGATACAATGGCATTAAAATGGCTAGTTTTTTCCAAAAATTTTCATAACATCGCCCAGCGGCGGGAAGCTTCGCCCCCAGACCCCCCATAGCCTCCTTAGACCCCCGTCTATGATACGTCTGAGACACACTAGTTTGCTCATTACGCATCCGAAATTATTCTTTTTGGGGTAGGTTGAGCCATCGGTTGAGCCCTCTTCCTATAGCAAAATCCTGGTTATGTGCCAACACTCAGGCTACGGCCTTTGATCTGCTAATTTGCAATATCTTTGTCCCACAAAAAGTCCCTCTTTCGAAAAATTTTGATGACGTCATAGCATGTGATTTGTAGTTTAGGTCCCCCCCCACAATCAAAAATCCTGGCTACGCCTGTGACATGCACTGCGGTACTTTAATCACGATCAATAAAAGACAACTTTTAATCAAGTGAGAATTAATTTGTGCTCCTTGATTCTCCAAAAAAATTTAGGAAGGCTTTATTTTACTGGTAAGTTTTATGCCTATCTACCAGTAGTTTTTTGTTAATTCTGACTCAAATTTAACCTAAACTCAAGTTCTTAACGTACTCTTAGCTAATTCTAAGTCCAATTCAGTAGTGGCCTTAGGAATGTGCAAAGTGTGCAAATACACTGGGGCCCCCCCACTTCTAGGGGCCCCCCCATTTGACCTACCACGCGCAGAAAAAAATTGATTATGAAAAACTGTAGCAAATTACGATAAAAAGTTTATACATTTGTTTTAAGTGTCATTACATATGTACCCCCTCCCTCAAGATGCACTTGTTCCAAACGTTATTACACATATCCCCCTTTTCAAGACAATATTACTTTTAACTTTCAAATGAGATTTAGTAAACAAATAATAAAAATTTACTGGTAAAGTCAACTTACTAATCTTTTTTTTTTGCTTGCTACTGTTAGGCTACTCAGGTCATATGCGTAACCAGGGGGGGCCCCCCAATTGAACTGCTACCCATGATAAAAATGTCACAAAAAAAACTGTTGTTGCTTCAGCTTCAGTTTCTTTTAGCATCTTCGCATACAACAGTACACTCGTACAGCAGTAATTAACAATTGTATTGAGCCAGGGGGCCCGGGCCCTCTCAATTTAATTTTTACCAACCAATTAAAATGGCCCCTCAATAATAATAATTAAATGGGACCCCAACAACAATATTGATCCAGGGGGCCAGGGCCCTTAATTTAATTTTTGCCAATCAATTTAAACGGGGCCCCTACAAGAATATTTATATGGCCCTCTAATTTAAATGGGTCCCCAACAATAATACTGTTTCAGGGGGCCAGGGCTCCTTCAATTTAATGTTACCAACCAAGTTTTTATCACAAAAGTTGCTAACTGGGGTTCTCATCTAACCTTTTTATGAATGTAATGCAATAACCAGGGACGGATTTAACACATGGCACAGTGCCAGGGGCCCCGCGCTCAGATAAGACTTTTTTTGGTCTTCATCTGTATTTGGCACGAAAATATTGCAAAAATCTCAAAGTGCCAGGGGCCCAACTCAAAATAAATCCGCGCGGGCAATAACATGGTTTGTAGACATAACTATCAGAGGTGGAGTCGAGGACACAAGGCTCGAGGCCAAGGTCAAGGACACAAAAAAAATCAGAGGCCAAGGCCAAGGACAGCCTTTCCGAGGACAGACACTCTCGAGGCCAAGGACAGGAATGCTCGAGGCCAAGGCCAAGGACCAAGGACACAAAGCGCAAGTGCTCTCCAAAAAAAAAAAAAAGTCTTCACAAAAATTTTTCAGAGGCGATCTCCAAAAAAAAAAAAAAAAGGTCTTCACAAAAATTTTTCAAGCGATCTCCACTAAAAAACGTTTTCCAAAAAATTTTTCAAGCGCTCCACAAAATTTTAACATTCCAAAAAATAGTGCTGTCCTCGAGCCGAGGACAGGCCAATTTTCGAGGACTTGAGGCCTCGAGGCCAAGGCCAAGGACTTGACCTTCGAGGCCAAGGACTTCAAAATCTGTCCTCGAGGACGTCCTCGAGGCCAAGGACGTCCTCGAGGACTCCACCTCTGATAACTATCTATGGTATATTTTTCAATTACAATTCACCTCCACCTCGCCAGTTTTTATGCAACAAAATACTTTTGAAAAAAATTAGCTTCAGTAAGGGGAATGCTCATTAAACAAATTTTTGAATTGAGAGAGCCTGGGCCCCTGGTTGTATATGTACTCCTATAACTGGTTGTTTTCAAGATAAAACAATAATCTATAACGAAAATAATTGACTGAATTGCTATTTACTGCTAAAATATTGCTGGAGGGATTGTACTTTACTTCCCCCTAACAGTGCCAAATCACTAATAAAATTTAACCACAAAATGCAAGATTTTAAACGTGTTTTGAACTTAAATTGCAAGCAAAAGGAGGACTGAACAACTTAATTTTTTCAATTGGCTTTCATATGTTAAAAATCTTGTACTTTCAAATGGCTCTGAAAATGTGCAAAATGTGATCCAATGGTATTAAAACTACTTTTTTTTCCAAAAAATTACGAAAAATCGTCCAGCGGCTGGGGGCTTAGCCCCCAGACCCCCGTCTGTGATACGTTTGAATTACAGTACACTTCTTTACTTAAGCACGTCTCCCAATTTACACAATTTCGCATTTTAACTAGGCTATTGGTTTAAGCTCTCTCCTTGAACGAGTTCCTAGTTACATGCCAACACTAGGCCACGACTTCGGATCTTCCATTCTACGATATCTTTGCCCCACCAAAAAATTCCTCTTTCGAAGTTTCTGATGACGTTATTGCATGTGATTTGTGGTGTGCCCCCCCCCCCCAATCAAAACTCCTGGCTATACGCCTATGACTCAGGTAGTCGTTTTTCCACTTTTTTTTTTTCAACTGCTTTCAGCAACTGGCAGTAATAGGTTTTTGACTAACGTATATGCAGTGTATTATATGCTGAGCAGGATAAAGCATTCAAACATTATTGCTCAGTACTCAAACATATTCTGTAATAACACTAGTATACTGAAAGCAATTGCTGATAGTTTACGTTAATTTACTGCAATTAATTGAATTGATAATCTAGATGAGAGGAACTTATGAACATACATTTGATTTAATTAGGGCTGCAATAGCATTGGTCTTCTGGTCTTGTTATTTGTGAAATACATTGTTGCGCTTAATTGCAGGTGCAGATAAGTCATGGTAAAGTGGTGTGTAAAGAAAAGGGCCCCCCCCATTTAATTTGCACAGGCCTTCCCCCTTTCCTAAGGCCACCACTGGTCCAACTTTAACTAATCTAAACTTAAGCCCTAACATTGGCACTTAAAAAAGGAAATAAAAAAGAACGAGATTTGAAAAATCATAAAAACTTAAAATCAGCCAGCCTTAACCGTGGCCCTGAGCGAAATACTGCAAGGGCTCTAGACCTAAACATCGTTTATTTTTTTACCGGTAAATAAACTGCAGTATCCCCTACTGTATGCGAAAGTCCGTATTATTTATAGACTTTGCTGTATGCTACTACTGTATGCTACAGTGATGGGCACTGCGTCGCCACTAGCGCCGCTACTTTTTCGGTAGCGGTAGCGGTAGCGGCAGCGCCGCTGCTCTTTTTCGTTACCAGCGACAAGCCGCAGCGCAGCTGTTTTTTTTAGTCAAAAAAGCGGCAGCGCTTCAGCGCTCTATTTTAAGCAAATAATCTGCCGCTACTGCAAATAAACTCCTTCCAAGACTTTTTTCGATTCACATTTTCACACGTTACCGTTTGGAGTCTTTACTCTCCGCTTTTTTAACTGTGCTCTTGTTACCACGTTATTTTAGTTTAGTTGAGCAAAAAATGCTATCTTTGTTACGTTTTGTCGTTGTTATTATGTTTAGGCGAGTTTTATCGTCCGTGGTCCTATTTTTTCTGAACCAAAATTCAACGAATAATGTGATCTGGTAGCCGGCCGAATTGAACTCTCGTGTGTAATTCAACATACAGAAATAATCAATGCGTTGCTAAAGTTTATCAATTGCAATCGCTTTTAAAGAATTGCTAGCAACCAAAACTCACAGAGAGCAAGACCATATCGCAAGACCAACCCTTTCTTTATGAAAGCAAGTAGTAGTGTGGGTAATAATGCTACTTGGCAGTCGGTTTCTGACACTCCCTTCCCACTTTGTCACTTGTACAAAAGACACACAGACACCAGACAGGGGACTTTGCAGCAGGTGTTCTTCATTATTGTCAAGAGACTGCTCGAAATCGGTTTTATTGAGGAAATGAGAAGTACTTAAGGTAATAAAGAGGTTCCCCCAAACCTTTTTCCACAATTCTGAATTATTCTTTGTTTACAAAAATATGTTTTAATCTGTTTGACTCCGTACCACTGGCAACCATTCTTTTAGCTATTTTGTGACATCACAAAAGGCGTACTGTAGATCAGTACTGGCAGCCTAGGTCTACAGGTTACAGTGACAAAAGCCAAGTTTTCAGATTTGGTGATAAGCTAGGCTACTCACTGACTACCAGTTGGTAATCACGTTTCTTAATCTGCAAGAATTTTTGCAAAATTCTGCCTTTTTGGTGTCACAAAATTGCGAAATGCAGGGTTGCCAATTGTACGGAGTCAAACCGATTAAATCACATTTTCGCAAATAAATGAAATTGTGGAAAAAGTTTGGGGCACATCTTTATTTCCTCAAGTAGCAGACCCGGCGCCACGGGGGGGAATACCGGGGCCGTGCCCCCCCAACTGACTGCTTGTGCCCCCCAAACGAAAATTGTGCCCCCCAAGCGAGGACTGTGCCCCAAAAAAATTAACAGGCTCGGGGCTTTTGGAGATCAAATCGAGGCCCAAAGTGGTGTTTTTTGTGGACTGACAGCGGATTTGGTGACGTTTTTGGGATGAAGACCTTTGTCTTTTTTGGAATCGCTTGAATTTCCGAATTCGGCCGGAAAAAACCCTGCAATTTCGGTGAAGACCATTTTTTTTTTCTTTGGAGATCACCTGATTTCGGCCGGAAAAACCGCTTGAATTTCCGATTTCAGCCGGAAAATTCCTTTGAATCTTTGCTCATCACCTTGTTCATCTCATCCAGTCTGGGATAAATTTCCCGTGCTCCCGTGCCTTTCTCGAATTCACACAAAATAAGCTTCTCGTGACCCCCCAAAATTTATTTCTGCCCCCCCAGTCACGCTATCCAGGTGCCGGGCCTGTCAAGTAGAACTCATTTCTTCAATAAAACCGATTTCGAGCAGTATATCTCTAACGAAAATGCGATGATTACAGTTCGATAAATTGCTGTGAACTTGCAGATCGCAAAGACGGTTGTTCGCGATATTCCCCCTAAATCCTGGCATTTAGTAGGACAAATGATTTGTCGGCTATCTGGTCACAGACCATTGTATAGTTCGTGCACTGCATGTTGGACAGTAGTAACATTAATGCATAGTAAAATAAATTTTGCTAAAACAGTAAACAGTAGAACTGAAAATTCAATTTATAGTGCGCTGAGAATTGAACTGATAAGTCTAACCAGGTAATAAACAAGCATGAAAAATAATGTAGTTATGAAGTTATACGGATGGGGGCAGAAAAAATATTTGGAGGTGCACAGATAAATTTTTTCCTGAAATTTTGGAGTGAAAACCAAAAAAAAGGTTTTCATCCCAAATTACGCCCAGTGGATACGAGCCGTTTGCCTCCTTTCATGGCACAATTCTCGCTCGGGGGGGGGAGGGGGGTATGTTTAATTTGTTTATAGCCTGGGGGGAAGCAACGCGAAAATCTTAGGCTTAGCCTGGGCGCTCACTTGTGTTTTTCGTCCTGGAACAAGACTTTACTCACGCTTGGGGGGGGGGGGGTGCTCACTGCACAAGCAGTGATTTGGGAGGGTACAGCTCCAAAATGCCCTCGCCCC
Organism: Trididemnum nubilum; assembly: GCA_963965965.1. Lineage (NCBI taxonomy): Eukaryota > Metazoa > Chordata > Ascidiacea > Aplousobranchia > Didemnidae > Trididemnum > Trididemnum nubilum. The sequence goes on from OZ014476.1 coordinate 5,372,808, forward strand.
CGTGGCGCTGGGCCTGCATTGCCCACGCTATAAAATACATCATTGCTACGTATCTTTTGCAAACTCGTAAACACCAGTTTTTAAACGCTCGATCTAGTTTTCTATCAAAGTTGGATGAAATCATCGCTGAAGCGTGAATCACCAACCATTTCTACAAAATTCAAAAATATGTTGTAGCTCGGTCGATTCATAAATTTTCCAGTCAGATCTCTACACGAAGAATTATTTTAGCGGTTAAGGACCGAGCGTGTGACAACAGATCAACTACTTCAGAGCTATAACAGCCGGAACAGAATTGTGCAGAAGCTGATTACTGCATGCCATCGTGCTTCAATGTTAAAACTTTAGATTGTTTTGAGTCGATAGTGATTTAAACTATTTCTTAATGCTTTTTGTTTGTGTAGAAAATGCAATAAGGAATTTAACTTCGTAGTATAAGTTACAAGGGTAACTTCCTAAACAATTTCCAAAGCGTGGTTTGACCAAGCAGCATTTTGAAATGCTTGTTTTTTTGAAAGGAGCATGCCAGCAACCAGTTGAAATGTGATTTGCTTACTTATGTACCATTTAAGCCTGCTAATGCCAATTATAATCTGTATGGATATTTTAAAAGCTTGAATAAGTAACTTTCGTAAATAAAGTTGAATTTTTATCATTAGGTACCGCATTTGAATGCCATCGTTCTTTTTATTATTTATTTTTTTAAAGTAGCGGCAGCGGCCGCTGTTTTGTATGCTAGTAGCGGCAATGGCGCTACTTTTTCATTTAAGTAGCGATTAGCGGCAGCGCCGCTGCTTTTTTTGCCAAACAGCGGCGGCGGTAGCGCCGCTTTTTTCCCAGTAGCGGGTGCCCGGCTCTGGTAAGCTATCATCCCTATACCCTACTAACCAGTAAGAGCAGGTTCCTAGTCACCGGTAAGTAACTTTCAATTTGCAACAGCTTCGACTTGCTCAGTGCAAGGTTTCATAAACTACAGGTGACACTACTACGCTTACTTGGCAGTGGCACTTGCCAGCACGTGCAGCAGCCACAGCAAATTACGAAGGAGCCTACCATAACCACAACGTGGCCACTGCTGGCCGCAGTAAACCCTCGAACTCTGATGCCATGATAGTATTGGTGATATACAAGGTATGAAGGACCCCCGAGAGGGGGGGCAGGGGGGGACAATGACCCTGGGATCCATGGACTTTAGGGGGCCCATGAGCTTCAGGGGGCCCATAGGCTTCATGGTTTGTGGAAGATCAAAGATCTTTTTTTTTTTGAAATCACATCAAAATCCGGAAAAAATTGTGGCATTTTTCTCTTCTGTTTTGGAGTACAGAAAACCGGAGATGCCTATCATTTGAGCTGACTCCGGGCCCACGTTTGGCTCTCGGCGCCCCTGCAAGTATATCACACCCATGATCTCTCGCAAAGTCGGTGTGCTTATGGCTCTTTATTAATTACGAAAATTTAAGGCAGCATAAACGTTAAAAATTGTGGCAGCAACTCAGGCACGTAGCCAGAAATTCGCAATGGGGGGGGGGGGCTGTGTTTGGGGGTCTGGGGGCGAACGCCGGAGGCACGGGGGTCTGGAGGCCGAACCCCCAGCGCTTGGAAATTTTGCATTTTTTTGCAAAAATAACTTAACTTTAGAGCTATTATAATAAAAAATTATGCTTTTAAAACGTGGCATAGAAATTGGTTGCGCAACATGCTTCAGCTGGTTGCATTAATGGGCTATGTGGGAAGTAGCTAATGATAACATTGCAGCTCTTTTGTTTACTTGCTGGTAAATCATAAATCCCTATTATTCAATAAAACTCACACGGAGTAATCTATTTGGTCTATATTTATATAGAAAAAATAATTGGTGGGAGGGCTAATGGAAAGATATTTGAGAGAAGCGATTGGTAATTAACTAACACTGAATAGCCCCCCTTCCCCTTTATTCCTTAGTTTATAGTATATTTTTTGATAAAACCTATGTTGGCGTTTTTACGCTAGCGATCAAATTTGATTGTTTATTGTTGGGCATTTTTCAAAGTTTTCATTGATTTGTGATTTTAATTTTTGACTAATTAGCCCCCCCCCTGAATATATGTTTCAAAAGATTCTTTAAATCACTTTTTAGTCCATTCCAGCGCAAAAAAACAGTTTTAGAAGAGCTAAAAACGTGGTATTTTTCTTATTCTGCATTTTGGTTGACAGACCAATGGGGGGCGGGGGGGGGGGGGGGGGCTACAGCCCCCCCCGCCCCCCTGGCTACCCTACTGCAGCAACTTGAGTAGAAATTTGCTCACATTGTTTTGTACCGTACCTAAAAATAATAATATCGTTACATTTAACCCAACGGTTGTAGCCAGTTTGAAAATCCGGAAGCGCCTAATTTTGAAAAAATTGCTTTCGCTTCCAGCTCTTTTTCAACACTTTTCCTTCCGCTTCCAACCTTTTTCATCAAAGTGCTTCCGCTTCCACAAAAAATTAACCGCTTACGCTTCCACATCCTTGCCTCTTAGGTAGTATGCTTTGAAACAGCACATTAAACGATCAACTTTTTAGGTCATTGAAAGGAGCAGGCGCGTAGCCAGAAATCTGCGATGAGGAGCTGTTGCGGGGGTCTGGGGCCAAAAAAAAGGTCTTCACATAAAATTTGAACGGTTTTTGCACCGAATTTGGTTCAAGACCAAAAAAAAGTCTTCACATAAGATTTCAAATGTTTTTGTACCGACTTTTGTTGTAGACCAAAAAAAAGAGGTTTTCACCTAAATTTGGAACGATTTTTGTTGAGGAAAGGTCTTCACCATCATTTTTTGAATCTATTCCAGTGCAAAAATCACTTTCAAAAGTGAAAAAAACGTGATATTTTCGACATTCTGCATTTTAGTTGGCACGCCTTTGGGAGGGGGGGAAGGAGGCTATAGCCCAACCCCTCCGCCTCTCCTGACTACGCTACTGAAAAAGAGTCAGTATTTGAATGAAGATCTATTTTCAAAATTAGCTGACTCTATTCATTGGGATTGGCAAGCAACAGATTCGGGATATTCTCGTGTTTGGACAACCTTGCCGGAAGCTTCAAAAGCTTGTCGTGTTCTCAGGGGCGCATTTAGGGAGGGGGCATAATGCCATGGCCCCCCCCACCTTCTTGAGTCGCCAGAATAGTATTATTGGCATAGAATACTGTAGTATGCAAAATTGCGGCATGGCCTACCCTTTCATTCTTGGGCAGAAAGTTTGAGCGCATGAAAGCGACAGAATCTGGGTAAAAACCTCTTTTTTTGGTCTTCACCTAATTTTGGACCAAAAACCGGATTAATTCTGAGTAGAGAAATTTTACTTTTCGTCTTCATTATTTTAAAATTTCCTGGCCCCCTCCCCCTTTCGAAAATCCTGCGTACGCTACTGCGTGTTCTATGCTTAAATGCGAGAGCAAGAAATATTACAAGAGTGCAAAAAACGAAATTGTATGCACATAAGTATGAGCTTGCTTTGTAAACTTCCAATGGGCAATATAAATGCTAGCAAAAACAATCAAGATGGCAGCAATAATCGACATATTTTATAGCAAATTGTGCTTGCTTTACATTCATTCCCCGTAAACATTGTACACAACATTACATTCTAAGACTTTGCTTATTGCTTACCCTATATCGAGGAATGCAACCAGAATTGTTCAGGAAGTCTGAATAACTGCATCAATGAACAGTTAAGGAAATGATGCACAACAAACAAAGTGCAAAAATTTTTCACACCTGGTTTAACTTTAAGTGACACCGTTTTCCAACTTTTGGATCTATAATTTCCATCTGAAAACCTTGATTCGAAACTATTCTTGTTTGGGCGCAAGCTGCCTAACAACTCTGGATGCACCTTGGGATACAAATAACAAGTCAATGTTTTGACAATTTCCGCTTGGTTTTTATTTAATAATATATTAGTCCTCGTTCTCTCATTGTTCTTAGACGAAGCACTTCTTATATTGTTTCAAGGTGGAACGTTCGCTAACGACGCTGCAGGCCGCTCGCCCTTATTTCCACAATTCAAAAATTTTGAAAAAAGGTCAATTTTATATTGTGAGTGCCGAAAAGGTTTTCTCTACACGAATTACCAGAGGTGGAGTCGAGGACACGGCTCGCGGCCAAGGCCAAGGACACAAAACAATCCAAGGCCAAGGACAGCCCTTCTGAGGACAGACCCTCTCGAGACCAAGAACAGGAATGCTTGGGGCCAAGACCAAGGACCAAGGACACAGGCGCAAGTGCTCTCCAAAAAAAAAAGTCTTCAAAATTTTTTTCAGGCGATCTACAAAATCTTGACAATTCAAAAATTACTGCTGTCCTCAAGCCGAGGACAGGGCAATTTTCGAGGACTTGAGGCTTCGAGGCCAAGGACAAGGACATCAAAATAAGTCCTCGAGGTCAAGGTCGTCCCCGAGGACTCCACCTCTACGAATTACAATGGATGACTGAAATTAAAATAAATAAACACATTGATGCCAACAAAAAAAGAAAAAAATGTAACCACGATTATGCAGCTACATACAATTATGATGATACAACTACGAGCAATTATGATGATGTAACTACGAGTAATTACGACTGAGCTGCTACGGGATCATCAACCTAGCACTTCCTTTACTCCAGCTTAAACAGATAAAATTTGTTGCTTAATTCAACCTCTAAAAACTAAAAAATGAGAAAAAAGATCTTTAAAATTTGCATTTTTTGGAAATCGGAAGCTCTATAAAATTCCAGCTAACAGCTATACAGAGTACACATCGAAATTTAGTATAATGAAAAGCTTTGGTTGATTTTTGGCTTTGCGCCACGCCGAAAATAAGTTTGCGTACGTCTTGGCGCATAGTTTTGACGATTTAGTTACTCACGCTAGAGATGGAAACAGCGCAGCGGGACATTACTAAAAGGCGGAAATAGGAAAAGACGGAAAAGGCGGAAATTTTGCTAAAAGGCGGAAAAGTAGGAAAAGGCGGAAAAGACGGAAAAACTCTCTAACTAAAAGGCGGAAAAGTAGGAAAAGGCGGAAATCATGCTAAAAGGCGGGAAAGTTGAATTTAAGGGCGGTTGGGGTTTGAGCTAAGGTTATAGTTGATCCTAACCAAACCCTATACCAATACCAATCCTAAAACTACTCCTAATAACCTTTCAGCACGATTTCCGTTTTTCCTAAAGCGGAAAAGTAGGAAAATGGGACATGACTGAAAGGCGGAAAAGTAGGAAAAGGCGGAAATCGCCCTAAAAGGCAGAAAGGTAGGAAAGGGCGGTTGGGTTTGGGATTACGATTGGCGCTAACCCTAACCTAACCCTAATCCTATCCCTATCCCTAACTCTAATGGCCTTTTAGCACGATTTCTGCCTTTTCCTACAACGGCAAGGTAGGAAAAAGCGAAAATCGTAAAGGAAAAGTAGGAAAATGAAAATGGGGGAACGGAAGATGATTGAAAGATAAGAAAAGTATGGAAAAAATGGGGGAAGAGGAGCATATTGAAAGGTAGGAAAAATAAGAAAATGAATGGAGGAATGGGAACTCATTTAATGGTAGGAAAACGAATGGGGGAATGGGAGCTAATTGAAAGGTAGGAAAATAAATGGGGGAATGGACGAAGCTCATTGAAAGGTAGGAAAAGTAGGAAAATGAATGGGGGAAGGGAACTTATTGAAAGGTACGGTAGGAAAAGTAGGAAAATGAATAAGGGAATGGGAGCTCAATAAAAGGTAGCAAAACCAGGAAAATGAATAGGGGAATGAGAGCTCATTGAAAGATATGAAAAGTAGGAAAATGAATGGCGGAATGGGAGCTCATTGAAAGATAGGAAAAGTAGGAAAATGAATGCGAAATGGGAGCTCATTGAAAGGTAGCAAAAGTAGGAAAATAAATGGGGGAATGGAAGATGATTGAAAGGTTGGAAAATGGATTCGGGAATGGGAGCTCTTTGAAAGGTAGAAAAAGTAGGAAAAGGAATGGGGGAATGGGGGCCTCATTGAAAGGTTGGAAAATGAATGGGGGAATTTGAGTTTATTCAAAGGTGGGAAAAGTAGGAAAATGAATGAGGGAATGGGAGCTGATTGAAAGGTAGGAAAAGTAGGGAAACACTGTAAATGGGAAAATGGACGAAGTTCATTGAAAGGTAGGAAAATGAATAGGGGAATGGGAGCTCATTGAAAGGTAGGAAATGAATGGGGGCTCATTAAAAGGTAGAAAAAGTAGGAAAATAAATGGGGGAATGGGTGCTCAATGAAAGGTAGGAAAAGTAGGAAAACGAATGGGAATGGGAGCTCATTGAAAGGTAAGAAAAATAGGAAAATGAATGGGATTGGAAGCTCATTGAAAGGTAGGAAAAGGAATGAGGGAATGGGAGCTCATTGAAAAGTAGGGAAAGCATGAGCTGTTGGTTCAAAAAGTGAAATTTTTGGAAATTTTGGAAATGGGAGCTCATTGTGTGGTTGGAAAGGTAGGAAAAGTAGAAAATGTTGGAACTATAAATTGAGATTGGTTAGGAATCGGCAAAAAAAGGCGGAAAAAAAGGGAAATGAGGACATGACTAGAAGACAGAAAAGTAGGAAAAGGTTGAATTCGTCTCAAAAGGTGGAAAAGTAGAAAAGGGTGAATTCGTCTAACCCTTGTCTTAAACCAAATCTAAAATTAGTCAGTTTTTTGCACGATTCCCCATTTTCCTTCGGCAGAAAAGTAGGAAAAGGTGGAAAACGTGCTAAAAAGCAGATTAAGGTTAGATTTGGGTTAGGATTGGGGTTAGGGTTAGATGAGGGTTAACCTTAACTCAAACCCCAACTGCCCTTTCCTACTTTCCGCCTTTTAGGACGATTTCAGCTTTTCCCAACTTTACCGCCTTTTAGTCATATCCGGAAAATGCAAGGTCATTTATACATCGCGTTTCGCGCGTGGTACCATTGTTTTTAACCGCCGATTTTTTGCATATAAAGATATCAAAGCGTTATAAATTCATAACGGCTAAACACAGAAAGTTGAATTTCGGACACAACCTGGTTGTGGATAAATGCATCTTGTATGACAGTTTTTAGGATCAAGGGTGACATCATCGCGATTCAGTAATCTGAAAACCGGAAAAAAAATGGCCGTTTTTGTGTCAAAGAAATATTAGTCGTTTACAGCTTCAAAACGGTTGGACGTGGAAAGCTCAAATTTGGACACAGCATAAGTGCATCTATAGAAACTTTGTACGTAACAATTTTGGGGACGCTTGGTTACGTGACTGCAATTATGGAGACAAAATTTCGGCAGAAAATGGTCAAATTTAAACAGATATATCTCGGTAAATACCGATGTTGATAAAAACACGTTAGCGGTTTTAGAACACACTTTCACCGTCTTTCTTATGGCTATGTTTATAATATCCGACTTGGATATCATTTTCCTTTTTTTTTCTATCTTCAGCTTTCTGTATTTTGCTTGCAAAACGCAGAGAATCCAAAGTTTGAGCGAATGTAGATATCAAAATGGGCTAGTGCCCGTCTGAATTGGAGGGTGACACGTTGGGGATCCCCCCAAATGGAACCTCCAAATTTTCAAGATTTTGACCCCTAAAGATGAATTTGGACCACCTACGGGCCAAATTAGCCCACGCTAATTCGAAATGTGGACAGGCTAAATATTCAGCGAGGTAATTTACAAATGCAATTATGAAACACTTGCGCACTGAAAAAAAGCTTCAGGTCTGAATTCTTTATAAGCAGCGATGAAAGAATGGAACTTGCAAAATTGAAAACACTTTATCAACATCTCATGCGCTTGAGAGTGATAATAAGCTATAATACACACTTGCAATAGTCTAAAAAAATATCACCAATATCAAAAAATATGCGACAATAATATCGGTTCTTTTTATATGGTGGATTTGATCTTTTTATATTTCTATGGTTGGAAAATGCTAACATTTTAGGAAACCGAGATTAAAGCTTTGCGTTTTTTACTGCAATGACGACGCCTTCTTAAAGTTTCAAAATTAAGAAAAAGATTTTAACAAAGTCTTATCAAGGATGTTAACAATGCTAAGCTATTTAGATACACTTTGCAGTGTATCTAAATACACTGTAAACACATGTTTGTAGCGGTTATGAAACAAGTACGGTGGGCAATGAAAGCATCTTATTCTGCAGAAAAGTTCAAAACGTGTATCAAAACAAAAAATCGAAGTCCTCAATAGGCCTACATTCCCGTCAATTTTTTTAACCCGTCTATTTCATACATTGGGTTATTTAAGGTTTCGAGCTTCGAATAACGCCATAAAAAACGTTATTGAGCCTTATAAGGAGGCTCTAACTTCATCCTGAATCATAAAATTACCCAGATTATTTAATTCCATATTCGACTCCCCTAATTTGGATCCTGTACGGGACTTTACTAAAAGGCGGAAAAGTAGCAAAAGGCGGAAAAGTAGGAAAATGCGGAAATTGTGCACAGCAGAGCACTGTTTTTCAATTGAAGTTTATACAGTGCTGCCGTCCTAAACAAAAAAGTGGGAAGGCTCCAAACAAGAAGTGTGTAGGCTCGTGTACAAGAAAAAAAAAAAAAGATCACCGCAGTCACTATCTTTTTCGGTCAGTTTCAGATGAAGAAAAAGAAGTCTTTAATGGGAAAAAGCTGTACTTTTTCGTCTAATATCGAAGAGATACTTCGTCAATTACAACGATGCTTACATCATTTTTGAGGTTAGAGACTACCAAGCCTACCCTCAACGGCAGCACTGAGTTCATAGCAGTCGCTACTTACAAGCTTCAAAACTTGCCATAAAAAATGTCATAGCCTGAATACAACAAATAGCCTGAATAGTTTATCAAAATGTAGACAAACAACACAAAATAATTCAGTTACATGTTACACCTCATTTCAGATCTTCTTCATTGGCTTAAGCAGCAGAGGTGGAGTGGAGGACACAAGGCTCGAGGCCAAGGACACAAAAAAATCCAAGGCCAAGGACAGCATTCCGAGGACAGACACTCTCGAGGCCAAGGACAGGAATGCTCGAGGCCAAGGACCAAGGACACAAGCGCAAGTGCTCTCCAAAAAAAAGGTCTTCACAAAAATTTTTCAAGCGATCTCCACAAAAAAACGTTTTCAAAAAAATTTTTCAAGCGCTTCACAAAATTTTAACAATTCAAAAAATAGTGCTGTCCTCGAGCCGAGGACAGGCTAATTAACAAGGACTTGAGGCCTCGAGGCCAAGGCCAAGGACTTGACCTTCGAGGCCAAGGCCAAGGACTTCAAAATCTGTCCTCGAGGACGTCCTCGAGGCCAAGGACGTCCTCGAGGACTCCACCTCTGTTAAGCAGCTTTTATCGATAGTCCGGATTTTATCCGCGTGCGGATTTTTTCAGTAGGCACTTGCGGAAAAAATTCTCATGAGGATAAAATCCGGACTATTGGTAAAAGCCGCTTTTCTCGTAAAAAATTTTTATTTACTCTAGAGAGAACCATTCATGCATACAAGAAATGCTGGTCTACACTAAACGATGAAGTAGAAAATGTGCTAAATTTTCTTAAAAATTTCAAATCAAAATGGTGTATCCACTGCTCCCCCTTGCAGGTCAGCATTGCTTAAATAGTACTCACGTACAGGTAAAATTGCCAAAATCGGCCTACGTTGGAGTACCTTGCTGTTTAAACATGGCTAACGTTACACTTGGGTTTTTAGTAGTTAGCCTAAACATTTCCCCGAAAAAGTACGCACTGCAAAATTGTAAAATTTTGAAGGAAAGCAATTTCTCTTCTCCAAAATAATTTTACGTAACCAGAACAATGACAGAACAACAAGCCCGCTCAGCTCACTTCTCTGTCACGAATGAAAATAAACTTCCGCTCGATTAGTAAGGCTACTCGCTGCAACAACAAAAGTAAGTTTCGTTTATGTCCGCACACTTTGCACGACATTTGAGGTGAAACCATTTTCTGCACAAAACACAAAACACTTGCTTTTCATCTTGTGCACCGCCTGGCTAATAACAAGCGTCCCATGGCTAATACCAAGCTTTACTACTGCCAAGAAATTTAGCTACACGTGCAAAAACTCCCACGCTATGCAGAAGTAAATATACAAATCCCTAAATGGAGTCAAAATAGATTATTGTTCCCAAAACCCATTTCTCCATTAATTTTCCTACCTTTTAATCAGCTTACATTCCGCCATTCATTTTCCTACTTTTCAAACAGCTTCTACGACCCTATTCATTTTTCCACTTTTTCTACCTTTCAATAAGCTCCCATTCCCCCATTCATTTTCCTACCTTTCAATGAGCTCCCATTTCCCCATTTATTTTCCTACTTTTCCAACCTTTAAATGAGCTCCCATTTCCCCAATCATTTTCTTACTTTTCCAACCTTTCAATGAACTCCCATTCCCTCATTCTTTTTCCTACTTTTCAATGACGTTCCCATCCCCCCATCCATTTTCCTGCTTTTCTTACCTTTCAATCAGCTCCCATTCCCGAATCCATTTTCCTACCTTTCAATGAGCTCCCCTTCCCCCATTTTTTCCATACTTTTCTTATCTTTCAATCATCTTCCGTTCCCCCATTTTCATTTTCCTACTTTTCCTTCACAATTTCCGCTTTTTCCTAACTTGCCATTGTAGGAAAAGGCGGAAATCGTGCTAAAAGGCCGTTAAAGTTAGGGATAGGGATAGGATTAGGGTTATCGCCAATCGTAATCCCAAACCCAACCGCCCTTTCCTACCTTTCTGCCTTTCAGGGCGATTTCCGCCTTTTCCTACTTTTCTGCCTTTCAGTCATGTCCCATTTTCATTTTCCTACTTTTCCTTCACGATTTCCGCTTTTTCCTACTTTGTCGTTGTAGGAAAAGGCAGAAATCGTGCTAAAAGGCCATTAGAGTTAGGGATAGGGATAGGATTAGGGTTAGGTTAGGGTTAGCGCCAATCGTAATCCCAAACCCAACCGCCCTTTCCTACCTTTCTGCCTTTTAGGGCAATTTCCGCCTTTTCCTACTTTTCCGCCTTTCATTCATGTCCAGCGCCGCGTACAATAGTTTTTTCACATTTTTTTTACAATTATTGCTGGTGATTTTTTCTTGAACAACAATGGTTAGTCTGGATGTAACTAATCACGCATCTCCAAGCATACATTTCTCAGAGGTTTGAATTTTGAAGTAGGCCTATACACTGGTAATGATTGTCTTTACTTGAATTTTCCAAACCAGAACCCGGCACGCCACTGATTATGACGAGCTTTGCCTTACCTAATTGTAGGCTGGTCCTACTGTATAATAATGAAGTCAAATTTCGCAGAACAATCTTAGCTTCTTAGGTAATGCGTACTGGTAGATAGTTTTACTTCTACTGTAATTGATTCATTATTTTAGCTTTGATACTGTGGTTCTGAGTTTACCCACCCTATTTATCTATGGTATGCTCTTGTCACACACCTCATAGTTAACGAGAAAGTGGCATTCGTGTGGTCGTTTATAAAAATCCATTAAGAGCAGTTGCGCCCAACATTCGCTTTGCTGCTTAAGAAATTAGCCTACAGCGCCAGTGAATAGATCAATAAACTTTTTGCGCAAGCAATAGCTCTAGCCTATACTGGTGTTTGTACGTCAGTATGCAAATAGCCTAAGTAAATTTGAAATAAGTGTGGCAATATTTGCAAGTCCTGAGTCCACTGTGACGTTTAGCCTACTAGGCCTACCCCATGGGTAGGCCTCAGATCTGCTGTACCGGTACTTATATGTGCTACAAACACAGTAGCCTACTTGCAGGCCTACCTCATCTGTCATGTTGCCAGTAATCTCGTCCCAAACTGATTTTGCCACAAAGTAGAGGTTAGGTCAAGACAGCTCTGGGGATAGCAGAGTACCTTGTACAGTGTACAGTAGTTCAATGACTGCCCTTCTCAGTCAATGCTTTAATTTTAATAATGAATAGGCCTAATCAGTGATGCAATACTATGATAACAGTTGTCAGATAGCTTCGGCCTATTCAGTTTTTCTCTATACGGAATGCTGTGTTTGCCATGTAATCATTCTGCACTTGACACGTAAACACTTCAGACTTTGGAATGAAATCATGTTGTGACAAGATCACTGGCAACCTTATCTAATATCTTGACATCTTAAACTAAAGTAATTTGGGTTGTTGATCTTGATCTAATTTCAATAGGATGGTACCGGTATGCTATGTGGTGGCTTATATAGTCTAGCAGTGGATGACAAATACTGAATAGCCCAGAGCCTACAATTAGTCTGTTGTCACAAGAAAAGAAGAAACTAGCTTTTTGTTACTCAGACTCCACTGTGTAAAAGGAAAGCTTTCAGTTTCAATTGTAGCCCAGAGTATAATCAGGCACAATGGACTGCATGGCTTATCATCAAGGGCTGCTGTTAATGTGTGGTAAGTATTGCTATTTATAAATTGTTGTAAGCTTATCCAGGAGGTCTAATGTCAAATGTTTACTCTCTAAACGACCTTATACTGCTTGTTTCAGAATGGTGCATAACTATTAGCTGTCACTATCAGTCCTGAGGTTTCAATTTCGTGCCAGAAAGTTTATACTGTAGCTCTTACTAGCCCAAGTTCAAACTGTCGTCACTCACTACAATTTTAGATATACTGTGTTATTTTCTTCATTTGTAAATGTAGGCACGTGCAAAAAGCGCCACTGTCTGGCAATTTTTTGGTCGCCATTGCTGAACGCGTTTTTTACAGCACTTTTTATAAGCGGTTTATTTTAAACTCGCTAAAAAGTATCTAAAAGTGCTTTAATTTTTACGAAAATTGGTATTTAGGTAGATGAATATCTGCTCTGTTTGATGCTGTTTTTTAGTTTTAGAAATTGTTCCTAAAAAGTGTAATTTTATTGAGTTTAAAAATAAGCAAAATTTTTATCTTTGAAATAGTTTATGAAGATGCTCACGGACGATCTTCAAACTGCCTTGGACTCGTAGAATATTCACTCAACTACGTTTCAGCCAAATTTGAATAAAAAATAACCATGCGCACTATGTTAAATTTTACCTGCTCGAAACCCACTTTTACAATTTCAACTTCAAACTTTAGCCGTAATCACGCTTCATAACGACGCGCCAAATCGATAATACGTCATTCGCTAAAGCGCGTTTGCGCTAAATTTTTTATGGTCGAGCGCACTGAAGTATGAAGCGTGGTTTTGTCATTCTGACACAGCAGTCAGGGACAGTGCTTAATTCTTGGACTGGTTTTAAATTCAATGAGTCGTATGCACCATGAGGATTATACTATGAGGATTATACTTGTCTCGCAGCATTACTAAAATTGTCGCTATGCGTTGACTTCAATGGTAAAGCTTGGACCAAAGTTTTTGATCGTTTTTTAGCCATAACTTTTTTATTTCTTAATCACTTAAAAAAATTTTTGCGTTGTAGAGCTTCTATTTAAAAGTTCTTTCCAAAGAAGTTAAAATTAAGAAATGTGGACGAAAATAAAAATTTATTGTCACGTACCTATGAAAATGATTCAATAGTCTTTAGAATGTTCATTTGCAAATGTGTGTTTTTTGGTTATCATCTTTCAGTCTTTCTTTAACAGTTATATAATGCAGCTAAAATTTTGGAACATGTTTTCAATGTAGCTATAGCTGATCAGTGATAGGCCTATATGTACACAGTGATTTTATTATTATAGCTGCTTCAGTGTAAAAGTTCTTGAGGCTTCAGTTGGAAACTGCTTAAAAGGCTATAGCTGACAGAGATCATGGAAAGAGAATTGAAGGACATACATTGTTGTTGTCATGCATGATGATTTATCTGCAATTTTGCTCATAAAAACTTGGGATTTTAAGTGGAAGACTCTTAACACTAATAACTCATTTCATTCCACAAGTTTGATAATCCAAATTTGATTACCCATGTGTGCCAGGCTTGCTACAATTTAGTAGTCGGCTTGGAATTCAAAAAATACCATTACAGTATCTTTTAAATATCTTACACTATCAATCTAACTGGTAGTGTTTCTCTAACCTATAAACAAAACTAGAATGTGACCACGCAAACAATATCTGGGGACTTCACGGCATTGTCTAACTTTTACTGAACTTTATAAAGCTTTAAAATACCTTTCAAATTTTGTTTCACTGTTCAAGTCTCTTTGTGGTTATTCGAGTTCAAAATTTAAATCTCTCGAAGTGATCAAAAATAATCAAGTAACGTCATTCAAAAAGCTTGCATAACAGTTTACTATACAACGTCAAATCTCAGCACTTTTTACGAGTTTTACAGTTTTTCACTCCATTTGAAATAACATAAAGCGGTCTTTAAAATTCCAGCAACTCAGAAGCAAATTTCGTTACATCAACGAAACTTACAGCCATTTATGATTCTGAAAACACTCTTTTGCATTGCAATTCAACATTTAGTATGGATATACTGGTTGTTTCAAAATTAAAGCTCCCCTACTCAACAGCATGAACTAAAATAAAAAAGTGTTAAAGTAATGCAAATTTAAATCCGACATTTATTTGATTTTTTCTTTCATTCTCGAGTGGTATAATTTGACAAAATGCAAAAAAAAAAAAGGCAGAGAATCAAAATTTATTCTCCCTAGTTAATGCTTCACTTTCAAGTTGTCACAGGTCGATGAGAATAACTTGGTAAACTATCACAGTTTTCTATACGCCCTTTAATTAATGCGATCTGTTGTGCTAATTATTGTCCAACATGACATTACTAAGTTTGGCATGTTTTATCTTTTTCTAATATTAGCCTATCGGTACTCTTAAAATTTGATATGCCGTGCTGGAGTTCTTCGTATTTAAGATTTTTCAAATTTTGAGGGGCCCATTTGGCATGGTCTCCTCAATGTGTCCCACCAAAGTTTGTTATTTATCTTTGATTTATATTAATCTATCCAATAGATTTAATTTGTTTTGATCTTGTAGTTAATGGCGGGAGGTGTCAACATAATTGAAGGACCCCTATAGTGTGAGATTCTCAAAATTTCTTCATATTATATTTTTACCTATTTTGAAAATTTTGTTTGTCTAGCTTGAGTGGTTAAAAATTTTAAAGGTCCCGTTGGAGGAGGATTCTTCAATTGCGGCATTTAGTTGTATTTCATTTACCTAATTGGATTTTAGTTTTTATTTATATTTACCTACATGTATTCTAAAAGTTTCATGTGTCTAGCTTGAATGGTTAAAAAGTTTAAAATTTAAAGGACCCAATTGAGGGACCCACAATTTTGGTGCTTCAAATATTGTCAAGTTTTTCTTTCCTTGATATTTGCCTATCCTGAAAATTTGATGTGTCTAGCTTAAACAATTGAAAAGGTTAAATTTCGGCAACCTTGTTTGAGGGAGATGCCCCACTGTGGTAATCCCAAATTTTGTCAAGTTTTATCTTGAAGTCATATCTATCTATTCTGAAAATTTCATCAGTCCAGTGTTAGTGATTAAAAAGTTTGAATTTTGGTGGCCTTGTTTGAGGGAAATCTCCTGGTTTTGGTAGCCCCAAATTTTGTCAAATTTTATATTATTTTTATGATTGTCAATACTGAAAATTTTATGTGTCTAATGTGTATGGTTAAAAAGTTTTGAATTTTGGCGGCCTCGTTTGAGGAGACCTCCCAGTTTGGAACCCCTAAATATGGTCAAATTTTATCTTTTGTATTTACTTACCATAAAAATTTTATGTGTCCTGTTTAAAGGTGAAAAAGTTTGAATTTTGGAGGGCCCTGTTTGGGGAAAATCCCCGTTTTGGAACCCCCAATTTTTGTTAGGTGTAGTTTATTTTTAATATCCACCCATTCCGAAAATTTCATCTACCCAGCTCTAACGGTTTAAAAGTTTAAAATTTTGGCGGCCTCGTTTGAGGAGGACCCCCAGTTTGGTACCTTCAAATTTTGTCAAATTTTATTTTTTCTGCATATTTGCCTTCCCTGAAAATTTTACGTGTCTGTCGTGAGTGGTTGAAAAGTTTGAATCTTGGCAGCCCCATGTAGATGGACCCCTGTTTTGGTACCCCCAAATTTTGTCGAATTTTATCTTTTTATGTTTACTTACAATAAAAATTTTGATTGCATAGCTTAAAAGGTTAAAAAGTTGAATTTTGGAGGGTCTGTCTAGGGGAAAACTCCCATTTCGGCACCCCCAATATTTGCTAGGTTTAGTTTATTTTTAATATCTACCCATTCTGAAAATTTGCCCCATCTAACTGTGACGATTTAAAAGTTCTAAATTTTGGAGGGCTCGACTGAGAGGGATTCCCCCAACCTGGCACCCCCAATTTCATTCGGGCACAAGTCCTCCCTAATATCTTCAATCGCTCATACTAAAAGTAGATAGCCGGATAAGAATAAGAAAAAAAAAGGTAAGAAAAAAGAAGAAAAATAGTATTCAGGTTGGAGTGTACGAACATAACCAAAAGAAAGGTGGTTGATAGCGTGCTCAAAAATCACAAATCATTTTCCATCAAAATTGGTGTTTACCGAGATATATTGGTCAAAATTGTTCACTTTTTACCCATTTCTGGCCTGTAAAATCTTGGTCTCGTGACTGACTGCCCCCAAATTCGGTTTTTGTTAACCAATTTTAAGCATCCACATTGGGTAGAAATTTCAGCTTTGTACGCCAAGTGCTTTTTGAGTAATAGGCGAATTAATAAATTTTAAGCCAAAAATCGTATTTTTTTATGTTTTTTGGTGTCTCAATTCACGATTACGTGACCTAGGATCCCCAAAATTGGCACACATGACACTTTCATTAATTCTTTTGTTGAGTCCAAGTTTCGACTTTCTGGGTTTTACTATTTGCTAGTTATTTATGAGCAAATCAATCCTCATCTACCAAAAATTGCAAACAAAACCAAAGGTACTACGCACGCGCTCAAGCAAAGTCCCAATTATTAAAAATGGTAAAACTTTATCAGTATTGAGCACCTATTATACAGTATGATAAAAATGATTGTTTATGGATTGTCAAAGTGTTGTTCAATTGGAAAACGTGTTGATCCATCTCTCAGATCTTGAAAATAGAGATTACAATCGTTTGATAAATCCTGAATCATTTTTGATGTAATTGGTGTTGTTGAAGTTCTAAAGTTTTATTTATAGTGATTGTTTTGTAATTTTTTTCACGGTTTTTATCTAGCATTTGGTTGAGTTTTGTTGAGAATGAAACATCTTTTTTAATAAAAGGTTGGATTTCAGACATTCAAGGACTTCCAAGTCATCAGATGTCGTGTGGACAACTAGCATCAGGAATATGGACGTTAAAATATTGTGTATTGTACCAGCAAAAGCTGTCAATGCTGGGACCTGCTCTAATGCACTCAGTAAGTAAATTTAAATGGTTTATGGTGATTTTAACTGTCTGGTTTGTAGTATTGCAACTATATATTGTGATATTTTTTTCTGCATTTATGGTTGAATTTATCGTATGCACTACACTTTTTATAAGAAACAGCATATTTTGGGTTGAATCTAGCTATTCTTAAATTTTGACAAATTTTCAGCCTTATTTATTCTTGACCTTATTGGAGTGCAAATTTATTCTTACTTGATTAGGCCTGCTGTAACGGAACCTAAAATCGCGAGCATATTGGCATACCGATGGTTAATTAAAAAAAAAATTTGGTGCACCCTGCATGCCAACTTACAACAAAGCAAAATGTACTTGGTTATAATAAACAAAGGATATGCTCTGAAAATTTTACATCTAATGTAAATCGGACTTTAGTAGTGTCTCTTTGTTACCGATCATGATTACTGTTAATCAAATTAACTGAGGCAATTTAAAAGAACACCTAAAAACTCTTAATTACTCACAAATGCATTGTATTAGCCCATTCTCTTAAATTATGTTTTTCATGGTTAGGCCGCCATTGTTCTTAAATTTTAAGCAAAATGGAGTTCGGTGTTCTTATAAAGAAGTGTAATGTTACAAACAGAGCTTTCGGCAAGATTACCAGCAACGTATATGTTCGGAGATTTTGGTAAAATTGCCCCTTAAAATCAATTTCATTTTAAATAGGAGAGGCCCCATTTGTTGTGAGGATATTAAGTTAGAGAAGTTTCTAACTTGTGGTTTGCTTTTGCTGTTCTGTACTTGATTCGACATCTATACTTACATCCAAAGCTTGATTCGAGTCAAGCTGTACAGGATGAATGATTTTGATATTCAGCTTTTTCGCTAAAATCTCGAAGCATGATTTATTTGCTAGCATCCCCAAAATGTCGGCGTTTAGTGGTAAAGTACATTGTAGGTTAATGGTGCCCATACTGCCCAACAAATAGTGTTGGTAAAATTAAACTTTTAAAAATTGTACATACAAATATGAGCTGTTTCACTAAAAAAATCCCAAGGTCGCTATCTTTTAATCAGTAGCAGTGTTCCCACAAAATTCCCAATTCGATATTCGCCTCAAGAAAATCTTAAAATCCAAAAATATCATCCGCATATTGACAACACTGCAACTGTGCTACAGTTGTTGGTTCGACCAAAATTTTTTTAGCGGTATACAATACATATGGAGTTGTGGACACTGAACAGCTTTGTAGCTGATTGTAGTACAGTCGTGAGACCTTGATAATTTAAGTCGAAGCAAATTTCTTAGACTTATGTTGCAAAGTTTACACTCAATGTTTTGATTGTGCTGTGCAACGTGGAAGTTACTAAGTGGCCTCTGCTGACTAACTCTTATTGTTAATTACTGGCGTGATTAATGCTCATCTGTGAGTGTGGCTCGACGATTCATCACTACTGCGTTTGTGATTTATGGTACATGGGTTTTTCGCTCAGTAGTTTCGTTCAAATGTCCAAAATAGGACGTAATTTTTCGGTTGTTTTAGAATTATTTTGGTTATTTTCTTCTTTGCATACGCGATTGTAGCTCATGAATTTAAAATCTTGTTAATTTTTGTACAATTTTGACCCAATTGCCAAATTTGCAGTATTTAAGGTTACTCACAACAAATTTATGTCAATGACCGCCTGGCGATCATAAAAAAGCTTGATTGGTTCTGGGTGTTGCTGATAACAATTCATTGGATTTACAGTACCGGTATTAGGAGTTTTGCTGCGATGTACAACTGCGGCTAGTGGCTTGGCAGTCCGTGCTTCTGGAAACATGGAAGCTTTGTTCGAAACCTAAACTGTGGGAAACCAGGATTGGATAGAAATCAATAAATTAAGAAAATGATTATAAAACAATATTTTTCAAATCATACAATGATTGACTTCGAAGCATTTCCTGATTTAATTTGACCTTGAGCTTCTTATAAAAGTTGTATCGTATTGGATTGCATTGTGCGTTGAGAGGAAGTGTTTTTGCTTTATAAAAAAAAAATACTAATAATAAAAATTTGCGGAGATGGGTTGCTCTAAGACTGTTTTGTTGTTGCTAAGAAGCATTATTTTGGTATTTTATTCTGTTTTACTTCGTGATTTGAATTTATTTCCACATCCTCAAAAACCATGGCATCATGGTACGTAAGTATAATTGCAGTTCTTTGGCACTATCAATGCAAATTTAGCATCTGGAAAAATTGCCATTTACCTCGAG
The DNA here is from genome assembly GCA_963965965.1 of Trididemnum nubilum. Lineage (NCBI taxonomy): Eukaryota > Metazoa > Chordata > Ascidiacea > Aplousobranchia > Didemnidae > Trididemnum > Trididemnum nubilum. The sequence continues at coordinate 5,392,326 of OZ014476.1, forward strand.
CCTTGCTTTTTGATAGGTCTGGCTACTGTAATGCGTAATAGCAATTTGAGTTGCCTACATAAAAATCTGTCATGACTAGGATTGTACAAAGTAGAATAATGCAGTATTCTAGAATAATTCTAGAATAGACAATTCGAATCTATAATTTCGAATACTATTCTAGAATAACTCACGGCAAACTGTGACAATACATTGTGAAAACACAGTTTTATTGCAAAAATTAAAAAAACACAATTCTGACTCCTGACTTAAGTTAGACAACTGTCACTTCTTGAGTGCGTGCCCGCTTGTTTGAGTGCAATGCACTGTCAATGAAATGCGACTAGACAGTTAGGTTGCTTCAAATTGCGTAATACGTACGGTACCTCTCTTTGCGCTTTGGCAGCCCTTTCAAAGATTTTTTTCGAATCCAATTACCCGATAAAAATGCGTTTTGAGATTCGTTTCTCCGGCGATACGAATCTCAAGGATTCGAAATTCTACTTTGTACAACCCTAGCCATGACCTGCAGCTGCAATCCTCGATCGCGTGCGATTTTTTTTATTTTGCAAGAACCTGGTACATTATACGACCACGAGTTTGTGGGTTCGAATCGATTTCAAAATTTTTTGTTGAATTGTACAATTTTTTTTTGCGTAAGCTTTACTAGTAGAATTAAGAAATTTTGCTTTTCAAGCTGGCTAGTTTGGGAAATGCAGTCGTCAAAACTATTTCATTTCATTATAGTGATTCGCTCTACAACGGGAATTTTATTGTCATATCATAGTGTACTGTATATTTTTCCCTGCTGATAATTTTATATTTCGTTTTCAATTTTTTTTTGCTTTTAGATTTTTTCGATCAGAATTTTGAAGTCCCTCTGTTTTGTGCAAAGCTGAGAATACTCTTAATGTGCTTTTTACCGGTTTGGATCGATTAATTACGTCAAAATCATGTAGGAGATGCTGTAAGGCTTGTCGTTTGGACGTCGAAATGTCAAGGACGATAGCTTGTGGTTTTGACATTTGCATTTTCACTGAATCGTGCATTTCCTTTTTTCGTGGATCACAATTCAATCATTCAAAAGCTTGTTTATATTATGTACTTACACATTAGTAGCGGTTGCTTTTGGTTTTGCCAACTATTATTGTTACTGTTTAGTGTATACCTGCTTAAATATTTGTCTGATTTTCTTCCATTGTACTTGTCTCGGGGCATTACGTAATGCATATTGATCGCGCAAAAATATTTTTTGAACATATGTGTCCACTAAGTTCTAAGATCGTTGCCATCCTTGCTTCTCACAAACATAATGTTGCCATGTCATTGATGAATGATGTACGGTAGGCTACAATATAATTTTCTATATAGAGGACTGGAGGTAAGAGTGTTTTTACTGAAGAACAGTGCAGTTCTCCCACTTTGAATGGTAAAGAGGTGAAATTTGACTCAAAGGTGGCAAAGTTTATTTGCTGGTTTTAACCGAGCTTAGCTGATTTAAAAGGAAATTAGTTCGGATTGCAACTTTATTCGATGTGTAAAGAGCTGGGTTGACGCTGACATAGATGCTGTAAGATTTGAAGATTCTCTTGTCTTACTTTGGAGCTTGCTTTGAACCTCTGCGTTGTTGCACTTGGGTTATACAGCGTACTTGTTCTGTACGAAATGAAGTTACAGTGCTAACTGCTAAAGGAAACTGGCGTTATAATAAACGATCTTTGGTTACGTATGATTTCCCTAACAATGCTGTTAATTTTACTTCAACCAAGGAAATTCAGCTACCTTGTAAGAAAACTTCGTTGTGCTTTTATTTCACCACCCCAAACACTAGAATTAGTTAATTACCGTGTCTATGGGTCGACACTCGACATGTGGATCAAAAGTCGTTGTGGAGAGGACGAGAAAAAGTGTTAAATGTCATTGCCGTGGTATACAGTTATACACTCATAGCAAAAAGTGGAAATTTTTGCTTGTCGGAGTTAGAATTGTTTTAGATTGAAATCCTGCTGGTTCGTGCTCGATTTTCGCTCTGCGATGCTTCGTGGCTAGCATTGGGAAAGGTACTTCCTGCTTAATTGCTGTTGAGACCAAGCAGTCTGTTCGTCCTAACCTGGCAAAAGACTGGAATAGAGCACTAAAATGGTGCATTGCGTTGTTGCGGTGAGACCACGGACTTTTGAAGTCCGTGGGTGAGGCTGACGCTGAGTTCCAGGTTCCTGTGCGTAATTAATTAAGATTAATTGCCTTTCTGTCAACTTTTATCAGATTCCTATATAGGTAGCTAATTTCTACGTAACTCGGAAAAAACTTGACCAAGTTATTTCGTAGTACTTATACGTTTTAAATAGGCTAGTGTTGTTATTGAAATATCTCGAATTTGAATCGATTGAGAGGATATTGTTCGTTTTGTGCTTATTTGCACAATCTGTTTAACAAGTCGGCATCAAAAGTCATTTATGTTTATTAAGCCCTCAATCATAAGCAATCTTATTTTCGTAGCTTTCTCTAGTTATTTTTAGCGTGGTTAGTGTATACACCGGCAAATGCACTACTGGAAATGCCCTGCTTTTTGTTTTTTGAGCTGAACATTGGTACTGTATGCATTATGAAGTATAGACTGCGGAATATTGAGTTAAAATTCATTGATTAGCTATGTCGTCGAACTTATTTTGCGTGCTATTTTGGTGTGTCGCTAATGAGTAAGTAGGCATTTGTCATCTTTAGTTTTTTCCTTCCTGCGCTATGATGGAGCGGTATAGAGTGATGCAGTTATTTTGGTTTGCTCAGAGTATTTTTAGTTTTTTACCCAGCACTTGTTGCGTGACACATAGTTATTTCTGTTTTTTAATTGTGGAATTTTTTTACCGCGTAGTTGATTGAAACTTTTACAGAATGGTACCTTCAAAGGGTCGCCGCTATGGGTACTTGGGTACAACTAGCGCATTGACCAGAGAACATTAATATTTAATTTAAAAATAGTGTAGAGGATTTCACAAGTTATATACAATAAATTGCGATAGGTTGATTTTTAACTTGTATTATATTATTGTTTTATTCTTCGTGTTATTGTTATTGGCAGAGTGTAGCGGTGAAATGCCTCAATTTAAATTAACGTGGCAAGCCAGCAAATAAAATTTTGCTGTTTTTTCTCCGGTACTCCTGCCACTATTCTCACGGTCGTGATGACGCAGAGGTTGGAAAACAGTACTGTTTTAATTGATTTTTATAAGCGGCCGACGTCAAAAGTTTTGGAGAACCTGAGAAAGAAAATTTCACTAGGCGTAAGACTGTAACTCTGCGGACGTATTAGGTGGGCAGCTTTTGTTCCCAATCATAAGCACTGATAGTTATATTCCTGTTGTTTAATGGATGTGATTGCTTGATTGCTTTCTGTGCTCCTTCTTGGGTTTTGGTGAGTCTGCTTGCACCAAAAAAATCGGTCATTTTTCTGTTGTAAACAATAGAAAAATAGAAAGTGAGTCCTCTTGTGCCCAATAAAACGCTGGCATGCTGATATAAATTGGTGTAATGGTTACATATAGGCTGCTGTTCCTCTTTATACACATCTAAAACGCAATTATACCGGGATCAATCTCACCACAGCCGTACAAAGGTAGAAGCTGCAATTAGTTAAACAAAAAATAAGCCGCTACAGTACGCATACGGTATCATACAGTACGAATCCAGTACGTATACATCTATTAATTTGTAATGTTTATGTCAGTAATATTCCGAGTAAGTCAACTGACCGCGACAAACTGACCGCGAACAAACTGACCGCAAATCAATGATTTCGTTGCATGATTTCGTTACTGATTTCGTCGCGGTGATTTCGTCACAAAGTGTGGGTTTGGGCAAGATGGCTCTGGGGATAGTAAAAATATATTTAGGATCTCCCTTCTCAGCCAATCGGCGTTGTTCGCGGTCAGTTTGTTCGCGGTCAGTTGGTTTGCGGTTAGCTTGTCGCGGTCAGTTGTGGACCCGTAATATTCGGCAGTGTTTTAATGGTATTCAACTTGCAGTCTTGCACTTTCTGCTTCGCATGAGCTTTTTAGGTCCTGCAGTTGGCATTTACAAGTTGGTTCAAATTTGGTTCGGATCATGTACCGGTAGTTCATAACCTTTGTCGTCGTTTGATTAACATTAGGTTTACAAAATTAGCTCCTTGAAATCCCACCACGCCTCTCATGAACGGCGTTTTAATGTGTAACCATCTCAATCACTACAGTCGATCCGTTTCGAACTCAAATACGGGATTGGTTTATGCTTAATGAACCATACCTTCGGTGCTGCTTGCACGGCAGTTCTTGTTTACTTTGATTAAAATAGCAAAGCCTTATTTAAAATAGTAAAATTTTTAAACGTTTCGGACTTAGCTACGTCCAGCACCAGTAGAAAACTTCCGGTTTTAGATTTTATTTTTTGCTGATGATAGACATAGCTGAGTCCGAAACATTTAAAGATTTTACTATTTTGAATAAGGTTTTACTGCTTTCAATCGGACCATGCCTGTGCACCAAAATAGGGATTTCTGTTTATTTTCGCAGTAGGTTGGCGTCTCCTTTTGCTTCTAAGAAATGTTTTGTTTTCAGATATGTCAGAATGCATCGAAGCGGTGGCAAGATTCAGATCGTGAAGACCCAGCTACTGAATATCTTAATCAGTTCGACACGCAAGGTAACAATGTTCTTTTTTTTTTTGGATGGTCAGTGAGCCGAGTTGATCTAGGCCCCCCATATTGGTCCTGAATCAGGCCTGAGCCCCAAGACTGACTTAGCTCAGAAACTGATCGCACAAAAAGTTACAATCTACATAATAAACTCTAAATCAGGCCAAATTTGTACATGTGTCGACGCATTTGCTAGGGTACAGCGTAAAAACAGTTCACAGCTCCGACAAATGTCCAAATGTTTTCTATTAAATTGTTTAATACATGAAAGCTCAAATTTAGTGTGATGTTTGTGTGTATCACACTTGAGGTTCAAACAAGCCTGAATGACAACTCTGCTCGTTCATGCCCATTGCATGTTGATTGTTGATTGATGTCATTCTTGCTCTAAAGTCTAATCAAACGATATTTTCGACATAAATTTCCGGTACGAAATCATATTCAACGATTTTCTTCGTGTATAATTAGCTATGCACTTCACAACAAAGCAAACTACAATGGATTGACGATTCTTTATTTTATTCTTCATCAATATCAAAATGGTCTGCTCTTTTATTCATTTTAAAATTTTGAAACTAAAGGAATCCCAAACCTGTTTTTCTCATACTCTTGTTTGTATTGCATTTTTTCAATGGCTACTCTTCCAAATTCTGCCTGCTCACGTTTTACGGTCCGGTTTCAAGAACAAACCACAAAACATCTAAAAGCAATGTACTCGTACTGTATGACATGTGACGAATTCTATATAATGATATGTATTTTAGCCACTGACTGTCGAGTACTTTTTTCAATTAGTTGAATTCAAGTCATTCATTGTCATGTATAGAGCAGTTTTGAAAGTTCACTTGGATAGCAAGTGTGATGCTTTTTATTAGCTAACGCTTTTCAATGCGGCAAATAATGCTTTTTTAAATTGAGATAAAAACTGATTATAGCATCATAATGTTTTTAAAAGTCTATGATAACACGCAGTGAATGTGGTGCATGTGTTTACTTAAGATCCAATATTGCAGTTTGAAGAGGCTACTACAACAGTTTGTCTGCAAAATACTAGTCAATACTTAGAAATCATGTGATGGTTTTTGCTACGTGAGTTCTACACAATTATAGTGTGTGTCAATTTTGTTTGACATTTGCAAAGTTTTGAAATATTTAAGTATGTTTTCACTCATCCTTTCTCCTTTGAAAAATTATACGGAAGGCTCAAACCTGGAGATCCATGAGTATCAGAATTACAATGCAATGTCAGTGTAAAAAAAGCTTTAAGAAATAGTAAAACAACCATTCATAAAACGAAAAATCCTGCAAAGGAGAATACTGTCGACATAATTTATCCAAATTGTAAATGGAATGTTTAGTGATGAGTTAAAGAGCACTGATATTTGTTTTGCGTGGTCAGCTCTGCGTAAGGAACCAACATTTAGTTTCGCAAACATTCCGTGCGTAATAATTGATATATTCATGACTTTAAATTTATGCAGCAAATGGTCATTGTTCGTTAAGGCATTGCTGCTTTGGTGAGCAATACAATCTCCTACGCTCTTGACTCTACCGGACGTGCGTGCTACATAAGCAGGTAGTGGTTACACAGCGTGATATGATTTACTGGTAGTATTTGTGGAAATTGTAGGAGAGAAAGTAGTTGATGCTAAACATCTGACGTTGCTGCTGGTCAATTTTTCACTGTGAGCTTTTTGCTGTTAACCTGTAACCTTATTTCTACAGACTTTTGAATAATTTAAACCCTACGCCTGTGATTAGCAGCGCGCGAACTCGCTGGTTGTTTGCAAAAAGTAATGAATAAATGAAGTATGAATGAACAATAGACTACAGTGCTATTTTTTACTCAGAATTTTAATTCAAAATTTGAAATATTTTTTGATCGTTTTCACCATTAGAAGTATAATTTTAGATCTTGCATCCAGAAATGCCCCAAGTGTTGGTCATTTTTTATTAATTTAGTCGAAATCTTTTGATATGTTTGTGGTCATTTTTCAAAAAATAGGTCAGTGACTGAAAATTGTACTTAAATGCAAGGTATTTTTGAAAAGCAGCTCTTCCATTTGTGCAGCTGTTGATTCGTTGAACTTGTGAGACTTTCACGATGAACAACGACATTCGACCATTTGCCGAGAAACCTGTCGCGCTTTAAAATTCGGACGCATTTTTTTGATTACTTTTGGTTTGTTTCTTACTTTTTTGCATGAAAACACCGAATAAATAAATAAATAAACAAATAACTAAAATTTAAGCAAAGAGACTGAAATTTGTTTTAGATGTTTGAAGGAAATTTTTCTTGTAATGAATGCTCTCAATGGGTCCCAGCAGAACAGCAGTAAAATCACCTAGAGAAGCAGCTGCCTTTGGTGCGATACTTGGGCCAGTAGAATCTCATCATAGTATCTCCAACCACTACCGAAACTACTGTTGTTTTTCCCACTGATACATATATTGCCAGCTGCAAGATGTAAAGAAAAACTTTGTGACGCATTTTCACGTCATAATCAAGTTAGTTACGGTCCAATGACTTTAGATTTCAACTTGAACTTTTTGTTTTTTAACTGCACCCTCCTAGACTTATTTTGTATACGTATCTAAAAGCGAGTGAAGTCAACATTAATATATTGTCTTTCGATTGCGCACACCTGGTCATCATGCTTGGTACCAAATATGGCATTTCAGTGAGTAAGAAGCCGGCAAACAAAATCATTGGTTGGTAAACAAAGCAATTTTTTGTGAATTCTTTCGTTATGATTTTTGTTTAAAAAGTTATTGTTTGCCACAAAGAACGGCAGTTGTTTGTGGCAAACCAAAAAATGGCAGTTTTTGGAAAAAATTATTGCATGCCATTAACTGCCGTTTTTTTTTGTGGCATGTTTTTGAAAAACAGCAGTTTTTAACTAAAAATAAATCAAAATTTTGAAAGCTGTGACAACTAAATTAAAATTTCTGTATTGATTTAATAATTAAGAACACCGTACTAAGATTCATGCATTTATTTTCAAGTATAAATATTTTGAAACTCTCGAGTTTATAGTCGTTGATAATATTGTGATTAATAGTTTTCATTATGGAAAGATGTAAAGGTTTTTAGTATTTCCATTACGTTCTGGTAAATTTGCATTACTTAGCGTTTCTACGACGTTCAAACCTATAACCCTAGCTATTCCGACGGAATGACGAGGGATATAAGACGAAGGTCGATTCTGAAACAATATGTCGTAGGCTCTTGATCATAGTTTTGATTGTGCCTGTAAGACTCTGTATACTGTCTGTAGCTTATTAATGATTTTATGATTGGCTTGTTTGAATATGCGCCGCTAAACATAATCAGAAAGAATGTTATTGTTTTTGGTTTTGTATCTTTAGGTGAAAGCTGTCCAATGTGCAAGGTTTCTGTTTCATTTGTCAAGTAGAGCCATTTCCATTGTCTCAGCTATGTTGTTTTACGAAGACGAACAAAATTTGCAATTACAAAACAAAATCTTTGTTGCGATTAAAGAAATGTGTGTTTTTTCCATATCATGTGAAAGGCCTGGCTCCCGGTAAACCGCGCGGTTTTCTTTTTTGAATGAAATAAATCTTTCAGAGCCCAAGACCACTATTTGTGGACATATTCAATATGTTGCTTCCGCAAGTGGAAGCTGCTATGTCATTTTCATTCGCAAAATTGTTTCTACTACTTGCTGCAATGTAATAAGGCTGCAGGCAATTTGAACAGCCGCTCAGCCTTGCAAGATCAAAGCATTGTCAACATTTCATAATTTTTAAACAAGATGCTCTAATGAGAATTGTGTTTTCATTATGTTCGTTATTACGCTCTAGTTTTGGAATTTTCTTATGTGACATTTAATATTAGATGAGATGAGAATATTATAGTCGTAGTCAAGTCCATTATTATCTTTTCCGATGGTTTCACTTCATAATTGGCGATCAAATTGATCACATTACATTTTCGTCTTGAAGGATAGCGCAGTTATTTTAGAATTATTTTTTATCGCTGGATGTCAGTCGAGATCAATTTATGTGATTTGTGACCGAAGCATCATTCATAATTATATCTTTCCAAGTTTAGCTTTTATGCTGTTCAATTTTCTTTTTCGTTTTGTGGTGTAAACGTGATGATTGTAGTTTTACTAATGAAATCGATTTAAGAAAATAGACATCACGTCATAATCCGGATCAGTCTCTGCCCGTAAGGAAAAATGACTAGCTTTACTGATGGGATGAACCGGGAGTGGAACCAAGGTCCACAATTAACCTGACCCACACTGGTTTCGAACTCGCGGTACAGTATCTGCAAGCTTTCAAGTGACTGGAACTGGAGTTGATGTTTTGCAATGAAATCGATTCGAATGAGGAATTGTCCTTTGAGCTGCTTGATCTCATTTTCCCAGTTCAGGCATGCTTTTATATGAAACGCCACTAAGCAATTAACTGATGATGAAGTTGGTGCGAAGTACTGTAAAGTAATTGTACATTGCCTTTTAGCAGCATGCATAAGTTTGCCGATTAGTGGAAATATTAAACCCGCATTTCTGTAGAAGTTGTGAATAGAAGAATTTCGGAAATAAAATGAAATCAAACAATATCAATTCAAAATTTATTGATATTGAACATTTTCCGTTATTTCCAAGGTGTTGGAGCTGGGCAAATTTTGAAGATACTCCAGCTTCTGCTCCGGAGCTCTTTGCTATCCTGTCGTTGCTCCGGTTCCAGCTCCAGAGCTGATTAAAAAGAACTGCTTCGCTCCTGCTCCAGCTCCGGGATTATTCAGACTGATGTAGAGTTTTAGTTTTACGTTGTCATTATAGCTTACCTACAGTTTTCTCAAAATAAATTTCAAAACAAACTTAGCTCAAAACACAACAACCAAAATGCTGCTCACGATTTAATGACATTAAGGGACTAAGCAGTAGCTAATACTAGAGTAAGCAGTAATTAAACAATACGAGAGTTAAATACAGCAATTTTAAGCATAAAGGCAAAGCTTTTTTTTTACTAATGGCCCATCCATTTAGGCCAAAAAATCTTTTGATCGCAGTAGCTTTTGATGAAAGAAGAACAACCAATCTTGTTAGATGTAGCAGAAATGGTTACAATTACAATAATTAATTTTAGTTTTATCTAAAAAAAGCTCCTTTTAAGCTTTTTACAAAGCCATTTTATGCCTTTGCATTTTGTAGTTACAATTTTTGTAGATACGATTTTGCGTTTTGTAGTATTCCACTTGAATTTAAATGTGTGCTTCAGCTCCGGCTAGAATGGACTGCTACAGGGCTTCGGCTCCATCACCCTGGTTATTTTTATATGTTAGCTTCGACTAAACTTCTGTGATACTTACTTCATTGATTCAGAAATTATAACTGCAGCAGAGAGGGCACAACAGCTGTTAAATTCAAAAGGAAAATTTTTTAAAAGTTTTTGTTATGCTGTACAAATAATGCTAAAACTTTTTCTTGGTCCGCTGTGTAACTTATTATAACAAATTAGATTAGCCATTTTATTTCAAAAGCACCGGTATTTAATTTGTATTACGGTGCGTATGTGGTGTTTGATGCCCTATGCGTGTTTCGTATTTTTCCTGCTTTAAAGTTTTGATTACCTAAACGGGACTGGCACGTATAACCTACTTACTAACTTATTCGGCCATTTCCAATGTTGTCTTACAAACCTCGTAACAGGTCTTCGCAAACACTAACTTTATTGCCGTAAATTTGCTGTAAATAGACATAGATGAATAAGGAGCAACCGAAACGCAAGAGTAAGAAGGTAGGCTAGTGGTTGCAATTCATTTTTTAGCACTACATAGATCAAAACATTATAAACCCTACTCTCTGTTTCAGCTTTTGGTGTAGTTCTTCGGGGTTAACTTATTCAAATAGAATTTTGATTAAGTTCTAAAATATTCCGCTAAGAATGAAGCAGGCTGCAAGGTCTTTAATGTTGAGTTTATCTGTGGTCTGCTAAACGCTATAGCTACTATGCTGTTGTTGAGCTGGTATACTGTTATATGATCTATGATACAAACAGGTTTTAAGAACACTGAGAGCACAAAGCAGTTTTACAATTTTATGTTATGCATCTAATGATCCTCTTGGGTTTAACAGCATAATTAATACTGATTAGCTTATAGTTCACGTTTTCGGCTTTTCGGTCTTATCTTAGACTATTTTTGTATATTGGCTTGTTTTTTTTTTGTTGATACATATTCAACGAGAAGGAACTGCATGGAATTGTGGGTGGTATTACAGTAGATCAAAAGGTTACTGCGTGGTATGTATGCTTGCATAATAACCGAACCTACGCATTGTTTTTCGATCGATTAGTGGTGGTGAACATTGTGGAACATTATTATTTTTAGTGGAATATATGTCCTTACTTTCTTATTCGATTTTTAAATGCTATTCTGATACTGTCAAGTGTAAAGAGCTTACTGCAGGGTTGTCCAACTTTCTTCAGCCACGGGCCAAATTAGCTGTTCCAAAATTTAGTCTTAGGCAATCTTCGTCTTCCAAAACTAAGGTCTGCCGTTGGATTTTGTGGTGTTCTCCCCCCCCAAAAAAAAGGTCTCCACTCAGATTGGGTTGGTTTCTTTTGCCAAAAACTAGGTGAAGACCAAAAAATAGGTCTTCATTCAGATTGGATCATTTATACCGACAAAAAGTAGGTGAAGACCAAAAAAAAAGGTCTTCAGTCCACCGATTCCGATGGATTTTGTGGTGTTCTTTAAAGCGCAAATACAAAAGAAATTTAAGGACTCGCTTCTGTAACTCACAATGTCAGCGCGTAACGATCAATTAACCAACCAATGTAGAAACCTTTGGCGGGCCACTTTGAAACCTTCGGGGGGCCGTGTGTTGGACGCCCCTGGCTTACTGTGTTGATGTTTGATATTTTTCCTCCACTCACAAAGAAGCAGCGGCGGCGGTCTGGACGATTTGTCCCCACCCGCTAAGGAGTTGCCCGCAGCATTTTGGGCTTTCCGATTAACGTTTGACTTCTTTCCACGTAAATTTGTTGCTTGTTCAAAGCCATCCAAGCTGAGATAGTCATCGTTAACCGCCTTATCCAAGGACGCAACAGCGTAACCAGCGTGCGGGTTGAACGCAGATCATGCGATCAGGGTCGTCGTAAACATGACTCCTTTACCTTTTCGGCCAGGCTGCGGCTACGTGGTCCTGAGATTTATGTAAACCAAGTGTCACAAATAGATATCATTTCCTGACGCAACACGAGGCTAAAAATACAAAAAATTCCGGGACTAAAATTGATACAGCAACTGTTATTAACAATTTAGAGGCGGACAAATCTCGTTGGAACTCCGTCGTTTTGACAGAATTGTGTTATTTTACTTACCCCCTGCTCCTGAATAATGTAGAAAGAATTTACGATAACACTGTGTTCCCTCTAACTTTATGGCTAATCGGCTAGTGCCTAAATTTTCTTTAAACAATTGTGCCCAAAGCTCTAAAAAGACAATTATGTGCCCTAAATTTTGTACCAATCCAGTATTAAATACCAAATGTCATATTTCCACAAATTTGTCAAATTTCTAAAGCTATGTTTACTATGTTGCCAAAAATTATTTGCCCTTGCTCCAACAAATCGCCAATTCGCTGAAAAAAATCGGCTTAGTGGGAACATTGCATCACTTTAGTTTGTTGATGCATGGCGCTCATGAAAATTCTCTTGAATTTTAGTGAACAACACCCAGTATTTAAACGTGCGGTGACTATTTTCATCTTAAGTTGGCAGCCTATCTTTTGTTAATCGAGTTAGTTAGTCACATATGGCAGTTGATAGTCAGTCGCTGGTTTTATTTGTGTTCGAAAATTGAACAACAAACATGAACTTGGCAAATATTTGTTGAGATAGCCAAGTAGACGTTGATGAATTTGCCATATCCAGGCTACAAATATTTTCCACTGCCCAGTATCTTTGCAGCATTGAACATTACGTCACTAATGACAGTGTTTTGATTTCATATTTCCGGAAGTAAAGTCATATCTTCTGCATATACGTTGCCAATCTTAAAGGACTTACACGAAAATTAGTTGTAAAATTGTTTCTATTTCTTAAAAATTTTTTTTGCTAGTTATTCGAGGTACAAACATGTTGTAACTTTGTTTTCCGTCGTGCGATCCGACTTTATTTTTAACTGCAGGCCTCTTGGTTTTTGTTTCTAATTATGAAACAGAAGCAAATTAACGTTTTTAAATTTCAGGTCACCTCAATTTTTGTGTAATTATCGATTTTTTTGTTACAAAACAAGTCAACAGACAGCGAAACAGCCTACGTTAAGGTTACAGTTAGTCAACGGTTAGTTAGTTCGCGGTCAGTTTGTGACGGTCAGCCGTCGTGTGTCCATTTTATTTCCTTCTATTTTTTAGTGTTCCTTTTTTACCCGTATAGAATTATTGTGTTTCCTTTATATTTTCTAAGACCTAAAGCGGTCCGACATACAACGAGCAATTTCACCTCGATGTGTGAATCCTTAAAGTCTAGACACTGCTCGAAATCGATTTTATTGAAGAAATGAGAACAACTGAAGATAATAAAAGAGCTGCCCTAAACATTGCTCGACTATTTCCCTTATCCGCAAAAATGGATTTAATCCGTTTGACTCCGTACCACTGGCAACCCTGCGTTTCGAACTTTTGTGACATCAGAAAAGGATGACGTTGCAGATTTTCGAACACCGCCTTGATTATTCTGCGAGAAATTATGCAAATTGGAAATTTTTCCAGAAAAAGCAACGCGATGTTTGATTATCGAACATCGCGTTCCTAATTCAGCAAGAAATTGTGCAAAGTCATTCTTTTCTGGTTTCACAAAAGTTCGAAACGCAGGGTGCCAACGGTACGGAGTCAAATAGATTAAATTTATTTTTGCGGATAAGGGAAGGAGTGGAACAAGGTTTTGGCACCTCTTTATCATCTTAACTAGTTCTCATATCTTCAATAAAACCACTCGCGAACAATATCTCTTTAAATTTTTTCTCCTACAGACATATATCGATAGCTAAACTTATAAGCCTTCCACATTGCACTCACTTTGCTCCCTTTGTCGTAGAAAAAGGTTGAAAATTTGCATTTAATTTGTAATTTTTTTTGTGTAGATGTCTTCCCGGAGCGTCGAATCAATCCGCAAGGAAACGAAGGCGAGCTACTGACCCAAGATGAACTGAATGTAGGTTTCAATGTTTTCTAATGGTAGCTAAGTGATTAAATGCTAGACTTTAAATCTTGTAGTTGTAAAACCGCGTTCGGTTCTGCTTGTCAAAAGTGGTGACAAAAATCTTGTCACTGGAAGTTTTGAACATGCTACGATTTGCTAAATTGCGCGAATACTACCAGTACCTACCAGCTTAATATCTTTTCCGTGTTCTAAATCACACTGGTTTTTGCTGTAAAGCGTCGGACTCCGATTTATATATCTACCTGACTGCCTTGCTCCGTTTAGCTGGTGCTAATTTGAACAAACCAAGTCAACTCGCCGCCACAAACTGACCGCGAGCCGAGTGACCAAACTGATGTGACCAACAAAAGTGACCAACAAGCAGTTGGCAATCGGTCAGTTGCTTCGCGCTCAGTTTGCGGCTTTCAGTTGTCGTGGACCCATTTTGGATTGGGCATTTGCGGCATATCAACAAATTGTCATGCATTCGTCCCGTCAATTAACAAAACTGTTGGCGACGGCTTAGTTCAGGTGGTGGAGCGTTTGTAAGATGATAGGCTGCTGGCATTCCCATTGGGGCCAAGCTGTCTACCTGTTGCGGTGGTTGAGCATGACAAAAAACTTGCAAACAGAATGCAGAGAAAGGTTCTGTCTGTTGGTGTGCTTGGACAGACACATAAAGGTTGGTTGAATGGGTTATGCAACATGAATGTTTAAAAAGAAACTAAACTGTTAAAATGACGCTCTTTTTTAATGGATATTGTTACATCATCCCGTTTGACTGCAATTGTTTGGTTGCTTTCTTTTTTATTAATTCTAGCCATGATTGCGAAGTTCAATTTTTTTGTTTTCGGTCATTGTACCATGTTTTTAGCTTGTTATTTTGTATCAATGCATGCACTGACGTGTTGGCATGCTGCAGACGACAGCCACTGGACCTTTAAATTTTGTTTGAATGGCAAAGAGGTTAAATTATTATCAGCTGACATCTTCCTGTTTCCTGTGTTGCTCAATGCCAATCTATTGAAAGGTCGAAAGTAGTTGCCAATGCTTTGAATTGAAAAGTATTTCAATACCATCATCTACTACTTTGTGCAAGTTATATCGGGAAAATCTAAATTAAAAGAACTAAATTGAAGCTATCTTGAGACATGCAGCCAAGCTTAACTTAGTTAGTCTATTTCAGTTGGGCTGCTGGCAGGATGTTTCACAAGCCTCGTCTTTTGAAGTTGAATTTTAAATTGCTTTTATAAAGTGGTTTAGGGAATGCTGTAATGCACATTTTGCTGAACAATATCAACAAAAGATTTAAAATTATGAGACCAAAAAAAAAAAAAAAAAGAGCCACGATAAAATGAAACATTCCATTAATGCAATACACTTCGACTCGAAGTTAAGTCATTTTCAGCCTCATTCGAAATTTTAAATTAATTTTGTTATTTTCTTGTAAGTTGTCTAGAAATGAAATCAAAATTTTTGGTATTTAAAAAAATTGGTTTTTGTTCTAGCTTTTAATCTGACCCCAAAATCCTACTTAAAAATCAGCTAGTGTAGTTAGGGCACCATATCTCCTAGACGTATTGGAAGGTCATGATTATTTCATCAAATAAATGAATGGTTCCGTTGTCGTTCAAGCAACCGACGAATAGTCAGTGGTTAGGTGGCTAGATTTTAAATATAATGCTATTGCGACGCGGGGTTCGATTCTAGGTCAAGCACGAAGGAGATGCTTTTAGAATCTAAAAATTTATAATTTTTTAGGAAAGCTATCATCTTCCATAACCCCAATTAGGACTTTTTGGCGCTCCCGGTTTTGCGCATTAGGGTTAGCGTTTTGCTTCAATACGTCATTAGGGTTGGGGTTTGGGTGAAAAACGGCCGTGCTATCGATTACACTCTAAAATTTAAATCTGAAAGAAGCCGTGTTGGAATGTGCAATTGAATACAGTGTGTAGCTCGGCATCACTTCAGGTGTTTTTCAACCACAAGAAAATATAGTTGAGTTAAAACTGAACAGGAAAAACCTTAAACATACACAATAAAGCTATGGTTACTTAGATCCAAACTAGACCAAATCGTGTTATGATTGCTCTGCATCATAGAACCATTGATGCATACCGTTGATGTTTTTTAGGCTTTTTTGGCTTGTTTATTCAGGAAATAGAAGTAGTTCGTAGTTGGAAAATGCAAGTTAGTCGGAACTAAATTGATTTGTCAGTGTAACAAGCAGCTCAACCTTGCTTTGTTTTGTTATAATACAGTATATGTTTTACAGTAGGCTTTCTTTGAAGTTAAGCATTAGCGACTTTTGCAAGTAAAAATTCGGGGTTTTACCGAAAAAATTGGTTTAAGTAACCAACAAGATCAGTGAGTATTACTTTTGAAAACACGAATAATAAAGACAGAGTAATTAATTTATTTTAAAAATTATCTAAAATCGATGCTTGTGTAATCCTACGTTATAAGTTTTGTGTTTAGGGGCACCCTCGGATGAGAGAGGGAATTATACTCAGTATCGTAATCATTAGAACTTGACAGTTAGGTCTTCAAAACAAAACAAAAATATACGATATCGCAACGCTTGCACAACGTTACCTTATATGACCCAGCATTCTTATAGTGCTCGAGAAGTTGGTTTTATTTACGAAATGAGAACTACTTGAGGTAATTATAAAGAGGTGCCGTAAACCTTGTTCCATTATTTCCCTTATCCGCAAAAATAAATTTAGTCTGTTTGACTCCGTGCCATTGGCAACCCTGCGTTTTGAACTTTTGTGGCATCGGAAAAAGATGACTTTGCAAAATTTCTTGCTGATTAAGGAACGCGATGTTCGATGATGTCAAAAAATCTGGAAATGCAGGATCGCCAGTGGTACGGAGTTAAACGGATTAAATATATTTTTGCGGTTAAGGGAATAGTGGAACAAAGTGTAAGGCACCTCTTTATTACCTTAAATAGTTTTCAATTTCTCACCAAATATTGATCTCAAGGAGTATTTTTTCAAGACTTTTTTGTGAGATTGAAATGAAAAGTTCGCCTTCGAAAAAGCGGCCATGTAGGGTTTTCTCGGCTTTAGTAAGTTTTTGAGAGTTGAAATTCTCGTTTTAGGAACAATTCTTTTAGATTAGGAGACCCGAGCCTTCTTCAGTAAATATTAATCATTGGCTAGCTTTTCCAGATTTTGCGCAAATTCGCAAACCTGTGTATCAAAACGGCTTCTTGAACAACTTTTCATACTATGGTGTTTTGTGCTTCCTTATATCTCTTAATCCGCATTCCAAATGAGATACCCTTCCTAACCTTGGTTAGATACACCGTATTTAAAGAAAATCAGGATTAACGAAAACTTAGAATCAAATTTTAATGCGAATGCAACAACTTTTTCAATTTTGGTTTAAAATGATGCTGATATGATCATCCTCTTCATACTGGTTTTTCTTCATTTTTCACGTGCACGATTTTTAATCAGGGTTACTAGGGCTTGGGTTTGGCCTCTTTCCGCAGCTCCTCGTAATTCTTTTCGGTGGTAACATTTTAGTGCGTCACTAGAAATGATCGCATTAACAAGTTCTCTACGATTTATCGTGATGTGATAAAATGGCACATCGTTCACGCTCTCTCTTTCGAGCACATCACGTTTCTGCGTCATTTTGCAGCCATCATTTCTTAAAAGTTTGCAGCGAGAGAGGTTGCCACCTTGGCACGGCTTAGCCACTTTGCTAAGTTATGGGTGGATGATGCAGGGATTTTGCATAAGCCCTATAGTTATATTGTTTTTTAAACTATGTAAAGTTTAGTTATGGAGCTTGTATGAAAGAGCGACATAGAACTGAGCAGCGAAGCGTTAAGATTAGAAGAAACAATGTTTTGTGATCTCCGTCGTTCTTCTTTGCGATATTCGCGGTATTACGCCATACTGTGTAACAAGTTTGCGGGACCCATCTCCGCGTAATTGTGCCCGGGCAACACAGCTCCTTTCGAAGAAATTTCGCAGCGTTGGCTAGCCGTTGGCAACTCTGTTTGATTTGGCCAGCGTGAGATTTGAACCTCTGGCATCTCGATCCAGAGACGATTGCATTACCGCTCTACCAACTGGCTGGTTGTGATCTTCGTAATTATCTCAATTTAAGTGGCTTTAGTATCCATTTAAATTAATTTGAAAAAGTAGGCAAGACACTCTTAAAGAATCCCGACAACGAGTGAAACTGTGTAGATTTTTAATTTGTAATTTTTCATTACTGTGAGATACACTGTGTTTCTGAGTAACTAAATTAGAATTAATAGTAAGCTATAGACAGTATCCAGAGTCTTAAAGGCACAATCAAACCTTAAATTAATAGCCTAAGACATACATTTTTGGAATCGATATTCGTCTTTTACGTATTCCTCGTCAGTATGTCTAGGACTACTGGTATGAACATGAGCGTAGAAAGGCAAAGAATCGTAAATTAACCAGATTATAACACAATTTTTTTCCCTAAAATATTAAGTAATCACAATATTACAGAAGATAATTTTAATAGTTCAATTCAAATTAATTCCATTAGCATGCCTTATTATTAATTTTCTCTGTACATTGTTCTTAATAAATTGAAATTGTATGCAAAAAAATTAGTCGTAAAAACAGATAGCGCTAGTTGGAAGCTGAATGGGCATGTCTTACATTAAAAATCTTAAAGATATCTTTAAATTTGATTTCACAATTATTTTTCGACATGACTAATGACAGTAATTTTGTTGTGCAAATCAGAGCGTTTTCATTTCACTTAGGCAAAACGTTTATTGATTATTGGATTTTAAAATTCAATTCCATTCATTTCGAGTAATTTCGAAAGTGTCTTTAAGAGTTTTGTGTAATGGTCTAACTGCGTCCTGTTTTGCATTAAATAAAAAGCAAAATGTGGAAATTTGTAGCTGCATTGTAAGACAGTTACAGATTAAATGCGTTGATTGGGGGAAGTTATATGGAGAATTGTTAACAAGTTACGATACCTACCTAAGATTTACTTGACAATATTGTTGTTGCTGGCTAAAAGTTGAGTTGTATTATTGAAAACGTTTAATGTCTGACATGTAAAGGCGTTTAGATTGAAGTTGTGAATCATGCAGATTCGGGGGATGCAGATTTTAGGCTCATGAAGACGCTGATTTTGGGTCGGAATTGCATGCAAGCTAATGCAAACTCAACAGAGATGAGATTTATTCAGCCTTCCTACAGCTTATGTTTTGTTGATAAAAAAATAATGAACGTACAAATATAGTCCTTTTCTCATGGGACCAACTTCATTTGGGTACCAATTCAAAGCGAAAACTTAGCGGAAACATTAATGCCGCTGCGAGTTGAGATTGTTTTTGACATTTTTTATTTATTAGTTTGTCAAGATGTTCTACATATTTAGTTGGTTGTGCCATTGTAAGTTTATTAGGAAATAATTAATCAATGCATTTTGCTGAGTTTTTGGTTTCCCCCTCATTAAAAAAGCGTTTGATTTTAGAGCCCATCTTTAGCAAGTGGTCGCTTTTCTTGACAAATGAGGAATGCTTTTTTTATGTTTATGAATGATCTAACATGAAGTGTTTGGGATTATACTATGCTAAGCTGCTAGATCATCCTGCTACGTGGAACGTAGTGTACAAGTTGGTTATTCATCTTAGCACACTGAAGTCTGTAAATACTGGTCGAATCAAGTGTTTTCGCAAAAAATTGTATTTAAATGCAGTTGATGAGTTCGCTGGTATCAGTAACGTTTTGTAAACGTTTAGCTGACACAACCTAGCCTATCGTTTAAAGTGTCAACCTCTTGTTGTATTTCCGGATTTCAAAGCATCTGTAAAGGTTGCGCAGTTATTAACCAGTAAAGGGTAAAGGCTGCTTTGTGGTTGTGATGCAGTTTGTTGTAGTTTGCGATACAGCTCTATCCAAGCTTGGAAGACGGTGACAGCGGCCTCTTTTCAATATTTTACGTTTGGCTTATCTGTATGACGTTTGTAAGAAAGTACTTTTTATTCAATTGCTGACTATAAACGTCAGGAAGTCATAAGTGACACTTGGAAGCAAGGCAATGCTTTTTTGTATATTTTTATAAACTCCGAAGTTAAAAAGCAGTCAAGAGCACAGTGGCAGCATAGACAATTGGATGCGGGTCACTTTTTAGTTTGGGAATTATGCTCTTGCTAATTCATGGATGTATAATCAATGGTATCCCATCGGTTTATAGATATCTTCAGCTTTAAGCACTTGACCTGCACTATTTAGAAGGAGTCCACGACAACTGACCGCGGCAAACTAACCGCGAACAAACTGACCGCAAACCAAATGACGCCGATTGGCTGAGAAGGGCGATCATAAAAATATTTTACTGTCCCCGAGCCTTCTTTCCCAAACCCCATTTTGTGACGAAATCACTGTGACGAAACCGTTGGTTCGTGGTCAGTTTGTCGCGGTCAGTTAACTTGGTTCGATTTAAAGCAAGTCGCGGATTCAGATTGTCAAGCCGCTTTGTTGCCTTGTGTCTGACGCCAATTGCAATTTGAGGAAGTCAAAGTAAGACTTGTTGCCTAAATTGCTAATGAGAGAGATGACTTATTACGATTTTAGTTAGAAAAGTGTTATTTCTTCCTCTCAGAGAAGGAAATGTGGTTATTGAATGTATTTATTAGTTGGACCTCGGAAGCATATAGACGAATTCTCGTTTTGCAGAAATGTTGCGTCTGTTTTTGCTTTGTTTTTGTCCTAATTTCCATAAATATGCCGGCCCAAGAACATGTTAGTTTTGTTTTGATAAATTTTGTTTCCACTAGGCGGTTCTTTTTGTTTTGAGTTTCAATGTTTCCATTGGTGCTTACACGGCGCCTGTAAATTTTTTTAAGTACCGACCTGGTGTTGAAACAAAGAACAAGGCCGAATGATTCCATGTCGGTCTCAACTTGTCAACCAAATAAACAGATGTGCGATCTTTGACCATTCTACTTTGCATCATAATTTTTGTCTGTTCAACGCTGTTCTATTTCCTTATCAAAAGTAGTTTGGTGGAATTCTGCCAATATTCTTGTTATTATTTTGCCATTAATGTTCAGCGATTTATTTACTGTAGTTACGCAATTCATAATAGATCAGTGGCTAGATAGGTGATGTACACAGAGGTGCAGTTATACAATTAAAGTCTGAAAAAGATTTAAACTACATCCGTTTTCCGTTGTCTTGGTCTCAACTCAATCTTCGATTTCCGTAGCTGAGCTTTCAAACTTAGATTGGATGCTGCTAGCAGTCAACTGCGCGTACCACTCAACTGCACGTCGAACCACTCAACTGCACATCGTCTTATTTTGGAATATTGCAGCACTGTAAATTCCGGGCGCTATTTTTGTGAATGTCAATCGTCACGATCAGTTACTAGCCAAGCCACTATGCATATTATTATGCCATAGAGAGGATGGTATTTGCAGTTCAGGCCTAGCAATTGAGCATTTTGAAAACCGCTTTTAGATGTGGTAAAACATTGGACGGAGTAGTTGGAGATCTAAGCGCGAAACTTGGTTGCTTAGTGTCTTAATAATTCAGAACGAATACTTATATGGTTCATATCAATACTACAGTATTACACAATTTATATCAACAAGAGAAGACGTTGTGAATAATCAAAGATTATATTGAAGTAGCATAGCGGGACAACGCTAAGCTTCAAATTCTTGCGGGTGCATGGGTGCCCGGAAGTATCGAACTTCGCGTTTTAGCCAAAATGTCCACATGTTTTGGCGACAATTGTAATATCACCTAATAAGTGCATGTTACTGCTGAATGACCTGCTAGAAAGCAAGTAGTTAACATTTAGAGAATTTTTAGAGTCGTGTTGTTGCTTTTCATATTCTCTTTAGGACTGATCTTGCAGCCATGATTTATAATGATGTTTTTGTCTAAATTCACGCTTTTTACTAATTGTCTTGATTGAAAATGTCGTTTACTAATCATGTTACTCAATTAAGTTCGAAGCCTTTGGTAACATTTGCTTATACCATGATTGTTTTTAGCCTTATTTAGTTTCAACTAAAATGTCACGCATGTTGAGAGTCAAAGCTTAACTACTTTAACGATATTAGGAAGAGTGTTTTGTACTTTTTCTAGCAATTATTGAAAGTTCCAAATTAGTAAGTTTTAGATTTAAGGCTATGGAGCAACTTATTTCCAAAACAAGAACATGCCTTTCTGGTTTGGGTAACCAGGAATTTTTGATGCATGAATTTAAAGAGGGTAAAATATCTAGCTGGACCAAAAGGTTAAAACCACCTATAATCCGTTTTCACCAAATTTTAGCTTTCCGCAGTTTACCGTTTCCAAGATATATAATGTTTAAAAACATTTCTCCTGCAGTGTTGCTAGTTAAAATCTTTTTTTGCAAATTGGGTTTTCGCATAACTTTTTCAAGTATTTTGTAGATAATTAAAAGAGTTAAATTTTAAGTGGTAGCTCTTCAGGAAAAATATTGTTAGCTTTGAAGCTAAAACTGTGTGTGACTGATGATATATTTGTTTTAAATTTTTTCTACCTGTTGCACGCAATTTAAACTGGTTATTTCACCTTTGAATCATTAAGCCGATTTTTTCAGCGAACCAGCGTTTTTATTGGGCACACGCCTACTCATTTTTGAGTTTTCCATTGTTTTTAAAACCTAAGAGGGAACAGTGCGTTTCACCCCCTTTTTATACACATCTTGGGTTAAAAATGTACATCATTAGTTTGCACTTTCAATATGAACAGTTGGTTTGTCTTTACTCAGAAGCGTCATATGCACAATTTTGATCGTAGATTTGTAGGTTTACTTGTGCAGGATAATTCATATTTTGGTAAAACTTTCTAGCTATAAAACGCAATATAACCTTAGTTCTTTTTAATCAGTGGTTACTTAGAACGATTAAGCATCTGTTTGACCTTTTAACCTTTGTTATTAACCTTTTTTTATTTAAGCCGGAAGCAGTAGCATTCTGCTGGTGTGTTTGCTCACCTACTTTGAAATTTTGACACACCCTCTCTTGAAATTTTCTGCGAAGCCTGAAGTCAGCTACAAGACACAATTAATTATTATCCTGGGTCGGTTCAAAATCTTCCGATTTATTTCTGAATTTTTTCCTGCAAATAAACCTCTTTAGCAAAACTTTATTGGCTCCCGACTCACAATTAAAAAATTGTAGTCAAAATAAACGAATCGCCCAAGAAATGCATCAGACCAAATTTCAAAGTTACTTGATGATTATCAAATGGCAGTCTTATAATCTTGGTAACCGTAAAGCTGTTAGGCATTAGAATCTAACAGTTTTTTCGTTTTCAAAACTTCCTATTTCAAGGCTAACCGTTTATTCAAATATGTAATTGATGATTCTCAAAGCTATTTTGAAATTTTGTTGTACCAAAGATCTGCTCAAACCAAATCGTGTGAACCGATGAGTCGATTGTTGTGTTCATATCACACTTTTACTTAAAGGGGTCAAGAAATTGTGACGTTGTGATGCTTTTTGTTTGGTTTTGCGTCACAGTGCCATGGTATGATGCATTAAACGGTACGTTCTTAGACCATCTTAGCAAAAATTTAATGACAGGAAGCGGTATAGATGACCAGGCTGATGCGTCTGCTTCGTGATTAATCGCGTGCCGCACACCCACGTCAATGCATCAGCACATCAACTTATCAAATATGTAGTTTTTGCATTAATGCCAGTTTGACTCAAAATTTTTGCTTGCTGTTGCTTCGTGTTTTTTTGTTTTGATCATATTCGACCCCAGCTTTTCCCACAGCTTCTGAATTGTTTTCGTAGCATAATGGAAAAACAGAGCAAAATTGCACTTTTGTGTTTTTCTTCTTGAGTTTATCCATTTTTGTTGGGGCAAATTTTTGGTGAGTATAGTTTCTACACTATTCTCCGGCTAGTACTAACTATTTTGCCTTGCTCAACTATGTCGTCTCTGTAGCATGATTGTAGTTGGTTGGTTTACAGTAGCACCATTTTATTTGAAAAGCAAAGAATTGACATTTCAAAAAACAAATCAGTATTGCCTCTAGTATGCGAGATGGATTGCTCTTGCAATGTTGGACCCGACTGTTTCAAATCTAAGGCTCCTACTTTTTCGTGCAAAAAATTTTAAATAAATGATAAAAAGTACATCTGACATTTTTAAGGTGATAGTTTTTCAGTTACCACTTTTGAGTCCAAACTACGAATCATTTTACAATGAGCTTAATAGTTTGTTTGTACATTTTGTTCAGATTTGTAGCTCACATAATTGTAGTTGCTAACATACCTAGTATTGTGTGAACTTGGAAATATCTTCAAAAGTTCCAAATGGCTGCCACGTCATGCACAGTACGTCACACAAGCGTTTCCGAAGGGATGCGCATCGAAGCCGGCAAGAGAAGATGCAACGACAAAGAGAATGTACTGCTTCGAAATTATTCGTCCCAAGTCCCAGTCACTCAGCGCTACAGCCTTGCCAATCCCCCTCATGTTATGCCTGAAAATATCTCCTCTCTGTGCGGTTCTAGTGTCAGTCTTTCAGTGCAAGATGACACGCACTCCCTGGACAGTCTCTTCCTACAGCGTTGCTCATCGGAGACGAATTTTGTGCGGAAAGGGTCAAATAACGAAGGCGATTACAAGCGGAGTAGCAATCAGTCACTCAAGGTCGATACTGCATGATATATGACGTCACATTTAGATTAATAGATGGAGTAGGCGGTAAATAAAGCAAGTTTCACAGGAGACGTAAGAAACAGCCGATGCTATCTGGGTGATTTCAGTTACAGCAAAGTTTTGTTAATTCGTCGGTAAAGTTCGCAAGCTACATTGTATTTATTAAATTTTCACTCCATTGAAGCCATTACATGCTTTTACGCAAAAAAGACAACTTTTTGCAATCAAATCATTTCTGACAAATTTTAGCTGATTCAGTATCAAGCGGTAGATCTTGTTGTTAAAAACTGTTACTTATGAGTTGGTCATAACACGCCATGTTTTGCTCAACTGGCCGTCGATTATAATGTCAGTTTTCATCACTGGACCTTTTCCAACATTTGAGACGTCACTAATGTGAAAATTGGCACATTTTTCTTTATTCATCAACATTACGTTTTATGAGGGTCCTTCACTCTTCACACGGTCTTGTTTTTGCGTGTTTTAATGTTGGAGTATAACGCCATGATTGTTTTCATATTTTCCGCTTATGATTTCGGTTGCAAATACTGACCGAAACTTAGCAGCAATTAATTATTTTTTTGATGTCATTTTAGTGACGTCATTTTTCAGAATGATGACTGAAAATTAACGTACTTGTCTTAATTTTGATTATTTTTTTGAACCTTTTTATTCAACTCATTATATCACCGCAACATTGTTTTGAACTACATAACTCTTAGAAACGTTTCATTATGCGACCTCTGTTTTGCACGAAAACAACTTCACAACAACACGCGCTGGCTAAGGCCACTAATAACTTACCCTAACTCATTGATCTCAAATCAGTAAAAATAATTTTTAACAATGAAGTAATTAGTGCTTTGATTAATACAGCGATTTGGAACGACTAATTTCAGCTCACAGTATTGGTTAAGTTCGGTGTACCTACGAACCGATTTTCTCTAGCAACTGGGATTTAATTTTTATAATGGCTCAGGAAAAAGCTAGTGTAAGCACAGATAACAGGATCAAAATGTTATAATCTTGAAGTTTTACGTAGCACATGTCCATTAGTACCGGGCTTTTGGTTCCCACAGTGCAAATCCTGAATTTAAAAAACCTCGGTCTCGTATTCTTTCTGAAGAAGGAGGCTAAATGCCGGTTTTGCACTCGTTCTTGATGCAACGTGCTCTGATTGGTGATTGGAATGCGTAATTGTCACGTGCCGCCTGGCTAGAAGTGATTGGTTTTTATGCAAACCTGTCTCCATTTTGGCATTCTATGATTTCCTTCCTGACAAATCTCCTGTTTATATTACAAAGAGCTATTCCTGGTGCCCCAATTCGTTTGTACGAAAGTCGACGTTGTTAAAAACGGTGTCCCTTGAGCTTAACGAAAATGTCTTAAACACATATTTCATTCACGTCTAACTGATTGGCAAAACACTAAAAGTTTTTGAATTGCTTTAACATCTTGAATTAAAATTTTCTTGAATTCACACGAAACCTGATAAATGTGGTAGTTTATGTAGTAGGTAACATAGTTGCATGATACAAATTCTTCCTTCCCTCTGTTTGGGTAGATATAATATTATTGTAATCTTCAGTTAGGTTATGTTCCGAAAAATGGCTATGACTGGTTATTCTAGTAACTCAAAAGCCGTGATGTTTTGGTTTCGCACTTTTGCGAGACTGGGTAGTGGGTACTTGTGTATATTTGTTAAAACATGACTAACAAGAACGTTTTTGGTTTCAGACCTTTCTGCAGAAGAAAATAAATCCTGCTATGCGGCGATCAAAGCCGGTTAAATTCAACGGCGGGAAAGAAGGCAGCAGGTCGGTGGTGTAGTGTTTTCTGATTTAACAAAAAGCACAATGTTTTTGAAGCCGATCTACATATAAAAGGCGGCCAAAAGATCCCCGTCAGCGGAGGGGAAAATACCATTTTTCTGTCGAATTTTTAATTCCAACTGGGGTCTAGTGGTGCAGCGTTTCTATTGCACCATGCTTTCTTCCACAGGAAACACCCGGCAAGCTCCAATCAACTAATTTTTTGCGCTGTAATGCTTCCAGAATTTTCTTATAATGCTCTTAGACATTACTTTTATCATTACGAATATATAATGAGCTTCCATCTCGTGAGATATGCTGAACACAAGTGACAGTTTGACTTGAAAACTGCGAGTTGATTTCGCGTTTTTCTGGCCAATGCATCTTGGTGAAAAATAAATCGATCTTTAGTTCGTCTCTTCACCCTTCATCTTCCAGTTCCCGTTTGGGTCATGGTCAAGTCCCATTTTGCATGCCCGACATCGAATCGCCCGACCAGATCGACCTTTCAAGTTGCAGCAGCGAATTCTTTGACGCGGTCGTCCGACCTTTACATCACAGCATACTCGGAAGAGAGCATTGTTTTGAGGTGCGTATAGTTTTTACTTGGAAATTGTGTCAGGTTCGGAAATGATAAAAAAAAAGGTAGTTTTATCAATGAAAAATGAAAGCAAAACCCAGGCGTCGTAGCGCGGAAATATTTATGCGTTTACCATGGCTGTTACTTACAGTATCATAAAATCATAAAATTTTGTAAAAAACTTCAAAAATCTCAAAAAATCATAAAAAAGTCATAAAATGCAATGCTGTCATAAAAAATTAATAGCTTAAGTTGCATTCTGCGTTTATTCTTAATGAGCTAAATTTATTTTTGTTTGCTATATGTTGTATTGTTGGCACTACAGCCTAGTAATATACCTTGGTTTACGTACACTTTCCAATACAGTTTTATGGCAACTTCTTGTGTCATTGCCCTTTACTTTTAAGCCTGTTATAGCGTATTCCATAACTTCACTCTAATTTTACGTCTGTACCAGTACCGATACTTTTTGCAAAAAGTAGGCTACCACAGTAATCTACGGTACTCGATATGGTACTGGAAAAAATAGGTTGAACTCAGCTTTTAGCTAAAAGTTATGATTTCTTGTTTGCTGAAAAGGTTATGGTGGCCTTTTCGAATTTGGTGAAATAGACAAGAGTTCTGCGAGTTCGAGTTCGCAAAAGTGGCCACTGACACAAGTGGTTGAAAAGACTTGAGTTTCTTGGTTTAAACTACCACCACGGCGCAATCCAACTTAATACGGAGTTACGCATTGTTGTTTTCCTTCTGGAACTGAAAGTACCACGTAAAAGTACCGACCCCGTCCGGAGGATGGGGGCGTGGAGGAACTCCATTAAGACCCAGCATACGAGCGGTGCCCCACGGTCGTGACCAGAGATCAAAAAGGGATAGAGAAGAGCCGAAGATGTCTTTTCCTATAGACCTATAAGCTGGTCACTGGGCAGGCAATTAAGGTCTGTTGCAAGATTCTGTGTTTGGTGTCCACAGCACTAGCTAGGTAAGCCGATAATACATAAGAGGCTATGCCCGTTGCAGCGAAGGTGAGGAGGGCCCTACGTTATGAGGGAGTACCAGTTCCTCAGCAGAGACATCAGGAACTTGGAAGAGAAGAAGGTCTTTGTCTAGCTTGACAAAGCGCCTCCACGAGGAGTTGAGAGAATTACGGGTACGCCATGACAAGCGAACCCAGGAGCAGGGAGGAGGAGGGGATGCTGTCAACGGTCTTGGCTTGCAGGTCCGCGATCTCAATGGGACATATATCGCAGTGGCCAGGGATCAAATGAAAGGACAGCTGGGCCAAATCCGATAGGCAGCGATAGAGGACCATATTGTCCACACAGCATTCGGGGCAAGAACATTAGAGGCAAAGTTCAGGAGGGAGAGGGAGGACTGGGAGTTTGTAAAGGCAGCCAGGAAGATGAATGTGCAAGTGGAGTGATGTTGGAGGCACCATCCAAAAGCATGACAGAGGGCTGTGATCTCTGCGGTGATGCTGGTTGAAATTGAACTGTTGGGGAAGGAAAGTGATGTTGAGTCCTTGCAGATGTCGCAAAGAATAAGACTCCTGCGCCACCGGGTTCAAAATTTGTCGGGACGGAATCCTCAGTCCAGACACAGAGATCGGCAGGGGGTAGATGAGAGAGGTAGTCCTCCGCTGCGGCCTTTCTGTCTGTATGTGGGTCGTGCCTAAAGCAATCACTATAATCTCAATATAAGTCTAATATCCAATGAAATAATAAACAGTAAACGTCGATTTATTGTTTTGCATTTATTTAATTGTCAAATTTGAACGTTTCTGCATTTTGCTTTTGCCTGACAATAAGTGTCATAAAATTTAGCAAAGTTTTATAAAATTTCATAAAAACTGTCATAAAATTTCATAAAAAAAAACAGTTGGTATTTTCATAAAAAATCATATTTTTTTGCCCTCTTTGTCATAAAATCATAAATAAAATGGGTATTTTTTAAGTGGCAGCCCTGGTTTACAGAAGAGCAGCGTGTAAGACCTTAGCAGGTGTTCACGCTACTAGTATTGTCGTAACAGGTGCATTTTTAAAAATTTTTGTGAGGAATGACATAATTCAGGTGCATACTGTTATTAATATCTGTCCGCTCAACTAGCTCTTGTTCGAGAGTGGAGTTAGATTTGTACAATTTCCTAGTAAAGTATCTTTATCTTCAAGCATCGGGTTACGTAAGGTTTTCCAAAGATGCACGTAGTCTCAGACCTTTTATAGCAAAATGCGCAAGTTTTCGTTCTTGCGTGCAAGTACGTACCATGACAGTTTTACGATTGATTAATTGCTTGGTTGCATTAATTCGTGCACTTCTTTTTTTGAGGACGACCAATGTTCAGCATTTTAACGTTGTTTGGTTGATATGTTTTTTTCTTTTTGATTTTGATACCATTTATTTTACTCCTACTTGATTGCTCTACGCTTGTCCTAGGTTGTTTTTTTTTTTAAACAGTATAAGGACCGGCACCGATTTTGGAATTAGCACAAGATATTTTTAAATGCTTTTAACCCAAAAAATGCAGTTCTCCTGTAAACGGAGCAGAGATGAGCCTATTGCGTCGTATTTCTAGTAAGACAGAAACGTTTACCGAACTGTTTGTTCTATTTGAAAAGCTTATTGCTAAAAATAAAGTTGCCTTTGTTGAAAGTCATGTTAAAAGATGGTTTTTATGACATAAATCAAACATGCACATGAACCTGTAGAAGTACTCTTCAGTGTCCGATAAGATTAAAAACGGAAATTGACTCATTACGAAGATTCAGCCAAACATTTCATCTCAACTTTAAAAAATTGTTGAAACACCTGTCTAGGGTAAGCTAAATCAATGACTCTAATACATTTGTCGTTGATTTTCCCCCTCCCCGTAGACATGTTCAACAATGAACTTGTAAAACAGACAGCGGAAGAGGGGGTCGAGTCGAACCTTCAATCTGGGGAATGTTAGCTCGACACCCTAGCGCTACTCCATCCCTTATTCCTGTCATTTATTTTCCGTAACGCCCCAAGGCAAGCCCATTTAGGTTTGCCTCCCTAGTGTGTGAAGTGAATCAAGAATTCACTTGATTTGTTTTGTAGCTTAAACGACCTATTCATAGTCCAGTTCGGTGCCAAACTTACAATCACGCCACTCTTGTACAGCAGTTGAGAGTGCTGCGTACTAATCTTGGTTAAAATATCTACGATCCGATTACTGTTGTTAAAAATGCTGTTGGCACGCGCCCGGTTTGCAGAAATATCTGGCTCTTTTCTTCAATGAATTTGACTTCTCTATTAAATCATTTTGCAAGGCCTGTTTGTAAGATGCTCATGCATTTTGTAAAAGTTCATAAATCTGCAGCCACAATCGTGCATCAGCTTGCATTTAGTAATTATGTTTACCAAAATGTTCAAACGTACAAACTAAACATCCTTTTTCAAACGCAAACAATTGAAGAAACTTTTAAATAAAACGTTGTAAAATTGACTTTTCTTTTTTGCTGCACTCAAAAGTTAACACGTTTTATCCGTAGAAGTTGTTTTACTGCCTACATGATTGCATAAGCATTCGTGTTTTGCGTTCGACTATATATTTACCGTACGTGCTACTATCATCTGCATAGAGTTCATGCCTTCCAATTCTTGGTAAAATTACTGGAAAGTAACTATTCCTGCTTATTCATTTCTTCTCACTCCACGTTGTTTTATTCTGTGCCAGTTAAGCGATATTTTTGCTCATCTAAATTGCCAAGTTAGTTGCTGTTGTTATTCTTCTTTAAACATTTTCATTCGTCTGCCTAAATCAGGATTCCTTAAAAGTGATCGATTCCGAACCTCTGGAAATTGGACTTAAGGGTTCGATCGTACTCCAAGAGTTGAAACCTGAACTGCAAAAAAAAAAATTTCATCAGGACCTACGCTTCCCACAGGTTTATCATTCAAAACGTGATTCTTTTCACTTTGTTTAATTTTTGCTCTCACTATCCATAAAACTTCAGCTTCTTTGCATTATTTTTTGCTAAATGTGTTGGTAAAATGTTGAAGTCATTTGCAAATTTGCTAAAGTTGTTAGTAAAATATTGAAAAAGCGGCTGTTTTGGGCTAAAATCAAAAATGCAAAACGTTTAGAGTGGCTCGACCTGTTCAAGATCTCCGAACTTGTACCGCACTGAAGTTGACTTTCTATTATGAAAACTTTTTGGTTTATTTGTGAAATAATCTTTTTGTTGTCCGACGCAGGTTGCAGGCCTGTTACGGCCAAAATTGTGACCAGCAAAACATGATTGATAAATATTACATAGCTTTTTTTTTGTGCTTTTTTATTTATTTTTCAATATAGCAGAAGCGCATAGGTACATTATTTCGTCTTCCCTGAAAACTAGTGCCAGCGCGTCGACATGACCGTAGAATTCATCAAAGTTTGAAGGGTGATAAAGTCTGACTAACACCTATCAGCTTTAGAGGTTAATTTTAGCACTTCTCAGTAATTCACCACATCGAATTAAGCATTATATATTTTTCAGGTGATAGCCAGCGATGGGTCGCGATGTTTTGCCTGCGAATCCGCTGGCGAGAGACAGTCGTGGATTGAAAAGATTAAACGTGCGATCAAACCAAACCTGGTACGCTTGAACTAGTTGCAGTATGATGATATTGTTCAGCTGGAAAAGGAGTAGGCTATGTACTGAAACCTCAAAGGATTTATAAAATTGGTCGAGCGATAACACGTTTATTTCCGGAACGGGAGGTCTGAGGTTCAAATCTCAGGCCGTTTAAATCTGACACAGAGTTGCTAACGGCTCGCCACCGCTGCGACATTTCGAAAGGAGCTGTACTGCCCGGGCGCAATGACGCGGAGATGGCCTCACAAACTCGTCACACACTCCGGCGTTGTAGGGCGAGTGGAATGAAGATTTGGTTTGATTTAAAAAACGCTAACATTTCGATTGTGGTCGAGTGGATAGAGCGTCTGCTACTGAAACACTAGACCTGGGCTCGATTCCCGGTCGGCTCAAACCAAAGACCAGAAAAATTGGTATTCACTGCTTCCCAGCTTGACGTTCAGCAATTAAAGGTACAGTGTAAAGCCACCGTATGTGGTAGACAGGTGGCAGCTTGACTCGAAGACCGGAAGGTCCCTTCGCTTTCTCATGTCTAACCCAACTTGGTGAATAAAATGTAATTACAATTACGTTAGGCTAGCTCTGAAAAGCTCGATTGCCTTCGTTATTGCTGTTATGCCTTTTACCAAGTCCTGTTTTTCCAACGATATCCTAGAAAGAAAGTTATTGAATAGCCTACTGCTATTTTGTAACTTCTAGAAGTTTGTGATTGTGCTGGTTTAGAAGGAGTTTATAGAGGTAGATCTTTACCTTTAACTTTCAATGTAGTTTGCTCCATTAAGAACAAGATCCAGTTTTCGGCGCCTAATTCATGCTTATATTTTGATCTTGCTACATCATCATTGTTTGGCACTATATCACAAATTTCAACGTAGTTACCTTAATATCTAATGTACAAATATAGATGTTTAAACTTAATTCGTTCCAAATAGGTTTCATATTTTCTAAGCGTGAAATCAAGAGTTTCTTTAGCAGCTTTTTAGACACAGTTTTTAGATTAAAGATTTCAAGAAATGCTGAAATGGCGTGACACTCTAAGTCTAGACTCGATCAAATACAGAGCTTAGCAAAATATTTTAATATTTTAAGGTTTCATCTAAATTGACTGTTTCCTGAACACTCTTCGTATTCTACTTAGCATTAGCGAGTTGGTAGCGTTTTTCTAAACAGCTTATGAAACTCTTTTGAAAGAATTTCGTGTAAATTTAATTGTATTTTAATGCTTTTGTTTACGTTTCATCTATAATGCTGATTACAACGTCATAGAGATATATCTATGAAGATCAGAAATTTAATTACAATATGTTTGATTTACTTGATTCTATATAAGTACTTAATTAGCTCTACCTAGAGATAGGCCATTTTCTACGTAATAAATGGAAATAACTTTTGCTATTCACGGCTACTGCTTACTACTGCGCGTATCGTAGGACTTCATCCAGTGAAGATGCTAATATCTTGTGAAGATTTAGTTTTTTTATTTGATTTAGTTTTTTTATTTGATTAGTGAATACTATATGTCCAATGATCATTGTTGGAAAACAACTTTTTTCCAGTGATACAACATCAGACCGAGAATTTAACTAAATAGAGAATTCCGTCAAAAAATTGCAAATCGAGAATTTAGTCTAAGAATCAATGTAATGTAAAAGCAAAAAAAAAAAAATTACGTTTGTATCCATGCGCTCAACCAATGGATTTGTGCATTTAAATTTGTTTAAGGCGACAAATTTTGAAGCTAAGTGCGTCTGGATTCGAGTGTGTTCATTGACGCTGCAAAATACAGGCGCAGATGATCAAAAAATAAAATGTACTCCTGTAAAAAAGCGTCAGAATGACTGCGAGTGGACCGTGAGATCATCTAGTCTACAGTCACTCTGAGTAAACCACAATTAAGGTATATGATGCAAAACTTGGTGATTGATGCCGACATCAAGCCAAAAGGCATTAAACTTTTCTTGCTGTTTGTTACCTGTAATGTATTTTACTACCTGTATTTTGTTGCAAGGTGTGACGTTAAAGTTCACATTCGAAATTATATTATAATATAGCAGCACGTAAAGGTAGTGATTTTTCACGTTTTCGATGCGGAGAAATGTTGCAAAGAGAACTTCAAACTTTTTTTCGATTTCGCTTCGACATTTATTCAAAGTGTGATGATACATTTTCAGGATAACAGTCGACGCTCCGAACATCAGTTGATATTATTTGTACAAGAAGCGAAAGGTTTACCTTCGAAGAAGAAATACTTCTGCGAAATTTGCTTAGATAGAAAACTATTTGCTAGAACAACGTCTAAGTGGAAAAATGAGAGGTAAGAGCTTTTTAAAACAAATTTTACCTACCGGTATTTCAGAAACCCCTTGATTTTGTAACTTAAGTAAACTAATTTATAGCAATGGTTTAATTTGAATAAGCGGTGGCGTCTGACACAAAATAGTGTTATATGCCTTTAACTAGTGTAAATGCTACTTATGCCAGTAAAATTTGTCGAAAAACATTTCAAAAAGGATATTTTTACACTAAGTTTGATTTCTCGAATACCAAACGTATTTTGTTAGCTACCGTTTTTACTGAGAATAGTTCTGATTTTATGATATTATTTATTCGTTTGCTGTATCGCTAAATGCCCCAATCGATATTGATTTCTGGTTTCAAATTGTATTTTTTGAAATAGCTTATGGACCGATTTTATAATCTTATTTTCAGTGGTATTTTCTGGGCCGAACACTTCGAATTCACGCCAACACCAGCCATCCAGGACGTAACAATTCACCTCTACAAAGATTCCGATAAAAAGAAGAAGAAAGACAAAGACTACATGGGCCTAGTCAACTTGTCCATCCACACTCTCCATAACCAACAGTCTGTAGAAAAATGGTAAGTGAGCGTCGAGGAATTCAAAATTGCCATCATCCACCTATCGCTAGTCATAGCTAGTGGAGGTGAGAATGGCAACCCCAACGGTGGCTAGCCTCGCAATGCAGTCATTTTGTCAGATCTTTTTGCTGGGTATCTAAAACAAAAAAACGAGGTTGATATTCGATGACATGCAAAAAAAATTGGTTAGATGATTGCGAAATATTGCAGAATAAATTAATGCATTTGGCCGCAGGTTTCATTTATGTCCCGCAGTCCATAACATGGTGACCTTTTGCCACACAAAAAAGTAGTTGTGTGATGTTAATACTGTTCTTGCTGTACTGTGTTATTCTGTAACGTGCAAAATATCAACGCGTGTCCAAAATTCTCTTTATTTGGGGTTGGTAAACCCTTTTTCTTTTTGTTTCTTTATGTCCAGTAGTGCTCATGCGTGACGGATCAGTCATATGATCGAGTGTACCAATAAAAGTATCTGGAAATTCTTCATTTAATTATGGCGTTTTTGACTTTGCCCAGAAGTGCTTATGCGTAACGGAAGGAGTTAACTTACCCCAAGTAAAGAACTCTAGTTCCACCATCGCTACATTCGAAAGAGCGAGCATTCGGCAAGCGCTTGATTTTTGATTCACGAGAATCATATGAGAAGTGATTGCTGAAGCAGTCGGCCAGCCAGCCAGTATCGAATTTTTATATTTCAGTTCTCGAATCTTATTGTTTTGGGAGTGACTTTTTCACCGAAAATTTTAAATTAAAGAAAATAAAACGAAAATAAGAAAGATTCATCCGTGCATTTTCTTGGTTACTTTTGTAGGGATTAAGATTAGGGTTTGAGTTAGGCTTTGGGTTAGGATTAGGCTGGGGGTTAGCTTTCGATTAGGATTTGAGTTTGGGTTAGATTTGTGTCAGAATAAATAAAAAAGTGGACAAACCTTTTCGGTGAAATAGCTCTTCCTATTATTTTTGTTTGTATCAACTCAGTACCGACATATTGAAAATAGTAGAAGTCAAAACGTCGAAAAAGTTAAGACATTTAAATTGACATTATTTTGCAGAGAGAGAATTTTATGCTGTATATTGTGCAAATGGTAGAAGTAATTTAGTAAACTTCATTGAATCAATCATTCATTTCGCTGCATTACGTCAAAGCATGTCACTATTCTCTGTTCTTCCTGCTGTATTCATGAAGTTTCAAACAGTTTTGCTTTACCTACTTGGCTTTTTGCAGCATTGCTAAGTTTTATTCGGCGAGTTACAATGTAATTGTGACGCTTTGAGTTGTATTATTCTTGAATGCTTTTTGCTATTTAACTCCTGTGCCACCTCTTCCTCTATTGAATAAATCCAGAAAAAAGTTTCTTAGCTCTTTTTATGGAATTTTTCAACACAAGATTTGCACGAGCATATACTTTTTTGATACTTCCAGACTGGAAGTTATTGTGGTTGTTGCGTACTTAAGAAACTTTTTTTAAGCCTACATCTGATCCGGATTTTTTTGGGCTGCTATATGAGCAACTGCACAATTTACATCTTTTCTTGTTGCAGGTATACCCTGTCCACTCCCAGCGGCAACAACAAGAACAAAGCAGGGGAGGTGATGGCGCTGCGAATCAAGGCCCGCTTCGTTTCCACTAATGTTCTGCCTACTGAAATGTACAAACGTTTTGCTGAGCACGTATCTACCAACTACCTCAATATAAATCATGCTTTGAATAACATTATTTCGGTGGGCAGGAAAGACGAAGTTGCTAGGATCTTGGTCAATATCATGTATGGAACTGGATGTATAACGGTAAGTTTAAATGTAGATTGGAAGATAGAGGATTGAGCTACACCAAAATTGGTCAATAAATATAGACAAAAATATTAAAGTTGCTTTCTAGTAAACATTTTCCAGCAAGATGAAAATTTGGAATAAAAATTTTCCTGTACAGAGATGATGTTTGCAGTGCGTTTTTCATATTCCCAAACTACGCATTGCAAGCACTCCGAAGAATAATCTCTACCAATCACTAACTTAATCGGTGGAGGATTTCTTTTTATTCGGGTTAGCTTTTTGATCAAGCGCTTCTAATCCGTTTGGTCTTTCGCACGATACCAGATTCAGTTGGACCTGTTTGTTTAAACTTATTTCGCTAAAAAAAGTCAAAACGTTAAAATTTGGGTTCACTTTACTTCCCTACAGAGAAGCTTTTGTTTTATTTCCGCCAATCAGTAGAGCAAATCAATGGTAAAGCAACAATATGTTGAACCTTAAACTGTTTTATCTTATATGTGCAGTAAATAGAAAATAGCATTCAAACATTCAACCATAAGACCATACGTTGCTTTGATGATTCAGAAATTCATGACCGAGATAGTGATGGATGAGGTGGCGAAGGTCGAAGAAGAAAGTTTAATTTTTCGCGAGAATACCATCGCAACGAAATCAGTCGAAGCTCTCCTGCGATTGGTCGGAATGAAATATTTGCACGATATTTTAGGTACGTTGTGTCTAATTACTAATCCAGTTTTCAGGGCTGTTTTACGATATCTTGAATCTGGCAACGAGTTAAACTGTTTTAAGTGTATGATGAAATAAAAAGCAGCGCCTTATTTTGATTTAAAGCTTTTAAAAGATTGAAAAAGCTAAAGCTTGGCTTGAAGATTTTGAAACTGTGAGGAATAACCCTCTTATTTGCAGTACCACATTAAATATTCACTCAAGTTAGGCTTGGTTCTTAAGTTGTTCTTTTAGTGTAACACGAGCCTAAGAGTGATATGCTGTACACGATGGATCGGTAACCGTTTTCATGCGGCGAACCGGTTTCGGGTAGGAAATGTTTTCGGACGATCAACGATTGGCTGGTGCTCAGTATCAAGACATTACAACTTCCTGATTGTTCTGCCTCCAGCAGCGCATTTTTTACAGTATTTCACCAGTCGATTTTTCAATTTTTAAACAAAATTTGCCTTTTCTACATTTTTTGCTCGGACCAGTCAAACCTGCAGATGATTACAAAGTAACATTCAGGCTAGAGTTCTGTGGTTAAGCTACTGAAATTCTCACGGACCGGCACCTTGACGCGGTCCATTGTTTGCCTACCACTGATTTGCGTGATCTGCAAATTCTTTTTCAACGTCTGCCGTGCAAGGTTACGTTTGCGTTCTTGCGAAAGGGCAAAATATTTTGTGCATTTTAATGCCACACTTACCACAATTTTCGAAGTAATGCTGTAATTACTTTTGAGTCGTGAGTCATTATATCACTGTTAAAGGCTCACCTCACGGTGCTTCATTTGCGTTTACGCAGCTAATTTTTAATAGACGTTTTTTTTCTTTTGATCTACGCTTTCATAGAATCACCTAAAATGAGTATTTCCACGTAAATGTAAGTGCTAGTCTAATCAAACATTGTCAGCATCACAATGACCCAGCCTGACGAAAGACGCAAAAAAGTGCTCTGCGTCGGTGTCATTAGACAATGGACAGACGCAGAGTGCCTGGTTCATATGAACGAACAAACGAGCACCACAATGCATGCAAGGTGCTGGCTGGGTCCACGACGCTCTTGTAGTTTGCGCAGTTGTTATAGGCGGCGCACTTGTAGTGGTCGCAGGTGCAAAAAAATCAGTTTTCCAATAAGGTTGATGTTTCGATTTCGTCTACCGCTGCAAATTTCGCAAATGCGCGTAAATAACCGTGTTACAAATGTTTTGTGGTCTTTCCGACATCACTGCTCTATTAAAAAAGTAAAAACTATGCTTGTATGTTAAAAAAGTTTCTGGTGAACTTAATAGTAAATCAGAAATCAAAAGGCTTCTATTTCGAACGTTGCGGATCACTACTTTTTGCGATGCTTGCTTAAAGTCGTTATTGCTTTTGTTGCCTCTTCCTGACCCTGTGGCTTTAGGGTGAATCACATCGTAAGTACCACGATGTTAGTAATTGTAAGACAATAATGAATTTGTAACATCGCAACCGGGAAAAAGTACGAATACGTTTCTTACTACCGTTTCCAAGTAACATTATAGCGATTTATGTGAGTTTGAGCTGATATAGCTCGAATCCCTTGCAGCAAATTTTCTTCTAAGCTAACTTGCTTTAAGATGGCCACTCGTAGCTGTAGCATTAAGTTTTGAAAAACCTGCCCGAAATTTCGATTGTGAGCGCGAATTTCAACAATTTTGGTTATTTCCTGAAGTCCAGTGATCGGTGATTAATGTTTAATTTTCTTCTAGTGACTTGACATGACTTATACTTAAAGGAAATAACGTGATACATTTTGTTGAGGTTATTTCCGCTCTGTCAGTTTATTCTAGGTGTGTTTTGTAAGATTTAGGGACT
Source organism: Trididemnum nubilum (assembly GCA_963965965.1). Lineage (NCBI taxonomy): Eukaryota > Metazoa > Chordata > Ascidiacea > Aplousobranchia > Didemnidae > Trididemnum > Trididemnum nubilum. The sequence continues at coordinate 5,431,030 of OZ014476.1, forward strand.
ACAAGGCACAGGTTGAACTAAGTTTGTCTCTAACTTAGCTGCGTTCGATTTTTTGTTTTTGTTTTTGAAGAGGTTGTACTCAACCGATATTTTTAATTAACCAGTTGGTCGAGCGGTAACGCGTTCGTCTCTGGAACGAGAGGTCTGAAGTTCAAATCTTGGGCTGGTCAAATCGGACACAGTGTTGCCAACTGCTCGCCATCGCAGCAAGATTTTTTTCGAAAAAAGCTGTGTTACCCGCAGGCGCAATGACGTGAAGATGGGCCTCGCGAATTCGTTACACGCTTCGGCGTAATACAGCGAGTATAAGGAAAGATTTGATTTTGATATATATATATCAAGACCCTTTGTGCCGAATTTTCGGGCTTGTGGTGTAGTAATACTGCTGTTGTTATTCTAGTAAGTTTGGTTGGGTTACCAAACTCTTAACTCATGGTAATTTGACATTTTCAAGAGATTGAGCTTAAGACTGCCTCCATAAGTAATCCAACGATTTAAAAACGAAAAACAAAAAAAAAACGTAACGACAATACGCAATGTTTTTTGTATTGTCTTCAATACAAGAACTCCGCGAAACTTTTCTGTGGGGAAGAAACACAGAAATAAAAGTTGAAATGACTTTGTTTTACGTTGTGTTTTTCACTTCGTGGATTTGATTTTGAAAACTGCTGATGAGGATTAACATTTTGAAACGTTTTGCTGTCATAATTTCCGGCCAACTTGGACGAAAAAGATACTGCTGTGATATGCGACGTTCTGTCTTTAATGTAGACTCTTTAAACTTGCTACTTTTTTTGCTATGTGCGTTTTAAAGATCGATTTTTCATGTTTAATATGACAGATTAATGTTTTTCATGCTTTGTGCCTTTTTTGAGTATGTTTGACATATTCTGTTATAGTCAATATTTTTAATAGTTTCGCTGGCTTGAAATTTTGCTCACTTGGTTGGCCTAGAATCCATGAAATGTTGAAATTGTACTTATATGTAACTACTTACGACTTTGTGATGTCATGTCGCATCATTATGACAAGATTTTTCATAAGATCTGCAACTAGCAATGCTTAAAAATGGGCATAATTTTCTTTACTATGAATACTCGTTAATTAATTACTTGTAACAGTTTTAGTGGTTGATTAATTGTTAGCAAAATTTTCTCGTAAAATGTAGTCGCTAAAAATTTTCTCTGCTTTGTATGTTTATAATAATTTAAATTAGTTCCGCAAATTGTTAAATTTCACAAGACTTGATTTGTTAATAAGCGTGGTATCGTCTTTTCAAAATGATGATTATTCTAAGTTTCGATATTGCTAGTATGTATTTCACACGTTTACTAGCTATTTCATATTTGCTGTTTTCAATGAATTTATGCGTTGATTCTTAAATGCTAGATCACTAATGATTTGGTTGATGGTCGACGTATCATTCCTCCACCCCCAAAAACACTTCCCGTCTCGTACTAAATGTGCATCTTTGAAAGTGATGCCACCAATTTTTACGTTTTTAAATTTGGAACGATAAGACTGACTGACTCTTATGTGTTTAAACGCAATTGGGTATTGAAATTCGATGGCGAAAAATCATTGGTTGACTAACGTATATATATATTTTTTCTATTTCAATTTAATTTTGTTCAATTCAAAATACAGTAACTCAAAAATTTAGCAACACAACAAATTATGAATTGAAGAAGGAAGCTGCAAAGGACCTTTGGGTCAACGAATTAATACCCCCCCCCCCCATTCTTTCCCCAAAAAAGCAATTTGCGCAGATGTTGTATCATCAAGCTCAATTGACAATATAGTCTCACATTAAATGGTTTCCAAATTTCGAAACAGATTTTCGAAAATTATTGTTCTCTACAAGTTTACGTATTGTGGAGAATTGCGAGATGTAAATGTTGTTCGAGTTTGAACCCCAATCTCCCTTTGTCCTAACACAAGCGTACCGGTGATTTTTTGCGAGCTCCAGCCAATCAGTCTGATCTTTGCTTGGTCCAGCTGCTGATACATTGGCTGGTTGAAACGAACAAGAGATTTTCCATTTAACTTTGCATTTTAATGCAAATTTAAGACTTGTTAAAATAAAAATAATGTGTGGCAAAATTAGAGTGGAAATTTAGTGTCTTCAGAATTGAGTTAGTTATTGTTAATGAAAAATGGTGAAATACTATGAAGATTTCTGATAATTTGTGCAAAACTCCCCTTTTTTCAAGCTGAAGATTTGTGTCAATAAGGCTTGTTCCAGACCAACGCTTCCTGCCACTTAAGACTGAATTATCTTGCGTATTTCAGCAGGAAGTAATTTGTTTTCCTCTCACAGTTTTTAATAGTACTCAGTGTTGATAAAAGAGCTTTTTAATCAGTAACCATTGAGCATGTTGTTGGTTTTCGATCTGTGTTGAAATGCTTTATTTTGTAAATTGCTTTTCACTGCACTTCTATTTTGTAAGAATGACAGTCAGGTTTTTCAACTTTGTTTTTTGGCTTTTATAGTAGTTTTATCCAGTTTTCAAACCAACTTTGCACAATTTTCAAGATAGTTCGTAAAATTTTTGAGCCACTTTTCAATTTTCAGTTCAGTTTTATCCAGTTTTCAAATCAGCTTTATTCTGTTTGAAATTAGTTTTTGCAGTTTTCAATCCAGCTTAATTAAATTTTCTTCAGGCGATTTCATCGACGCACTGTTCAACATGGAAGAGGAGTGTGAAGTTGATGGAAGCAGGCTTCCTCCTCACGCCTCCCTCGAAACCAACCAGAGGAACCTCCTGATGAGCTGCGAGATTGCGCTGTGCAAGATAGTCAATTCTACGAAGTATGTGCTGGGTTACGGCTGTTTTGTTGTCACTGATCAGAGGAGCTAATTGCTGGAACGCTTAAGTATTTCAATATAAAGCTAAGAACCAAAGCGACCATTTTACTGATCGTTTCAAGACATTTCAAGAGATCTAATCATCCGCAGATAAAACGTATAAAATTGTCTGCGGAAGATGAGACAAGGATTTTCTTGAAACGTTTTGTAAAATGTGTGCTAAGTTTTGGTGCTTTGCTTTATATTGATCAGAGGATAACAGTCGGTTGTTTTATTTTATTAAAATAGTTAAATCTAAAAAATTGGCATTAGCTTTCGATAAAGGTGTCGTTTTTTTTCAAACATATACTTATAATGGTTTAAATAAAATCCTGTAAAAAATTTTTTAGTCACTCTGATGTTAGATTTTCCTGGTCAGAATATAACTAGAGAATACTTCAAACAATGGCTAAATGTTACGAACGATGTGTCGCCCTGGATACGTCAAAAATCAGTGTTGCTAAGAAAAATTTTGGAAAAATATAAGCTATTCATGGAAAAACGAAAATTCCAAAATTTGTGTTTCGATGTCTGCCATTTTAGGAAATGCGAATAGGTTTGATGTTTATCCTTCTAAGGCAGTATAGTCTTTCTCATTTTTTGTTAATGATTTGGCCTAGAAAGCACCGTTATAATGTTAATTGTAAGTTTAAATTTGTTTAGGTAGTAATTCCAAATTAGTTCATTGTTGTATTAAGTGTGTAAAATTGGGGTCCAAATTTATAAAGAGCTGTCAGATGAAAAGTAATCTGCTAGGAGGATTTGTAGTTATTCCTTTATCACGTCATTTTTGCTATCTATGAAAGTACTGCTCTTACTCAAATTTAAATGCAAAGTTTATGACGTTGTGACTTTGCCAAAATATTGCATTACTTCAGAGAAAGAGAAAAAAAGGATAAATGGTAACTATAAGGGAACTATACTAGGTAGAAATGCCCCCTCTCGCAATCTTAGTGGGAAAATAAAAAGTGGAATACTTACGAATACTCGTAATTATAATTTTTGTTGCTTCCAGATCCTTTCCTGGCGAGCTGCGCGAAGTGATGTCGGCGTGGAGGATCCAGTGTGAAGCCGCTGACCGGCCCCGCATCGCGAGCCGCCTCGTCACAGCTTCCCTCTTTCTCCGCTTGCTTTGTCCCGCCATTTTCAATCCCAGCCTATTCGGCCTAGCCAAAGAAGTCCCGGATGCCAGAGTGTCTAGAACATTAACACTGATAGCCAAAGTCATTCAAAATCTTGCGAACCGTACACGGTAGGATAGATTTTTGTAACTGCATATGAGATATGTACTTATTAAGTATCTGTGTGGTGACGTAATACGCCGATGAAACAGCGTTTATACCTAATTAAGAGGTATGGAATCCTCGAATTCATTATTGACACCTGCCCCATTTTAGAAGATGGAGCTCATGTTAGAAGCTAGATACAGCAATATAAAGCACGTTATTCTAGCCCAATTCTGCGATCAGTTTCGCTTTTCGTAGATATGGAATTGGAAGCTTTAGCTGTGTTTAAATCGCTTACGTGATATGTGGCCAAGATAGCATGTAAACGATTAAACTTTAAAACTCTGGCCCCGCAGATGTCAAAACATCACAATTAAAATTATTATTAGCAGCTTTAGACGTGCTGGAATTTTGGTAACTACTTTTTTCACTAAGTTTTTTGTTCGCAGCCCTCCTTTGCTACTTAACAATCTAGGAGTGTGTATGTAGTTTTGTGTACTGTGCTTGTGTGGTTATTGTGTGTGCATTTATTATATTTTTTCTCACTTCGTGCTCTGTGCATTGTATACAAAATAAAAATTCATTTTGAATTGACGTTTTATAGGTTTGGTACCAAAGAAGAATACATGCAATTTATGGATGCATTTGTGCGCGAGAAGTGGGATGACATGGGGACGTTTATTGGCAACGTTTCTGACCCGTCTATCCCGTCCCTTCCCAAGGGATTCCAGGGTTACATCGACTTAGGAAAGGAGTTTGCTAAGCTGCATGCTTTCTTTGTTGAAGTTCTTCCTAGTTTAGACAAGGTAATTTTTATTCAAAGAATAACGGACAAGAAAAAGAATTTCTACACTTTTTTCAATTTTAGATTTACAAATCAAAAAGATCAAAACATGCCTTTTCTGTTTAATTTTATGTTCCTTGAATTGTGAACTGAATTTGTTCACTCAGAAGAAACCGCTAAGAAATAAACAATTTGCCTAAAAAAATCACAAGCACTAATTGTCATTGTTTACGGCAGTTTTATGTCTTTAAGCCTGATAAAATTGTAGGATAATAAGTTAGCATGTCAGATGAGCAGAGTTACTGGTGAGAGTTGATACCTTTATTAAAAGTTACTCTGGCCTTATTCGAAAATACAAGTTTTTGTGAGCAATTTTTGCTCATTTTGAATTTCATTTTTCAGAAAACCATTGAATCGTTAGGCCAGTTGCCGAGCCTGCTTGATGAGATCAGCGAGCTTCTTGACAAACCTCAGAACCCCGTACTTGCTTCCTCTTCCAGACAGAAGAAGGACGTCTCCGTGTCATCGTATGTGTTTGATTTGTTAAAAGTCTAAGCTAATTCTTAGTTTTACATGTTACTCGTACATGTGTTAGATTATTGTAGAGCACCAATTACTCTAAAAGTCAATGTTTTAACTGCTTTTTTCATTAAGCAAACAGAGCTAAAGATTCTAATTGTTACAGCTATTGCATCTGTATTCTCCAGGTTTCTTTGGCCACATAACTTTAAAATGACTTTGAGTTGGCTACCTTCTGCCCCGGCCCCATATGCAAAGCATGAAAGCTGTGAATACCCAATATCCTAATTTTTAGTCTGGTCGGGAATCCTTGTAGTTTTTAACGCAGTTACTTATTGTATCATAACGTTAAATATGAGGTAACAATGTTTCAGAGAGGCGATGTTCCAGGCTGAATCTCTCCCGGTTTCCTCATCTTTGATGGATTTGCGCCGAGTGCGTCACATGTCGAGTGACGTCGGGCGTCTGCCTGGGTCCGAACCCGATTTCTCTCATTTGCACAAACCCATACAGCATTCTCAACCTTCCCTTGCAGTAAGTTGGCCTTAATTCGAAGTAAAACTAGATATAGTTTGCAAGATATTTTCTGGTAAGTTTGTTGTTTTCACACTCAGAATCGTAGAAAACGGAAGATTTCGGGATTGATTTTTGCTGTTCATTAGAGGCTACCAATGGAAATGCAACAGCAAACTGTGCGGTGATACGCACAGTACTTATTTTGAGTGGTTTGGAATTTTCCTTTTTCTCCCCGGTTATCAATCATGCACGCCAGGAGTTCGTTATAGCTCGTATTTCGTTGTACCATGTTTTCATCCACAAGCGCGGGAAAGTTCCTCCCAACCTGTCTTCGCTCAACCTTTTGTTACCATTTTTTTATCTGATTTTCAGCTTTGCAGCCAGAACAATAGCAACAACAACTTAACCCGCCAGCCCAGTCCTGACGTGCTTACCCCAACTGAAAACTTGCCCCAGGTGCCCCCGTTTGCACCTCCATCTACTTCTGAGCCACAACCTCTAATGTTCCGAAACCCAGCTTACAAGTTGTCTGATCGACATCGCTCCTCCAGAACCTCCCTTTCTCAGCTCCATGATTCATTGAACCTCCAAAATTCGTCAATGCTACGTAATTTCAAGCCGGAAAAACAAGTCACAGATGCATCGAAGCCAAACGACAACCATCAAGGTATATGAAAAATTCAAAATGTGTTAGTTTTAAATTTTTCGTTTATTACAACCAGCAATAATTGACGAATCTAAACAGAACAACTAAGGGACTGTTAGTTGCATTCAAGTTAATTTTTTAGTGGTTTAATACAATTACTTGGTCATAGTGTTCATTACTTATAGACGGAAGAATGTTTTGGAATAGTCAGTAGTGGCTTGCCAATCAGAAAACTGATTATCATTCTACCATCGAATGATTAAATATTTTTTCTACTTTTATGGCGTTAACTGGCCAGTTGGAGTTGTTCGTCTCTGGAGTGGGAGGTTTGAGGTTCAATCTCGGGCTGGCCAAATCGGAAATTGCGCTGCCAACGACTTGCCTCCACTGCAACATTTTTTCGAAAGGAGCTGTGTTGCCTCCAGGCACAATGGCGCGGAGACGGGCCCCGTGAACTCGTTACACTCTTTGACGTAATACAGCTAGTATAATAAAATATTTGGTTTGATTTTACTGCGTTAGAAAGTGTCAATTAAGTAAAAGCTATCACATGTTAGCAAATAACATTAAAGTCATTTTTCTTGCAGTTTCTCGTGGCAGTCCACTTTCATTCGCCAACCCTCTTCAAGGCCTCTCCTCCTCCCAGCATCTCGAGACGATGTTTGCTGCCGAGACAGTGACGTACGCTCGTCCCGAGGACCCCGCTGTTATGACCCCCCTGAGAACCGAACCCAGTATCCATAGCAACCAGTCATCACTGTCCACGCGCGAATCTTCCACCACAACCACGTCTAGAAGTTCTCACGAGGATATACTCGGTCACCAAACAGCCTTGCACAAATCAGCCAGTTTCCCCAATCCAACCCCACACAAAACGGCTAAGGACTCAAGTTGGGGCGGATTGGTGGCTCCAAACGACGAGCAGTTTCTAGTTCCAGCTCAGACTGTTTCTCGGGCCGTTTCCAGCGCCCATTTGAAAACCGGGCTTCAAACAAGCAACCAACAACGCAAGAGCGAAATACCTCAGCCTAAACCAAGAAAAAATGCGGTTCATTCCGGATCCGACCAGATCGTATCCGGCCGCAAATACTCAGTTCCGTCAGTTGCTTCGAACATTTCAAAACCTACAGCTCGTCGATGCAGTAGTGGAAATGTCCGCACTGCGGCGCTGTCCGACGAATCGACAGCTAAATATCCGAAGTTTGAACTGGCAAAAATCGACCAAGACGCTGTGTTGAAGCTGGGTGAAGCCGAATCACATCGAATGGTGCAAAGGCACCCAGCCTGGAAAGGTAAATCTGTGTTTTTCTATTTTTGCGTTTTTAACGTTTGACTATATTGGATTTTAATAATAATTTAGTTGTGATGTTTTGACGTTTGCTGGCCAGAGCTTTAATATTTAATCGTTTGCGTGCTATCTGGCCTAAAGGCTACCAGCGCGGAAGCCCAAGGAAATTCTGGTGACTCTTTCTTGGGCTTCCGCGCTGGTAGCCTTTAGACCAGATAGCACACAAACGAGTAAATATATTGGATTTGTTGATTCTTAGTTTTGAAAATGCTAAATGTTGTGTGTGATTGTACAATTTAAATATATCAGATTAACTTTGAAATGTTTACAAAAGAAGAACATTAAAATACATTAAAGTGTTTGTACCAACACGAAAGTGCAGTGGCCGAGTGACTCAAAGCCGTCTTGCGTTAAATAATTGGCGCTGAGAAAAATTTGTTGTTGTAGCCTTGTCTTAGAATCCCATCTGTATAGTCGTTTTTCGACATGTTCCAGCGTACATGATTTCTATTTTAGTTGTTTCAGGATCATAGATTTAGAATTTGGTTGGTATGTAAATGAATTAATTAATTTTCCACAGATGATTTTGCAAAATTAGACGATGGCATGGTCGCTGCGCCGGTGGCGGCAGTGAAATCGCGCGTTGTCGTGGCTACTGCCAACGCCAACCGAGTGAAAACCTCTCAACACAGTCCACTAAGCGGACCGAAGCAAAAAGCTCAACATAGTGTTAACTCTGGACAGGTTAGTAGCCTGTTTAAAACATTAAATTGCATCAAATTTGACTTGTTGAATGCGCCAAAGCATAACGATTTTGCGAGGACCGTCAACTCTGCTGCTTGCCGATATAGGATGGCTGCTTTACTCGAAGACCTAATGATCTCCTGTCCTTCCCTTGTAAATAATTGTTAGTTGTATTAATACTATCAGGTGTTTTGTATTATTCAAGCGCTGTTTTCGAGTTGAACCCAACAAACATTAAGTTGAGTCTGCAGTAGCTGGGTCGGGGCAGATAAGCCTTTCAACTGCACCGCGAAAATTACTTGCGACCTCTCAACAAGCCAGTCAGAACGTTGAGTACTATTTAGTTGAATTGCCATATTGCATTTGAATAACAGTGGTACATCTAAGAATACTGTTTTTCGTGGAAATTTAAGTATGCACTGCTGGTTAATTTGGTTAATTTGCTGCGTCTCGAGAATCGAGCGTACAAATAGTTATACATACATCAATTTTTTACTTTTTGTTGATCGCCGTCGATTTTTGATTACGGTCTTTCAAACAGAGATCGGACGTTGCTATATTTGATTCATAAATCAAAATAGCCGAGCTTGGAAGGGCACAATTTGGCCTTCTATTTTATTGGTTACATAACATTGTAATTTGGTTGTTCAAATCGCTGTTTACAGTTTAAAATTTTCCGTTCAAAACTTGAATTGAAGAATTTTAGATATGAACAGATATAAAACTTGCAACCTATATGCACGACTCGCTGTGTGTGTTGCAATTTTTAATTACCTTAACATTTCTATCAAAGGTTTGCCCTATGCGTTAAGCGTCACAAGAGACGCCGCTTCACGTAACGTAGTGAGCAATCAGATAATTACTCGACGTGCAAAACCTGATATTCACCATTGATTGAGCGTTTGCAAACCACCGAGGACCGCATTTGTTGAAAGATAACCGTTGATCAAAAAGGCGATACTTCAATCAGTGTTCGTTTTGTGTTTAGAAGAGTCAGCTTGCTCCCAAAAATTTGAGGTTGTCGACTTCTGCTGTAAACAACGATGTTAAAAATCAATCTGCTTGCGCCCAATTACCAAAGCTGATTGGCGGAAAAAAGCGGTCTAATTATACACTAAGAGTTTTAACTTTAGCCTTTAATGCGGACGTCAATGGTCAATGGTTTGCATTTCCTAGTCTTTTTGAGGTTTTCGACTTTTAAAAAAACGCATGAGATCGTATATTTGCAATTCTTTGTTTTTTTCCTTCGTAAAAAGTTGAGCTTTGTGGTGGCAACGGTTCAGCGCAGTTTTAGAGCGTTCGGTTTTTCATGGAAACGCTACTAACTGTCGGTTCAGTTTTCTAGCAATTGTTGAGTCTTCTTGTCAACGATACTTCATGCCTATTTCTGATGATAGTGCCTGGCAGTTGATTCATCCAGTGGCTAGTTTTACGAAAGCTTTGGTTAACCAATAACCATGCAAGTGTGGTAGTCCAGACACGGAATTCTTTCTTTGTACCCTTTTGATAAGAAAACGAGTCCTACAAACTTGACAGCGGAAAAGATGAGGATCGATGCTTTGATCTCAAAGAATCCTTTGTTAAAGACATCTGTTGTAAGAATATTCTTGGTTGCCTTGGCCAGGAAAGAGCAAAGGGACCTTTCGGTCTTCGAGTCAAGCTGCCACATGCTTACCACACGTGGTAGAGACTTCACACTGTCCCATGTTTATTGCCTAAATCAAGCAAGGAAGCTGTGAATACCTATTTTTATAGTTTTTGGTTTAACCCGACCGGAAATCGAACCCGAGCCTTCCGTTTCAGGAGCAGACGCTCTATCCACTCGATCACTGATCGGATGAATCTATCATTTAGATGTCGCGACGAACCGTCGGCCACAGAAGCGCCAACAAACCCACCTCACCTTCCGACCACCAGTCAGATTTTCCCCCTGCTACCCCGGAAAGTCAGCTCTCCCCAGAAGCCCGGACTGCCCAGTGGGTGCTGAACCACGATCCCCATCCTCATCACGAGGAGGAGGCGAAAGAGGATGCCAGGGCGATTATGGCAAAAAATGTAAGTTTATTGGTTATTTATGATTTCAAAAGGAAAGCAAACAAAGTAACAGTTTGATATGATAGTTCAGTTTCATCTACGCTTGTCTCACTTGAGAAAGCAAAAAGCTGCCACGGATGCATTAACTATTAAGCTGTTTATAACCGACAAGTGCTTGAAACGTTCTTAATTTCAGACTGACAATAATATGACCTTGACTGCAATGGTTTTCTAATGAGAGCTTGGCGAGGTGATACCGTTAAGCGTATTATTTTAAGATGCAACAGTACGAATTGAACTCTGCTTAGGCGATCAGAATCGCATAACGATGTCTGTACGCTCTTGGCCATGCTGCAGGCTAATGTCACATTGCTGTAGGAGGGTTTGAAGTTAGCTTTGTACAAGTAATTGAAATGTTGAATATTTTAGTACGAGGAGCGTATGCTACGAATGGAGACTGAGATATTAGGTTTGCGAACTCGTCTTAAGAACGAGAACGATGCGAGGAGTCGAGCTGAAAAGAGAGAGGCGGTGCTCTCAGATAAGGTGAACTTTCTGTGTGCTTTTACACGTTTTAAGTTTTTCATTTTGGGACTGTGAATGAAGTTTTGATTTCCTTACTCTCTTGTTTCTTTCAAAGGAATTGGATATTATATGCTGTAAGGAAGGAACCACTCCACATGTATGATTTCCTAAAATCTTGCCGTTTTTTACTTGGGGAATTTCATTTTTATAGACTAGCTAGATTTTCTAAAAAAATATTTAGTTAATGCATAACATTACTTCCATAGGTCGTGCTGGGCAATTGTGATGACCTAACGATTTGCTTTACAGTTGCGGAGTTTTGAAAAACGCGAATCGAAATTTCGAAAGCAAATTCAAAAAGAAAGAGATGCTCAAATCCAAACTCTCTTACAACGGTGTGTATGACCAAATTATTATTATTGTGAAACACTTAAAATGTAGTTGAGTTATATTTCATTGCATTTTGTTACACTTCCGTTGTATTTACTTTGTACTGCTTTAGAACTGATATATTTAGGGATGGCGGGGTTAATGCTTTTTTTTTTGAGTCGTAACAGAGTAGTCAAGTGATTTAACTTTGATTGAATTCGTTGCGAGTCTGTTTAATATCAGGGTCTTAAAAAATACTCAACAATTGAGTTAGAGCGAATAATTTTCGTAATTAAAGTTGTGATAAAATATCGCTCTTTAATTTCAAGTTCAAGAAGTTTCAAGTTCACCATTTGTGATATTTATTCTTAACTCTTCGTTCTCGAGCTTTTTTCAAAACCCTGACACCAGCCACAGGCTGATTCCGCTCCTTGCCTCAAACCAGTTGAGCACTTAGATCAGAAGTTCCAAGTTTACCATGGAACCTGTAAATCGTTGAGATATCGAGCTTGATTCTTGTTGAAATACTATAAATATTCATTCGTCTTAAGAAGCAGCCATAATTCAAAGGAAGTGACTATTTCGCCGAAAGTTTTAAAGCAAAAGAGAATGAAACAATAGTGAGCAATATTGATTCACATATGTTTTGTTTACTTTTTTGATGATCAAGATTAAGTTTAAGTTAAATTGGGGATTAGTTTTAAAGTAAGAATTCGAATTTCGGTTACATTTAGGTTAGGCTTATTAAAAAACTAGATAAAAATTTCCGGTGAAATAGTCTACTTTTGCTTTGAAGTGTTGCAGTGTTCGCAGAAAAGTCTAACTTTAAAGTATTTGTAATAAAAATTGGTGATATTCTGTTTGCAAACGTATCTTAGTTCACTGTGTTACTAGAATAGCTAATGACGTAAATATGAATCTTGACACTTTCGCATTTTTTCAGGATGAGCATACTCGAGGGCGACATTGTGCGGCAGCGTGAGGAATATGCCGAAGAGCGTCAAAAATTGCAAAATGAAATTCAAAATAAAGATGAACTTTTGATGAGGCAGCAAGCAAAAGTTGACGAACTTAAAATGAAACTCGCCAGTTTTGAGCAAGGCTCCAACGAACAATCGAAAAATACTGCCTCTAATATTTGCCCAAGGGGTACATAGTTTGGGTTAGTGTTATTGGAATTTGACTTCAGATTTATTTATTTCCTAAAAATCTTTTCTTTTGATAACGCATTCAGTATTATCAAGACATGGATTTTTTTGCTTTGTTTGAAGGGTTTTCTTTTGTGATACGATCTCAAAGTTAACCTCTAATTTGAAGAACTAAAAAGTCGGAATTTTTCAAAGAAACAAATTGGCGTTATCAACTTTCGTATATTGATGTCAAGATTTTTGCTGTGTAATGTTTTCTAAGGAACATTTTTCAAAATTTAGTCTTGTGTTGTTTTGCTTGCCTTGCCTTTTTGCTGACAGATTGTATCAGTGTCTATCTACCACTTTTAAAATCTTTTTTCAATAATTGTGCTAAGATTGTACGGTTGTAATTTACAAATTCAGTCATTGATTAAGTTTAGACTGAGAAGCGAACTCGAGTTTTTCGATCTTCCAACCAGGCAAGAGTACGAGAAGCATTTGCACTTCAGCAGTAGGCATAGTGGCATCGAACATGCCTTACTTGAAACCGCTTCATTTTTTCAGTCACTTTATGCCTCTATTTCATAGATAAAAACTGAACCAACCTGGTTGAAAACATCATGTGTAATTTTCACTAGCCCATCCCTACAAACAACCGCTTACCCCCGAATGCACATGATTTAAGACCATAGCTAGTTTCACAGCTAGAATGGTATCTATTCTAACTGCCTATCGACACCGTGGTCGTTTAAATAATGTACTATATTTCATGGGGGTGCTGGCACTCCGGCGTTCTGGTTTAGGGTTAACGATTCTTCCACAATTTTTTATTTGTGGTTATTAAATTTTTGTACATAGGAATTATGTACACTGTGTTGTCTTCGATGTTGTTGTATTTTATTCGCAGCATCCTTATAATACCTTTTTAGTTTTTACTAATTTTGTTGTTGTTTGTAGCAGCTTATAATCATCATTCGATGTATAAAATGATGTGAAATTTCTCGAAGTTGTCCTTCCTTGGTTTCGAACCCGTGTCTCTTTGTTCCTACACTGTAGTTTTCTGTTCAGCTTTTTGTCACTGCTAATATAAAACATGACTACAATCAAGTTGTCCGCTATTAAGCTCTGAGGCTAGATCAGCACTTTAATTGTAAATTATTAGATGAGGAGATGCTTTCGGCCTGTTGCAGGACACATTTTCGAATCAAAACAATGCAGGGCAAAAAAAGATCTCTATGTCCAAACGTCCACTATTTCGTCCAAACTCGAGGTGGTGCCCAAAAAAGTCTTTACGTCCATTTCAACCCCTTATTTGGTCGAAAGTCAAGTTACGTTAGTCCTGGCTCAATTGTTGTAGGAGTGAAGGAGAGGGATACGCTTAGTTTCGAAGAGGGTATGCTAATTCTTGATGGGGGATAGATTCCCTACAATTTAAGTCCTTGGCCAACTTATTTCACCGGAAAATATCTCGTTTTTCATCAAATTAAATCCAACTCGGAGCTTTAGACTAAATACGGAGTTGCTACCGAAACAGTTCCAACTGCTGGTACCGTTTTCACCACGTCATATACTTGTCAGAACAATATTGAAAATGGATGAATGACTGTGTTAGACGACGTGTTTTCAATGATCCAGCATTATCAGTTAAAACAAGTGATTACAATCAAATTACTGGTAAATACAAAAGATGAAAAGGATATGTCGATCTCGCACGGTTTCATTTCCCGATCAAAGCGCTAGATCTTTCAACGTTCACTTCTTTGTTTGCGTGATGAAAAAATCTCAATGATAATGTATTCATAAATATCTCTGCTCTTGTGGCGGGTAGTGAAGTAAAAATAGAAAGCGAACACTGCCATTAATTCAATTTTGGTTCAATGGCAGCTTAGTCGAGGAGATAGGCTGGTACTTTGTGAGTCATTCGCAAAAATGCAAACTGACATAATACTGTGCTGTTGGTAGGACCAGCTGCATTTCTGTGCAAATATCAATTTTAGAATATGGGCTTTATATTAGTTGAATATTTTTTATACCGGTACTGTAATTCATGATAGCTTAAACATAACTTAAAAATTCCATCCAAAAAAAAAAAAAAATTACACCATTAGTGATATAATTGTATGCAGAATCAAGGAGACTTAACCCATTACTTCCCAGATATCGATTACGTCAAAATATTTTTACAAAAATTAAAATACTAGCTTGTGATAGGTTGAATATGAAGACTCAAAAAATTTTTTTTCATATCATACTCGGGAAAGCAGAAAATGATACGTCCTTGTAAGGACGCTTGGGCAGTTGCGCGAACGTTTAGTTTAATTTGAAAAGCCAACAGTTTTTCTTTTTATAAGCGTTTTCGAGTGTTATTCAGTTTTACGTCAGGTTTGACATCTACTTTTCTTGCGTTTGTTTAGATTTTATTTTGAGCGTAGAAACCTATAATCACAAGAAAACAGTTACCAATATACAATATAATAAAATAATGCCCCTAATGTACATTAAACCTTGTCTATCGCTGTAACAAAAAACATTTAGTACAATGATTGTAAGTTTTTAATGAGTTGACAATAAAAGAAATATGTTACTGAAAGTTAATTACCACAAAAATATCAATCGTCAAAGTCTAGTAGCAGATGTTCAGTTCAACTGTGATACATTTCAAAGCAGTCCGGGTGTAGTCCAACATCACACCTACGACATCTGCACGATGTCTGGTTTTGACAATACTTGCAGACGCCTTTTTTTGTTTGTCTTGATGATCAAATGTTTACCCTAATCTTTTCGAATGTCTTCCCGGTTAGGAGCTGCAAGAATCGATGGTAGAAGAGAAACGGAGTTGTTGCCATGAAGCAGGACACTCATTTCTACGCACGATCGAATAAAGTCGACCAGACCAATTTTTTTCATGTCCCCTTCTTTTATGCTGGTACCAATTTTTCTGTAAAATCGCCAAGCCTACACCATGCTTGCATTTAAAAATCAGTTGTACACACCCCAGTACCACTTTTTCTTGAACGAATTCTTGAACTTGAACGAATTTCTTGAACGAATTTCTTGAACGAATGGAATAACAAGATATCAGATTATCAAAGAGGTCTACTCCACCCATATTGTTGTTGTAAAGCTTCAGCAAATGCGGTTGATCCACATCTAGTGTATTTTTGGCTTCGCGTGAGTGTCTAATAATTAAAAAAAAACTTTATCCAAACTGACCGAAAAATATTGCAGCTTGGCCTAGTTCTACAGTATGTACTATACTATGTAAATTAGCCAAGTGGAAATTAAGATATCAAGAACTTTTCGTGAAATTGGGCCAAGAAAGCAAAATTATGATATCAAAAGATTTTTACCTGATTTGACTGAGCCGGGATTCGAACCTATTTTTCACGTACAAGATTTAGACACTTCGGTTAAATTGCAATAAGGTTACATTCTGATAAAGAAAAAAAAAAAAAAAACACGATTCGCTTTTCTAATGCATTTTACTATTTTTCGTCAATTCACCATACCAGTGCCCAAACGTCCCTACAAGGTCGTAACAAACTTCAACACTAAATACAGCCAAAACAATAAATAAAAAGTACAATATTTTGTATTGGGCAAATAACTATACTTGTAATTCGATTTTTCAAAAGAAATAACATATTGAAACGAAAGGTTATGTACTTCGATTTATACGTCACAGGTCGACTGCCAAGTGCTGGTTCCATATCTTAAATGTAGGCTAACTTTGCTGCAATAATATAACTACTAAAACTTATTCCAGAAATCTGAAACTGTGCTTACTATTTCATTACAGTGTACATACAAACCTTAAAGTAAATTAAATTAATCACTACTTCGCTGAAACGAGAGACGCAAAATTAAAAATAGCCAATTTTACGTCCCTGTAAGGACGCTTGGGAACTAATGGGTTAAAAGAGGGATGAAAGCAAAATCAATGATAGTATTTAAAGTTAGGGCAATCGTATTAGTTTAGATAGATGTTAACTCTATCTTTCTTTACCCGGCCGTTACAGAGATATTCTACTTCAAACACGACGTAGAGGCTTCCCTATGGTTTTAATGTTTATTGGCAACTTTGACGTTTCAAAACAGTAGCCTAACCCCCAAAAAAACTCTATGATCTTACATAATTATACTGTACCGGTAGTTTAAGAGTCCTTTCTTTTAGTCTCACTGCGGCGTTGCCATAGAATGGAACAACTGTAAGATG
Source organism: Trididemnum nubilum (assembly GCA_963965965.1). Classification (NCBI taxonomy): domain Eukaryota; kingdom Metazoa; phylum Chordata; class Ascidiacea; order Aplousobranchia; family Didemnidae; genus Trididemnum; species Trididemnum nubilum. The sequence goes on from OZ014476.1 coordinate 5,447,875, forward strand.
GCGTGGCCGATGTTATCAACGTCAAGGTTACCAATGAAAATCATGATTAGAGAGGCCCCTACGTGGTGTTTGAAGCAGAATAGCTCTGGAATGGCTGGGTCAAGAAAGATGGAGTCAACGCCAACCTAATTTAATACGATTGCTTTGACTCTAGATACCCCAATTAATTTTTTCTTCAGTCCTCGTTTAAATTTAAAGAATCAAATCACGGCTTTCTTCTTTTAAACCAGCTTTTCCGTTAAATAATAATTCTTATTGCGTTGAGCTTTCGTGATTATGTTGAAGACTGGCCCTTGTGCATTATCCAGTGTGACGCAAAGGGTCATCTCCCTTACCAGGACTTCTTTCGATCGTTCAAAGATCGGATTTGTTTCGATTCGTTCGGCAGTCGTTTTTTTTTCATCGAAGCGTGTACCGACTTGCCAGGTTTAATTCGTAGGTGTTTGCGCGGGCTGTGTAAATGCAGTTTCAAGCGAAGATTTATCTCAGCGGTGGCGAGCCGTTGGGAACACTGCCGTGTCCAACTTAGCAGGCACGTAGCCAGAACGGAATGTTTTGGGGAGGGCAATGACTTTTTGCAGTGGGCGATCTCCAAAGAAAAAAAAAGGGTCTGCACGGAAACAAAAGCTGATTTTGCCTACAAAAGTAGGTAAAGACCAAAAAAAACAGGTCTCCATTTAAAAATAGAGTTGATTTTTCACTCAAAAATAGGTGTAGACCAAAAAAAAGGTCTTCGCGAGTTAAAACTTGGTTTTTCTCGCAGTTGGCTGTCTTGCGGTATTTTAATCGAAATCATTTGGGAGACAAAAATTTTTTTTGGGGGGGCAAAGTAGCGTACGTAGGCACGAAATACATGAAATTTTGTTAAAGGTGATGTTTACTGAAGTTATTTGGGGGGCAAAGTAAAATTTTGGTGGTAGTTGCTTCCCTGTTCTCTCTGGCTACGTCTTCTTAACTCAGTCATCTAGGGTTCTGAAATCAAAGACCGATCTGTGGCTGCAAAGACAAACCCAGAAACGAGTATGCGGGTTTCACGCCGAACAAAAGTGCACCCAAAGTTGTTGTAAAACTTGACAAACTCGGATAGCAAAACAAACTCTAGGAACGGTCAAAAATTTCTTTTAATCTTTATTTATTTTTGGTCGAAAATTAGTAAACTACAACCGAAAAGCGCTAAAGATTTTTTTTCCCCAAAATAGCGTCGCATTGGCCCTAAAATACTTTTTTAGTCTTTACCTTAATTTGTGCAAGTTGTCAAATTTCCAATGAGTGCAGTTTTACCAGTTTATTTGTTGTTAATAATGAAGCCCTGCCTATAAGGACTCTGAGCTTGGTGGGATGGTTGGCTCTGCTGGCTGCATCCCTGAAGCGAAGCACTCAAATTATCGAACATGTATTTATATCAGCGTGATTGTCAGCCAAATATTGCTGCTCATATGCTCGGCATCTGTTGAGCAAGCACAGAGCCAATATAGGAGCAATTCCGACTCTGTGGTGAGTTGGCGAACCTACACCAGTGCCCGGTGAACTACGTAGTCTGTCAACAGACTGCAAGGACAAAACAAAACGGAGTAAATATACGGACAGCCCACAAACCTCAAATATAAAACACAAATTTATTAAAGATGTAGCTTTGGTGTTCTTATAAAGACAACAAACACATCAATTTGAAATAAATGGGCCAAATACTTGCGATTTAAATTTTGATGCGACTTGGTTATGCTACGTAATGTATCCAAAAGAAGAGCTCCGAAATGTGTATCTTCTCGAGACCACGTCGAATACAAAACTGACTTGAATCGAGGAGCCTCGGGCTAGACCGTGGCCACGGCTAGACATGCGATAAAACTCTACTGTTTAATCACGCTATGCAATGAAGCATACCGTGCACCAATTAAACTAATCCATTCCAAAGTAACACTTGCGGAGGCTCTCGAGAAATACCGAAGCCTGCCGTTTGGCTGTGACAGCCAAGGTGTGGCTATCCAATTCTCATTCTAACAAACCTGGCAAGCTGCAGTCTTTTCAGCAACGCAATAGCAGCTTTCATGATATTATTGCTCAAAAACATTATAAAATGCTTTGTATTTTCTGAAAATGCATTTTACAAAACTACAGTTAAGCATGAATCTTGTGCTGTGCTTTCTGTCGTTGGCTTCAGCCATCCATGTTGGTTCCGATTTGAACGATTCAAAAAGTCCATTGAAGAAAAGAGTAAAGAGATTTGATGGATTATTTCAAGAATATTTTGAGAGCACAAGCAGTGAAGAAAACAATCTTGAATTATTTTTGTCTTGGTCTGACATTTTATGTAAGTTTACGTCAGTTTTTGCTGAAAAAAAGTGATTAAGTTTTATTCATTATTAGTTTCAAATTCATATGATTAAAAACCTAGTTTGTTTTGGCTTCAACATTGCATTAACTTTATAGCGTGCCAACCAGGCGCGTAGCCAGAAATTCGCAATGAGGTGGGGGGGCTGTTTTGGGGGTCTGGAGGCGAAGCCCCCAGCCGCTCGAGGCTGGGGGTTTGGGGGCAAAGCCCCCAGCCGCCGGAGGCACGCAGGTCTTGGGGTGAGCCCCCAGCGCTCGAAAAATTTCGCATTTTTTTGCAAAAATAACGTAATGTTTGGGCTATTTTGATAAAAAAATAATGCTTTTAGAAGGTGGCTTAGAAATTGGCAGTGCAAACATGATTAAACTGGTTGCATAAATGTGCTGTTTGGGAGGTGGCTAGTGGTAAAATTTTAGTTCTCCTATTTAGATGTTGGTAAATTATGAAATCGAATAGTTCAATAAAACTCACACAAAGTAATCTATTTCGTATTCAGGTTATAGAGAAAAATAATTGGGGGCGGGTGGGTGGGGGGGGGGGGCTAATGAAAAGAGATTTGAGAGAAATTGGTAATTAACTAATACTGAATAGCCCCCCCCCCCTATTCCTTAGTTTATAGTATATTTGTTGATGACACCTATGTATAGCAATTTTATACTTGCGATCAAAAATGATTGCATATTTTTGACCATTTTTCAAAGTTTTCATTTATTTGTTAGTTTTATTTTCAACAAATTAGCCCCCCCCTAAATATATGTTTTAAAAGACGGTTTAAATCACTATTTAGTCTACTCTAGTGCATTCAACGGTCTCAAAAGTGCTAAATACGTAGTGTTTTTCTCATTCTGCTTTTTGGTCGACATGTTAATAAGGAGGGGGCTATAGCCCCCCCGCCCCCTGGTTACGCTACTGGTGCCGACACTGAAACTAGCGACAATTTATTACTGAAGACTTTGCATACGAATTTACTCTTTGAAAGCAACCAATATCTCTCGTAATCTCTGTGGGAATTTTATGGTTTCGATCCACTACAAAAAAATCTAATACACGTGTCCATGAACCACGTTTTTTTAATGCTTACGACAGCGACGAAACAAGAAAGAAAAGCACGTGCGAGGGGAGTCGCCTATATGTATCACCGCAAAAAAAAAAAAAAAAATGACAGTTTCGAGGGCGGAATGAGAAAAAGAGCGGAGACAGAGGGAAAAGAGTGTTGGAAAAAAAAGAAAGAAAGAACAGGAGGATGTGGGGCACTAAATCTCGTTACACACGAAAGCCATCTTCAAAAATTAACAAACTTTTTGATAAAGAAATTAATTCGGAACTGATTTTTTAGTTATTTTAATAGCCATGTGGAGTCAATCAAGACATGAGATTATGTGATATTTTTGTCTTGTTATTTCTACCAGTAAAGCTCCATCTACTGATTTGCTGGCTTGCTGCACGTTATAACATTATTATGGAATGACCATCAATAAGCTTACAAAAATTTAAAAGAAAATTGATTCGAAAATAATTTCTCAGCTTAATATCGTTAGACCAATCGTATTACGTCAAATTTCGCAAGTATTACGATGTCGTAGGCAGAGTTGTACATGAGCTGATTGGTTCAGGCTCAAAACCCACCCAAACCCGAAAATATTAGACCGACCCAGAAATGATTTTCAGCCCAAACCAGGGCCAAAAAAAGCCAGAAAGTAAAGTTGAGTGTAAAAAATGTTGACGCGGTTAATTGCTCCGTTTTTTAAAATGACTTAAGTCTGATGTTTCTAAATAAAACTACTTATTCATGATGATAATGTTTATCAATAAATTGTGATGCAATAAATATAGTAACTGTGCTAACGATAATTTTGGTGCTTAAATGCTTCATTCAATGTAGCAAGTTATAGTGATACAGGCCAGTTGGTCGAGCGGTAACGCGTTCGTCTCTGAAGCGGGAGGTCTGAGGTTCAAATCTCGGGCCGGTTAAATCGGACACAGTGTTGCCAACAGCTCGCCACCGCTGCAAAGTTTCTTCGAAAGGAGCTATGTTGCCCGGGCACAAAGACGCGGAGATGGGCCCCGTCAACTCGATAAACGCTTCGGCGTAATACAGCGAGTATAAAGAAAGATTTGATTTGATTAAGCTATAGTGATTAATGATTATGTTTTGAAACACCTAAAGAACGAATCACGTATCGGGTCCGATTTAAACGGAGTAGGTTTTAATTTTTCTAGCATTGGTCTCCAGTACATGAGATTTTATTACCATTGATGTATTTCATTACCAACTTTCATCAAATATTGTTTTTAGATGCGTGTTTACGTAGTAGATGTTCTGGCGGATTTGTGAGCTGCTATTGTAAAGGTGTGGGCAATGAAGATTCGTTAGGACCCTCATGTATTCCTCTTGAAAGGGTGTGCGACGGGTGGGCCGACTGCGGCAATGGTTCAGATGAAATTGATTGCATTTGCTCTGCCGATGAATATCAATGCAGTCCTTGTAAAAAAGGAGGAGGTTGCTCTGGGTGTATTCAGGATTTTTATCAATGTGTTCCAAAGAACTAACAAATAAATGGGAACTACTCGACAGCATGTCTATTTTCAATGTACATAATTATTTTTAAAGGAGGCTCTACGAATTGTGGTCTATTTATCATTTTTACGCACAGTTGGCATTTTTACTTTTACAGTTTTTGGCACGGTTTCCCAGCAGTCAGATGGGATTGACTTGAAATCCACAATGTCCTGTTGTCATTTTTTGGCCAAAGCAAACACATAAATTAAGATGTATAGTTATTATAACAAGGGAATTATGGGCTTATAACAAGGGAAATATATACGAACACTTTTTATTCAGTTACAAATGCGTAGAGCAGGAAGTTTAAGTTTTTCTCAAGCTTGCTTTCTCGTAATACAAATGTTAATTATGCAGTGAACAGAGCAAGGACGAAAAGTTATCTTGCTCCAATTTTTTCCCATGCAACGGATATATTGATTGTCCTTTCCTTTTTTTCCATGACGAATTAAACTGTACCAGTTGTCCGCCCCATTTACCAAATCGGTGTGCGTGCAATCAGGTCGGAAACATGACGTGTACGAAACATATGGTTTGTTACAATGATAAAAGTAAGCATTCTGTTTCGCATTTGTTTATTTAACATTTTTTAACAACTTTATAACGTTTTAGTATTTTCAAATTGAATTTTTCTTAGTACAGTAAGTTTTCCTGCTCATTAGATCAGCTTCCGGGCCGTATTAAAGCTCAGATATCTTGAGGGTAGATACAAACGTTGGGCCCCCACCAGAATTGAACCATAACCAAGGTGTCTCTTTGAGAGTCAATGTGTTGCCAGACAAATAGCAAAAACTCGTGCCTTAAATCACTGCAAACCAAACGCGAAAATAATTGTCGACTGCCTGGCCATCAGGGTAAATGCGTTGTTTTTACTCTATTAACCACAATTGCAAGATCTTGGTTCAACGCTCACCCTGAGGCGTTGTTCTTTTCTTAGGATAAGGCACTTTATTATTTAAGATTATCGCTGCTTGGTGGCTTTGAACAGGCAGCAAATTTAACTGGAATAAGTCAAACATCAACCACAAAATTTGGAAAGTAGTCAACTCCTCAGCGGTTGAGGAATCATCCATAAGATAGCGCCAACGTCACTTTTTTCGTTACAAGTGGATAATGATGTTAGGGGAAAGACGTGTATATTAAACCCCTTAAAGCAAAATCGGTAATATTTTTTGAAGCACTTAAAATTTCGAGCTACAATGGACTGTTAAAAAAACTTAGGATAGTGCCTTTCTATAAAACAAAAAATAAATAGGCTTCGATTGGTAGCTTAAGCTCTATGTTGAATTAATTTTTTTGCTGTTGGGGGTTGAAATTACACACTCAATGTGTAAATTGGTCCCTCATTATGTGTAATATGGACTCCTAGAAACATTGTGGAAAATTGGTCTGCGACATCCTGAAGTGAGACAACTTACCTCGGGAATCGTAACTCCTTGACCTAACATTCACCTTTGCCCTAACGTCAGGATTTCCAGGGTGAGTTGTCTCGTGTCAGGATGTCATGCTTTGACTTCGCCTACCCCCTTCCACCAGCTCAGCTTGAAGACTCCAGCCTACATAAGATAATTATGATGTTACGCTATAACAAGGCTCTGAACCGATAAGGACAAGTAGTGATAGTGGTACTTGTCATAAATCAAAAGTCAAAAGATCATAAAATAGTTTTTTCGAAAGATCATAAAATAGTTTTTTGGAAAAGTTAAAAGATCATAAAATGTCAAAAGATCATAAAATAGTTTTTTAGAAAAGAATTAAATTTTTTAACCTTATTATATCGGAGGTCCAAATTACACTTGTATCAGAGGTGCAATTTACACAATCATGGTGATGCAAGTCGCTGAGCCATAAATTTTTTCCTCCTAAATCAACGTTTTAGTTTTGTTACATGTGGATACACGTAAGAATAACTGTTGTTATAATGACTTTCACAAAACTATTGGGCTTACTAAAATAAAACAAACGCTAATAATCTGATACCTCAAAATTAGATCAACTTCACTTCAAACCTGCAAATTCGTACTACTTTTTCTAACCAAAAGGAAAAAGCGTCCAGATTGGCTTAAACTTTGTCTGTCACACACCTATTTCAAGCTGTTATAGCTTTGCGATTTATTTTGTTTCCAAAAAGGAAATTTGATTAGGGGTTCAATTTACACAGGGGTACAAGTTACACGTCCTTCCCGTACAATCGATCAATTTTCCACCAAAGTGAGGCAATCTTTTATTTTCAGTCTATATCTATTTTTGAGATCAAGGTTTGTGTAACTTCAAAGTATCGTAAATTAAAAAATTCTACTTTCTTTTTGGATATGAATAAGCGCTAAAGTTTATTAAAAAATAGCTCGAAATTTCCTGTTTGGTGACTCCTTTTAGAAGCGAAAGGCGGAACAATCGCCCCAAATGCCCTCCACCTTAATACGCCCCTGATCAGCTTTGAAAATGAGTTAAGTAATTTCTCTAAGCATTAGCATTAAAAAATGCCCATTCAGTACCGTAACAGTAGTTTTAACTCGTTATTTGTAGTTTAAATATTATTTGCTTACGCAAACTTTGGGAAAGCCATTGTAAGCAAAAATAGATTTGGGGAACAAATCTAATACGCTTTTGGTAATGCCATATTTTGTACTAATGATATTAATCTCGCTATTTAGTCAATTTTTTTTTGAATTAATATGATTTCAAAGCTTATTTCAACTGAGTATCGTGATCAATCGTCGAAAGATCTTGTGCTTTGTCGTTTCTCATTATTGAAGAACACCTTGCTGCGTCTGCATCATAATTTGCAACAATTCCGCGGTATAATTTCGAGCCTATTAAATTGCTAGCTACAACATTTGTCTTAGATATTAAGCCTACTACGGCTTGCGGAACCAACCGTGCTTTTCTAAAACGGTTATCATTTTCAACGGTAAAGTGAGTGGTGGTGCTGTTAGACCCCTTCTAGAGGTGGGAGCAAAAAGCTTAGAGCAACCGTCTTGTCCGACCCTCCGATACGTATTTCATGCCGTTTTCCTTCAAATCACATTCGAGAGAAGACCTCACTACTAGCACTACGTTGAGGCAACGAGACTTTGGATGTTGGTGTACGGTGTAGGCGATTGCATATTGTCGTTAGCCTGGATGCGAAGTTAAAAAAAAAAGGAAAACAAAAAGTCCAAATTGCCACTGACAATGAACGCTGTTTACAACTTCTTATATTTTGCACCTTTCGTTCGAGTCCGACTTTAACAACCATTAGCAAAAACACTGCAACAATTATTGTCCAAATACTAATCTACTGTACAAGGATTTACTAAAGAATTTTTTTGCAGTGAGGTGCGATACACGGCGCGATTGTTCGGATGGTTCAGACGAAATCAGATGCATATGCAACAAAGATCAGTTTGCATGCGGTTGCGACGGTGAAACTAACTGCGAGACTGATCATTGCATTCCCATACAATATTATCATGACGGTTTTTTTGACTGTTTTGACTATAGTGACGAAGATTTTGCGTATTTTCGTGTATTTCGTTGTGGTGATTGTGAAATGAATTTATATCGGTTGGACAACATTAGTGCATGCAATGATCTGGCTTCATGTGATAACTCGACTTGTTTTGAGACTCTTTCGCAGCAGTGTCATAATGACGATTGCGTCGAAACTCAAGTAATATGTTCGTCATATTTCCCTGACAGCGAAATCAACAATTGCTATCCCATTTATCAATGTGATGACGGAAGTTTGTTTTTGGCTTATGGATTTTGTGACCGATATTTTGATTGTTTGGACGGAACAGACGAAATGTTCCAGGGTTAAAATGCACGCAAACACGTGATTCGTGTGTGCTGCCTCATATCAATGTTCATGACAATATTGCACATTGTGACGATCAATCTGATTTGCTCTTTAACAATGTTACTGGTTTTTCTTGCTTACACGGAAGGTTTTTGATATCATCAAAGCAAGTGTGTGACGGGGTAATCGATTGCTACGACTTCTCTGATGAATGCTTGTGTAAGCACAAGATCAATCACCCAAATTGTAAAGCATTTTTTAGCCTAAAGAGATTTTCAAAAACAACATGTACTTTTACTACTCCTATATCTATTAGATTAATAAAAGATTTCTTTAACAATAATCCTATGATGCTGTATTGTCTAACTCCTGGAAGCGCGACTGTGAATTTTACGGAATTACTCACAGATTCAGTACTTAACCGAACATAATGTCAAAGGAAGCATGGCAATATCTTTCCTACTTATTGCGATGGGCTTCCAGAGTGCAGAGATTTTAGCGATGAGTGCAACTGCGAAAATCCACCAACTTACTGTAGTGACAATTGCTATTTATTCTATCTACTTGGAGATCGATACTGTGATGGAGTGATCGATCAAGCTTGGAAATTCATCAACGATTCATCTTGCCCTAAAGGATTCGACGAGAAAACTTGTCCAAACAGATTCTTCTGCAAAGCCGGAGACTACATCAGCATTGATAAATCACAAGTTTGTGACAATGAAAAAGATTGTGACGACGGTTCTGACGAAGAAGGTTGCTCATCTAGGCTGTTTTCATCGGACTCTGAAATGATCGGGAATCCAATTCTACGAAGTGCATTTTGGATAATCGGTGTTATAGTTTTCTCGGGAAATCTATTTGTGATTATTTGGACCTTAAAACTACTTCGAACAACTAAACTAACGCACTCTTTGTATTGTCAGCACACAATCATTGCAAACATCTCCATTGCTGATTTTATCATGAGCTTTTATTTGCTCACAATAGCAGTATATAGTGTAGGGTATTCTGGTCGTTATGAGGAAATAGATCTAGAGTGGAGATCAAGCTTAAAGTGTTCTGTTATTGGAAGCCTTGCGGTAATTTCTAGTGAAGCTTCGTGCTTTCTAATGGTTACCTTAACTGCTTTTCGATTACGGAATATTTCTAACCCAATTGCATCAGTCACCATGCCAACACGTCCTTGGAAATTTTGTATCGCTGTATCTTGGCTGGTTGCTATTTTGCTTGGAACAGTCCCATACTTGACTCAAAATTCACAATATTTTGTGCATGAAATTTTATTTCGAAGTATATTCAACAAAAAAGGTATTTGGAGGAAGTCAACTCTAAGTGATTTTGCTTGTTTTTATTCTGCCTTGACCAACCAAACGGAAACTACAACACAAGGTACCACTTGGAAAACGACGCAACAGATTTTGAGAAATGACTTCTCAGAAAGCATGCCTTTACCAAAGTTTGGATATTACGGGGAAACCAGCATTTGCATGCCACGACTGTTTGTTCAAAAAGATGATGCAGCTTGGAAATATACACTCACATTAATTCACACTTAACTTTTTAGCTTTTGTTTTTATTCTTGTAAGTTATGTAATGATGTATGTCAAGTGGACAAAAAAACCAAATGTGCTGGGCCTTTCCAACCAATCTACAGCAAAACAAGAATCAATAATGCAGAAACGAATTGCCAGAATTATCGCTACAGATTTTTGCTGCTGGATTCCAATCAGCATCATGTCGTACATGAGAGTCAGTGGGGTGGTTTTTTCCAACATCGTTTATCAGATCAGTGCTGTGTTTTTGCTTCCAATTAATAGTGCAATAAATCCCATACTCTATTCCGCCCTTCCAGATAGACTAGTTGGAATGTTTGCATGCAAAAAATAACAGGATCTTGAACTGTTACATTTGTCTTAAAAAACGGTTGATATTTTTGATGTCGTAATGCATTGGCAGCTTCGTAATTACCGCCACTGAAATGAATATTTTCGTAATATACGTTCAATTATTTTGTTTAATTCAGGGTTTTTAGGCCTATTCTACAACACTATGCGTAAACTTGTGAGCTTATAAGCATAGCTTAAGTGTATTTTGAAAAAAAATTGGTACTCGTGACGTACGGACAAACAATATCAGCGTACAAACTACAATTAAGTTAAAATAAACCAAGGATAAAACTTATGCTCGTACGTTCACGATTTTACGCCCAGTGTTAGGCTGGCCCTTAAAATTTGTTTAAAACATTGTCGCTTGAAGTAATATTCGAATATGTCCCGCACCTTCTTGTTACAGCAACAAAATGTAAAGCATAAAAGTGAAGTTTTCATCTAATTGCTTTTGAACTATCATTTTGTCTGGCCTTGACTTCCAGACAACTCTGGCAGGGAATTCCTGCTACAGTAGAAGAACGTAATCCCAGCCAGCACGTTTCTATAATACAAGGTTTCTATAATACTCATACACCTTAAGAAGGCCTTTATTTTTTTCCACCACGTCTTCAGTAATTGTATATAAAACTTGCGGTTTGAGAATAATGGATTGTCGAATTTTGTTTTCATGTACATACGTCATTAAAATTCATTTGTTCACTACTGGTGAACGCAAGTTCACTATGGTCCAGTTGAATTTTGACTTTGCTTTTATAGAGATTTTATCTCACTTTTAAATATTACGATTCTTAATCTGCCCGGCATTTCATGCGGATGAACTAGTCGCTGCGTTTACCCATTGGTTTACCCATCTAACTACATCGAGTCAGAGCACCTTTCTTGGTTACCATGAATCTGTGAGCAAGTTTTTTTTTTGCTGAATTCGGCCGTTACGATAGGTAGACTGCTCATTGTGCTGGACTTCAATAAAAAATAAACGTTAAGTCTTTTTCAAAAACACAACGACGCATATTTGATCACTAATCAGAAACAGAGAAACTCTACCAAGTGAGCAATCGCAGCCGCTTAATTTGTCTTAATGTCTAATTGGTAAGTATAAAGTAATGCGTCTGTTGCGAAATAGTTAACTAAAATCAGAAAATTCAGATAAAAGTTTAACAGCTTTGCTTAGATTTACCTACAATCGCCTTATCAAATCAAATTTTTCATTACACTGCACGCGCTGTATTACGCCGAAGTGTGTATCGAATCAACGGAACCATCTCCCTATCATTGCGACTGAGGGCAACTCAACTCTTTTTGAAGAAACCTTTGCAGCGGAGACTCGCCGTTTGCAACACTGCGTTGGAATTGGCCTGCACGAGTTTTGAATATCAGAACAACTGTCCCGAAGACAAACTTGCTAACGCTCGACTTATCCAAAACATTTAAAACCAAATTATTCATTTTGCAGTTGTTTTTGATATCTTTTGGGTTAAATTCATTTGCTGCTTGTTTAAAGTCATCAAACGGAGATAATTGGTTTGAGATGCCTGTTTCAAAAATGCTACAACGCAACCAGGGTTTAAATGAAACCTAAATTTAGAGACTAGGTTTACCCTTGGGGCCAGTGGTGCCGAAACAAGGGGGGGACGGGGGGGATACATCCCCCCAATAATTTGACTGTATACCCCCCAACATTTTGAGTATGGTCTTAATCTGCATCTCCTCCAATAATTTGACTCTGATGTGCATTTGAGCGCAGGTCAGTTCTTAAAAAAAGTGTTCCATTTCTGGTGAAGACCTTTTTTTTGGTCTTCACTTAATTTGTTCACCTGAAAAAAGTCTTGGTCGAGGTTCATCCCCCCCAATGTTGAAAATAGGGCAAATTTTGGGTAAAATTGCAAATTATCCTCCCCAATGCTCAACAAAGGTTTGCACCACTGTTTGGGGCCGCTACTAAAAGGGTAGCAGTTTCGCCCCCCAAACTGCTCGGAATGCCCCCCAAACTTTCCTTACCCTTGCGTCATTTTCAAGATGGTGGCTTTTTTTATACGAGATCAACAGAGAACTCGAATAAAATTAGACCAATTTACCTTTTTTTTATTTTTATTTTGGAAATCTACCGACCCAAAAATTTTGCCCCCCCCCAGAAAGAAATTTTGCCCCTTAGAACAGTGTTCTAGTTGCGGCACTGTTCATTCCACAGTAAAAATAACGGTTTCAATTTCCTTTGGCGGTGTTTGATTTGAAAACATAGAAGTGTGTATATTTTTTTTATTGCGCATTGTCACAAAACGTAACAAATTTGACTCGGGAAAAGAAGACAATATTTTATAGGAAATTTCTACCTACGTTTTTAGTAATTTTCAACCCAAATCTAAACCAAACATAAATCCTTACCCTAAGGCCGTAATCATCAGAGGTGGAGTCGAGGACACAAGGCTCGAGGCCAAGGCCAAGGACACCAAAAAAATCCGAGGCCAAGGCCAAGGACAGCCTTTCCGAGAACAGACCCTCTCGAGGTCAAGGACAGGAATGCTCGAGGCCAAGGAACAAGGACACAGCCGCAAGAGTTCTACAAAAAAAAAGGTCGTCAAAATTTTTTTCAGGCAATCTCCAATTTATAGGCGTAGCCAGAATTTTTGATTGGGGAGGCCTAAACCACAAATCACATGCAATGACGTCATCAAAAATTTGCCTGTTGGCACTTAACCAGGATTTTGCAAAGGGAGAGGGCTTAAACTAATATTGTTCAAAAGAGCAAATACGTTAATTTGGAGACGTTTTGAGAAAGCCAGTGTAACTCAAACGTACCACAGACGGGGGGTTAGGGAGCGAAGCCCCCAGCTGTTGGGCAATTTTTTGTAATTTTTTGGAAAAAAAGCTATTTTAATGCCATTGAATCACATTTCGCACATGTTTAGAGCCATTTAAAAGCACTAGATTTTTGACATTTGAAAGCCAATTAAAAAAATAAAATTGTTTAATCCTCCTTCTAGTTGCAATTTAAGTCCAAAACACGTTTAACATCTTGCGTTTTGATGTTAAAGTTTAATTGTACGTGATTTGCTCCAGGTAGGGAAAAGTAAGCTGCATTGACTCGTGCAACATTTTAGCAGTAAATGAAAATCCATTCGAAGATTTTCCTTCGATAAATTTTGTTTTGTCATGAAAATAACCAGTTATAGAAGTGCATGTTAGGCCAGTGGGGGGGGGCAGGCTTTTTCAATTGAAGTTCAGTGATTTGTCTAATCTGCATTTTCATGGCTAATTTTTTTTAAAGTATTTTGCGCGTAAAAACTGGCGAAGTGGAGGTGAATTAATGATTTGTTATTGAAAAATAGTACAATAGATGGTTACGCTTACTAACCGTGTTATTGCCGGGCCGGATTTACATTGCGCTGGGCCCCTGGCACTTTGGAGATTTTCGCAACATTTCTCTGCCAAATGTAGGTGAAGACCATAAAAAGACTTAAGCCTTGAGCGAAGGGCCCTTAGCTGGTACTGAGCCATACTGTGGTATATCCGGCCTTGGTTAATGCATTACGTTCATAAAAAGGCTAGATGTGATCCTGAGATAGCAACTTTTAGGACGAGAACTATCCATTTCTTCCAAGTTTACGTTTAAATGGGTTGGCAAAAATTGATTTGAGGGGGTCCCGGGCAGAGCTGAGCAAGTCCGCAAGTTAGTCTGCAATTCCGCAAATCCGCAATTGCGGACTAACGAAAAAAGTTGCGGACTTGCGGACTTTGGCAGTTTAAATTGCGGACTTGCGGTTGCGGACTATTTTTAATTTTAGTCCGCAATTCCGCAAGTTTTATACAAATATTGAAATTCCTTTCTATTTTCGTAAAATGTTTATGTTTTTACCCTGTCAAACATGAGAAATCAATTTAATTTTTTCGAGTTCAATTTCGGAAAAAATATCAAGTTTTTCGAGTTCAGGCTGACAAAAATACTATGTCTGCTTTTCGACTTAATCGCTCTTTTTTTGTTGACATGCTGTTTTTTTGAGGTCGGCAAAACAACCGACTTATTTCGAGTTTATGCTCGAATTGGCAGCCCTGGTTCAAAGTAAGGCTTTGTTGTTTTTTACCGTGAGTTTACAAAGTTAGCCACTAGTGTATCATTTTTTGTACTAATAGCCAGTACCGTCACTACGGTCGGGCCTAGGGGCGCCGTAGCCCTCCTAACGACTGCTTGTGCCTCACCCCAATTTCGGTTTACTCAGAATGCTTTGTTGGATCATCACGTAACGACAAGACAGCAGACAATAATGGAAAAAGGAATAATAACTTTCAAACATAATTCTCGTTTGAAGTTTTCTCGATTGTTTGCAAAATTGCTGGCCACCAACTGCTTTACATAAATGTGACCCAATAATTCGCCTTATTAACTCGCTTACACGGATGTGTCACGGAATAGGGATTTATGCCGACAAAAGCGTTACCGGTGTTTCGTAAGTGATTATCACCTGAAACAATACGCGAAAACATTTTTTTAAAAGACCAGTTGTTTTTTGTATTTTTAGAGCACACTCAACATTTATTTTGGGTCGCAGTCAGTCATGCAACCAACGGGAAGGGGCTAAGGGGCATCAGCCTCCTCTAGCCAAGCCATTTGGAAAATATAACCAAAAAAAGAATAAGCGTTTAAACGTTTTTTGGACTTGACCTAAAGTATACGGGGGTTCAAGAGGCTAGACGATTTAAATCTTTCAATGACTTCTGAATTTTAGCAGTTTATTGTAATTATTGATATGGTTTTAAAACGTGCAGAATGTGATTTAAATGGCGTTAAAATTGCTATTTTTGTCGCAAAATCGCAAAAATCACCCAGCAGCTGCGGGATCTGCCCCCTCTGTAACACGCTTGAGTAGCAACGGTTTGTTCAGCACGGGACCTAAATTAAACAATTTTTGTGCAAAAAGCATTTACTTTTGGTTCAAACCCCCTCTCTCTTAGCAAAACCTTGGTTGCGCTTTTGGTCGCATTCACTCCTGCAGACAGATTTTTTAAGCGATTATACTGGCCGCATACAAAACGAGCTTATAAACGCTGCCGGACTTATATGTCTCTTTTTTCAAAGATGAATACAGAATTGTAGCTTTAAAAGATCAGTTTTTATGCGCAAAAGTTCAGTCTATTTTATAGTGCCCTCCCATTTTCGGCTAGGGCCCCCTCACTTCGTTTGGTATGGCGACGGCACTGCTAGTAGAGTGTGATTATCTCGTTCCTACAGTATTTATAGAAACTAGGGACTAAAAATTTAGCATTACGATTAATGATATGCATGTTTTTTTACCTTCTACTGCCTTTGATTCCTTTTATTGATTCCTACAGTGATTGTGAGTAATTTCCTTTTATTGCGTGGAATGTATCCACCATACGCTTGCTATACTTCCCACAAGTCACAACTCTTGACTTATGTTTGCTAATCAACTCTGCACAGATCACTCCGAGACATGGTTGATAGCAAAACTCTTCTACTCGGTTCATAAAAAGTTGCGGACTTGCGGTGCGGACTTCAAATATTACGAAGTTGCGGACTTGCGGTTGCGGAATTCAAATATGACGAAGTTGCGGACTTGCGGTTGCAGATTCAAGAATCCTGAAACTTTGTTGCGGACTTGCGGTTGCGGACTAAGCGTTTAAACGCGCAATTGCGGACTTGCGGTTGCGGATTAAGAAAATTGAAATTCGGTTGCGGATTTGCGGACTGCGGACTTAAAAAAAAACTTGCGGTGCCCAGCACTGTGACCCGGGGCCTTTGGTCTTCAATATTGTTGTTCGCTACTGGTGTAAGCGAAAAATACTAAAAAGAAACTGAAACTGAAGAAACAATAGGCTTTTTTGTCACATTTTTGTCATTGGTGAAATTTCAATTGGGGAGGAAGGCTCGCTTGGCTAAGCCTATACTCCAATTGCGGAAAACAAAAAAAGGTATTTGCAAATTTTCCGTGAGGTTTCTGGCGTTTTCCAACAAAACTTTAACTGTTCAAAAAATAGTGCTGTCCTCGAGCCGAGGACAGGGCAATTTTCGAAGATCTAAGGCTTCGAGGCCAAGGCCAAAGACTTCAAAATGTGTCCTCGAGGCCAAGGACGTCCTCGAGGACTCCATCTCTGGTAATCACACGATCAAGTTTTTTGCACATTTTTCTGGCATCAAGCGTGGGAAAGGTCGCGCAAGTTTACGACTCACTATTGCGGGCCCTGTCAGCAATTTTACTGCACAGCCATGTGAGAATGAAAATCAGTGTGTAGAAGGTCTTTCTAA
This sequence comes from Trididemnum nubilum, assembly GCA_963965965.1. Taxonomy (NCBI): domain Eukaryota; kingdom Metazoa; phylum Chordata; class Ascidiacea; order Aplousobranchia; family Didemnidae; genus Trididemnum; species Trididemnum nubilum. The sequence goes on from OZ014476.1 coordinate 5,464,699, forward strand.
GTTCTTGGGAGGAAAAAGAACGGAGCTTTATTTAGCCAGCAAGTTTTCTAAAAGCCGCCATTCTCAATAAAGAAAACAGAGCTTTTAGCCGTGACTTTGAAAATATTGAACCGCAGAATACAGAACAATACCGCCGAAGTCAACGCAAAAAACGGATGCGTCACAATTACCAAGCAAAAATGTTGTAAGTAATTTTACCGCTTTTGATTTAATCGACAATGACGTATTATAGCATTGTGCCTGCTGTTTTCTCATGTTTCTTCAAAGACCTAAATGCGTTGCCTGCTGTTTTGTTTGCGATCGCATGTGGATTATTTGATTCTTCCTGCTTCAAGCTTGTGCTAGGCCTCTTCCAGTTTCATTCTGAAAAGTTATCAACCAGAACTGCAATATAGTTATCAACATGCCATCGTGGTCAACTCATAAACTTGAACTTTTAATTAGGGAACTTAAAGAAAGGCAATGCTTGTGGAACATATTGAATCGCGAGTACAAGGATTGAGTAAAAATGGAGATAAGCTTTTGTTCACTATTAGTAATAATTAAACATTAGTAATAAGTATTGAATGTGTGATCTGGTTTCAATCAAGATGTTGAAAATTTCCTTCTGATTGGAAAAAAGTTTCCGGCCCAACTTTCGCTAGTGCCGAATTTGTGATGATTTTATATTTTTTTTGGTAAAAGTTTGACAAGTCCACTAGCAAAAAAGCCTGTTGCATTTTCAAGCAGTAAAGATAAATTTCAGTAGATAATTTTTAGCTATTTCACGCTGATTTTGTAAGAAATCAAACAAAAACGCTCCTATTCTTATTTGAAAATGATAAAGTTTTAAGTTACCCTGACATGCAATTATTGAGCCCTCTGAAACGGCAAGTACCGGGAAGAACATACCTGGTTTAATATTATTTGATCAATCCTGCAATGTTATGCAAATTTATTGGTGATAAATAACATAGCATAAAAATAGCTACGCTATATGCTAAAGAGTTCCACACAAGCAAAGTCATTTTGACATTTTTTATTTATCTATTTCATTTCATTGCAGGTCGGAAAAAAAATTCACGCAATTTGGGGCAGAACTCAAATAGCTATTTATTACTATAGCTGCAGCTTTTCGCTTTTGTGAACGTGCTCGTATCACTTTGGAAAATGAGAAATAACAATGAAACGATAAAGCGCATAATATTACCATTGCCGCAGCAAATTTTAAAGAAATTCCTTGAATACTGGGTAAACGCTTTTACAGCAAAAATAATATGTGTGATAGCTTTGGCAATTTGTTTGCTGAAAAACCCAGATGCTTCCGTCTGGCAAGAAGCTGAGCAACAAAATTGCGTCCAGATGTGATAGCTCAAAAAACATTGATGCAAGAAAATTGTACAAAAAGCTTGATCCTGTGATTCCGGTCAAACACTAACCCCAAACCTAGCCTTAGCCCAACCCTAACGCAAATCCTAATCTTGACCCTTAAAAAAGTAAATAAAAAATGCGCGATTAATTCTTCCTCTTTTTGTTTTATTTTCTTTAACTTGAAAGTTTTCGGTGAAATATTCACTCTCCCTCTTTGAAATTGCTATTTGTAATAAAACCGCAAAATACGGTACTGTATAATAAAGGTATTTTGTTACATCATAGTACTACTTGAACAATTACGTTAGAAAAAATTCGTATAATTTAGCTCGTAGTTTTGGAGTTAAACTTCTGATTTTGAGCAGCAATTTGATTTTGTAAAATGAAAACAGAATTATTCTTTTTTCTGGTTGCTATAACAACCGCTCAAGCGAGCCTTGAAAGCCAAAGTGCTTCTAACAAGTTCAACGCTTTCTTGGATTTATCGCTGAAGCGAAAACAGCTCCAGGTATTTCAATTGCAACAATATCAGTACGCAAATTATCCTTTAAGCCTTTTACAGGATGCATACTGTGCGATGTGCATAAATATGTTTTTTCTTTGTTTATTTTAAAGGGCTGCAGTTTGCGTGCACGCTGATAAGTTGACATGCCAAGTGTAACAATTGTTTTTTGAAACAAACTAAAACAAACTATTAGATAAACTTTAATCTACGCCTTATCAATTTTCTATCTGCTAAATCTTAACCATTAGACTTATGCAAATACAAGAAACTGAATTCGCAAGTTCAAAGAGATTATTTTAGAATTCCATAATAAATACAGCAACTTGGTAGGCTATTTGCAAAAACTTTTTCCTTAAAAGTTTTTTAATTCATGAATCAAAGTTAATCTACACTGGTGTATACGACTCTAAGGATACGGTCTCAAGCTCACGATTTTACCCACAGTGTAAACCGGACCTTATACCTATTTTGTACCATGTCATCAATCAATATTCTGGCCCGATGTTAAATTTTGATTAGATTAACTGCTTAATTATTTGTTTTTTATTTTCGGGTTTTCTTTTTCTTTTTTGAAAACAAGCCAAGAACAGTAAGTGTATTAGAAAAGGGCATATAAAAAGCTGTTCATATTTGTTCAAAAACAAATTTATGCACTAAATCCATGTTTGAAATAAACTGGAGTTCTTAATGATACATCTGTAGATAATTACCGTACGGTACCTTTAACTGAAAATACTAAGCTATGTTTCTTAGCAAATTAGTTTTTTGGTTTGTACTCCAACGTCGGCAACGGCCTGAAAACCTTTGCCAGTTACGAACCATTTTGATATTTGCAGACTACATAAAACTTTCTTTTCAATTTTGCTGTATCTTGAGGACTGTTTTTAATTGATTTTAAAACACCTATACTTTTAGTAGTAGACCTACCTCTATCAGTGCTATAGAAATGAGGAATCTGAAGCAGAAGCATTTTCGATCTACGCGTTTTTCGATCTCCTAATTTTTTTTTTTTTCGATCAAACGCCAACTCTTTGCGCTTCCGGTTCGCTTGACACTGTTTATTAGAAATTAAAATGAGTAGCGACATCTTGTAAATTGAAATACTACGAAGACCTATCATTAACATCTTGTATACAATCTTCAAGTCCTAAAGCCAGTTTGTTTCTCTTTAATGCAAATACATCAACTGTTTTTGAATTGACCTAGCAAACATATTAGTCGGAAATTACTACTTGCATGAAATGTTTTTAACAGAGTACGTTGGATAATCTGGTCTTTAACCGAAAAGTTACGAATGGCAAACCAATACTAGATGCGGTATGTGGCAGCAGTAGTAGGTTATAATTAACTAAACGTTGTTATTTGGTAAATCAATGACAATTACTTTGATGTAATAGGTTTAGATCAGTGTTTCTGACACCAGTTACCAATGTTTCAATTTAAATCAGCAGTTTTGTCGAGACGCTTTACGGAGACCTTCACCACTCTTGATTCGTTTTGTTTTCAACAAAAAAAAAACTTAGATCTTCATATCACTTGCACTTTTTAAAAGTATATTTCTAACTTATTATCTATTTTGAACGTAATTTTGTCTTTTGTAATGTTTGGAAAATAGTTGATTGACTGATAGCTTAAATGTTCTAAAACAAGTCAGAGCCAAAAACTAAGAATTAATGATCTTATACCCTCCAAATGTAAATTTTTTTTAGTTCAACAATGTTTGAATTGTGCTAGCCAAGCGTATGCATGTTGATCTTCTGCGACTACAAGTTACCGGTGGAATAGTTAATAGTACTATTTTTCTGTTGGCCCTTTATGGGCCTCAGGTTGAGGCATATGGCACGAAATTTTTGCTTCTCTAGTTCATAAGTCATTTTAGAACTACTAAATAGGGTTTATTCTAAATTACAAAAGCATACCAGCGAAGCCAATCAAGAGACAATTTTCTTGTAATTTTGTTTTTTAATTTTAAATGCCCCATTTTACGATTGCGGACTAAAGTCAAGTTCGACTTCAAAGAAGCTCTCATAGGCTACTGTAAATAAAACTCACTCACTAATTGGATCTCGGCTTAAAACTTAGGCTGAACATTCGAGTTATTCAACTCAGCTCTCAAAAGTAGCTAAAATCCCTTTAAATTTTTATTAGTGACGTAAGTCAGATTTCTATTCAAGTCGAACTTGACCTCAAATATGCTCTCGTAACACGGCGTATTTTCCAAATTGGATCAATACGTTTATATTTTGAACAGTTGGTTGCGAAGTTTAAACGAAGAACCGCGAATGCGGTTTTGACCGTGGAACTTCTTCAAAGCGCAATAAAAACCTCATACAAGCCAAGCTGGTTCGGTTTCATCACTAATCTTTATCGAAACTTTCTAACCGGTCGTTCGTTGTGCTCTCGGGAGTCAACGCGCTCTAATTTTTCCGAGTCGGTAAGTTGCAGCTGGCAATCAAGGCTGAAGTGCAGGCTCCAGCTAATTCGCTAAGTGCGATTTTTAAGATTTGCATCAATGAAAGCAACAAGAAAGTACAATCAGAAGCTTTTGCTTAACCTGGGCAAATCTACAAAATTGTTGAAAAAGTTGAAAACGAGAGGCAGATCTTTTTTTTTGCTCTTCGATCACGTGATTTGCCTTCCCAGTTTAGACATTGAACGACGTAGTGCCCACTCTTAACTCTGGCTAATTTGCTAGACTTAGAGAAATTTCTAATACTTTGAACCAACATCCAATTCATAAATTAACACTGTCGTGTTGATTACAGTAATAAACGATGTCATATATTAAACCGTTATACGAGGACTGAAGGCAAAATCACAGGGGGTATGAAAAGCTAAATTATTCGCATTAGATTAGATTACCACTGACTCTATTCCTCTTGACCAAGCAGAAATATTCTACTTCAAACATCACGCAGGGGCCTCTCTAATCATAATTTTTATTTGCAACCCTAATGTTATTAACGTTTGATATCGCCCTGTTAAATTTGGTACTTATTCGTTGAAGCCACCATGCAAAGATAATTATCACAAAGTGTCTTATCCAAGGACGCAACAACGTGACCAGGGTGCAGGTTGAACCCAGATCATGCGATTAGGGTCGTCGTAAAAACTACACTTTTACCCAGTCAGCCACGTAAAATAATTGCAATTGTTAGTACCAGTGACATTAAGTTACGTGCTATGTGCTAACCGAGTTTAGAAGGAGTAAAATTTATTTTAACTTGGTGCAGATCAAGGCAGGAAGAGCATGTGAAATAAAAACCGCCAGTACTCCGTTCAGCGCAACCCGGCTAAATTCCAAATTCGAGAAAGCTGCGAGGAAAAATGCGTACAATAATTCATTTTTGAAATGGCAGTATTTCGTGAGTGGTGATAGACTCACCACAGTTTTCCCTGTGCATAGGATGCCGGAATGTGATGCTCATTGCATAAAAAGGTAATTTGAAACATTTCACCTTTTTAGATGAGGCTTTGTAATGGTGTTCATGAAAAAAAAATCAACATCATTTCATCATAAAATATATTACAGTTGTTATGAAGACTTTTATACGGTTATAATCTTCTTGATGGAAGTTTCTGTGATGCAATAGCGAATGACGAAATGGTGTTGAAATTTTTCATCTACAACATAAAATCTCATGTACAAAGACTGAGTTATGTGCATGATAAGCATGCAGTAGCGTAGGCAAAAATTTTAAAAGGTAGGGGGGCATGGGTCAAAAAGCTGCAACTGAACTCGGGGCGAAGTCCGCGGCCACCGGAGGCAAGATTTTTACGCTTTTTTTGTTCTTTTTTACTAAAATAACTCAATTTTAATTCCGTTTTAAGTTAAATTTTCGTTTAAAAGACATGTCTTCAGCAGCATAAACATACACAAAACAAGCATAAAAGCAACTGATAGGCACAAGCTATTCAGTCATCCTTCCTTGTGGTAGAACACGGAAATACGGCCCAAAAAAAAGTGTTTTGTAGCTGGGTGACAGATTAGTTATTTGCAACATACAAAACAGTAAACGCTAAATTGTTTTTGGCATTGGCAGGAAAACATCTGAAATATAACGTGACCCCAGCAGCTGCTTGAGATGCTATTGCACGACAAGCCGTCTTTGAATATGTCATAAACCAAATGAGAGGGCTAGGGTAACCCACAAGGCCTTTTAAAACGTTTTGTGATGTACATATCAAACTTTTTCGGTCTCTGTTTGTATTAAGGCCCAAACGGAAATGATGTGGCACAGTTCTCTTCCCACCTGAAATGTTATTTATTGGGTATCAAATAGATCTATGTTTTTTTTGCTACAATGTATATTAAATGTAGAGTTAACTCTTTAATTGCTTCCATTGACTTGACTTGGAAATCTGTTGCTCGATCTGTAGCAGCTGGATCCAAGACAAATTGACCTTCTAACTGCATCAAGGAATTTAGTTATGACTTCCCAGCCAGCCAGCCAGTACTCGATTATAATCTTGCACATTATATTTCATCTTAACATATTCCTCAGGCGTTGTATTGCCTTATGACAAAGTTAGCGGAAAAAAGTTTGCTTTAATTAATAAAAGATGTTGATGATTAAGGATAATTAACCTGCTTCGGATACCATAAGACAATTCAGGCTGTAAATGTATTTTATCTCTGCTTTATGTACAGTTAAAAAGTATAAAAAAATACACTACTCACGAAGCATACAGTCTTTTATAATGGTAACGCAAAAAAAAACAAAAAAAAACGAAACCCATTTATCGGGCGGTGCTCAGCAGTGCACATAAGAGGCAACTGTTGGTAAGTGATCAAAAGATTGGTAGCTCCTGGATCGAGTTCTGAACTGGCAATGAGCTGCTGTGTCGTTGGGAAAGATTTTAACCCTTGTTTTTTACCAAAGCCAAGCAGTCTACCCGTTGTTGCTGCCCAGCCAAGCAAAAGGCTTGCAAACCGAACATGAACTCTTATAAAGATGCACTGAGTTGTGGTAAAATAGGCGCAGTGTGTTTGGTTCATATACAAAGTTACCGATTTGTGCTTTTGCTAAGATTTGCACTTATTTTTAAAAGTAATGTCTTACAAAAATAAATGTGGTTATTTCTAAAAAGCGCGTCCATTTTGAGTACCGTGCTTAGTATGTCTGTGTTAGAATGTTTTTTTTTATATAAATTTGGCCATTTATTTGAGTGCGAAGTAAAAAATTGCTTTCAAACATAATGTAATATAGCCTACATTTCAGAGTTTGCTAAAGCAAATTGGTAGTGGTGAAAATATTTGTGATTTGTCTTAACACAATAAACAAATTTTCCTTTGACGAAAAATATTTATTTTGGGTTTATAAATTATTTCTAGCATTTACATTTTTTTTAATGTGATAATCGCTTGGTGAACTTGATACCAAGCCATTCCAATCTCCTACATGATTTTTGCAATAAATAGTTCTAAAAAAATAGTTGATTTGGTTGATTTGTAACCTATAACGTCATCGTGCAGCAGCGTGTTTATTTTTTGATGTAGGCGAAGTACAACCCTGTTCATATAAGGGGCAGCTTGAATTAATAGCCGCAAAAGTTTCTTCGCTGCTTACTGACTAAGAAAACTTGGTCAATACAAAATGTTTTTAAAGAGAATCTGCCCGAAAACTAATTGAGGTAATAAAGAGATCCCCCAAATCTTTTTTCCACGATTCCCTTTATTTGCGAAAATACGATTTAATTCGTTTGACTCTGTACCGTTGGCAACTCCGTATTTCACAATTTTGTGACATCACAAAAGACATAATTTTGCAAAAATTCTCGCAGACTAACAAATGCGATTACAGCTGGTAGCAGTGAGTAGCCTATAACCAAATCTGAAAATTTGGCTTGTGTTATTGGAACCTGTAGACTTAGGCTACCAGTTACTGATCTACAGTACGCCTTTTGTGACATCGCAAAATCGCGAAATGCATGGTTGCCAGTGCTAGGGAGTCAAACGTTTTAAAACGTTGCCAGTTGCCAGTGCTACGGAGTCAAACGTTTTCGCGAATATGGGGAATTGTGGAAAAGGGTTTGGGGAACCTCTTTATTACCCCAAGTACTTCTCATTTCTTCAGTAAAACCAATTTCAAGCAATATCTCTATAAACAATCGTATAGAAAGGTGTTAAACTAATGTACAAAAATTTAAACGAACATCACGAATTTGCTTTGTTTTCCAGACCGTGGAAAGTCGATTCGATAAAACAGACAGACAAGCAAATGGATTTCACCCGTAACACGTCCAATTCTCATCCGCACGTCTTAAATGTAAGTTGAGGGGGTTTCATCACTTTAATGACGCCAAAAAAACGCTCTTTTTCTTTTCAACGTAATTTTGTCTGCTATGTGACGATACAGCACTGGTAAAGGCCAGGTCTACTATGAGCGTAAAATTGTAAGTGTTCATTACGAGCGAATCTTTAGTTTATTTTAACCAACTAACTAACTAACGACTTGTATGCTGGTAAAGCGGTAGCCTGGCGTACCGATTTTATGTTTACATTAAACTAGAAATTAAATTTAGACCAGGCCTTATGTTATACAAATTGGTTTTCCAAAAAAGTGAAGACATTTTAAATCTCAGACAAGTTTTATTGCGTTTAATCTAACGTTAACGGTACTAGGAGAGTAGTTTTCCTCATGTACTTTAACCCTATATATACCGGGCTAATTTTACACCCTATTTGTACCGGCGGGGGGCAAATTTGCCCCCCTATCTAAAAACTGTTTGGTAAATGATAGAAGTAAGATTTTTTGCATGTTGAAGCTGTTTTTTGTTAAATTAAAAAAAAAAAATTTGAGGTTGTGACGTCGCGGAAACAATGATGACGTCATCAAAACCAGTAAATCCTTATAACAGCATGCAAATTTGTCTCAATGTTGCGAAATATTATTTTCAGAAGGGACTTTTGTTATTTCAAAGACATCTCTGATAAAGTTACAGCAGATGATGACGTCACATGCATGACGACGTCATCGTGCCTGATGATGTCATCTTTAGTATATTGTATTTATTATAATTTGTAATTTTTTGTAATTGAGATATTGTATAAATCACAAAATTTTACAATATTGCAGTATTATTTTCATTATATCATTCAACAGCTGATGAAAATGAATATTTTTTTTATGCAAACGCAATTTATTTCGAGAAACAGCAGAAAAAGCAATGTTTTTGAATTATGACGTCATTAATGACATAATGATGATGCAATGCCTTTATCAGTAAATAAAATAACTTATTCCAGCTAAAGATTAGCATTGATGATGAATACGCAGTACAATGAATAGAATACGAGGTCTGATAAGCATGCATTGTGCTCAAAATTGCATAAAACTCCTTAGGTGCCTCTAACAAAGGCAAAAATGACGTCACTTCCGGTTGTCCGGCTGACCCCCAAAGTTTCTGAAAAAGTTTGTTATTAAATTTGATTCAAAGTCAGCGTGCATCAAAGCAAAACTTAGTTTAGTTTAGAAGCTACATTAAAATAACTAAGAGGGAGGGCAAATTTGCCCCCCCCCCCCGGTACAAATAGGGTTAAACGTCACCCAAACTGATAAATGCTTGCCTGTATGAAATTTGTCTGCACTTTATCTTAATTAAATTTGTAACTTTTTAGCCTAGCAGAAGACTAATATTGTAAAAGCATTATTCTAAAACACAAAATGATTATCGCAAAAAAATGCTACTCGAGTGATAGACAGATTAAGACGTAAACGAAAAAAAAGGAGTTTTAACTTGGTTGCAAAGTTAACGGTTGATATTATGTGATATGACGTTGTAATAAAGGTGTTTCAACCTTGAACTGGTGCCATTGTCAATCTTTAAAACACGTTACAGAAACCGACATTTAAGTCATTGTACTGTAGCCTGAAACTAAATGGTACACCTACATAATTCATGAATGAACAGCAGACGAGAATATAATTTCTTACTTTAGTGTACGCAGCAACATAGTGGTTTGAATCAGTAAGAATGCAAACGGGCTCTGCTATTTTCGAGTGTATGTTGTTTATGAACATTGTTAATGGCTTTAATGCAATATAGAGTACAGTATGATTGGTGAAACAAAAACAGTACGCTGGATTATTTAGGAACAAAATGCGGGCAAAATTAAGGACGAAAAAGGCGGGAAGTTTGTCAAATTTGATCCTGCTAGTCTGGAGCCGGTTTGGTCATTTCCATACGTGGACAAGTGGGGTTTAGGTTAGTCTTAAAAATTGTAATATCTACTATCATTTATTGGTTTTCATCAGTAGGCTGCGGATTGAAAGATGACAAACATTTGGGATTAATTCTGGCCTGACACGTGTCTTGTGTTTTTATTGCTATGAAAACGTTATTAAAATAACTTCACAACACTGAATGACAACTTCAATCAAGCAACAATTCAGTTATTAGAAAGCAATTGTTATTATTAATATTGCATCGTGGTTTATCAATAATCTATTTTATGCAGTCATCAGTAGGAGTTTGTATTTTTAGAATCATGATATACGGTAATAAGTGGATATGCCCCCAGTTGATCTTATTTACGGGTGAAACAAATTACGTGTTGGGTTTTATTAGATTTTAGTCTTGAATATTTCAGAACTGCACTAATCTGCTTTTGTGTTTTGAAAATACGAGTAATTTTTTACGATTCTTTCAGCTGTTTTTGCCTGAAAATTTCTAAAATTTGAGATATCAACCCTAAGCAAATTTCTCAAATCTGACCCAACATCTCAATGTAAAAACTTGCTAACTTGTAAAAAAAAACTAGTAGTAGCGGTTGCTAGAAGCAAATCATTTCGAGTAATTATTTTTTCCACCCCTTAGCGTTTGATCTCTGGTAATTTTATAAGTTTTTTAACTCAAATAAAAACACCTCTGTTGATCACGAAGACGGGTGAAACAGTCAGTAGGGTTTTAAATATTTATTTTTTGAATTAAGACGTAAGCTGTTTAAGATGTACGTTTTAGCCACTGCTTTTTTGAGTCGGTTGAATTAAAGTCCAGTTTGTAAGTTCTTTAAAAAGTAATTTTACTTAAGCTCTGAAGTTTTTCCTTTTTTGTTCTGTGAAAAGAAAACAAAGATTATACTAAACTGCATTTTTTTAGTTTTTGGTATTACTTCTCTACAAATGTTTGCAAAATTGCACCAGACCGCAAAAACTTTAAATTAGTTTCATAACAATCCTTGTGGCTCATTTGTGCTTATGTAAGTGAGTTTTTATCCAACCTTTTTAAATAAGCAACTTTTAACTGGTCAAGTTATCACTATCAGTCTTCCTGTGTACCGTGAGAATCAACTTCTTGGTTGGGTGGCTACAGACTCATCAGTAGCAGAGCTTTTCGACGACCTCGTTTTGTTTCGCTCTAACGAATTCACCTACGCGTTTGTTGTTAACAACCACGGTTTGTGGAAAAATATTCGTTTCATAAGTTGAAGTACATAAGCTTCAATAAATTGCATACCACCGACTTACTGTATTGCTATGACACTATCCCATGACATTATTGTGTTTATGCCATCCTAACGCCGAACCTACAAACTTTTCTTTCTGTTCTGCAGACTGGTTTAACTTAATTTATTATGCAGCAAAAGTACTCGATACAGTTTAGCCTAATTAGCTCTGGATGCCATTGCCTTACGTTAGAATTCAGATCGTAGCTATGGCGACGTTAATCAACGTCAGTGTTGCTAATAAATTTGTAAAGTTGCGCTAAAAATCCTGGGGAATGTTACCTTGTGTTTGAAGTACAACATCACTGAAACGGCATAGTCCAGAAAAATGGGGTTAACGCTAATTTAATATAATGCGATTGTCCTCAGTTTTAATACCCCCATTGAATTTGCCTGCACTCCTGTTTTAAAGTTTTCAGGTGAAATAGTTACTCCCTACATTTTATTGCCGTTAGGCGATGATGTTAATTTTAACGCCAAAGACCTAAAAAAATTTATATCGCAACTGACTAACGGGTCAAATCTGAAGATGAGCCTGAAAGGATCATGCGTAGGGATTTTACTGTAAATTTTTAATTGTGATTGTGCTAACTATCTCTTCTGTCTGGAAAAATTTGATTGAATGTTCTCAGGTCACGTGATTATCCATCCTCATTTTCATTTTCAAAATGATCATGATATACGGAAGTTCGAAAAGGATCGCGAATTTACTAGCATTTATAAATCTATTATGAAGTAAGCATAGATAAATTGGGAACTTTCTTCACGTTTTATTACGTTACTGCATTGCACGCCTTTTTTCTCTAAACATGGTGTACCAAAATAAACGCCACGTAATCTAAAACAATAGAGGCTCTAAAACGTGGATCAGTTGCTCTAAATCTATGAATTTTCTCTTCGTAGCTGCATTGTTTTTATTTTATTTTAAAGTTTTATTTCATTTTATTTATTTTAATTATCTAAAAACGATTAAAACATTAAAAAGTCTGGCACGCAAACGTCAAAACAGCATGTGATCATTATCAAACAATTTTTTTAATTTTTTAATCATTTGAACAATTTTGAGGTGGTGCAGAATTTGAATATGGCTTTCAATAAAATCAATTTCATTTTAGCTTTCGCAATAAGCTTTTCCGACAGAGCTCTTCAGTTGCGATCTCTGTCTGGTTTGGTGTGTGGTTAGCAAGATCTTTTATAGACCAAATGCACTAAGGAGAAATGCAATCTACAGTAAGGGGAAATGCATTCTAACTATTCTAATTTCAGAGGCGGAAGTGGAAAAAAGCAATATTACGCCACTAGATATCGTTCAAGTGGCAGAACTTACAAGCCAGCAAAGAGCAAGATATTGACTACATATAGCTGGAAAAAGGTTAGGTGAATTCAATTATACTGCAAAACAGTTAAAAAAATGAGATTTTAGTGGCAAACTGCTCCTAAATTTCAATATTTTTAGCTTGTCTACTTGAAGTTGAAGTTGTGCTGGAGATCAAGCGCGCAACCAGGATTTTGCCAAGGGGGAAGGGGCTTGAATCCCAAGTTAAAATCTTTTTGTTTGAAAAATGTCTCATTTAAATTACGACTGTGCATTGTGCAACTTAACGTATCACAGGCAAAGCTCCAAGCCGCTGGTCAAATTTTGAGATTTTTTTGGAAAAAAAATCATTTCAACGCCATTTGGAAATATTTTGTATGTTTTTGGACCCTTTGAAAAAAATTGATTGATAAAAGTGGAAGTCATATTGCGAATATTAAATTGCCCAGCCCCCTCATTCCCCACACTTACAGGTGAAGTCCAAAACACGTTTAAACGCTTGTGTTTAGAGTTAAATTTTTAGATGACTTGGCGAAAGGCAGGGGGCTAAAACCCTTTCCTAGTTGCGCTGGACTGTTTCTTGTTGTTTTTCGCTGCAGTGCTGTACTATCTTTTTTTTTATTGCTAAACCGTCGGAAAAAAAAACTTTGAAAACAATCTTCTAAATTCATTGCTCTACTTCAATTAGGATTCGAATCCAAATTTAGCTCATTGCAAATACACACTATTCATTCAGTTTTTTAGCATAAAAAAAAGAAAATTTACCGTATATTTTTATTCACGGTCATATTTAGAAAATCTTAACAGTCTGTTTCACTGTCCAAGGTTGTCAGAAGAGAACTTCCAAACAACACATACATACATAGCAAATAGATTAATTACATTAAAAATATAAATTTGTAAGCGGTTATTAACAAAATATTGCGTCTGTCTGGCTTCAAAACTTTATCAAATTAATTGTACTCTACGTATCTTATTAACGCCAGCAAAGAAACCTATTGGTCTTCGATTCAAGCTGCCACTTGCTTACCATACACGGCGGAGGCTTCACTATCCCTTTTAATGCTGAACGTCAAGCTGGGAAGCGGTTAATACCAAGTTATTTTATACCTGGAATCGAACCGGAGTCTACCATTTCAGCAGAAGAAGCTCTATCCATTTGACCACAAACTAGCTGTAAGGAAATTTTTCAATAGTAGTAAAAGACAGAAAACACAAGAGCAAATTTTGATAGTACTAATCTTTCAGATTCACAATACACCATTTACAATTTGCTTGGCGTTTGTTGCTGAAGCGCACTTTGATCTCGAGCAATCCCATTTTCTTCGGTTAGATAGACTTAAATCGCCTCATCTTGATCTGTCTCCACCACAAGCTTCGTGCAGCCATTACAAGAGAAGTGCTACCATGAGTAAGACTGTAGGAATATGGACTGCGAATCGATTTATAACGAATTTGTAATACATATGCTCAAAAATTTAAAGCGCTATTTAAATACGTAAAACCCTATTTTCACAACCTCCTCGATTAAGAAACTTATTCAGTTAATAGTGCAGTTTTACATTCTCTACTTATGTTTGTTTTATTTACATCTTAGTGTTGTAATTTTTAATTTAATTTTGCAAGTAATTTCTCTTCTTTCTAGCCTAAAAGCTCAAACACACGTATTTGGATTGGTATTTTTTTTGCGGAAGTTAGATTTGATCTTGGTTTGATAAAAAGTCATGTTCCAACAGTTGCCGTATTGCGCTTCAACTTAATTCATTAGCTGATTGCGTGAGCTGCTCTGCTGCTCTGTACGTGGTTAAAAATTGTTCGCGTTTTACTAGACCGCGCTTTTAAATGAAATATCGTGAACGCTTACTGATGTTTTTCTTTTCAACTTAGACGCCCGGATTGTGGGCTATCTTCAAGCTTTTTTTTATGAAGTTACGAGCAATTTTCGGGAGCATGGAGGTGCGGATTCCTCCAAACACAATGTACTTTAATTGTGATGTTTTGATGTTTACAGGCGAGAGCTTTAATGTTGAGTCATTTTGCGTGCTTCTGTTCTACAGGCTACCAGCGAGGAAGCCTAGGGAAGAGCCACCAGAACGCCGATTACTTAGAAACAAGCAATGCAAAAAAGTAATTCTACCACAGGATTCGAACCTGCAGCCTTTGGATTCCCGGTTCACTGCTCTGCCACTTGAGCTAGAGAGGATGTATTGTTTACTTTATTCTTTCTTCTGCAGTTTTGAGTACCAACAATCTTCCTTAAGGTTTTTAGTCCGTTTTATACAGTATTGCTTGCACAGTAATATCTTCGCAGAAAATTCCTCGTTGTTTTTGGCACCTCGTGCGTTTGCAGAAAACTTTTCGCAAAGTCTCAGCAAATCTGCCTTCGACGACTTGAAAAGATTCTCAACTAACTATCAAGTACGCTTGGATTCGCTCAAAGTAAGCTTTTAATGACTCCGCTAAAGTAAAGTAAATACAAGTTACATAAAAGCAAGAAGATTCTAAAAAATCCGCATTGAAATGACGTTGCTTCGTTTTAGCGTTATACAGCTTTTGTCTGAACTCAGGTTGAACAATAACAGTATCATTGAACACAAGAGGAGAGTGCCTTCTGGAGAAACGGTAGAATTGGGTTCGAATCCCAGATTGAAAAGACAATTTAGCAATTGGTTTTATTCTAATGGACCTCATCTGCTGGAAAGCTTTCAACATAACCTTAGTTTTTAAATTAGTGGACAATGGCTTCTTCTTTTCAAATATATTTCATCAGTGGATTAATTTTAAACATCTTTTTGGTAGCCACTCCAAATGATCCGGAATAAACAACCTGTTTGTTGTAACTTGTATTTAGCGCAATTTAATTAGCTTTGTAATCATCAGGACGGAGTGAAAGAAGACGTCCTGATGTCACAAATTGTCGACAACGTGTGGAGAAACAAGAAAAACCTATTCAAAAACAACTTAATGTGGCGACACTTCTCGACAACAAATGGGGTGTTTCGAGTTTTTCCAGGAATCAAGCTACCCGAAACCTACGATCCCACCGCGAGAGAATGGTAGGAAATTTTGGATAAGCTATCATTTTCTCAACCAACCAACCATTCGATTAGGTTCAGTTGTCTGGTGCTCTGAGGTATATTTCCCAAGCCGTTCAAATTAGACTCAGTAGTGCCAAGTGTTCACCAATGCAGCGACATTTATTCGAAAAAAACTCGGAAGCTCCAAGCTATAACTTGTTAAAGATGGACCCGCCAACTCGTTACACAATTTAAAGCAATTCAGCGAGTATGATGAATATTTGATTTTTTGACACACGTATATCGCGTCCTAAAAAGCACAGATAACTTCTTTCGATTCTGTGGTTGATCGGGCATCGGTCCAATTGAGCTTCTGACGGAGGAGATATGTTGCTGTAATAGTATAAAAAAAGGGCTCTTGCTAATTTGTGGTATTCACAGAAGACGTGTTATATTTCATGCCAATAATAGCAATGCAAGGAAAATTTTCACAAACCGATCAGTGTTCGAGTGTACACAGAGCATCTGCTACTGAAATAGTAAACCTTGTTCAAAAGTCGATAGACGGTAGACCGGTTGGGCCAAGCCATGCAAAGACTACAGAAAAGGTACTTAGAGCTTACCTGCTTGACGTTCATCATTAAAAAGGAATCGAAGACCAAAAGTTTCTTGCGGTATTTCCTGACCAGGGTAACATGGTAAATGCAGATGTAATTACAACCATTAAACGTTAATGTTGGTAAATGCATGGCAAGATATACATTAAGGGGCGTAATGAAAAGCCTAAACCAATAAACTGAATAGCTGATTTTGACAAAAACTGATTTTAAAAAATACTAGAAAACAATGGCTTTTGTTTGTATATTTGAATAAAATTGAAAAGGACGTTCAAATAGAAGCTTATTTTACTCTTAGCTTTAATATTTTCCATAACCTTTTTTCAGGTTTTATCGGAGCTTGTCATTTACTGGCGGAGCGATTATTTCACCACCTTATATTGACCCTGCAAGCGGTTATGTCGTCGTTACTCTTGTGCAAACTATCTACAAGCGGAGGTGACGAGTTTCAATTTCATTGCAGCACAGTTGGTTACTGCCCTTAAACTGTAAAATATTGCATCGGGGGGACGGTTTCGCAGCCAGAACCCGACGCATCCTGGAATGAAAACGTTTCAGGGCGGAAAAAATATTCACGCGTATAATAAGTGATGACGAAAAAAGGTCTTTTTTCAGCCATTTCTCAGCCAAATTTTTTGTAAGGCCAGCCAAAGAAAAGAAACGACCAGGACACTTTTTTTTCTAAGGGAGGATGCTGAATTTCGATTGGGGGACGCTAATTCTCGATGGGGGGACGCTTCTCCCGCGTTCTCCCTACTGTTTAAGTACTGGTTAGTTCGATCTTCAAGATTCTTATTTGCATTGGAAAAAAGCTTCTCTTAAACTGTTATTTTAGGCAAATTTTTTTGTATCAGTAGACTTGGAAGACATTTGTTGTCAACAAAACATATAATAGAGTTCTCGATAACAGTAATAGTCAGAGCAGAGTATACAGTAAAATCGCCAAACTAAAAAACACAGCAGCGCCTGTTTCGCCGAAAAACGGCTCCTCAGGTGGAAGAATTCTAAGTCAAATACAATTGATTTCTGGTTTTTGTGGTTTTAGTGATTTTACTCTGTAGACTTATGTGACAGTTTTTAAAGTCACGAGTCATAGGCGTCTAGCAGGAATAAGTAACTGTCAGGCGCGTAGCCAGGATTTGGAAAAGGGGGGGGGGGGGGGGGGGGCTTTTTTGAAAGAGTGAGAAAAGTGCAAACGACCTTGACCCGAATTTTCATTGTTCTTGAATCAGTTTCGCACGGTTTGTTCGAAAATTGAGACAAAATTTCTCGGGAAGCTCAGAAATTTAAAGGTTTTTTCCACCCAAAACCAGGTGGTCTCCAAAAAAAAAAGGTCTTCGCCGAAATTGAGACTGATTTTTCGGCCGAAAACGGAAATTCAAAATTCAAACATTCCGGGTTAATGTTAGCTCAAGAACCATGGACATATGCCACTAAAATCAGAATTCAGAAGTAAGCTACGAGGATGGAACCTCTTTCAAGGAATTGAAAAGGGTAATCGTCCTCGGGCGTGCATTTATGCTACTCCTGATCTCTGTTGTTCTCTTATCCCGATGTTTTCAAATGAGGATATAGTGGCAATTAGAGTTAACAATGTGTGCCGAAAGGGAGACAGTTTTGTTTTCGTATCAGCATACATGGCAGCCGAAGAAGCAGCTCCACCAAATTTACTGAGGGATTTGTTGGTCTTCACAGAAAATGAACAAATTCCTACTATTGTAGGAACCGATGCAAATGCACATCACACTATATGGGGATCCTCTGATATAAACCCTCGAGGAGAGGATCTGTTAGCATATTGTGCTAGTGCAGACCTAAATTTCAGTAATGAGGGTAATAAACCAACATTCAGAACTAAAACGCGGGAAGAGGTTCTAGACTTAACCTTAGTGAACCGGTGTGCATGGAACCGAGTGGTTGGCTGACATGTTAGCAACGTGCCATCATTCTCGGATCACATGTATATTAGATTCCAGGTTAAAGGCAGGATCCAAAAACAGGCTAAAATGTTTCGTAATGTTCGTCGTTCATGCTGGATCAAGTATGTAAACGAACTCGAACAAAAATTAAGTCAACGAACTTTACGACCAGTACCAGTGCCTTCCTCAAAAGAAGACATTGATGTGCTGGCAAACAAGGTTCATTTCGTTATTACTAAATCATATGAAGCTGCTTGCCCTATGCGAAAGTCGCTTCGTAAGAAAGATAACATTTGGTGGAATTCTGAGCTTGCAAGTCTTCGGAAAGAGGCTCGCCGAGCTTGGAGAAAAGCCATTAAAACAAAACAAGAAAAAGATTGGGAGGCTCAATAGCTCGCCTTATCTCATTTCAAAAAAGCTGTCAGAAAAGCAAAGCGCGATTCATGGCATAGCTTTGTAGAAAGCATGAATAGTCAAACACCAACGGCTCGGCTGGTTAAGATTATTCGAAGGAATGAAACGGTGCGTGTTAGCAACGTAATTAAACACAACGGAGAATTCACAAAGTCTCCACTAGAAACTTTAAACTATCTGCTAGATATCTTATCACCGGGTAGCCAGCAGTTAGAAAATCATGCAACCAGGTCCGACTTAGTGGACAACCCATTCATGAGACCAGAAGACACTGAAATGATTGCAAACATATGTTCATTTGAGCGTATGGAAGCAGCTATTAACGAATTTCAAGCATTCAAAACACCAGGGCCAGACGGGCTCTATCCTGTACTGCTACAGAAAGGTTGGAATCAACTGAAAGGATATTACCATGTCATTTTTCAAGCATGCCTGAGACACAGCTATGTGCCATTGGCATGGAAAGAAGGCACAAGTTTATTTCTCCCCAAACCCGGAAAGGAAAGCTATTTTGAAGCTAAATCCTTCCGTATGATCACTTTAACTTCTTTTCAACTGAAATGGTTGGAAAGGCTAGTTCTGTATCATGTTAATGAAGATAATAACGTGCAGGCAAAGCTTTCTGCATCGCAGAATGGTTTTCGTGCTGGAGTTTCTACGGAAACTGCTTTTCATGAATTTGTACGCCGTGTAGAGCATTGCCTTGTTAGAAAAAAGCCGGCTTTGGGTATTTTCCTGGATATTGTCGGCGCCTTCGACAATGTCACCTTCCGTAGCTTTGTTGCGGCTCTGCGAGGCGCGCATGTCTAAGATTCTCACCTCATGGATAGAGACTCTACTAAAACATCGCACAGTCCAAGTAGAATTATATGGTGATAAAGTTAAAAGGGAAGTAGTAAAGGGAAACCCACAAGGTGGTATCCTGCAGAGGTGGAGTCGAGGACACAGGGCTCGAGGCCAAGGCCAAGGACACAAAAAAAATCCGAGGCCAAGGCCAAGGACAGCCTTTCCGAGGACAGACACTCTCGAGGCCAAGGACAGGAATGCTCGAGGCCAAGGACCAAGGACACAAGCGCAAGTGCTCTCCAAAAAACAAAAATAAAGGTCTTCACAAAATTTTTCAAGCGATCTCCACTAAAAAACGTTTTCCAAAAAATTTTTCAAGCGCTCCACAAAATTTTAACATTCCAAAAAATACTGCTGTCCTCGAGCCGAGGACAGGCCAATTTTCGAGGACTTGAGGCCTCGAGGCCAAGGCCAAGGACTTGACCTTCGAGGCCAAGGCCAAGGACGTCCTCGAGGACTCCACCTCTGGTATCCTGTTCCCTTTTCTATGGAACTGTGTCTTAAACAGCCTGTTGCTAGAGTTACGTAGCAGAGGCTTTTATGTTCAAGCCTATGCCGATGATCTAGCAGTGTTAGTCACTGGTACTGATATGCTTTGGATCAGAGGAATGGCCCAGAAAGCAATAAATATTGCTGCAAATTGGGCTTTGGAACAAGAGCTACAGTTTAGCAGCAAGAAAACCGAGTTAGTACTGTTCACTCACAAACGGAATCCAGACTTGGGTTCCTTGTCAATGAATGGTACGAAACTTGAACTTTCCAAGGAAGCAAGGCTGTTAGGTGTTACTCTAGACAGCAAGCTAACTTGGAAATCTCATATTACCCGAATTACCCGCAAAGCAACTACAGCATTAATGCAATGTAAACAAATTGTGGGTAAAACGTGGGGAATAAAACCATCTATGATGAAATGGATATACACAGCTATGATACGTCCAATCATGTTGTATGCATGTGTGTCCTGGGCAGGCGGTCTCAACAAAAAGTATCTAGTGAGAAAACTCACAAAGGTGCAGAGACTTGCTTGCCTGATGATTTCATCAGCTTTTCCTGGCACCCCTACTGGTGCTCTGGAAATTTTGCTCAACATAACACCCATTGAGGAATTTCTATTGGCTGAGGCAGTGCGAGGTTTATACAGAATCACTGTTAGTGGGCTCTGGCATGTCAACCCAATGGGTTCCTTTGGGAAAACAAAAAGCCATGTTGATGTTTGCAATGAGGCAAGGAAATTCTTACCTCTAATGCAAATGCCAGCTGACCGAATAAAGAAAACAAAGATATTTGAGAGAAATTTCGAATGTCAAATTATGGACAAAAAGAATGCCATCAGATTTGAAAGCGTTCTGAACCAGAGCACTGTCAAGATTTATACGGATGGCTCGAAACCAAATGGGAGAGTAGGAGAGGGTTTTTATGCCGAATACCCAAACAACTCTCCAAAACAAGCATTTTTCCACCTTGGAATTTACAGCACTGTGTTCCAGGCAGAAGTCTTAGCTATTTCAGAAGTGGCAAAGAACCTGCTTTTGGATAAAATGCACAATCAAAGTATTGTTGTGCTGGTTGATAGTCAAGCAGCTATCAAAGCACTCATAAAGTGCACTGTAACATCAATTACAGTGCTCAACTGCATTCGAAACCTAAATCAGTTAGGTAAACAAAACCACGTCAGTATTGCCTGGATTCCGGGACATGCAGGGGTACATGGTAACGAAGTGGCCGACTATGTTGCCAAATCAGGATCTAAGTCAAAAATACATGGTCCTGAACCTTTTGTTACAGTCCCATATGCCAGTTGTGTTAGCACGGTTAAGGACTGGTCCACAGATAGATGGAAATCTATGTGGAATAAACGGAAAGACTGCTTGAGGATGAAGGAGTCTGTAGGTTGGACGTCTTCTCGACTAACAATACGTCTTCTTAAACGTAAGAGGCCTCATTTAAATAGAGTAGTGCAAGTTTTAACTGGGCACTGCGATCTACAACGACACAAGAAAACTACAGGTCGTGCTGAGTCTTCTCTGTGTCCAAAATGTTGTCTAGAGGATAAAACACCAAATCATCATGTAGGCAATTGCAAGCTTTACCAAGATATTCGTGTTAAATATTTTGGAATCAACAAAACCACTGTTCACAATGTGGTAACGAAATGTAACATTAACAAACTGGCCACGTACTTAAAGGAAGCTGGAAGGCTTTCTGAGTTCGACCAGTAAGCAAACAAAATAACAATAACAGCAGCTACTGTTGCAATGGGCCCAAACGAGGCCTACGCAACGTGTAGGTGGACTCTACCTAACGGTAGCAGATTCCCTTGCACCGCTGCCCAGTAATAATAATAACAAACGTTTTTTCCGCCCAAAATCAGGTGGTCTCCAAAAAAAAAGTCTTCGCCAAAATTGAGACTGATTTTTCGGCCGAAATCGGAAATTCAAAGGTTTTTTCCTCCCAAAATCAGGTGGTCTCCATAAAAAAAAAAAAAAAGGTCTTCACCGAAATTGAGACTAATTTTGCGGCCAAATTCGGAAATTTAAACGTTTAAGGGGGCGCTGTTTTCCTATGGGGGGGCTGTTTTCAACTTTTCACAAAAAATCAGCCTTAAAAGCAACAAAAATGTGCAAATTTGCATACTTCACAAGCCAATGGGGGGGGGGGCTCGAGTCCCACCCGCTCCCCCTTGCTACGCTACTGGTAACTGATATATGTTAAGACAATGAAAAAAGAGGAAGTTTTCAATTCGATTGTTCCTTTTTTGCGACATTGCGAGTGTCTCAAGCTACCGTTCGTGAATGTCGCTAACCCTTGCGGAAGTTGCTTGCTTCACGTTGCTTTGTGGCTGGTCTAAAGGCAACTTTAGATGAAAGAACTATTATTATTTGATAAACTTCAGTTAAAGTTTGATTTGTTGCTTGTTTTCTTTCAGTCATTACGCGATGCAACACAATTCATTGAATCCTGTAGCTGGAGTCGTTGGTCAAGATATGACCTTGGATTACTTCCACAAACAGTTCCTTTATTGGTATCCTACTTGCGAATCAACACAATACAGGTTAAATTAACATTATCAACCAATATGCTAACGTAAAAGACAAATCAGAAATATTTGTTCTCAACAGCAACCGCATGCTAACGCTTTCCAGGGTTAATATCATAATATATGTTAAACCTGGTACTGTATGAGCAAAAAATGACTAACTTTAGAACATATTGGCTCTCAGAAACCCAAGCATTGAGAAACTTAGAATTTTTTTTGAATCCCAGTAACTTCAAAAGTATCAAGGTTGTTTTAGGATATATTTGATTTCAAAATCTTGTTTTACACGAGCTATTTGGCCAACGCAAAAATGCCCCTCTTCCTAACTCTTAAACCGGAAATCATGGGTGCACATAATTTGGTAAGTGAGTTGTTGTTTACAAAAGTTTGGTTGATGACGTCATAAATTACAGCCGATTGTGTCACAGCCAATTTGGCAAAAATGACATCATTTTTAATTATGTCGGAGGCAATTAAAATGTTGTTTACCAGCTTGTTTATCCAACTCGAAAGCAAAAAATTCCTAAATAAACTTAATTATGTCACAAAAAGGGTGGGGCAGTTTGCTTTCCTTTTTCATGCAAAATTAAGCTTTTTTCAAAAAAATAGTTATAATTGTTTTTCAGATGCTACGTTGTAGACAATGGTGGGTACATGATTTTAACAACGGAGCCATCTTATGACCGATTTCTCAGAGCTTCTCTCATTCGCAGTACCGCCAGCAAATTAAATTTATACCAATTGGAACCGGAAATTGCTCAGGATATGGAAAACCAAAGGATTATAAAGTTGAGAAATTGCTCTTTGAAAAACTCTGGTTGTAAACGAACTATCATTCATGTAAGATCGCTCATAATGTTTAACAATTAAATCAGTGCAGTTTTACGGCAGCGTTACGTCATATTACTTTCAACTTTAAGTTGGAGAACTTTAAGCAGTGGCATGGGCAGAAATTCGCAAAGGGGAAGAGGGGGCGAACTCAAAATAACAAGGTTTCCGCTTCACATGAGCTGGAATTCTTCCTGAAATCAAACTGAAAATCAAAAAAAGCTCTTTTTTTCAGGAAAGTTTTGATTTCTGCGAAAGCAAAGGTTTAAATAGAAAAAATAAAAGGAAAACTTTTCAATTTTGCCAAATTTGAGATTAAACCAAACAATTTTTTTGTCTGCTGTTAGTAATGTCTTCTGTAAAGTTTGATGTTTGTTCCACTGTTTTCGTAATGTATCTTTTAAATGGTGTTCCCTTTTGGTACGTGATTACTGTATCTCATTCAGCTTGAAAAAATTTGCTAATGCTACAACTTTGTTGTCCCTTTCTTTTGAAACCAAAAAAGGTCTTTTCTCCGGAGAAATTTCAATATCTGCGAATTGAACAACGTAGCTTCAGCCCGCGAAAAGCTGCTTTTCTCTCATAAATCAAGGTGAAGACCAATAACAATAATAAAACAATAATATTGCTAATAGTGCATGTGACTGTGGTACAAAAGCCCAAACCTACACTCACATTCTGGAAGACTGCTCCATTTGGAAACCACCATGTACCCTCACTGAAATCCCCTTTTACAGAACTATCTACAAAACTAGAATTTTTCACCTGATTTTTTCCTTTTTTTTCTGTTTTTTTTTGCGTATGCGAATGGAACTGTATATACCCTATAATGACATCAGCAGAGAACTGTTAAAAACCGCCATGTCGTGCTTGCGAAACTTTGATTGTTTTGTTAAATGCAGTTTGTTAAGTAGGTCTTCGCAGAATTAAACAAAAAATTTAAAATTGATATTCACAGCTTTCCTGCTTGAGGTTCAGCATTAACTAAGTGTTAATGCTCCATCATGGGAGGTGGTAATTGAAAGCTACGTTTCAATTGAGTGTAGTGCTCTAAAGTTCAAAATGAGTTCTGAGGGTAACTTTTTACAACTTGTTTAGCTTTTATGCCAGCAATATCTAATCAAAATATTACCAATGAGCTTATTCAACTAACAATTTCCAGGTTTGTTTAAACGGGTATAGCTACATTTCCCTCGCCCGTATTCAAAACAGAACGGTTTCCTATGAATTTTCTTCGATCAAAGGAACTAATGCTTTTGTCTTGACAAGAGCAGTTCCGAAAGAAGAAGAGCTCAATCCATGCGTTTGCTTAGAAAAGGTACGTCGACCTTGAACTGCATTGTTTTACAAGTATAAGATTTTGTACTCCAACTACTCTACACTAAACCACTGGGTATCTCTTGCAATTTTCTATTCCTAGGAACTGCTGTATTCAATGCAATATTGTTAACAAAATATGTCAGTACACGAAGCACGCTAGCAAAGTTGAGATTACACAATGACCCAACGCTATGCGATTGTGTTGTGCGAAATGTCGGATGACACAGCTAAACGCCTGCTCCAATGCCGCTGCTCTTGCAGAAATGTGAATCAAACAATCGTTCAGCCCTTTACAATTGATGATTAAAAAAATTAGGATTTTCTGGAAGGACTACCGCACGTCCAAGGAAACGACAATCAATCAGTTGTTAACTTGGGTGATATTTCGGTTGATTTCAATTCAGGACTCGCTGCTATCCTTAACAAACTAGCTGAAATTATTTGTCAAACAAAGATTTTATTTTTTACTCCACATTGATTTTGCTTCATCATTTAGAGAAGCTTATTTCCAGGATTCAGATTTTCAAATTTAAGCCAACAACCACATCAACTCGAGTAACATTACAAACTTTGTTCCACAAGAGCCGGATAGTTCCAAGCAACCAATATATATATTTTGGTAATACAGGCGATGATATACAGTATATTTACTTCGATTTTTGGATGGATCAAGTGGCGCCAGATTGATACGTTAAATTGGATGTATTTAACCATGATCTACAATGTAATAGTTTTTTTCAGTAGCTTACAAAATACTGTACAATCCTAACACTGCTAATCATTTGTTCAGGATCGTATCGGAACATGCCACAGACAAAAAGAAAGTGAGGAGTGTCAGAGAGCAGAATTGGACGAGTGAGTTAGACGACAACGTTAATATTCAAAGTTTAGCACTAGGCTGGAAAAATTGATTGATAGTAATACTCGGTTTGCGGTGAAGTTTTGGTGGAGTTTCTAGTCTATCATTTGGTTGTTTCTCCGATTAACACTTGCGACTTTTTCCACGGAATTGATGTTTATGACCCCTATTTTGAGGCTAATCGCACCTATTCTTAATAAATTTTTAGTCTTCTCTGATTTGTTTTAATTTTTTGTTACGGTAATAGTGATTAAGCAAGGGGATTATTATTACTGCAAGTTAGATCGTAAATTCCGGTATCTCGTAAGATACTGTAGAGAGCTTGTTATGCAATTTTTCGAGCAAATTCAAAAATCGAGGCTTTTAAATCGTGGTTGCCACTTTAAAAGGCTAACTCTTATTACGTAGTTAAAAATAGCTGAGCAAGAATGTTTCTCTACACTAAAACTAGTCTAATCTCCTTCTAACGCAGTTTGTTTAGTCTGGTTTACTCAACAAATGGAGCTAAACGCAACGTTGAAATTGTTTTATTGTAATTGGTAAAGTTAAATGAAAATCAATGCCCGCCAATGTTAACAAAATAAATACAAACGTGATGCTCCACTTGTCAAGAAAATCTGGATCGTCATGCTCTTTGCAACCAGGTTTGCCATGTCATACAAATCCGGTGCTCGATGCCATCGATAGAACTTCACCATTAATAGCGTTTTTAGATGTCCACCTTTAAGGCCCGATTCCGGGGCCTGCTTATTGATGCAAAAAACAGTGCCAAAGTAAAGTACATAAAGCTTATGCACTATGTCACCAAAAAAGGCATTGCCAGCATATAAAGTTTTTTGGTTGGCACGGCATGGTTCTTTGATACCATTCTGTAACCTGGCACTTTTGCACGTGACTCTGCAATTAGCAGGCACTGCATGCAACTAGCAACTGGGCTTAAAAAGATGCAATGCAAAAACGATAGTGGGTCCATATTTGTTTTCACAGGCCACCATCGTTCGATTCGCCGTGCATCCCGCCTCCGTATATCCCTGAGGTTGAACGATTTCCCACAGAAGTTGTAATTGGATTGACTAAATGTCACAACACGACGTTTGTTTATGTCGGTAGGTAACTCTGTCTTGCTATCGTTAAAGCAAATCACAGTTTTTGGTTTGATGGTAAAGGTTCTATGTTATAGTTTTGTTTCCACTACTTGGTTAAAATTAAACCTTAATGTTTCTTTGCACACTTTTTTGAATTTTTACGTAATTTATAATTTTTCTGTTTTCTCATTGCTGTGTTAAACTATCACGTTACCTTTGGTTTTGTCTAAAAGCATCTAAGTTATTTGTTCTAATTCTATGCGTAGTTGAATAAACTCGTCAGAATGTTGAATTTTTCTTTTGTTGGCTCAAATTTAATTAGTTGTCGAGTGAATAGAACGTCTGCTACACTAAAACGGTAGACCTGGGTTCGACTTCCGGTCAGGTCAAACCAAAGACTACAAAAATTGGTATTCACAGCTTCCCTTATACTTTACATTCAGCATTGAAAAGGGACAGTGTAAAGTCTCCACCGTGGTGGGCAGGTGGCAGCTTGACTCGAAGACCGAATTATACCTTCGCTGTCTCTAGACCAAGGCAACTTAGGAAATAAAATGTAACTACAATTACAGATAAGTGCAAGAAAAGTGCACATGTAAAATGGATAATTGTAAAAATGACTTTCAGCGTTCTACTGATAAATTTTCTTCATACAGTGCTGTTTGACATAAAACGCTGCCTGCTGTACTCAATTGACGATTCACTCGAACCTATCCAGGTTGCGTGCTTACTAAAATTACGTCATAATCATCAAAAATTTTTTCATATTAATTACTTTGTGCATTGTTTAGATCTTCTGAATTCGCTGATAGTAGAAATTATTCCTTGGAAGCAGCGATTGCGACGTTCATACTTGTTATATATTGCTGCTGTTGGCAGCTTTACATGTGTGGTATGAGAAGGAATAAAAGAAGAGACAAACAAACAAGTTCAGTCAATGCGGAAAACTCAAAATCAAAAACATTTGGAACTTCAAACAATACCGACAAGACTCAGATCGTGGAACCCTCAACGATTCAACAAACGGAGTTTTGCCGTTTAGACGATAAAAGCGAAATTTTCTCCCATAAAGATACCGATAACAACAACATCTCTTCTCTTGAAGACCCTTCATTTGTTTTGTTTAAGGCAACTGAAATGCGCTTGATCAAAGAGGGTTTAAAAAATACAGAAAGCAAACTCAACAACGATTACAGCAGTAACAGAGAGACTTCGGCTTCAGCGGCCCCACACAGCAAAAAATGTGAAAACTGCAGCAGCTTGGATGTAAAAGCTTTGGTTGCACCTTCAAAAGTCAGTATTCCTACTGAAACTGTACGAATTCAAAACACAGTGCCCGAAAATGAAGAACTCAACCAATCATCGGATGCTATTAACACAAACAAAATTTCAATTTTAGATTTGTCCGTTCATAATAGGCCAAATTCTATTTCTGGTGATGCCGTAAAAATAAAAAAAGGCAGATGGAATAAACAAAATCCGGAGAATAAACAGTTATTGGAAATAATAAGCAAAAACAACAATACATTTTCTGCTTCAGATTTGATTACTTCCATAGACACCATTTCTGAAACTGAGGAAATCCACGACAGCAGCAAGGCCGTCTGTGCAGTTGCTTCAACTTTAAATGATTCAATCAAAACAGATTCACAGCTTAGATCAAAAGCCGGAAAGCTTGTCACCTTAGAAAAGGATGAGGAAGAAATCCATCGGGATGATGTCAGGTCTAATAAAGCTACAGCTTTGTATCAAGCAGCTGAAGATATAGACACAAAGCCAACAAGAGCTGCTTGTCTATTAGATACGCAAGCAGATTCAGAACAAAAATCAAACGCCTCGGCTTTAATTGCTCTATATGAGCAAGAAATGAAAAACAACGTTCAAAAGCTGCTAGAGAATCCTACAATTTCCAGCTTGTATACAAAACCAGACCAAGAAACAGAAATAGACAGCATGGCTTTCATTGAGAGACTTTCTGAAGAATGGGTTAAAGCTAAAGAAAGCACTGGCATTGTCGAGCATAGAAAAACAAGAAATGTAGAAGGTGTTGTGATTATTACAAAGATAATGAAGCATTCAAGCGGAAAGGATCTTGTTTTTGCTGAAGGCATTAATAACAAAGTACAGCAAAAATGGGGGATTTGCAAAAGAAGCTGGAAAGAGAGAAATCAGCAATTTGAAAACGCACTAAAAAGAAAACACTTCGCAAAATTTAAAGCAATTGACTATGCTGCAAATATTCCCAAAGAGTATTGTCATGATAAATTTGTCAAGAGGGCTTTGTTGGATCAGATTGAAAAGGAAGACAAAAACCTTAATGAGATGCAAAGAAAAAAACAGCTGGACGTAAAACCCAAAGTAGAACACGTAAATGATGTTAAAACCTTTGAAGCTATGAACAACAATTTTCAACAATCGGCAACAGAGACCAATGAAAAACCTGCTTTAATGCCAAATGCGTTTGGTGATGCTGCTAAAGTACGCAGTTGCGGTATCAGCTCGGCAATGCTGGCCCCTAACGAAAGGGATGTCGAATTGCAGCGGGATTCTGACAGCTCCGATACTGGTACAATCAAAGAGTCAGATGTAGCTTCACTTCACTTTGTAAACGAAGATGAAATATTGATGAAGTGCAAAAACCAGCCAGCTGATGTAGAAATAAACAAGATTTCAACCGATGCTGTGCTTCCTCAAAACAAAAATCTTTCTTCTAATGAGGATGAATTGGTTGATGAGTTAGCTGATGCTTCTTCCAGTTTGCATTTAGAGTCTGGTAATTCCGTAAAATCAGTTTCATGTACATCAAGCACTTCGATTGGCCTAGATTGCAATACACAAGACGATTCACATCTGAACAGAAAATTCAAGGCTCCTGTACGCTTTAAAAATTCAGTAGGCTCCGAAACCTGTGTGAAGAACATTGACGATTTTGTCAAGAAAGCATCAGTCATGTCTGAATGCGATTCATCTGAGGAATCCAGTCTTGAGTCTATCATAGGTTTGCAAGTTTGCGATAATTTTGGATTTGACGATATTTTAACTGCACCTTTGAGGCCAACGTGCAATGTAACCGGTATATTGAAAAAGTTTGGTAGAAATAAGGAAAGCAGTGAACCAAACCACCATGAACAAAAAAATGAAACAAGAAGAGTTACGTTTCTCCAACAAACGGTAATTAATCTATTTTACGCGAATATGCCTACTGTTATGGAGCAAATCGCTATATCTGAAACAGCGGCATTGCAAGGCGACAAAAGCACAACTTCAAAATACCGACCAACAAAACCATTAGTCAGAAAAAGCAAACACACCAGAGTTCAGCAATTGCCTCATTCACAAGTGTCTTTGGAAAAAATGAAGTATTTTAATAACGTGTCGCCTGAAGCTTGGAAGCGTTTTCCTCATAGCGATGAATTGCTTAACTACGAGAAAACTGTGTTAGGTATTTCCGAGGAGGAATTGCAAAAGATGTCAATTTTGACTGAAGAAGAAGAACGAGAATTTTTGATTGAAAGCGCTAAACCATTTGATGATTCAGAAATCTTAGATCTTAGTACAGGTGTGCCAAGGTTGGTTCCTGACCCGAGCAAAAGAATACTTTCCATAATGCCCACCTTGTCGAGCAAAACAGAACAAGAGCTAAACAAGTTTCCTAATACTAAGTTTGCAGAATTTATGAAAAAGATGCAAAAGTCAGAAAAGTTTTAGAAAGACAAAAAAAAACAACTTTGACGTCTAATTAGTCTTTGCTATTTTGTTTGCGAGCTGTTTGACTAGATGACCGCAACAGGTCCCTTCCAGTTTCCGTTCGTAAAAAAGTAGTTTTTTGTTTTGCTATTGTAAACTGTTTTTATGCAACGTGTCGTTTATAGTATCTTATAGATAAATAATAAATCGAAGTTATTAATCTTCTTTTTCTTCGAGATAAACTGCGAGAGAAATGTAGAAGTTTTCAGATTTGGCTGAAAATCGGAAATATTTGTCTTCGTATTAAATAATTGTTGTAATGGCGTTAAATCTGATAGATGTTGACAATTTTTTGTGCTTCATGTTAAAAAAGAATTTCCATTACGTTGGAGCTAACCTCAGCTATACAAGTGTAGTTTAAGCATTAATACAAAAATTTAAGGGAATAAAATCAAGTTAGAGCTATGTCTGTAAATACAAAAGCAATAAAACTTAGGTAGGATTTTTGTAATTTGATACTTCGACCTAAGCGCGATGAGGAGTTTCTTTAAGGTAGACTTGAACCAAAGGTCAAATTCGTTTGTTCAAAAACTGTTTTATTTAGACGGCGGAGCTGAGAAAACTTGTACCACTCAAGTGATCAAGAGCCCAACAAACGGGGGTTTGGTAGCTCAGCTGCCGGAGGCCATGGGGTCTGAGGGCGAACTCCTCAGCCACTGGACGATTTTTGTAATTTTTCGAAAAAAATATCCATTTAACGTTATTTTAATCACAATTCTCACGTTTGGTTGCGGGCTTTTCAGGAGGTAGAGCTTCGTGAATTCTGTTTAAATTATCACAAAATTAAACAGTTCTTTGTTCCAAGTTGTCTATTTACAAAGAGAGTGAAATATTACGCAATTGCCGAAATTTCATGCGAACCCGGTCAGGCGTGGAATTTGGAATTAAATTATTGAAAAATAAACGGTATATAATGAAGTCTGACTGGGTAGTGCGAATGCTCCACTGTAGATGCCCACATGGGAACCATTCCTAAAGTATAAATCGCTAAAATTCAGATATACTGTGAGAGAATTAAGTTGCCCAACTCCTTCAGTCCCCTCTTACTTACAGGTCAAGTACAAAACACGTTTAAGCACACTTGTATTTTGACTTAAATTTTTTAAGTGACCAGGCTAAACGGGATGGGGCTAAAGCCCCCTTAGCCCCCTGGTTGCGCTACTGCTCAGATCAAAAAGTAGTTGAAAAAAATTAAAACACAATAGATGTGGCATAGATATACAGTTGTATACAAAAAGATTTGAACTTGTTTGCGTGATACGACTATAAAATTTTAACATGGCAAAGTTTAAGCAAATATGAACTTGCAATAATTCGTAGTCTCGTGGAGCATAGCCACTGACTCATGTCAACTAAGTGATGACAAGGATTATTGTTAGAAACTGACATAAGTAGAGTTGCATTGAAAACAATAGAAACTTCGTTTCCGTTCATATAACGTCACAGTCGTTTTTTCGTATCTGGAAGTTATGATACAACCACCGCCGTCTTTGCTTTTTTAAGGACAGTGACTGCCCGTTCTGACTTCTATTACATCGCTTTATATGCATGTCCTACGCCCTATGATTTCTGTAGATTGTTGCGCTTTTTCTGCTGTGCACTGTACAGTTAATCGATCAGCGGTTTAGTTTATCGGTTATAAATGGTCGAATAGTTGTTAATAGCACCTCTGCTACTGAAACGGTTGACTTAGGTTCAATTCCCGGTCGCGTCAAACTAGCCACTAGAAAAATTGATATTTACAACTTTTTTACTAGACGCTCAGTACTAAAAACCTCCACCATGTGTATTAGACAGAAGTCGGCCCTGGGCATGTTTCAACTTAACTTGAAGACCGAAGGGTCACTTTGCTGTCTCTTCATGGCCAATCCATCTTGGCAGACAAAAAATTATACGAGTACTGAAGGCAAAATCTACTAGAGTATCTAAAGTTAAGGTAATCGTGTAAGATTTGATTGGAGTTGACTCCCTCCTTCTTAACACAGCCGGAGATTTTCTACTTCAAACACAACGTAGGGTTTTTGTTGGCAATCCTGGCCTTGATATCATTGGTGACACCATTTTAGTTATATTTTAAGGCAATGCCGCAATTAGGCGAAACCACCAAATCGTTTTTACGTATATATAAGTATATATATTGGTCTCTCTGTTGCCAGGCTACTGCATTGAAACGTCAGTGTTGCCCAGAAAAATTATCATTAGGGAGGCCTCTATAAACGCCGTGTTTGAAGTAGAGTTTGTAGAACGGCTGGGTCAAGAAGAATGGACTCAACGCCCATCTAATCTAATACGATTGGCCTAACTTCAGATACCTCATTGATTTTGCCTTCAGTCCTCGTTTAGTTTTAAAGTTTAGTTGAAACATCATTTATTCGAAGAAGTAAGCGTCATACGCTACAGCTGAAAAAACAAAGCAAACAAAAAAAAACATATCTTGAGAAGTCCATAATTTCAAAAAAAATGCACATATTTTTTTTCAGAAGATAAAGCTACGGACGTTTTTTGTAATTTTAAGAGTAAAAACTGGAGTTTCTTCTGACCTTTAATCAAAAGCTGATCATTAACTCAAAGCTTGTAAACGCGATCTAACTCAAGTTTGCAACGTGGTTTATGATTGTTTATGGCAGACAATATACGCACAACAATTACCGCAAGAGTTTAGGTTCTCGAAGAGTGCTATTATCAATTCTTTTGGTTATTATCAATTTTTGGACAAGCTTCATTGTAATTTGATTATATGATCTGACGTTCTTGCAATCACCGGAGATTTTGACTTCAGCTCAATTTTTTGTTGTTTTTTTTGTCCTATATGCAATGAAAACACTAAAAGAAAGTTGGTAAGGGTCACCTTATCCTCAATTTAAGATATCGATCTCAAAACTACTTCCAACCGTAATTCAAAGCCCCAGATATATCCAACAAAAAGCAGGAGTGCGAAATAGCAAGCGTTGTTGCAAAGGAATTGTTGTGTGGTAAAAGATTGTAAATATCTAGTCCATCTTAAAGTCAAAAAGCAGCATCTGCTGTATGTTAATCTTGTTGACCATCAAGGTTACGAAACGGATATGAAAATTTTAGTGGTAAGCCCTATCTAAAAGTTGAATTGCCATCTTCAATAAGGTCGTGAAAATCGTTTTGATTTTATCAATGGCAGTGTTGGTGAAACATCAAACTTTCTGCTACGTCAATGGATCCAGAGACGAGTTGCTAAACGTATCGAAACAGAATTGCAATGAATTTGTCGAAACTTAGGGAGTAATCCAGCGTAAGAAAGTGCTTTCATATTATCAACAAGGCTGGATCAAAAATCTTAAGTTGATCATCAAAAAAATAAAACAAACTACTCTGACTTGATACGTGTTGCTTTTTACTCGGAACATGCATAAGATGACATCGAAAGTGTTTGCTAAAAAATTTACAGGAAGAAGTTTTCGATGTACTATGGAGATGGACTTTCTATTAAATTATTGTATGATTTTTTAAAAAAACTTTTGCTCAGGAAAGAATTCGCTTTACTGTTATATGACGTAGTCTGTAAAGCCATAACTTTATCTAACCTCAAATAAAAGATAAGGATTTTACAGTGAACTTAAATTTTCTTTTATTTTCTTAGAGTCATTTGTACTTTATTGTTGGGAAGGCCTTTTATTTTAAGAAAATGTCCAGCGATTTCTTGATCAATACGTAACTTTGCTTTTACTTTGTCTTAAATTGACTAACATACCTGGGTGAAACCATAGGTCAAATATGTGCCTACGCATAACCTCCTTAATTTCTGGAACTTCGATAAGTTTCGGGAAATTACAATGCTCAAGATGATTTCGTTTGTTACTGTGCTAGGAATTTTTTTTCATTTTCAATGCGTTTTCAACCTTCAAAAAACACTGCCGCAACATTTCTTTGCCATTTCTCATTAATCTACAATGAGATCGATGCGTGAAGACAGACGACAAATTATTTTTAACAGCAACAAAAATGCAATTAACAAAACGAAAGAAAATTAATTGCATAAAATAGCTTATAAAAAAATAAATTCAACGTAGAAGCTGTGAGGTGACACCTTTGGTTGTTTTTTGAGTCAAACAGCTCCAAGTTTACAAAGTGTTTTTTTTTAATTAACTTTGTACAAGTTAATATACGAGTCTTACTCTTAACTATGGTTTATAGAACAGAACAAACAAGTTACTGCATGTAGTCGTCAAAATTCGTTGCTTTCATGTCAAGCTGCAAATTACTGTAATTTTGATTTAAATTGTCTAAATTTTTTTTGATTTAAAATTGTCTAAATTGTTTTGATTTAAAATGGTTAATACCAAAAAGTTTATAAGTTAAATTTAAGATTGTTTAAAGGCCTATGACTTACAATGATTAACACCAAGGAGTTGATAAGTTACTTAAGAGGAAACTTTTAATCAAACAATTAATTTTACGTCTACAAAGGTTCCATTTGAGTAGATAAAACCTTAGTAAAAAATGGTTGAAAAAGATTGTAAAATTGCGAGTTTTGCAGGTAATAAACAAAATAGATAAAATAGTTCTAGTCGGCTACTTGTTCAAGCAACTGCAGAGCAGACAGCCAAAAACCGTTTTAGTTCAAGAGAAAAATGTTTTTTTAAATGATCTGATGTACGGTTGAAAGCAGTATATCGTGATAGTACATTTTAAACTAATTTCCTCTCATCTTTCTTTGTTAATGCAGTCATTTGAAAATTCTTGCATCAATATCTCTTGGAGCTAAAATTCTTGCATCAACTCTATTAGACTTATTTTTAAACTATTGATACCGGTCAATAATTGAAATCTTACAAGACTCTTTCACTGCCATGGGTCTGTGTCTTTTTTCAACAAAAAAAGATTTCAAGGCAAAGGAGGAAGTTAAGGTGCGTTTGCATGGAACGCCGTGCAACGTGATGCTGCCAAAATGTGACGTTATTGACAATTTGCGAAAGGTTGCAACCGGCACGAATGATAACAGACCACTCGCGAGGTTGGCAAGAGTCGCAAGTGACGTGGCGACCACCAGCTAAGGGTTCGAACCATCGCTTTGCGTCGCGTCCTGCGTAAACGCAGCTTTTTTGACTTAAATTTGCATAGTTATATTTGTGAAAAGCGCATAAAAAAGTAGCCAAACAAGCACGGCCGGTATTCTAAAATGGTTTCAATTTTTTTTACACTTTAAAATACAGTAGCTAGTTAAATCGACAATAGAAACGGAGTATTCCACTCAGCCTCACGCCATATAGACCGGACTAAAGTCGATTTAAACTTATGTAGAAAAATTTTCATAAATTGAGTAATTTGAACTTTGTGATATCTCTTCGGGTCATATGTATCAATGCTGATTGACAAAAGATTGGGAAAATGGCCGAGCAAACTGCTACAATTAAAAGTACTCGTAATTCAAGGATTACCTATCGGAACTTGCAAGTTAAATTTATGTTATTCAAGTAGGTTTAAGGTTGAAAAGATAAAAACCGATAATCCGTAATTTAAGTTAATTTACGTTGAGGCAAACGATTTCTAATGACAAAAATTTTGCACAACACTGAGAGTTAAATAGTTGCTAGCTTGATATCAAGTAATATGGGCAAATTTCATTTAAAAAAATTTATGCAAAAAATGATGTTTAAATCCATTTTATGAAAAAACAATCACTGATGTTGCTAAAAAACCAATACTAAAATATGAACCCGATGTTAAGTCTATAAAAATCTTATCAAATAACACTTCCAAAAATATACAACGATCAGCATTTTTTTGTCTTTATTATTCAAAAAAAAAAGCAAGATAGTTAACAAACTGAACATATTATTTTACTACACACTGACGGCAGTTTTCCTCAAAATCTGTGGAACTCAACTACCGGTAACTATTAAGATTGGATAGCTTGCCAGTATCGTACTGCAATGCATGTAAATGCGGATTCCATAGTTATCCGCTTTTTGTCCGTGTTTGTACATTTTATTTCTTATTTTGCATTTACAGTGTTTTGCCCGATTTGCTTAATAAAACTGCTATAGGTAGGATACGAATTTTGTCAAATATTTTTGAGTGCTAACTACGAGAGTAATATTTTAAAATAATGCCGTAAAGCTTTACCCTTAAAAATTGGTACAATGCTTGTAATTTGACTACAACGAACTACAGCTGGGTTACGGAGGTACTGCCTCGACTGCGGTCATAGAACTACATAAATGCGGAAAAAAACGTTTACATAGAGATGAAAAAACGTATGAAAAATGGATATTGTGTAAATTCACTTTATAAGTTTTTTGTTATTAATAATAATTTAGTGTTGTGATGTTTTGACGCTTGCTGGCCAGAGCTTTTAATATTTAATCGCTTGTGTGCTATCTGACCTAAAGACTACCAACGCGGAAGCCTAGAGAATTTTGTTTGTTATTGTTACGCGAAATTATCTAGGGAATTTTCTTTGTTATTGTTACGCGAAAGTACATGCGTGAAAATAATGCGTTAGTAGTTCGATGCATTTCGCAATTTTTGCGTTTTCATCATGAAAAATAACACGCGTAGATACGCGAGGTATCTTTTTATTGATAAAACGAACCTTAAGCTACAAAAGGCCCGTTTTATAAGATTGAACTTGATCCCAAAATGTGATTTAAGGTAAGTCAGACCTTTTTCTGACAAAAATGTAATTGCAGATTGCCATTTATATCAAGTCAACGTTATATTTTTGCCGATTCGATTTTTTGACAGATTTTGCATCACGCCTAAACCTACAGTTATGGGAGTTACAAATTTGACACGTAGGTCGGTATCTAAAAGCTTTAAAAAAAAAAATTTTGATTTGTTGACGATGTCGCAATGATGTTGGAGCCGATTTTCAAAAGAATGACTTAAATTTTAATGTTGTGATAAACGGTTCGATCAAACTTTGCACATATATTTTTAAAAATTTGTTTCATGAAATGCTCAAACCATAATTACTACATCATAAAAATGTCTCATAACGTCACTTAAATTAAGTATAAATTAAAACAAATTTTACAGTAGCTTTGGCTAATCTTAAAATTAGGAAGATTTTTCTTACTGCAGAATAGCTTCAAAGTTTTAAGGATTATTTATAGATGAAATTGAATCAAATTCAAATTAGTTAAAAGCAAAAATACTTTTTAAAAAACCACATATCAAGAGAGAGGCATTTTGCTCTTTTTCTAGCGCATAATTAAGTTGCCTCAATCAAAGTTAAATCTATTAGTATTCCGATCGAAATCCTGAAACGTTGAAACAAGATTCAATTTTTATCAGCGCGTTAAATTTCTATTCACGTCGAACTTGGAATCATTTTTGCTCTCCTAATACGGCCTATGCTTTCGGGTTCTGCAAATTGGCAGCGTAAGTCATTTTGAACTGTTTATTGGTTATAATAAGAGCTTCAAACAGTGCTCGGTAATGCAATGTGACATTTTGAGATTTAAGAACTTGTGACATTTTGTTTTAAACTGTGTTACATAAATTCCACAACTATTGTTGGCAGTAACTTACAAAAAAGCATGACTCAAAATGAAGTTAGTCTTGCTTCTATCCATAACTACGCTGTGGTTAAGGACCGCTTGCAAATTCGAGAAGACATCATCACGTGCACACAGACAAAAAAGATATCATAAATAAGAAAACGAATACGATAACTTTGAGAAGATTGATGAAGACGTAGCAAAATTAATTTTTAAAAGAGACGCCATCTTTAATGCATCTCACGGACTGGATGTTTTTCAGCAGTATTTCCTATCACTTTGGTAGCAATCGACCGCGCTTTAGTTTTAGTTACCGAGGATTGCTGCAAGCAATGTTATTGGAGTTTCTCAAGTTAGGGCAATTTTATCAGATTAGGCTGCTTTGACTCTATGTTTCTTGTCTCAACCGTTCCAGAAATATTTTAATTTACTTCAAACACGACGTAGGAGCCTCTCTGATTGCATTTGGTTAGCAAAACAGATCCCAGTAAAAAAAGATAGCTGATCATAGTCCAGCAGTAAAACTGTCTTCTACTAAGCTACCAACTAATATCCGATATTGATAATTAGACTACCAGTAGCTGAATAGTCCTAAGTTATCTTTCAATATTTCAATTTCAATAGTCAAGGTGTACTTTCAACATTTTTTTAAAATTTGAGGTTGTTGGGCCCTTTTAAGTCCTTTAGCCCAAACTCGTTAAAAATTAAGTCCAAAAAGTTTGCAGACTTCTGTAAATTAGTTTCCCTTAATTGCCACTTATACTACCAGTACCGGTAGTTAAGTTATCACTATTGCACAGTTCTGCACAATTCATCATACTAAAACCCTTGTCATTGTCTACAGTATGATTCTATAACTTATTCAAAGGTGTTATTATTGAGTGTTCGCGAGCCATATTTGAATTACGAGTTCTTGGACCGTACTGGACTAATTTGCAGCTAGGTTGAATTGAATCGCTGCAGCAATTGTAGAAGGATCTTAAAATACCACAAATTTTTTGCCGCGAACGCTTCTTTTCACATATTCTAAATTATTCAGATAGCGATAAGTTGCAAACGGGTATTTTTGGTTGAATTTGCCTCAGTTCTTTGCATTGTACATTGGTCTTGACAAGTTAATTTTCGGCTTGGGTTTGTGTCAGTGAGCCGGCGCTTTCATGAAATCAAAATTTTAAATCTGTATTGCAAATTTCAAACTTGGAGTGAAATTTAGCAAATGTAGACGGACATGATTGCGAGAAAATGACAACTCAACATTAATAAAAAGAAAAGTTGAGATTTTCGATTAGACTATAGCAGGGGTGTGCAAACTTTTTCAATAGCGGGCCAAACAGCAATAAGCACAATATACTCTGCCGTGATTTGAAAATATCGAACTTTGAGGTTTTTGGTCAAAAAATTTTTTTTTCATTATTTTTTTTTATTATGATTTTCTCTATCTTTTGCTGAAAGAACGAAGTTTCTAAGTGCTGTAGTTTTGGAGATAGAAAAAATCTGAAAATATCGAACTTGAAAGTAATCTGAAAATACCGAACTTCAACGTTTATTACGTCACAGAAAAATTTTATTACAAAAGCAAAATCAATTTTTTCAATGTTCAAGTGACAAGATGACAAATTGTAACTGAAACTTCAAGTCATATCGTTGCGGCATATTGGCAGATTAAGTGACAGAGCAAAAAACTTAGACTTGATTTTTTCGAAAAATTTAGCGAATTTTTTTGAGAAGTAGTTGCAAAATTTTTGCCTTAAATCATTTAGTGTTGAGCCGTGGAGAACTGAGGTGGTTAAATTAACTAACCTAGAAGCTTACCCATGAAATAAGTAGGCTTGAAATAAAACAGTATGACAGAGTCAATATCTAGGCGGACATCAGATCCTGTGGTCGACAACTTATGGCCCACGGGCCTAATCCGGCCCGCTAAAAAAATCATCCGGGTGGCGATTTCTGCGATTGCGGCAATTTGTAGCAATATGAAGCTGTATTGCGAGTGGAGCACGAGATAAAAGCGAAATATTAGTGCTTGATAAAGCATATAAAAATATTTTGAATGAAAATAAGCATGCCACGGTGTCAATGTTTGGCAGTATTTATTTAGCGTGCAAAATTTTAATTAATGAAAGTCACCTACCTTTAGCATTTTGCAAGATTTCTATTCGTTTCCGTTCAATCCTGCCTAAAGGTTCCGGGCTGGTAGCCAGCTGCAGGCCAGATAGCACGTAAACGATTAAGCATTAAAACTCTGGCTCCGCAAACGTCAAAACATTAAATCAAATTATAGGTATTTTGCAAGATGTTATGCTTTTATTGCTTCCAAATTACCATTGGACTTACCGTACGTAAACTTTTCAGCCCAAAATAACATCAAATATTTAATTGTAGGTTGTGGCATTATTGAGGGCATGACAGCATCAAGTTTCTCATAATAAAGGGCATTGGAACTCGAAAAAGAGCTACCACCTATGGGATCTTAATCACGAAAAATACATGATTATTATTAACGCTATAGTTTGCACAGGCAATTGGACCAACTCATTTTACATGGTGGTGAGAGGGGCAAAAATGCCTCTCTACCTAATTTCTAAACCGGAAAGCGCGTAAACACCAAATTCGGCATGTAAGTTGTTGTTCACCAATTTTTTAGAAAAATCCAATTTTGAGTTGATGACGTCACCGTAATGACATCATGGCCATATTTTGGAAAAATGACGTAATATGAGTGTATACAATAGGGTTAAAAATTATTCAGTGTTCTAAAAAATTCCAAAATTGTTTAGGGAAACTTTGCCCCAGCTTTTATGTGGTGTAGGAAAAGAGATTTGGTAGCCAAATGATATGCTTTGAGAGACCAGAATTACAGCTAACGCTGAAGTTTTATTAATTTTCAAACAACTTCAAATACTTTTGAAACGAAAATAAACCAACTAGTGGTGCAACCAGGCGGGGGGGAGTTATGGAGCTTCAATCTCTAAACTAAGATAATTTAAAAATTTAATCCAAAATGTGTTTTGGACCTGACCTGTAAGTAAACTGGAGGTTGAAGGGGCTGAGTAGTTTAATTATGCAACTGGTTTAAAAAGCCATACAATGAATAGTTCTTTTAAATGGCTCTAAAAATGTGCAAAATTTGATCTGAATGACGTTAAATTGGCAATTTTTTTGAAAAAATTTCAATAATCGCCCAGCGGTTGGTGGTTTGACTCCTGAGACCCCAATGGTTTCCGGTGACTGGGAGCTCTGCCCCCAGACTTTCTTCTGTGATGCCCTTACGTTGCACAAGTTTGCTCTGCACCCTGCTCAAAAACGACATTTTTTTTTACAAAAAATTTTAAGTTTATTCAAGCTCCTTCCCCCTCAGCAAAGTCCTTGTTGCGCTTAAAACAAACATATTTTCATCATTTTGGGCGAACGAGTTGTTTATCCAAAGCAACAGTGTTTCTGTTGAATCTGCACTCAGTTAAAATACGTCAAATTGTCTTCATATTATCTTAAATCACACTTTTGAAGGATCAAATTGTTAGTAAAAATATGTTACGGCCCATCGAGTCCTTACTGATTTGGTTTTTTGATCACAACTACGCAAAGTTGCCGACACCTGGTATAGACAGAGAACGCTGTTCTACGCTTGATAGCCAAGTTTGATGTTTACAAAATTTTTGTAAAATATATGAGCGTCACTTTTCTTAAAATTTAAGTTACACTAAACTAGCTACCTACGGCGATACTTCAGCACCTTTGGTCGAACTTTTTGTCTGGGTCTCATGACCAATCCCTGTGCTCCAAGTTCTACCCAAGACATAAAGCCTTGCAGTCCATTGCTATCGCTTTTCGTGGTCCATTCAAAGAATCCTTTTCCTCCACTACAAGCTTTTGTAATATCTGCGCTATAAACAGAATGTTTCTCCCGGATGCTAGATCCCCTTCCTATGCAAAACGCTATAAACCAACTAGAAATTCTCCTCTGAGTTGCACAGGGTCATTGCTGGATACCTCTCCTCAACCCCTCATTGCTTCTTATTAAAAGCCATTTTCCTTTTGAAAATAACCAAGCACTAGCATGCTTTAAACGTGTTCTGCGTCTTCTTCCAGAATCACCATTTTATTCTCAAAGCGTTTGTCTCAGAATGGTGATCAGCCGGTTAAATAAGTAACCATCCCAAAAACATTTTGCATATTAGCGGAACCACTTCCATCCTGAACGCCAATCAAGTTCATAATATCATCCTCCATTCCTAACTGCAATGGCCCCAGAGAATTCCGCCTTGCATCTCCCAGTAGGCGTTTGTCCTTCCTTCCTCCAGAGGTTCAAGTATAAGACTGACAAATTAGTCTCTTCCACTTTTAGACCGAATGGTGCTGGAGTGTACGCCGTAATTATACACCATTTGCAATATATATGACTCCCTTACCTTGTCTGCTAGACCATAGGACCAATCGCTTCCAGTTTCACAGCAGAAATCCACCTCTAGACTATACTGGAACGGGTCTGGTGTAACAACCAAATGATATTCTGTCACTACAAGTCATTTCTCTTTCTCACGGTCTCCCACTCGTTTTTTTTTTCTTTACTTATATCGGCCCCTCATAATCTCCTGACAAAGTCCGTTTGGAGGGTTTGATGGTTATGGTAGGGTGCAGATGATTAAAATCTCAAAGCGCAACTTCCGCAATTGCAGAAGTTGCGTTGCTCTTAAATTTTTTATTTTGAAACATTGTGGAAGTTACGTGGCGAACTTTAAAGTCTTTAAAATTTGTTGCGCTTTAATTGCGCTGCGCTTTCGATTTTTTTTTTCCGTTTCAAGCGCATTTCTATATATTGAACTTAAATTTATTCCATTTCGATAGTCTAATATCGGCCTTTTTTACAAATTACGTACTCTTTTTTTGTCTAAAATCGCAAAAAATGCGGTGTTTGAATTGTGTTGTAAAATTTCAATTGCGGAAGTTCGGTTTCATTTTAACTTAGTACGAAATTTGAACTTAATTTAGTTCCATTTCGATAGTCTAATATTGATAAATATTGGCCTTCTTTCGCAAATTACTTACTCTTTTTCTGTCTAAAATTGCAAAAAATGCGGTGTTTGAATTGTGTTGTGAAATTTCAGTTGCGGAAGTTAGGTTTCATTTTAACTTAGTACGAAATTGCCGTTCCGCAATTGCGGAATTCCGTTGCGCTTCAACTGAATCAAAAAGTTCATTGCGGAAGCTGCGCTTCAGAAATTAAAAAATTAAATTGCGCATTTTAGGCTTCGCTTTTACTGGTTGAAAAGATCGTTGCTCTTTGTTCCGATGCGCTTTTGATCTATTGTTATTTGTGCACACCTCTGGTAGGCTGACCATATTTTTATCTCTAAAAAGGACACAATTTTCCAAGTATTATAATCAACGTACCGATCTAGCTTAAGCTAGCTTAGCCCTTTAAATTTAAGTGTTAAACAAAAAGAGGTTTTAACGAAGATTTCTTTGCTTTTTTTTGTTAAATTTGATGCAGACCAAAAAATGGAAGAATTATCGCTTTTTGTTAAAAAGGAGGACATCTCCTCCAAAAAGAGGACGAATGGTGACCTGAGTGTCTAGCGCCACGCCTCATCTTCACTCTCCAGCAACGCCATTTTAAACTTTTAATGGGTCTCTCCCTAGTCACGCTAGTATCCTGAAAATGTGCATGCTGATTTCCTGGCCAAAGCTGTTGTCCAACGCGTTGGTTCCTGGCTCTTTATCCCCTGCCATCTCCAAAATCCAATACATCAAGTATCTGTAATGGAGACGTCACATCTTGTCTGTCAATTTCCTTCAGTTTCTTCAGAAGAATTGGTCCTATCAAATCCCATACTCTGTGAACTCTCCCGCCTTTGCTGTTACGGCACAGTATATAAATTATTAGACTATCATCATATCTCGTAATGATTGCTATTACAAATTACAATATCTACACAGAATTAGTCATAAAGAGAACTTTTCCTGAGCGCCTGTGTACAGCCTCTAGTGGATGTCATTCAACTCTTTCTTACAGTTCTGTCTCTGAGCTTGCGCGCAAATCCATTGTTGGGTCTACTGTATCTTCAACTTTTGGTCCAGACATTGGTTGGGGGTGCGGCTCGACTGTTGGGTTTCCGCTGAGTTTCTCTGCGCTTCCATTAATCGGGAAGCGGTCAAATAGCACGGCCCCCATCCCAATCCAATTCATTAAAATATGTTGTGCAAGCAAATTCATTAAAATTTATTATGATTAAACTGACTAAAAATTAGTGGTTAATAGGAATTAAAATTATGCTGTGAAACAAGCGCTCGATGTCTACCACTGTTCAACATAACCAACATAAATCTTTTTTTAGGATAATTTGTACAGTGAGGCTGCAAGGCAGATATAATAATCGGTCCCATGGAAAATAAGCTTTATGTGTTGTTTCGTGAATACAACGACAAATCACCAGTTCAATAATCAAACGTGGAGCCAGCAACCTTTCGATTACCGGTACCAGTGCCGTCGCCAGAGCAAACAAAGCGAAGGAGCATTGGCCAAAAGTGGGGGGGGAGCACTAAATCAAACTGAACTTTTGCGTATAAAAACTGATAATCAGATCTTGCACGGCCGCAAATATGTGCAATTTTAAAAACACGACCGGCAGCGTTTAATAGCTCGTTTCGTCTGCGGCCTATAATTGAATTGAAAAATTTATTTGCAGCAGTGACTACTACCAGACATGCAACCAGCATTTTGCTAAAAGAGGTGAACCAAAAGTAAATTTTTTTGCCCCAAAATCGTCTGATTTAGCCCCTGTGCTGAACAAACTGATGCAACCCAAGCGTGTTACAGACGGGGCATGGTCACTAAATATTTAGAGACGGTGGACGGGG
This sequence comes from Trididemnum nubilum, assembly GCA_963965965.1. Taxonomy (NCBI): domain Eukaryota; kingdom Metazoa; phylum Chordata; class Ascidiacea; order Aplousobranchia; family Didemnidae; genus Trididemnum; species Trididemnum nubilum. The sequence continues at coordinate 5,509,342 of OZ014476.1, forward strand.
GTCTGAGGGCAGAGCTCCCAGCCGCTGGGCGAGTTTTGTAAATTTGCAGCAAAAAATAGCAAGTTTGAAACCATTTTCATCACATTTCACCATTTTTGAAGCCATATGAACAACTAACTTGATAAAATTCAGGAGTCATTTTAAAGAATTAAATTGCTTAGCCCCTTCAGCCTCTCCCCCCACCCCCTTACTTCAGGTCAAATATAAAGTACGATTAATCACTCGTATTTTGAAGTTAAATTTTCTAAGTGTCTTGGCTAAGGGGGCTTAAGCTCCTTCACCCTGGTTGCGCCACTGACTGCACCCTCAAAATCTTTAGTGTGCTCTAAAAATCAAAACAACTGATCTTTGAAAAAAGTGTTTCACGTATTGATTCATGTCATGATTACTAACGAAGTACCGGTAACGATTCTGCAGGCTTACATACATCTCGTTTTCCCGACACATCCGTAAAGGCGTGTTAATAAAACGGGCTTTTGCGTCAGATTTATGTACAGCAATTGGTTGCCAGCAATTTCGCAATGAATAAACGTCAAAGGAGAAATGTGTTTGACGTAATTAATTCTTTTTCAATCTGTTGTCTTGTCGTTACGTGATGTTACAAAAACAGTGTTTGAGTAAACCAAAATGGGGAGGCACAAGCAGCCGTTAGGGGGGGCACGGCCCCCTGGCCCCCCCGTAGCGATGGCACGGACCGGTACTCTGTCTCGACGTTTTACCTACTAAGCTAAAATACCAGCATACCATAAAAAATTTCTTGTTAAAAGGTATTCAATTTAAAAAAGTATTGATCAAATATAATAATTAAGAAAAAAAAAATGTGGGTAATGGGGGTGTTTCATGATTTTAGGGTATCTAAAACATCCACAGCGTCGTTTCATAACCTTTTAGGCTACTAAATACCTATTCGTATAGCATTACCTCATAATTTATCTGCAGTGTTTGATGATGCTATAGCTAATTATGAGCGAAACATTATGATACAAACTAGTGTTATTAAATTTAATCATCGAACCATTATTGCTTTGGGTTCGTAAAGTAGTCTATTCATTAAAATTAGAGGTGGAGTCGAGGACACAGGCTCAAGGCCAAGGACAGGAATGCTTGAGGTCAAGGCCAAGTACTATAAGACCACAAAGGCAGGTGTTCTCAGAAAAAAAACGGTCTTCAAAGAAAATTTTCAGGCAATCTTCAGGAAAAAACGTCTTCCAAAAAATTTTTCAGGCGATCTACAACATTTAAACAATTCAAAAATGATGCTGTTCTCGAGCCAAGGACAGGACAATTTTCGAAGGCTTGAGGCTTCGAGGACAAGGCCAAGGACTTCAAAATATGTCCTCAAGGATGTCCTCGAGGCCAAGGACGCCCTCAAGGACTCGACCTCTGAATAAAATGGCACAAAATATTTTTTAAAACAGCAAAAATTTGCGGAATACCTCCAGCATAGACAAACTAAACAATATTAAAAAGATTCGAAACGTAAAAACCACTATATGCTGGTCTGCTATCGTATTTTTGATTTTACGTACTTGTAGTTCTTTGAAACTACAGCTTTTTTTTTCAAAATGCCTTGGTGGCGGTTGGTAGCGCTATAATTTCTAACATTTTCAAATAATTTTAAAACAAAAATGGGATAAAATCTTGTTTATTTTGAGCAGATGCGTTGCGTTGAAAACTGACATTAATTGGTAAGAAAATACTAAAAATCTCAGCAAACCTACCCAATGGCTTGCATTACAGCAGTGTTGCCGTCTTAAGCAAGTAAGTTGTTGGTGGAGGTCTAACCAAGAGTAACGACGAAAATTGGTTTTGTAGGGTCCAAAGTGAAACGGTCGTTTCCAAAATTTTCGTTGCATTTTTCTGTCGAATTTAGTTGAAAACCAACAAAATAAAAGACAGTTACTGCTTTGCGTTTTTTTGTTAATTTTTCACCGCCTTTCTGCTTCTTCGCTAAAGTTGCATTTCATTTTTCCGTCAATTGTAGTAGTAGACCCCAAAAAAATTTTCGCTAAAATTTCGTTACATTTTTTGATTTCTATGATGGAAACCAAGCAAAATTGACATTGTGATTAATAGCAAAGCTAAACTGTTGAGAGCCTACTGAGCCTGCCCTGCCAAAGAAGCTGGAACAGGCCGAGTCGACCCTCGACGGCAGAAATAGATTATAGACCCCACGCTCCTTGGAATTCAAGGTTAATGCACGGGCTCGTTGAGTTATAATAGACTTTTTAGTCAAAGAATGGTTTTGCTCTTAGCAGCGCAAAAAAAAAAACTTTTCTTTGAACAAAAAATTTGCATGAAAAGCAATGAAATTATGAGACAAAACAACGTTTCATATGATTACGCTAAGATATTAAGGAAGTTTTTAGTTTTGAAACTCTAGACTTTTACGCAGTCGAGTATTTTGATGGAAAAATAACGTACTATCTTCTTATCCCACGTTTTTTTTCAATGCACTATTAGATTTAATATCAGGTGTTGCTCGAGAGCAAAGACGCGGAGATGAGTTCCGCAAACTCGTTACACGCGTTGGCGTAATACTGCGTGTGCAATGAAAGATTTGATTAACTTAATTAATTAATTAATTATACTTCCAACATTTCTTCATTAAATTTACATTACAAGATATATTGCGCAAATAACCCTAGTAATAGGCGATAGTGATTCAACATCATATGTTCCAATTACGTACCTAATTGCCAGAGATGGGCACGCGCTACTTCAAAAGTAGCGCCGCTCCCGCTACCGCTACTTGCCCTAAAAAGTAGCGTCGCTACCGCTACCCGCTACTCGTCTTCAAAAGTAGCGCGCTACCGCTACCGCTACTTTACCACGAAAGTAGCGGCGCTACCCGCTACCGCTACCCCGTTACTTTGAACAACGAGTAAATTTTTTTTTGCAGTGACTTATGAGTAGTTGAGTGCATAATTGGATAATCAAGAAGATAAATTAGAGTATCATCGACTGTATTGTGAATAGCGTACCTGAAAAACTAAACGTTTTTTGAAATCAGTATGTTTTGGGTTTTGGCTGACTGTTTTTATATTTTTACGTACGGTTCTTTCAACCTCATTTGCTCTTAACCACAGTTGGAATATAAAGTGACGTAAATTTCATTAAGTATAAAGTGGCATATCTATTTTTGTTTAGTTAAAAGTTAACTTTTGTTTTGAATTAGATCATTATTATTAATAACCGATCAGTGGTCGAGTAGATAGAGCGTATGCTACTGAAGCGGTAGACTCGAGTTCGATTCCTGGTCAGGTCAAATCAAAGACAATAAAAGGTGGTATTCACAGCTTCCCTGCTTGACGTTCAGCAATTAAAGGAACAGTGTGAAACCTCTGCCAAATGTAGTAAAACATAAGCAATACACTGAAAACAATTTAATGCAATATGCGCTGCGCTATGGCAACGCGTTTCGACGTTGCTCAAGTTTCATCAGGGGGCAATAACACAATATATACATTACTTAAAACCAGTAGCGTACGCAGGATTTTGAAAAGGAGGGGGGGGGCAGGAACTTCAGAAAATCTGAGAAAAGGAAAGAACAGAGTAAGAAGTTGTTCTTCCTAAAATCATTGCGATTTTCTTCCCAAAATTAGGTACAGAGCAAAAAAAAAAAGGTCTTCTCTCAAATTTAGTCCAATTTTTTGCCCAAAATTGAAGATCACTTGTTTGAAACATAGCCTTTATGTGCTCGAACCTTCTCTCCAAATTACAAAGGGGGGCATGCCGCAATTTTGCATACTATTCTATGCTAAATATAGTATCCTGGCGACTTAAAGGGGGGAGCCATGGCCCAATGGCCCCCCCTAAATACGCCCCTGCTTAAAACAAAATATACACATTGTGCGATTAAGTTACAATTCTGGTAGAAAATTACTACAGTAACGTAGGTGGCAGCTTGACTCGAAGACCGAAAGGCCTCTTCGCTATCTCCGGGCCAACGCAACTAGGTGAATAAAATGTAATCACAGTTAAGCCTATACTGTACGAAAAATCATTAAAATCAACTATGGCAATATAAAAAAGATCAAGAGAACGCTATTGATTATCTGCAAATGAGTTGAATCAGATAATGCCCTTTAAATATTTTTTCTCCGCTAAGACTAACTTTGCTCCAAATTTGTTTTTCAAATTTTTAGCAAAACTGAGTTTTGTGCTCTTATAAAAGTAATATTGTTCTTTCAAAAAAAAAGTATTCAATAAATTATTAAGAACATTTTTGTGATCAAAAATAGAGCACTTATATTATTTAGATCAGTAGTTCTCAAACCTTTCTTCAAAGCGAATCAAAGTAATTGAAAAAGTCAAGTGTGTGACATTAAACGAGCCATTTTTGCGGAATGTGAGGTGAAGACCAAAAAAAAAGTTTTCACTTCGGGAATCCACATATTTCAGCGGGTTTGCTGAGTCATTTTTTATTATTGCTTTATGGTTTTATGCATATTTCACCCTTTTTGGATGTCTACAAAAAGAAACCAAGCGACCCAAAAGAATTTTCAGGCGACCCAACTTTGAGTCGAAGCCTATAGGTTGAGAACCATGAATTTAGATTGCTCAAATTACAGCAATGATGCTTCGTATTTTTCATTAATTATGTATATTTATTGTGGAAACAAAAACAAACACTTAATCAACCCTGAACACTGCTTTGCAAATAAACAAACAAACAAAAAAAATGCATTGACAGCAACAACAAATCACAGAAACAGAACTCCCCAAAATTTTTTCAAAGTTTATTTTTTTGCTTTGATTTTTTGTTGTTTTTGTTTGATCTTCAACTAAAATAAACCTTGTTTATTTTTTCACTTAAAATTTACGGAAAAAGCTATCGCATCTCGATAAAGACCTTTTTTTGGTTTTCACCTAAAATTAACGAAAAAAATTACTGCATTTCGTTGTTTTCAAACCGCACCCCCTCAAAAATCTTTTTTGTGCCCCCTTCTTACAAGCACACTCCTCTGGTGCAGGGCCAGCCTCTAACTGTCTAATGCGGACTAAGCAAGCGCAAGTCTCTAATCCGGTGCCTAACTGCATCTTTGCAATTTTTTAGTTCGCTTTTTGCTAACAGACCTACTATCAGTTTATAATAACTAACCTAAAGCTGTAGTAGATTTATACGCTACTCCTATTTAGATACAACAGCTATCGAACCACGGCCATCTGGATGTAATTTAGCTCAGACTTTAGAAGACAGTGCTCACCCGTACAAATCTATCGTTGGAAATAGCAAAACGTAATAAATTCATCATTACAACGTCACAAACAAAGTTATTTTGGCATTCTCACCCGTACTAACAATTTTGTTTACCAAATATACCAATTACTAATGTATCTGTGTTTGATTTTATTAAACATATTGCAATAAGCACGTGAAATAAGTAGCGGTAGCGGGATAGTTCATTTTCTAAAAGCAGCGTCGCTATCGCTACCGCTACTTGCTCTAAAAAGTAGCGTCGCTACCGCTACCCGCTACTCGGTTTGTATAGTAGCGGCGCTACCGCTACCGCTACTCAAAAAGTAGCGGTAGCACCGCTACTACAGTAGCGCGCTACTGCCCACCTCTGCTAATTGCAGAATAAACTTCATGTACAATTTTACAAAAATAATTCACATTGATTTCAACCAAAAATGATCGGAAAAAAACGAACTTTTAGGTATTTTTTATGATGCAATAAATGCTAAAAATTTGCCCAGGACGAACAAAAGGGATTTATTACGTAATAGTACCAACATAAAGGAAGTTTAAAACTTGATTTTCTCGGAAATTAGAAAAAGGCAAAAATGCCTGAAGTTCGATATTTACAAATCACGGCAGTACTTCGGGCAGCACCTTTAAATAAAATTATATTTTACTAACTATATTAATATTGCCATCATTAAAGATAAAACTGCAATAATATCAAAAACAGTAATACCAGTATTTTTCGAAAAAAATTGTTTAGTTAAAAAACAAAACCATAGCAATACGATTTAATCTTCCTAGAAACAATTTAGTGAGAAACATGCAGCTGGATTTTTTTCTGAACCACTCTATTCAAATTTACTTTAATTGAGGGGCAGCAACCTTAAGCCCATTTTCCAAGTGTTCGTCTGTCATTACTGATAGATCAGGAGATTTCATGAAACCCATTTTAGAAAAAAATTGTTCACACAAGTAAGTTGCGCCAAAAAGTGCCATTTTAGAAGCCATAAACTTTCTTAAAATTGGGAACTTCTCGGTCAAGATATATTCGATACAAATCGCCAAGATCCATTTCCACATTCTTAGCATTCAGGTCAGTCCTCTCCTGAAGATCAATCAGTTTCATTTGGATATCCATGGGGGCTTTTTCAATGTCAGTGTGAAATGGTGAAAAAAATATTTCAGAAAAATGTTTATGGGATTTGAAGTCTTTAAACCGAGCCGAAAATTCATTTAGCAATTTTTGAAGTTGATCTGCAAATTTGGTTTTCTTTTCTGCAAGCATTCCCATTTCTTTTAAAGTTGGAAAGTGAAAGAGATTTGCATTCTGTATGTGTGCGTGCCAAAGTCTCATCTTGTTTATAAAGCCCGTACATTTCACTCGCATACTGGGCTTTTCGTTGCAGCTTAGTATTGAGTTCAATCATGCGAGCAGTAATATAGACCAAGAAAACTAGATCACCTACCCAACTTTCGTCTTCCATTTCAGCCATTGGTCGTTCTTTACTTTTTAAAAATAGTACGACTTCTTTTCGCTTTTCGTAAAATCGTCGCAACATGCTACCCTTGCTTAGCTAACGCACCTCGGAAGAGTAAGCTAGATCTTGATGGTCGGTGTCGAGATCCTCCAGAAACTTTTGAAACAGCCGGTGGTTAAGTCCTCGAGCTCGAATAAAATTTACAGCCTTAATGACCGGGCTCATGACATGTTTGAACTTCAAGGATTTTGAACATAAATTTTGTTGACGAATGATGCAGTGGAAAATTGTTATATCGTCACTAATATTTTTCTCTTTCAAAGCAGATTTCAAGGGACCTACCAATCCTATGCCAGTTCCGGACATGGCTCGAGCACCATCAGTTTCGATTCCGCATAAAGTGGATAGGTCCAAACCAAACTCATCAAAAGAATTGAGAACTTAAGAAAAGATTTTAGCACCAGTTGTGGTATCCTTCATACACTGTAGTTACGGAAGTTCTTCGGTTTCCTTGAACTCCTTGTTAACTCCTTTTATAAATATAGCCAACTGTGCTGCATCCTTCACATCGGTACTTTTATTGATTGCGAAGCTCCATGATACAAAGTTTTTCGCTTTTTCTTTAAGAGTGTCACAAACATCACCAGCAGGTTCATCGATGCGCTTTGCTTTCGTCCAACGCGATAAACTTATATTTTCTCAAACTGCTGTACCATTTTAGGACACAATTCTTCTGCAACATTATTAAGGCACTTTTTCACAAAATCATCTTCAGATTACGGCTTCATAATTTGAGCTATTCTCTGCGCAATTAAGAAACTGCATCAAACTGTTTTTTCATCATTAGTATGCATTTTTTGAAACATCAAACGCTGGCTCTTCAATTGTTTCTTCAATTGCTCAGCTCTCTGTTACGTCCTTTTAGCTTTCTGTGAACACCGTTAGCATGTTTTCAGTCATAATGTCGTTTAATGTTGTACCCTTTATTAACACTCACAGTTTGATCGCAAATCAAACACAAGGGTCTACTGTACGCATTTTAGATAAAAAAATATTCAAAAGTCCATTTTTCAATAAAATTTCGCATTGCTTCTTCTATTTTTTTCTTTCTTGTCTCTTTCAAATTTGCGGAATTCGCCATTGCGAAGTGATGAATTAATTGAAACCAAAGTTTAAATTTGCTAAACTCTTGTACATGTTAATTAGAATTAGACAAAATCGACAGATATGCTGAAACCAAAACTCCCAAAGTGAAAAAATGTGCTGACAGAAATGGACGAAGAACGAATGAAGTACATCTTTGCTAAACTAGGCTGTAGCCATTTATATTGTAATTGTAATTGGGTGGAGTACAAATGATGTACATCTTCGCTGAACTAGGCTGTAGCAAAGCACACAATAGCTGGTTTGCAGTACAAATCGCTGATGCCAGCTCGTAATAATTGTAAATATTTCACTTTCTAGAAAGATCGTTACATAGCAAACTGTTTTGAGCAAAACTAATCAATTCAAACCCTACATTGTGGTGATTATACAACACTATAATCTTGGGATTATACGATAATTAATCCCGGGATCGGGATTGGCAAAGATAGGTTGAAAGTCTGTGATTCCGGGATCGGGATTTGCCGGGTTCCAAACGCTAATGCTTATACAGTGTGAGTACCAGTAGGCTGTCACATCCAGCTGTCGAGTACTTTTGCTAACACTACGACTTTAACTACCATGTTCTTAACTGCAAATTTTGCGTAAAAAAACAACCTAACTGCTTACCAATAGATATAGCTTTTTCGTTTTTTGCACTTAATCATAAAATGACAGTAACAACCAGGTGTTACTAACTTTCTTCACCTTTGAAAACTCTAAAACCTAGCTCTACGCAGTATTGGCACCTTCCTGCCTTTTCCTCGATCGTTTGTTAGTTTTTGTGCTGCTGCTTTGTGCTTTGGCGGTCATGGAATAAAAATACAAACTAAACTAAACTAAACTGAACTAAACTTAATTGATTCAAATGCTGAATGACACAACTTGCTTTTTTAACATCTAGTAGGTTGATTTCTTGAAACATTCTTTATCAATGACGTCATGTACCTTTTCCGCACAAAAATTCTCGCGTTTTGAGCATAAGCAAATTACACATGTTTGAAACTTAATAACTTTATCAATCCGAGATAAAAATTGGAAAAAACTAACAAAATTTTTGTTGGCCAATGTATTATCCAAAATAGGATACTTATATACAACCCATAATTAAATATTACTTGTTTCTCAGCGCTTGATCTTTAAGCTATTCTCATCCCACATTCTTTGTGGCAAAACGCTTTATTTATTCTTTTACATTTTATCAAGCGCCTCAAAAAACACGTGAAACGTTCGCGGGCCGCAGTCTATTTAAAAACCGCAACCCTTTTCGGGCCGCACAATTTGTGGGTGACGGCCGTAGTTTGCATACCCCTGGTCTATAGGTTGGGAGACGTCACGATTGTTTTGGAATGAAATGTGAAAGGATGGAATGAGATGTAACTCCAAATGGAGTAACGACTTAGCGTAATCTATTTTTGCTTCTGCGGCCAACACAGATCCTTTGGAAAAACCGTACCATTGGTGGCGAGCACTTAGCAAAACTGTGTGTACTATCAGACACGTAGCCAGGAATTTGCAATTGGGGGGGAGGGGCTGTTTTGGAGACTGGAAACGACATTAAACGATCTTGACCCAGATTTTGGTCAGTGTTTACTTAAACTTAGACCGTTTTTCTGTCCGAATTCAGGTAATCTCAAAAAACAACAGATCTTCAGCCAGGCTGAAATCCAATTTTTTGGTCGAAATCACAACAAGTCCTTGACCAGTTCTCATCGCCAATCACATTGGGGGGATTGTTTTCGTTTTTGCAGTAAAAATTGGCCAAAAAAGCACTAAAAACGTGGTGTTTTGCATACTTTTCAGGTCAATTTTTCACGCTTCCCCCTGGCTACGCTACTGCGCACTATAACCGACCCTAACACCAGGCCTCCTTTTCTAGATGCAAAGGCGTTAACATTTGACCTTCAGCTGCGTTCTAGCAGCTTGAATTTCCCAACTCATTCAAAAACTAATTTCATTACAAATTCGCTCATTGGGAAAAATTGTAGGTGCCGTTGAAGCAAGTCATCTCACCGCAATTTTACTTGCGCAAAGAAAGTTGCAACATACACCCCTAACTGTATTTCACTCACTTACCGTTGTTCGAGTGTTTAAAAAAAATTAAATCAGAAAAAAACATGTGATTTCTTTGCAGCAGCATTACAATACTTTATGTGTTTCAATGCAATCAAGATAAATTTTGTGTATTTGCAGAGGACTGTTTGCATTGCAATACTCCCTTTGACTTCAGAAGTGGCTGCATAATAAATCCCCTAATACCTTCTAACGGTTGCATTAAACTGATTCACCGATGCAGCGGCATTAAAGACCGTGAAGATGGTTCCGACAAGATTGGTTGCATTTGTGTGCAGAAGATAATACCAGGAGCAGCTTTTGCCAAGTGGTTGGGACTGAATGCACCAACATTTTAAATGATTTTTAATTGTGCGTTCCTGAGAAATTTAAAGATGTGTACACGTGTATAAGTCGAAAAAATGAGTAAGTATAAATGTGAATTACCAATAACTCAAGTTCTTGTTACTTGTTAAATAAACAAGCATGTTTTTACCAGAGGAAATAAATAATGTGACTTATTAATAAGTGGTTTTGAGTTTTCATCCGCCCAATTGGATTGCGCTTTTTGTCGCATTAAAAAAGGCAAAATATATTGTGATTTATTGCCACCGATTTATGCTCTTTTGTAATTGGGACTTCGCGCGCGCGCGTAGTTCCTATGTTTTTACTCGGCCATTTTTATAAATGAGCATTAAAAAATTTTTTTAATTTTATGATAAGTCAAAAACGGCAAAATGTGGAAAGCTGAAATTTGAACACAACATTACAAGTTTACAAAGCATTATGCATGCCAATTTTGGGGTTCGAAAATCACGTGATATGGATTTGGGGACTCTAAAATCGACAAAAAACGGCTATTTTTGAGCCGAAATTTTTTTTATTTCGCTTATAACAAAAAAAATGCTCAACGTGGAAAGTTGCAATTTGGACACAACATGGGTAGAGGTAGAAAGTGTTTGCGTACCAAGTTTGAGGGCTCCCAGTCACGTGACCAAAATTTCTGAGGCGGAAAATGGACAAAAAGTGGTAAATTTTGAAGTGGTATATCTCGGTAAGTAGTAATATTCTTTGAAAAAAATTTGTGGTTTTTGAAAACACTAAGCAGTACCTTTGTATTGGTCATGTTCATTTATTCCGTCTTGGGTAAAATTTTTCCTTATATTTGTCTTTTTTCTTTTTTTTTTCTTTGTTTTTCTTCTATCACTATCTCCTTTTAAACCACAAAACGCAGATGAATGATATCACGGAGTGGTATAGAGTTCGAAACAAACTGGTGTGTGCCTGAAAATGGGGGTGTCACGTCCGGGGATTCCCCCTAAAAAGGGAGCTGGAAAATTTTGAACTTTTGAATTGTTTAACGTAGATAGGCCAAATTATCAGATTTGGTGGATATTGGTGGTGACTAAAACATATTAAAAATTGGGGGAGCTGCGATGGGGGAAAATGGTTGAAATGAGTCATACAAAATTCAAAAAATTTTTTTCACTCAACTTAAGTAGATCAAATTTTCCGAATAGATTAATGAAACAAAAAGTAAATTGTTGGTAAAATTTTGGGTATCACAATTGGCTAATATTTCTTCAATGGGTTTTTCAAAATCCAAATTTTTGTAATCATCATTATTGATCAAGGCATGCCAACATCAGTTTCAGGATAGTTAGATATAGACAAAAGCAAAAGATAATAATTTTTGTGGGGTTGCATTGCACCAATCTCCCCAAAATTTCCTTTTTTCAGTTTGAAACCTTAGGGTTTTTACAACGTAGGAATGGAATTGTGAAATAAAAAAGTTCCTCTATGTTTTCTGGCTACTCCGTACTCCTTTTGATCACTAGCTCAGTCTGTGCTAGCTCAGATTGTTTGTTGTGGTACTCGCAAGGGTGTGCATAAAAAATGAACACCATTTGGTCATGAAAGGATATTATGAAAATTTTTGTTATGAAGTTTATATAGTAGTAATATTCCTGATAGAAGATTCAGTTATGCAAAAGTCAATACTTACTTATGACGAAATGGTGTTGAATTTTTTCATTAACACCATTGCAAACTTTGTCTATGAAGGTTGTTTCATAACTTTATGTATGGTAGTTTGATGAAATTGTAAAAGTTTTTACGCAAGCTCTCAGTTGGAGAAATTAGGGATTTTCATTTTAAGGCTGTTGTAGAAAACTTTTCAAGTTTTGAGCACCTCACTGACTACTGAGAGGCTATTCTAGTACCGATATTATTAGTAATAATAGGCCTACTGCAATATTCGCAGTAAAGTTGGTTTTTAGGATGGGAGAACTTATTTGAGTATTTCAGACTTAGAAAAGTTTGTGGCCTTGTAGAGTATTAATGAATGACTCTTTTTAGTTGGCTATTAGGCTATAGGCTAAGCACACTGGTAAAATATACCATCTGTAGTAGGTGTATTGTCACATACGGTAGGCCTACTGTACTAGGATAGCCTAGGTGTAATGTTAATGTTATTGATTGTAGAACCAAGAATATGATTGCATGATGTTGACTAATATGCCTGGTGAAAATGCTGTTTTGTATTGGTACGGTACGGTAGTGTTTGTGCAATAACTTGATTTTGTTCAAAGTGTCCATTTTCCCAGTGCCAAAATATTAGTGTCAAAATATTACCGGTACTAAGTTGTATTTTGCAACCCCAGGTCTTGCAAGCAGGATCTTCATAAAAAACATGGCTTCACCCTTTGAGCCACGCTGCTGACTGGAATGATGGAGAAGGTAGCATTGTGTTGTTGATAGTAGCATAAGCTGCTCTTTACGTGCAGTACCGGTAATATGACTCATAGGCCTGGCACTGGAGGTAATGCCTGATGCTGTTAGGTACTCTGTACTGGCAACTGATGTCTAATAAACAAACAAAACGAGAAAATAGTGGGAGGCTTACTAACCAAATGAAGATAATGATATACAGTATGATGTCTATTGCCAAATTGCCCTAAACAGGTACCACAGTTGGCTAGTAGGCCACGTGTGTATAGTGGTCCCGATATGGCAATCCCTACTCTGCAAGGCATGTTTAAAACACCCAGTCAAGTTGTTAGAAATAGAGTCGTTAAGTATGAGCCGTCAGCATTATTTCGGAATCTCTATGACTTGTGTATGAGCGTGCGCATGCTGTTGCTCCTCGCATGTGTGCACTCATTGGGATTAGGGGTGGATCTGGGGAATAGCTTAGAATAGATCGTAGAGAACACACTTGCACTCATACACAAATTGCAGAGCTGCCGCAAATAAAGCGACAATACTTAACGACACCCGACTATTTTGCCTGTAGAGCAGAGAGGCAAAATAGATGCTATCGGTATATTATCGTGAATGAATGATGATTATTGTTACAAAGCTTTCATAGCCAAATTATTGCTGCTGGTTGCAAACAGAGGTAAAGTCGATGATTATAGGAATGGAATGGTCAAGGACCAAGGACACAACTTTTTAAAATTATTTTGGGCAAATTTTCCAAAATTTTTAGGGAGTGGCTATTTTGCCTCTCAAGGCAAAATAGTGTTTTTCTTCATTAAAACAAATTGTTTTGCCAAACAAGTTGGTTTGTGTTTCGAAAACTACTAAAAAAGAGGGTTTAAGGCATTAAAATTCACAATTTCTGAATTTATATGGTAATAATTTTTAATTTAGCTGTATTAGTATATCCCATTCATCCATCACTTCAGATTTACAGGTTATGGCCTTGTTGCATTGCCAGGATACTGCTACGGCACGGTAAATAATCAACATCAGCTGATAATGTGTAAAACTTCAAAATGACATTCATGATTATTTTTAAAAACTACTAATCTACAGTGTGTTCAAATTACCACCAAAAACTTAATGAAATGCAATATCTTAAACACTTCTTGCATTTAAAAATAAGGCTGTGGCTATTTTGCCGCTAGAGGCAAGATAGCCCCGTGTTATTTTGCCATTTGGAGGCAAAATAGTCCTAACAGCTATTTTGCTGCAAGTGCCAAAATAGCCCTAATCCTAACCCAAACCCTAATCCCAACTTAACCCAAACCCAAACAGAGGAAAAACACAATTTTGCTTCTAGAGGCAAAATAGCCATTTCCTAAAATTATTAAAAATTTGCCCAAAATAATTCAAAAACTTGTGTCCGTGGTCCTTGACCATTCCTACAATCATCGACTTCACCTCTGTTTGCAACCAATTTTGCCTCTAGAGGCAAAATAGCCACTGCCTTTAATGAAATTTTAAAAAATATTGTTATCTAATAAGTATTGCAAATACTTCAAATTTATGTTTTTAAAATGAATTGAAATACTGTACTGGGTAAATTTGTAAGCTCAAGTTTTTGTCATTACAAAAAAGCAGAGTTCTTGGGCAAGAGCAAAGTCCTTATGCCCCATGTTGAATAATATTAGTGTTTTTAATTTTATTTTTGGAAAAACCAGCAATTTTTGTGACTTTAAAAAGGAATAAACACTTAGATTTTTAAAGCAATTTGAAAAGAAAATACCCTAAGTGCTAAGGTAAGTAGACTTTTGGAAAAACCAGCAATTTTTGTGACTTTAAAAAGGAATAAACACTTAGATTTTTAAAGCAATTTGAAAAGAAAATACCCTAAATGCTAAGGTAAGTAGACTTCAGTTTTTCCACAATTTCTCTACTCGAATTTTATGCCAATCTCTTCTTTACATTTCGTGATGTCTTTTTCATACAGGCTGTCAAGTGTGTCATTGTTTCACTATTTTTTTCAATTTCATTAGTTTTCATTACTTTGGACCCGTTGTCATTGTTAAATTATTTTTTAAATAATCTGCTGATATTTTTTGAGTTTACCGGATAAATTGCAATAAATCGTGAGCCATTGAAATGAAGACCTTTTTTTTTCTTGGAGATCATCCAAAAAAATCTCATATAGCCTACATGAAGATCTTTTTTTTAGTTCACCTTAGAAATTTCTCAAATACTACACGAAGAGCTTTTTTGACTGCTTTTCAGTTCAGTCTTTTGGATTTATACTTGAAAATTGTCATTATTTATACTTGAAAGTTGTCATTATTTGTCATTATTTTATGTTCAGCAGTCATTTTTTATTTCAATTCAATGACTTGACAGCCTGTCTCATATCTAATGCCTATCAATAAATGATGGCAAACGTTTAGGCTGCCAAAAGACACTTTGTTAAATTTAACATGAGGTATTTAATTTCAAAAAATATTCTGAGGATCCCAGAAAGGTTCTATTTAGAAGGAAGATGTTGGAGACATTAGTTCCGGCCCCACCTTCAAAGGGTCCACACTCCACATTTTTTGTACCAATTTTTTCTTGGGAGCTTTGCCTATTCAACTTATAATGACGTGGTGTAAAAATTTTATTAGGTTCAACGCACAATCGCACATTTCTCAAGGCATTTGAACAATTGTTATACCGTAGTTGTATTTAACTTCACACCTAATTTCTTTATAATTCTGTATGCAGCATTTTCAGTGATCTCATACTTTGTTATTTAGGATTCCTAGCGACGATTTTTAACGCACAAATTGTATAGAGCATGTGGCTTTGCCCCTACGTTACTTGCCAGTGATTAGAGTAGCTCGTTTTTTCTTAAAGCAAATTGTTTGTGGTCAGATATTTTCAGAACAAGTTGTCATTTTCAAGATATGTTTTGTTAGTTGTATCAACATATACCAGTCTTAACATATTTACTGTAGTATAATATTAGTATGCCATCCCTGGTAGTAGTGGCACTGTATTACATTTCAATATCATGCACATACTTTCTTCTAAATTCACACACAAAATATGCACTGGTCATGTTTTTGCATTAGCAAATCAAATTTGTTTCCGAACCCATGGGTTCTTTGCTATGTCTCTGGGTAGCTTTAGTGCTTTGCAGTTTCTACTGCCTGCACTAAAACTATTAGCAGAAATAAAAACTATAATTTTCTGAAGGCTTTTTGCCCCCTCGTTATCTGATTAGAGCTTTCAAGCAATGCCATTTAAAATAAGTTTCAGTATCACCTGGCTTGGTTGGCTATTACATTCTATTATTTTTTCAAATAAGGAAAGGAAACAAATTGATAGTCGATTAAAGTTTATGTTGTATTTTGTTTGGTTATTTTCATTTTTAATCAATCAAAAAATGATGTTGCCCTCCAGCTGAGGACAGGACATTTTGAGGACTTATAGGCTTCATGGCCAAGACCAAGTTCTTCAAAATGTGTTGTCAAGAACTCCACCTCTCTGCCTCTTCTAAATCAGGCTGAAATTCTACCATAGGCTCTAATTCCACTAAATCATGCAAAAATTGTGATAAAATATTCTAGTTTTGGAGCTGCTGAAATAAGTCGTTTTTTAACAATGAACTTTTCAGGTGAAGTGTAGAGTAGTTAAATTCAAAACTTGGTTGGCTAGGCATTGCTTTGGTTCGAGTCAGCTGTGAACTGGTAAATGCATGGTTTGAATTGAGTTTCAATTACAGTTACTGGAAGTTGCTACAGTTTGAGAACTGAAAATTTAAATTAAAACCTTGAAGGGTTGTTTGTTTTCATTAAGATTTTGGTTTTACTGGCTGCTTTTGGTTTAACTTTTTATTTAATTTTTAGTTTTGTATTGATTTGCCATTATTAATTGAGAATGTAACTCCCATTATCATTAATTCATTCATGTCAAGTGATTTTTGCTGTTAAGATGCAAAAGTTGTTTAATGTTTACTTCCAACATCTGCTATTTGCTGGCAGAAAAAATTATAACGTTGCAATTTTATCAGGATTGTTGTGCAAGATAATTCGCAAAGCATTAAATAATTTAATCGCAGTAGTTCTATTGTTTCGGATTCTGGAAATTGTGTTGGAATATATATCAATTTGAAGATGCCCAACTGCCTGAGGTGAAACTGCAATTATCATGAGAATTAAGTTGCTTTCAAGTTTATTCAGGTTAGTAGGTTTATCATAATATTGTTGTCGCTTTTTTTCAATTTACCAGATACGTTTGTTGGTTTTATGAACTTGCATATGATAATTATTTGTAAGGCAATTTTTTGCTGCCCTAAATCCTGAAAAAGTTTCCTTTATTTTTTACAAAAGCTGCATTTACTTTTAACAAAAGTTTAAGTAAGAAGTTAAATTTAGGCCTATGGACAAAGAGTGTAAACATGGTTGGATGCTTGAAAGCAATAGGGTAGGAGTTGGATCCCGACCTTTCCTACAATGACTCTGCAACCCTGGTTCTGACACTGTGGTATTAGCACAGTTCTGGGGTTGTAGCTGAACTTCTGCAATATTAATGAATTATTCCATCATAGACAACACTAAGTTACAGCCAATGTGTCACAAAGCTTGTTGTTGTCCAATACCTAGAGAATACTGCAATTGAACTGAAATACTGTAGTTTCAAAGCATATTTTTGGAATCAAGTTTTTATGTTTTATGCAAGAATTGATAAAAGTTGCTCGTAAAATCAGAAAAAGTTGCAGAATAAAAATTAATGGAGACAGCTTAAAACATTGTGCTATTGAAACATAAAGTCTCTGTGTTTCAAAAGCTTTAAAGAATTGCAAAAACTTACCCTATCTCAGATCTATTGGTGAAGCTGCAATTTGATATGGTGCTTTGTTGTTTTTCTAGGCATAAAAATTGTCTTTTCATGGTTAATTTTGCCAGTGCAGCAGCCAGTAGCACAGCCAGGGGAAGGTTAAGCCTTCCCCATTAGCCTGTCGATGAAAATAGCACTTCTAAGACTGTTTCTTTTTTGCACTGAAATGGACTAAAAAGAGATAAAGAGATTTAAAGCATATTTTGAAACATATGTTCAAGAGGAGGGATATGATTTGTCAAAAATAAAACTAACAAATTAATAAAAAGTTAGGAAAATGGCCAAAATAAGCAATCAAATTTGATCGCTAGTGTAAAAATGCTGAAAATAGGTTTCATCAACAAATATACAGGGTGTCCGTAAAGTTACTATGCAGTGTTATATGTAATAGTTTTTGTTACTACATAGTTATATTTGTTTTTTTTACAAGTTTATTCAATCAAGCATGCCACGCAATCTAACTTTGGAAGAGCGCAAATTTATTTTGAAGCGATATTGGAAAACAGAAAATGCACAGGATGTAATTCGTGATTGGAATCATTATTTTAATACAGATCCTCCAACACGTTTGGCTATTTATAAACTTTGAGACAAATTTGATGATACTGGCTCAGTTGCCGATGCTCTGCGTTCTGGTCGGCCAAGTGTGTGCACTGAACAAAATTTGGCTACAGTTGCTGAGGCATATGGCAGAAGCCCAAAGAAATCACTTCGGCATGCTAGTACAGAAATTGGTATCAAACGAATCTCTCTACGTGAAATACTCACAAAACTCCAAATGAGACCATACATTCCAACCTTGATCATGACTTGTGCACCAAAGTTTGTCAGAGTGTGGTATCACGTTGTCGAGAATGTATTGGAGCTGAAGGCCTCCAATTTGAATATTTGTCATAGAAATTGTTTGCGTTGATTGTAACTTGTAAGACAGTATTATTCAATGAAACTGCATAGTATCTTGTAAGACTGTATAGTAACTTTAAGGACACCCTGTATTATACACTGAGGAATATTAGTTAATTTTATCTATTTATGGTAAAAAAAATCTATTTTAGTTTCATCAACTGGGATTGGGGGGCTATTCAATATTAGTTAATTACCAATCTTATCTCTCAAATATTTTTCCATCATTCCCCCTCCCCTAATTATTCTTCTTTATAAATTATAGACGAAATAGTTTACTCTGTGAGAGTTTTATTGAACTATAGGATTTTATGATGTAAACAAGAGAATTAAGTTTTAACATTAGCCACCTCCCACATAACCCATTTATGCAACCAGTTTAATTATGTATGCACTTCTAATTTCTATGTTACGCTTTTAAAGCATATATTTCTATTACAATAGCCCAAAAATTGAGTTATTAGCAAAAAAATGCAAAATTTTCAAATGCTGGGGGCGCTGCCCCATATCTCCGTGCCTCTGGCAGTGGGGGCTTTACCCCTAAAGCAACCCCCCATTGCAAATTTCTAGCGACGCGCCTGGCAGTAGCAGGCATTGTTGAATGCTAAACCTTGTTCTTGAAGGGCTTCTGGTTCACCCAAAAATTACTGTACCTCTTGAAAAAAACAAAAAAAACTGTAAATAATTTTAGTTGTATGGAAGGCATGCTGATATTGTGTAAAGTTACTTTAAATTTTTATACTATATGATGAATAAGTTGGTAAAAGGTGCTGGATATAGCTTTTTTTAGATGTTGAAATGTTGTAGATTTCTGGTAGATTCCATCTGTTACTGTATTTTGTGGGAGAGCGTTTTTGTTTAGACCTGCCTGCTTGGTCTTCTGCTCCTGTTTCTTGAAAGAAATAAGATAACAATGATGTAATCACCAAAAATGACCATAGAACTTTTCCCAAAGTGGAATTACTGTACTTTTGGAATCAAAATTTGGTCTATAACACAACTTTGCATCATGGTTTGTATATTTCTTGTAGGTTATTGTTTTATGGAGTTTTTGTTTTAGGCTTCAGTGGAGAGTTGTTAAAGATGAAGGAAAAAAGTTTAAATGATTGAGTTGCGGTCTTGCACAATTGCATGGAGGTATATGTTGTCGTTAAGCCGGTATTCACCAGTGAACATAATGTGGGTTGTGGCTTTTCGCAATTGGATGGAGGTATATGCTCCCATTAAAGCAATTTTGATCAGTGGATTAGTATTTTTATTGGACACTCTCTGACTCATTTTTGAATTGTTTTTTGTTTGCTGGAAGAAAATTGTTTGTTTTGGGATGCATGCAGACCCACCAAAATGCAGAGAGAACACTGATATAGTTGCTGGATGAGTGTGTCAAAAGTTTGTAGTTTGGTTACGTTACTTACTTGCTTTGCTGGATCTTGAAGGTTTGGTGAATGGTAGTTGGCCGTAGTTTGAATAAATTTTGGTTTTTGAGGTGCATCTGGAGGGCTATTTGTTAGGGATGTTGACTTTTGCTGTTAGGTAATTAACAGGGTTTGTTCGGTTAAGGAAAGTGTAAGCAGAATCAATGTTTCCTTTTAGGTTTTGGTAAGTCGGCGTGTGTCCAAAAAATCGGCGATTTTCCTCTAAACAATGAAAAACTCAATACTGAGTCGACGTGCGACCAATAAAAATGCTGAATTACTGATTATAATCGGCCTAATAGTTACATATAACAGAGTTCTTTTATATGCTTTTTAACATTGCTGCTGAGTTGCTTTCTCTGGCTAATGCATGTGGTGTTTTTAAAGCGTTTATTGATGGGGAGATGTGGTCGTTTGAAACTTCAAAGGTAAAAGGGCATTCAAGTCAAGTTTTTCATTCTTAACCAAAATGTTGTATGTCTAAAATTCATTCTCACCAAATTTCAAGTTTCTACGCCTTTCCGTTTTCAAGATCTTACACTTTGAAATTTGTTGTTTTCCAATTAGTTTAATGTTGCTATTTTAACAGTATTTCTATGCCACAAAATAAAGGGATTATTTTTTGTTTGAGCATAATAAAATGAAGATGAGGAATGGTGGCATTTTTTAAAAAATGTCTTCAAAGTCAATGTTGGATTTGAATTTAGGATTTGTGTTTGATTGAAGGTTAGGTTTAATCTTAGAGTTGGGGTTTGAGTTAATGTTCGTGGTAATAAAGATTTTAGACTTGTATATGTTTTCCGGTTACGAAACTGCTAGATAAGCATTGGCCGTAGCCTGGGAAATCCGTCTGTAGACCCCATTACGTAATTGTCGCTTATTTTTAGTTTGCACTAAACGGTTAGAAAAATTAGTATCAGCTAAAAGATATGAGCATGTGATGGACTTTTCACTTTTGGTCCGCTTCCAATTCGAATTCCTGTCTATGCTGAGATCCTTGTGATGACAAAACCAATTACTGAAACATATTTTGGTTTCATATTATGTTTTCAAGATAATGGTAATGTAAACAGTGTAATTTTTGGGTCCGCGACAACTGATCGCGAATCAAATAACACTAATTGGCTGAGAAGGCGATCATAAAAATATTTCATTATCCCTAAAGCCGTTATGCCCAAACCTTCACTTTGTGACAAAATTACTGTGACAAAACCGTTAGTTCCTGGTCAGTTTGTTCGCTGTCTGTTTGTCGCGGTCACTTGACTTGGCTCGTTAATTTTGACATATCTGCTCAGTCAAAAAATATTGAAGACAAAATATTATAAGCAAAAGTAACGTCATCATGTGGTTGTGGAAGTGGAAGCGAAGAAGGTGGAAGCAATTCACGAACTGGCACTTCCACATTGCTGATAGTGATGTGGTTCCTAATTTCAAAAAAAATTAGTGCTAGTAAAAATTACTTATTTTGTAATGTTTTGATTATTGGCAAATGGTGGGCTAACACTTCGAGGCAGTTCATTGCGAAAGAGATCATGATTACTGAACTGTAAACTGGCATTGCTCAATGTACAGCTTTCTTCATTAACAATATTGCAATAAATAAGCAACGAAATAAAACGCTTTCTTGTTGAATTGCTGATCCTTGTCAAGAGCCTGATTTTGTTTGTACATTACAGAAACTTTCAAAGCTGACAATTGAATCAGAAACGCCGAGTCATCACGTGGAAAAGCAAATGCAGCTTCTACCAGCAAAGAATCAAATGCATTTTCAAGCAAAGACATCAATTTAGTGCAGCTTCATAACAAGAATATTCTTTAAAGTTATGTGAAACTAGAAGATGTAACATCTTAAACTGACTTTGCTAAAGTGGTTATGTGGAACTAATAGTTACTGTATCGTTTATTATTGCTTGTTAAAAACGATTTAAGTCTATACTGTCCATAAGGTGAAAGCAGTCGATTTTTGGCGGTGGGCTCTGGAAACTTACTGCAGTGAAGTGACAATAGTACAATGAAACGGTGTATTGTTTACGATTTACATTATGGTTTAGGAGTAGTATTACTACTCTGATATCATTTTTATTTCGTTTGTTGAAACTGCCTGTCCTTTTCCTGTAGTTAAGAGCGTTTGTAGAATAGAATGTTGCTCTACGGAATCTCAGCAAACTAATTTAGAACCCGGAAAAAAAGGCTATTTTCAAGTAATTTTAGGAGTTGGTACTCTATAACTGCACAAACGACCACAGCTAATTTGATACCCAACTATCCACTAGTCGTGTTTTATAAATCCTCTGTGAGGGCGGCTCTCCTTTTCTGCTCCGAAACAAGCACGTAAAAAGTATTTGTCGCATGCTTTTCGTTTTAGACCTTGGCATTGTATAAGTTATAGATTGTGCATCTATGTCGGGCTTCTTAGTAAAAAGAAGTATTTTTTCATGACGGTTGGTTAACGGATAGCATTACAAAGTCTTTTCAGTGATAATGTAAAGTTCAGTTTTTGTAAATGACGTAGTGTTTCACTGCAGTAGCCTACACTGTGTTATCGTTTAAGATGTCCACTTTCTGAGTTAATTGGGAAATCTGACGCTCCTACATGAAAAGGCGATTTTGCCCATCTGAAAAAAACATCCTACCAGGGCTAAGTGTTCAGCCTATTTTAGCAAAAAGATGACAGTGGTGTGCCTTTAAGACTCTGCTTTCTTTGGTCGACAAAGTTCGAGTTCAAGTTTGGCAAAAATATTTAGTTCGACTTCGTGCTGGTGCTCATTGCAAACAAAAAGATACAACTATTTCGCTTGTTCAGTAGGTTTACAACTGTATAGTATTTCAGCTGTTCCTAACGCGGAAATTTTACGTGTAATGGCAGTGTTTGGTGTTTGTTTGGAAAGGAATGATGCATTTGTCGCAAAAAATTCAAAGATGTTTAAATTACCTTTTCCATATTACTGTACCTTCTGACTAATACTACTACGATTTTCGGAAACTGTTATGTTTAATATTTTGGTAAAAGTAAAGCATACGCATGAATTTATCAACTACAATAAACAACTGTGCTTTTCTGTCACAAGTAGGTTGTATGTACCATTAGACGTAGCCAGGATTTTTTATTGAGGGGGGGCACAAACCGCAAATCACTTGTAATGACGTTATCATAAATTTTCGAAAGAGAAACTTTTTATGGGAGAAAGATGTAAAATGAAAGATCAGAAGCCGTGGCCTGGTTCTTCATGTAACCAGGATTTTGCTCACAGGAGAGGGCTTGAACCAAAAGTTAAAATGTCTGAACTGGGAGACGCGTTGAGTAAACTAAAGTTAGTGAAACGTATCGCAGACTAGGGTTTGGGAACTCCGCCCCAGCCGTTGCGGGATTTTTTGTAAAAAATAGCTATTTTAATGCCGTTAAATCACGTTTTGCACGTTTTTCGAGCCATTTGAAGAACTAAAGTTTTAATATTTGAAAGCCAATTGAAAAAATGAGATTGTTTAATTTTCCTTTAAAATCTTGCATTTAAGGATTAAATTTTGTGAGTGATTTGGCCCAGGTGGGAGGAAGTAAAGCACACTGCCCCGTGTAATATTTTAGCAGTAACGGATAGTTTGCGCGCCCACTAAAGGATGGTAGTTTTGAGTACCAATGGCCATAAGATGTAGAAAAGTAACGTTAACTGTACAGTAGAATATAAATTCTTTTTCACTTCTAATTTTGAAAGCTATCAACTACATACCTGTTAATGTTAAATTTAAGTTAAAAATGTGCCATCTTTTTCATTTTCGGTTCTTAAGTGAGCTTCATGGACTACGG
The DNA here is from genome assembly GCA_963965965.1 of Trididemnum nubilum. Lineage (NCBI taxonomy): Eukaryota > Metazoa > Chordata > Ascidiacea > Aplousobranchia > Didemnidae > Trididemnum > Trididemnum nubilum. The sequence continues at coordinate 5,532,901 of OZ014476.1, forward strand.
ATCTTGTTGCAAGATGTTCAATGCAGCACAGCGGTCATTTAAGAGTTGGGAAGCCTAATTTAGCTGACGAGAGATAAACAGTAGCTGTACAAAGCTGCTACACTTTGTGAGCGGGCTATCTTGATAGACATGTGGTGCAGTTCATAGCGTCGTTTGTTTACGTTTTCACTTCTGTTAGAGGCAGAAATGGAGTCCTCGAGGGCGTCCTTAGCCTTTAAAATACATTTTGAAGTCTTTGGCCTTGAAGCCCACAAGTCCTCGAAAATGTCCTATCCTCGGCTCGAGGACAGCACTTTTTTTGTTTCGTTAAAAATGAGCCATGGACATGACCTTTTTTTTGCTTTGCGTGGGAAATCGGCAAAAACCTCGCGGAAAATTTGGAAAGAATTTTTTTATGGAGGTCGCCTGAAAAAAATTTTGGGAAACTTTTTTTGGGGGGGGGAGAACGCTTGCGCCTTGTGTTCTTGGCCTCGAGAAGTCTGTCCTTAGCCTTGGCCTCGAAGGTTGCGTCCTCGACTCCACCTCTGTAAAATAAGGTTTGGGCACCTCTTTATACACCTTTAATTAAGTGGTTCTTATTTCTTCAATAAAACCGATTTCGAGCCGTAGGCCTATCTGTTTGGACGGGCTTGGCTGTTGATGAATCAGATATTCAGTTCATGGTTTTTGAATTTTTGCATGTTCCACTTAAGTGATATCGAACATCGCTTTCTTTATTGTTTCAAAAAATATTGCAAAATAAGCATTGCGATGTTCGATTATCGCGGTCCTAGTTTTGCAAGAAATTTTAATTAAACCTTTTTTGATGTCACAAAATTTCAAACGCAGGGTTGCCCAATGGTACGGAGCCAAACGCACTAAATCGATTTTCGCAAGAAAGGAAAGTAGTAAAACAAGGTTTGGGGCACCTCTTTATTACCTTTGTAGTAGTTCTCATTTCTTCAATAAAACCAATCTAGAGCAGTATCTCTTAATGCAATTGGGTTGTTGTTTCAAAGTGCACTTAAGGTCTATTGTTCAATGAAGTTAGGCACTGTCGCGAAGTCCCCAGATATCGCTTGCGATGTCACATTCTAGTTTGTTATACGCTTTCTTTTCTGTTTGTTTTTTTTTATACTTTTTTTATTTTCTAATTCATTTTGAAAAAGCACTTTGCTTTATTTGCACCATTGCAGTATTTTGCCACGTTCAATCAGAAATTACTACTGAAACAAAAGTAAATAAAATGCAAACGTTTTTGTGGGACTGTATGCCTGACTCACAGTAATTTACTTTGTTTACAAATATAAACACACAGTTAATTTTTTCTATATAACCATTATTCAATTAGCTATTATAATTTAGTATTAAAATTTAATCACAAGCAATACAAGCAAAATACTGTAAAACCGATTTCTTGAGAGGATTCGATTAATTTCTTTAAACCATTGTCAATCTAAAAGATAAAAATAAAATCCTTGCTGACTCTTCACGGACAATCGTAGACTCAACGCGTAAAATTGAATTTCGTGATCAACGTGTACTAAAATTACTACAGCAAAATGCAGTAAGTGTAATTCTGGTACAGTATTTGTAGTAACTGTTGTTCTTATTCCAGCAATAAACAGAATGAAAAGAAATTAAAACAAGTCTTTTTTAGCCCACTGCGTCAGGTTTAAATGTCTTGAAAGTAATAAGAAGTCACTTGAAACACCACCTGAGTAGTAGTCGGAGGAGAGAAAAAAAGAAGGCTGCTAGCAAGGTCGCGACCAAATTTTATCGTAGTGGTATCAAAAACAAACTCAACTTTATCCTTCTGCAAAGGCACGATCACGACTCGAAACTAAATGAGGTATACTTTTATTTAAACGGAAGCAAATAAAAAACGAAAGTTATTTTTGAATCGTTTGCAGAAGTGACCCTTGTGATGAAACAATACACTGCACGCAGCCCTGAGACTGTGAATTATTTAATGCAGAAGAGAAAGAGGAATACAAGAAATTTTCTTGTCCACCTGATCAATTGGAATGTTGTGGCCTTGGAAAATGTTTGCCATACTTCGATAACAAATGCCCACGTAATGGCAGTGAAAATAATTTGACCCGCACAGAAGATGGGTATACTTGTTTTAATGAGGATTGTAAGCAAACTGATCACAATTCTTGAAATATGAAAATTAGCTAACTGGTCAGTTGAAAATTAGCTAACATGCAGTTACTCGTTTGTTTCTGAAGCGGGAGGTCTAAAGTTCAAATCTCAGGCTGATCGAATAGGACACAATGTTGCCAACGTTTTGCAACCGCTGCAATATTTCTTTGAAAATAACTGTGTTGCCCGGGCGTTATGGCGCCGAAATGGGCTCAGCAAACTCCATATACGCTTCGGCTTAATACAGCAAGTACAAAAAAAGATTTTGATTTAAAAATCAGATGACATATGTGCATTTTTTAGCCATAAGACAATAGTCCCCATACTACAGTATATACTGTAATTTACCATGTGCAATACGATTAAGTAACTGGAGGAAATCGTTGAATCGAACAAAAACCTTAAGCATGTATTTCTAAGTGCAAAAGTGAGCGTGAGGGCTTTGGTCAAAGGAAATTCGCTACCGTCTAAGAGCTGGATTTTGAGAAAAAATAGCCATAAAAATGCATACAATTTTCTTGCTCTCCGTACCTCTGTCTGCGAAACGCAGATAAACGTTAAGCTTTGGTTTTAAGCTCTCCTTTTAGTGGAGCGTTTGCTGCTGCTAAGTCAGCAGTAGTTGTAACTTATATTCAACTGTTGTTGCACAATCAGTTTACAGGTAGTTCAGACTGAGATTGCGACAAATACTAATATTGTTATTTGCATAATGCATTTTAACGCATAAATGGATGGGTAAGGAAAGGCGTAATATGTGCTGAGCCTCCCCATTTAATTTGCATAGGACCTTTGGAAACCTTTTTCTGATGCCACCATCATTCCAAATAGTACGCTGTTGCAAGTTGTCAGTGTTGTCACGCCTCCACTAACTTCATGCACCATTCCAATTGACACGGTAGTAGCATTTTATGTACCAGTGACTAAAATGGGGATTATTGTAGTTCAAAAAAATTTTTTTTCGATATGTTTTACTCCAAGAGGCTTAAATGGTGTGTTTTGGAGCGAAAATAACCCATGTAAATTTTTTTGATTCTAATGAACATTTAGGGGTTGCACACCCTCCACATTCTAAGCGCGCCCCCCTAAATCAAAAAACTGCCATATTTTATTAACCACGTGAGATAGAAACTTCAAATAAAAACTAAAAGATGTTGAAGACGTGATTTCCCATAAGTGTTAAATGCATTTTATTATGCTATCTGATCAAATTTTTGAGATAAACTAAAAAACTATTTTCGTTTGAAATTTTGGTTAAATGTCAATATTCAACTAAAATTTTGAGCAAAAACAGTTTTTTAAATTTATCTTGAAAATTCAAACAGATACCATAATAAAATGTATTAAACACTTATGGGAAATCATACATTTTTGGTTTTCGTTTGAAGTTTCTATCTCAAATGGTTAACGAGATATGGCAGTTTTGCGATTTAGGAAGCGCGCTTAAAATGTGGTAGAGGAGGGGTGCGCGACCCCTAATGTTAATTAAAATCAAAAAAATTTACATGAGTTATTTTTGCATCGAAACACATCATTTAAGCTCCTTGAAGTAAAACATAACGAAAAAAAAATTTTTTTTGACTCACCCTAATATGCAGTAGCGTAGCCAGGGGAGGGCTATAGCCTTCCCCCCCATTGGCATGCCGACCAAAATGCAGAATAAGAAAAATACCACGTTTTTAGCACTTTTGAGACTGTTTTATGTTGTGGAATCGATTCAAATAGTGATTTAAATCATCTTTTGAAACATATATTCAGGGGAGGGGACTAATTTGTCAAAAATAAAACTCACAAAAACATGAAAACTTTGAAAAATGGTCAAAAATAAGCAATCAAATTTGATCGCTAGTGTAAAAATGCTAAACATAGGTATCACCAATAAACATACTATAAACTTCGAAGTAGAGGGGGGGTCGGCTATTCAGTATTAGTTAATGAGCAATCATTTCTCTCAAATCTCTTTTCATTAGCTCCCCCCCAATTGTTTTTCTCTATAAACTGTATACAAAATAAATTACTCCATGTGAGTTTTGTTGAACTATACGATTTTATGATTTTCCAGCATCTAAATACGAGAACTAAAATTTTACCATTAGCCACCTCCCAAATAGCCCATTTATGCAATCAGTTTAATATTGCTTGCACTGCCAATTTCTAAATCACGTTTCAAAAGCATTATTTTTTTATCAAAAAAGCCCTATAATTAAGGTATTTTTGCAAAAAATGCAAAATTTTCGAGCGCTGGGGGCTCCGCTCCCAGACCCCCGTGCCTCCGGCGGCTTTATCAGATACATTGTACATAAAATTAGATGCACGAAATTTTTAATCAGGTACATTGAACAGCGAACAAAAACCTTCTGTAAAGAACCGGTCGATTGGACCGATCTGAAACCGGTTGACTGGCCGGTCGACCGGCGTAGATTTTGAAATTTACCGGTCGAATCGGGTCGAGAAAATCCTGACCGGTTCCATTTCTGCCACGGAGAACTTAAAAACAAATTGATTAGCAGCGGAGTTACCACCGAGTAGTAAAAGTGTGGTAGGACCGTTTAAGCCGTCAATTTACCACCTGACTTTTTTTTTTCATCCTGTTCGACAAGGATGACAGTACTATACGGTACGTCTCAATTTTTGCTAAAAAGTACGGTACGCTGGTACCTTAAGCCTTTTTTGTTATGGTACGGTACGTTGGTACGCTGTTTGAATTTGCCTACAGAACGTTTTTTGTGCAACGTGAGGCCGTCAATGAAGATTCGTGCGACCGTGCCCGACGTGCTTATAGTCTATAGGCTATTCTCAAATAATCGTTTACAGCCTCTTCATTAGTCGTCACAGTTGTATTATGGTGTCACAAGTCGCAATCACAAGTATGGCAAATTGTGATGTCATAACTATTGACTATAAATGCTAGGAGCCTAGGACTATCAAGGCATGTCATATATTGAAGAAAAATTTGAACGGAAACAACTGCGACACTTTAGCTGAATACGCTATGGTTTCAAAATCCCTGTCTTTTTGCACATTGCGCCGGTTTTTTTGTATTATTGAGGAGAAAAGTACTAATTTATTGCATTGCAATAACGCCTCGTGTGAATGGCGACATGTATACAGGTTTTCGATACATTAAAATCAATTTGACTTACTAAACAAAATTAATGCAGGTATCTTTGCTGTACAAAATACAAGAAAATACAAATATCATTGTGTTAGTACTAGTGCGTAGCCTATTCGTTGTCTTTGTTTTTAATAAAACTGAATTTTCGCAAACAAATTGTCATTTTTTTATCACTAAACGTAAAGAATTCCTGAAGCATAAACAATCACCTCTAGATGTTAAATTATTTTTTTGTTCTATAGGATTTTGACGGCCTTAATAGTAGGTATTTGTTCATTTTCTTTGAAGACTAACAGATCCCTGCATAAATTGGGCCAAGCTGGTTTTTCAGCTGCCATGTATGCCTATACGAAAACAAAACTACTGTATCTCTTCTTCGGCACATACTGTTAACCCTAACTGCCACAATTTCCTCAGTTGAAATCATCGGGATTAGAGAACAACTGAGATCAGAGTAGCATAAATGCACGCTCAAGGACAATTACTCTTTTCAATACCTTGATTGAGGTTCCATTCTCGTAGCTTACTTCTGATTTTAGTGGCATTCCTCGTATGTCGATGGTTCTTGAGCAAACACTAACTCGTAACGTACGTTTTTTGTAACTTCACACATGTTATACAGTAGCAGGCGCGTAGCCAGGGTTTGAAAGGGAGGTGGGCTTGTTTGAAAGAGTAAGACAACTGTAGGAGACCTTGACCTGAATTTTTATTGCTCTTGAATCAGATTCACAAGGTTTATCCGAAATTGAGACGGATTTTTCGGCCGAAATCGGAAATTCAGACGCTTTTTCCGCCCAAAAACAAGTGATCTCCAAAAAAAAAAAAGAAAAGATCTTCACTGAAATTGAGACGGATTTTTCGGCCTAAATCGGAAAATCACACGATTCTTCCGGCCGAATCACGGCAACGACTTCACAACTTCGGCACCCAAATCCCTTCGGGGGGGGGGGGGGGGGGGGCTGTTTTCAGTTTTTCAGCAAAATTGGCCTCAAAAGCTCCAAAAACATGCGATTTTGCATACTTTACAGGCCAATGGGGGCTCGATCCCCCCCTGGCTACGCTACTGTACAGTAGCTTGCTGCTTTACATCTGTGTACTGTAGGTTAATTTGCCAACACTCCAAAATGTGGAAGGATAATTTAGGTGCAGTGGTGGGTTTATTTGATTTTTCCCCTGCTTCACCGTAGACTTGCAAGCAACTTCCGAGAAATTACTTGGATTCTAAGGTTCTGCAGGGGAAGTTGAGGTGGTGTTTAGTTTCACAACCGACCATGCCCCTTTTGCTGTACCCTCAGCTTCTGAGATCGATTTCTCTAGCAAGCGAACCTTCTCAATTTGAGGGCTCAGATTGGATGTTTTTTTTTTTCGACATCTGGGCTTGAAGGCGCACATGGCCGAGTTTGATCTTTGTTGGCATTGTCACTCAAGAACTCGCTGATTCTTGGTTGTGACCTTGCCGTTTCTTCTGAATTTAGGGGTATGATTTGTGTTACTTTTCTTGATCTAATGGCATTAGACATAATCATAGGTTTTCTTTAAACTGGAAAAATTTCCAAAGGCCAGATTATCCAAAGTAGCAGGAGGCTACTAACTGCCATTTCCGCCGATGATGACACACCATCACCGAAAATGACAGGCTTGTCACTGCAGCACTGGCCTCGGCGGAGCCCCCCAACACAGCTGTAGACTCCTACCCAAATGCCATCTGGAACTACAGGTGCACGGGAATTTTCACAAGCTGATGGACACGAAGTCCTATGTTGGCTAGACTAGGACCAGTATCCTTTCTATCTTGTGGCCGCGACACGGCAGTACGTTGTATCCGCTGTACCCTGTACTCGCATTGACATTCCGCCTCAATATTGGCCAACCACCACTGGTTTCCATATTAGCCTGCAGCCTTCTGTTGGCTTTTGAATCAGCGGTCTGAAAATTAGAAGGCAGGACTTTGTAGTATCTGGTCTTTGCTTGTGCTATATTAACTGGTTGCTAATTCCTGAACTCTGTAACATCGCCCATTTTCATCGGCCGGTTGCCATTGCCTCAATTTGCCGCTGTTTCCACCCGACACCACGTGGAGGTCTGAAGTTGGACTTTGTCAGGTGTGTCCCAGCATTTGAATTAGTCACAAACGAAACAATTGTTTTGGTCATAAGATCATAATATTGCGTTTACGCTAGTTGATCGTCAGTTGAATGAAAGAATTAACCGCACGTAAGGAAGGAACATTTGCTGACGACAATGAAAGCTCTTCAATAAAATTAAACTTTCGACTCTCGATCGGCTAACAAGGACCAAATTTCTGAAACCAATTATGAACTGTAAAATTCGTATAGGCTAGGAAAAATTTGATTGATAAACGGTACCAGCAAAATCCAAAGCATAACTATTTTGTTAAGTCGTAGAGCTTAGTCAATTTCTTGACCGAGCTACCGCCAAGCAAAACAGTCGTGCGGGGAAAAAATAATTCTGTGTAGTAAAAAGAATTTTGAGGGTGAAATAACCCTACATGCAATGCTCAGGATAGCGCTATTTCGGTCAATAGGCTGCCAAACCTCGTCAGCTGAGCTGGCATGGATCGAAATGAGTAAAAAAAATTTTTTTCACCATTTATAGATTTTCTGGTAGCTGGAAACAGAAGTCGAAAAAAAGAAGACCGAAAAAAAAGCAAAAAATAGACAAAGCCAACTATAAACTCCGAAGTCAAAATTATCGTTTCGCCAGCAACCAAAATGCAAAATAATGAAGCGTTGAAATCGGCTATGAGTTTAATGAGCGGAAAAAATAAAAATTATGCAAATTAGTTGTTAAAACCGGCCATAAGTTTTGAGCTACAAAAATTTTTTTAAAGCAAAGTTGTGCTTAAAAAATGGAAGACTTTCGCAAAGTACCAAGATACCAATTATCAACTAATACCAAAAAATTGCTCGAAAAACGAGTACGTTTTCATTAAAAGAGTAAAAGGATTTCTTTATATAAATTAAAATAATTCTTTTAAATACTGTACTTCAAGCAATTAATTTCGGACAGTGATTAACTTATTAGTTCTTGACGTACAGTGTGTTGCATCTCTTATTCTTGCTTGTACCATTTGTATTGTGGTTTGTTTTTTTATGTTATTCTATTTTTCTGTTATTTTATTAATTGATAATTTAATGCACCATTTAATTGAACAAGTAAAGATCTCTGGTCGGGTCAAAGTAAAGACTACAAAATTTTTTCTTCACAGCTTTCCTGCTTGACGTTCGGCAATTAAACGGACAGTATGAAGCCTCCACTGAGTGTGGCAGACAGGTGGGCAGGTGGCAGCTTGACTCGAAGACCGAAAGGTCTGTTTGCCGTCTGCTGACCAAGGCAACTTGGTGAAAAAATGTGATGACAATTACACTCACAAATATACAGTAGTATGAAAAGGACGTTAAGAGCTGCAGACGACCAAATAGACCGACGCAATAGCCTCAAGACCCCACCCAATGACCCCTAATTGCAAAAATAAAATGCTCATTAAAGAGTATCATTTTTTTATGCGAAAGTTTTTGCGGGCCCTTTTGCAGTGCGACAGTATAATAACAAACAGATTTTTTAATATGTTTCTACGAGCTATATTTTTTTTAAACCGATCAGTGGACGAGTGGATAGAGCGTTTGCCACTGAAACCGTAGAGTCTGTTTCGATTCCCGTTCGGGGGCAATAAAAGGGACAGTGTGTAGACAGGTGGGCAAGTGGCAGCTTGACTCGAAAACCAAAAGGTCACTTTGCTGTCTCCTGGCTAAGACAACTCGGAGAATAAAATCTAATTACGATTATTGTACAATAATGCTTTTGAAGAGCTTTTTATTATTGTCACTAATTTCCAAATAATTTCATTTATTCAAAAAAATATACAATTTTGTGCAAAACGTTGATTAACGGCATTTATTTTGGTAGAAAATTGCAAAGATTGCCCAAGAAGTCGAGTCTATTCGCATTCAGACCACATCTTCTGGCTTTGCCTTTAGATCCTGGCTATGATGAACATAAGTTTTTTCCCTTTGTAAATATATGCAAATCACATACGTCTTTTTCACTTCGGTAACATTTGTTGAGGGCTCCCAAAAACTTTGTGCCCTAGGCTTCTGATGCCGTAAAACGGCCCTGATTTCGTTTTGACCAGCCAAGTACAAGGTGTTTCAAAATTAAATACCTCTCTCAGCATAAACTAAAATACAAAAGTAGTAATATTGCAGATTTAGACCCGGCTTTTATTTAAGTTTTGAACAAAATTGTTAATATTTTGCGGGGCCTATACCTGTCTGACTCATAACCTGCATTCTCGAACCGGAGCGGTTCCTATTTGAAAAATCGGTTGTTGTTTTAGCATATTTGCACAGATATCTTTCTCTCTCGGCTCGAACGAATTGGTTGCCAAGTACCAGGATAGAAAATCGGCTGCAGATCTTGTTCTTGTCAAATTTGAATAACTCCACTGAGTTCAATCCTAATACTTTACGAAAAGGGCAAAAATTAAACTCTTTTCTTTGGCATTTCCGCTATTTATTGACGTAGGTCGTCAAAAATAACTTGGTAAGCATTGCAGCGACTTGTACGCCTTTCACACGATTCTTTGAGACAAATATCCATGCTTTTGTCTTTGTCAAAATTTAGGTCGAATAATGTTAAAAAAGCGCAGTACTTTTTTCTTTTGAATAATGCAAACAGTAGACCTACGTGCTGGCAACATAACATTACTTTACTTTATCACGTCATTGCTTTAAGAACATAATTCACGGCGAATCTAATTTGGATTGAGTCGCAATCAAGTTTGCACTAGTGTGAAAGCAGCATAAAGCCAATACGATTCACAAGACTTATAGTGACAAATACACGTCAGTGCAATTTTTTTCAAAACTAAAGTAAATATGCTCAGATTAGTAAGTTCAGGGGGCACATGACAGACATTTCCTCGTTCGCTTTAATAACGAGTTTTTTTTTAAGAGGCGCTAACGAACGAAATACTCGCTAAACGTAAGAGGTCATTTTTGCACGTGTATGTAAAGCCTTGCGAAATTCGTTACGTCATTCTTTCTCGCTAAATTTCTTCGAGCGATTGCGGAAAGCAGTTCGAGTAAAAAAACATCACATTTTCCTCGCCAACTTAAACAGGATCTTGAAGCACTCTTTAAGCGTGCGAGAAATCTTTTTGGTTCAGAAATTTAATGGCGAAATGTTGAAAACTTCTAACTATAGCGAATTTTTGCTGAAAATTAATTCAAATTGTCGCCATGTTTGCTATTAGACTGCTAAAAAAAAGCGAATTGCATTGAGAACCATTTGCTGTTTCGATTGATAAAGAAATGCTAAGTAGTGCAAGTTGACAAAAACAGTAACACACTCCTTTTATAAGAACGATTTTCTAAAACACGAGGCTCATTTTTGCTCAAAATTTAAGAACAATTTAAAAACACTGCCAGCCTCGGCAGCAAAACAAACCAAAAAAAAAAAAAATTCAAACTAATCAAAGAAACTAAAATTCGTGCTGATCCAAAACGATAAAATTTCAGTGATATTCTTGTGTTTGCAAGCAAAATTGCTACTATTCAAGGTTATAAAGCTCTGTTGCTCTGCGCAAGCAATTGAGAAAGTTTTTCGGCAGTTATTCAACTTGAAAAAAGCTTGCTTTTTTGCTTTTGCAATTTTGCGATGCTGCAAAAGCAAGAAAAAAGCCTTCACTTAAGTCTTAAGCAGACAGAGCTATAGGAATTAAACAGTGTTTCAAACATGCCCGCTGAAATTGACTTCGATGCTCTCAAAATTTTCACAAAATCAAGAACAAATGAGACTGAATATCGGCAAAAAATCAAAAACAGCCAGTCTCAACTCAAGATTTACTGGCTCTAAAAAGGAAGTGTGCTTCGACTAGCTCACTTTTGAAAAATTTTGAAACCTTAAGACCTAAAGTTACTCTTAACATATGAGTTTACCCACCAACAACCTCAAAGGCGCTTTACTTCATTTAAAAAATTATAGTATGGAAAAAGTTGTTCTTATTTTACATTGATCCAAAAATATAATTCAATTCTGTCGTTTATTTACTAATTGTTATCAGTTAAAGAATTTGCTTGCGTAGAATAATCACGCATAGCTTAAAGTATCTTTTTCCATAACAATGCAGTACTACATACGCTTGAACGCATTATTTTGAAGTAGAAATGCATCTGACGTCACAATGAGATATTTATTACGTACTAACACAAGTTACAAACATCTCGCAAAGAAATTCGAGCGAGCCGTTTTGACGTGTGTTGGGCGAGACGGCTCAGAAATGGCAGTTAGTCTACGAAGATTTTTTGCTCGTTAGTGCTTCTTAGCGAGCGAGAATGGCCTTTACGAGCTCGCTAGCACGTTCTGTCATGTCGCCCCAGATTCGTAAAATTGCTATCCGGTTTTTTTCTACTGAATCAATGTATTCATATATCTGATAAAGAGTAGATGAAACGTCGAAAATATCTTTATTTTGCTTTTTGCTTTCGAAAAGTCTTACTCACGCTATTATTGCCTTCTCCAAATCAAAACCAATCAATATTTTGCTACGCTTGCAGTATTACGGCCAAAGCGTGTAACGAGTAGCGGGACCCATTTGTGTGTCATTGCGCCAGCAAGAAACACAGATCAATCGAAGATATGTCGCAGCGGTGGCGATTCGTAGGCAACTCTGCGTCCAATTAGACCTGCCCGAGATTCCAATTGCTTCAGAGACGAACGTACGTGTTACGTCTCGACCAACTCCCATTTTTGAAAAACTCCATCGAAGCTTAACATCCAGATTTCTTGCTGCAGTAATCGGTGTCGAAACCCAACAGTCAAACCGAAGTTGCACCATTATCGGAGATTAAAGCTCCTAATAAAACCCTGAAGTAACTGAATCAACAAAATATTAAGTAACTGAATCAAACATTCAATTACCAAATTTCAGGTAATTGTTTCTTCTACCATGAATCGTCTCCCTGAAATCGTCATTTGATACCTCTTCGACCTAAGCTCGTTTCTCTTTATAACCTCACGAGAATCACATATTTTGCATGACCGATTTTGAGAAACTGTTGTGCAGAAGTACATACTACGCCTTTTAGCAAAATCAACGTGAACTCTCGACTCTGTTTTAGGTTCTGTTTAACTTGCTTTTAAAGTTATTTTTTTCGGTTTTCAAAGTTTTTGCGTTTATTTGTTTTTTTTTTTCTTTCAAGGTTAGAGGCAGCGACGATCATAATTTGCAATTGCAATTTTTGTTTGCAAATGTAATTGAAGAACATGTATTATAATAACCGCACTTGTATTTCAATTCACGTCATTTTGTTTCTATTCTGTTTTTCGTACTACTAAACCTGCTGGAGTTGTAAAATAGTTAGGTGGTATTTGTACTAAGCTTCTTTGGACAAAAGTTGAATGCTACTGCTTATACCATTCTATGCTGATAGCACACCGTTAGTTTTAAAAATAGGTTAATGCGGAGAGTGTTCCCAGGTCGAAAGGACCTATTGACTGGGCAGCATTAGGTCTGGAGCGTAGGCATAGCCAGGATTTGTTGTTGGGGGGAAGGGGCAAAACACTATTCACATGCAATAACGTCATCGGAAATATTCGAAAGAGTGACTTTTTGTGAGACTAAGATATCGTAGAATAGAAGATCAAAAACCGTGGCCTGGTTTAGCACTTAACCAGTATTTTGCTGTAAGGAGAGGGCTTAAACCAAAAGTTAAGTGAAATCGTCTAAATTGGGAGATGTGATGATTAAAGTGCTGCTCCTCAAACGGATCACAAACGGGGATCTGGGAGCAGAGCCCCAGCGACCGAAGGCTATGGGGGTCTGGGGGCTAAGCCCCCAGCCGCTTTGCGACTTTTGTAATTAAAAGAAAAGCTATTTTAATGCCATTGGATCACATTTCGCAGGTGTTCAGATCCATTTGAAAGAATTATATTTTTATCAACTGAAAGCCAATTAAAAAAGTTAATTTGTTCAATCCTCTTTTTACTTACATTAGTGATTTGGCCCAGGTAGGGAAAAATAAGATATATTTTAACAGTGAATAATGAACCACTCAAAGGGATCGCAAACGGGAGTGTGGAGGCTTCGCCCCCAGCCCGTGGGCGATTTTCCTTAGAGACTTTTGTTTTCATGAAAACAACCAGTTATAGGCGTAGCCAGGATTTTTGATTGGGGGGGGCCCAAATCACATGCAATGACGTCATCGGAAACTTCAAAAGAAAAATATTTTGTGGCGGCAAAGATATCGTAGAATGGAAGATCAGAAGCCTTGGCCTGGTGTTGGGACGTAACTAGGAACTCGTCCTCGGGGAAGGGGTAGGGCTTAAACCAATAGCTGAAATGTGAAAATGTCTAAATTGGGAGACGTGTTGAATTTGACAAGGGTCTAAGGGCGGAGCCCCCAGCCGCTGGGCGATTTTTCGTAATTTAAAAATGGATTAATTACATTTCGCACGTATTTAGATCCTCATTTAAAAGTACTAGATTTTTAACATTTGAAAGCCAATTGAAAAAATTAAGTTGTTCAGTTCTTCTTTTGCGTGCAATTTAAGTCCAAAACACGTTTAAAATCTTGCATTTTGGGGTTAAACTTTGTAAGTGACTTGGTCCAGGTAGGGGGAAGTAAAGAACATTCCCTCCTGCGATATTTTAGCAGTAAGCAACAATCCACTTGAAAGTTTTCCTTAGAGATTATTGTTTTTTGTGATGAAAACAACCAGTAATAGGAGTACATGTACGGCCAGGGGACCCAGGCCCCCTCAATTCAAAAATTTGTTCAATGAGCATTTTCCTTACTGTGGCTAATTTTTTTCAAAAGTATTTTGTCGCATAAAAACTGGCGAGGTGGAGGTGAAATGTTATTGAAAAATCTACAATAGAAGGTTACGCACACTAACCACCAGAGATGGGCACGCGCTACTTCAAAAGTAGCGCCGCTCCCGCTACCGCTACTTGCCCTAAAAAGTAGCGTCGCTACCGCTACCCGCTACTCGTCTTCAAAAGTAGCGCGCTACCGCTACCGCTACTTTACCACGAAAGTAGCGGCGCTACCGGCTACCGCTACCGCTACCCGCTACTTTGAACAACGTGTAAATTTATTTTCGCAGTTACTTATGAATAATTGGGTATATAATGGGATAATTAAGAAGATAAATTAGGTCATCATAGACTGTCTTTTGAAAAGCGTTCCTGAAAAACTATATGTTTTTTGAAATCAGAATATTTTGGGTTTGGGCTGAGTGTTTTTATATTTTTACGTCCGGTACTTTCAACCTCATCTGCTCTCAACCCTGGTTGGAATATAAAGTGACGTAATATTAAATTAGATATAAAGTGGCATATCTATTTTTGTTTATTTAAAAGTTAACTTTTGTTTTAAAGTAGATCATTATTATTAATAACCGATCAGTGGTGGAGTAGATAGAGCGTAGGCTATGCTACTGAAGCGTTAGACTCGAGTTCGATTCCCAATCGGGTCAAACCAAAGACTATTAAACGTGGTATTCACAGCTTCCCTGCTTGACGTTCAGCAATTAAAGGGACAGTATAAAACCTACGCCAAGTGTGGTAAAACATAAGCAATACACTGAAAACAATTTAATGAAATATGCGCTGCGCTATGGCGACGCGTTTCGACCTTGCTCAAGTCTCATCAGGCGGCAATTACACAATATATACATCACATAAAACATAATATACACATTGTGCGATTGAGTTAAAATTCAGGTAGAAAATTACTACAGTATACGTAGGTGGCAGCTTGACTCGAAGACCGAAAGGTCCCTTTGCTATCTCCAGGCCGAAGCAACTAGATGAATAAAATGTAATCACAGTTAAGCCTATACTGTAAGAAAAATCATTAAAATCAGCTATGGCAATATAGGAAAGATCAAGAGAACGCCATTGATTATCTGCAAATGAGTTGAATCAGATAATGCTTTATAAATTTTTTTTTTTTCTGCTAAGGCTAGCGTTGCTCCAAATTTTTTTTTTTAATTTTGAGCAAAACAGAGTTTCGTGCTTTTTGTAAAAGTAATATTGTTCTTTCAAAAAAAAGTATCCCATAAATTATTAACGACATTTTTGTGATCAAAAATAGAGCGCTTATATTCTTAAGATCAGTAGTTCTCAAACCTTTTTTCAAAGCGATCCAAAGTTATTGAAAAAGTCAAGTGTGTGACATTAAACGAGCCATTTTTGCAGAAAGTGAGGTAAAGACCAAAAAAAAAAAAAAGGTTTTCATTTCGGGAATCCACATGTTTCAGCGGGTTTGCTGAGTCATTTTTTATTAATACTTTATGGTTTTATTCATATTTCAACCTTTATGGATGTCTACAAAAAGAAACCAAGCAACCCAAAAGAATTTTCAGGCGACCCAACTTTGGGTCGAAGCCCGTAGGTTGAGAACCATGGATTTAGATTGCTCAAATTACAGCTATGCTTCGAAATTTTTCGTTAATTATATTTTATGCTTATTGTTGAAACAAAAACAAACACAAACTCTTAATCAACCCTGAACATTGCTTTGCAAACAAACAAACAAACAAACAAAAAAATGGTTTGACAGCAACAACAAATCACAGTAACAAAACTCCCCGAAATTTTTTTCAAAGTTTAATTTTTTGTTTTGTTTTTTTTGTTTGATCATCAACTAAAATAAACCTTGCTGATTTGTTTACTCAAAATTGACGAAAAAAGCTACCGCATTTCGATGAAGACCTTTTTTTGGTTTTCACGTAAAATTAATGAAAAAAATTACTGCATTTCGTTGTTTTCAAACCGCACCCCCTCAAAAATCTTTTTTGTTCCCCCTCCTTACAAGCACACTACTCTGTTGCCGGGCCAGCCTTTAACTGTCTAATGCAGCCTAAGCAAGCGCAAGTCTCTAATCCGGTGCCTAACTGCATCTTTGCAATTTTTTAGTTCGCTTTTTGCCTTCAGACCTATTATCAGTTTAAAATAACTAACCTATCGCTGTAGTAGACTTAGGCTATACGCTACTCCTATTTAGATACAACTGCTATCGAACCACGGCCATGTGGATGTAGTTTAGCTCAGACTTTAGATGACAATGATCACCCGTACAAATCTATTGTTGAAAATAGCAAAACGTAATAAATTCATCATTACAACGTCACAAACAAAGTTATTTCGGCATTCTCACCCTTACTAACAATTTTGTAAACCAAATATACCAATTACTAATGTATCTTTTTTGATTTCATTAAACATATTACAATAAGCCCGTGAAATAAGTAGCGGTAGCTGATAGTTCATTTTCTAAAAGTAGCGGCGCTATCGCTACCGCTACTTGCCCTAAAAAGTAGCGTCGCTACCGCTACTCGCTACTCGGTTTGTATAGTAGCGGCGCTACCGCTCCCGCTACTCAAAAAGTAGCGGTAGCGGTAGCGCCGCTACTACAGTAGCGCGCTACTGCCCACCTCTGCTAACCACGTTATTGCCCACGCCGGATTTACATTGAGTTTGGACTCCTGGCACTTTGGGATTTTTCCAACATTTTCCTGCCAAATATACATGAACATCAAAAAAAGTCTTATATGAGCGCGGGGCCCTTGGCACTGTGCCATATGTTAAATAAATCCATCCCTGGTTATTGCATTACGTTCATAAAAAGGTTAGATGAGAGCCTGAGTTAGCAACTTTTTGAATAAAAACCCTTGATTTCTCTCGGGTTATACGTTTGAATTGGTTGGCAAACATTAAATTGAGGGGTCCGGGCCCCCTGAATTAATATTATTGTTGGGGGCCCATTTAAATTGGGAGCCATTTAAATATTACTGTTGGGGGCCCATTTAAATTGGTTGGAAAAAATTTAATTGAGGGGCCCGGGCCCCCTGGATCAGTCTTAATGTTGGGGGCCCATTTAAATTGGGGGACATTTAGATATTGCTGTAGGGGGCCCATTTAAATTACTTGGCAATAATTAAATTGAAGGAGTCCGGGTCCCCTGGATCAATATTATTTTAGGGGGCCATTTAAATATTATTGTAAGGGGCCCATTTAAATTGGTTGGCAAAATTTAAATTGAAGAGGCCCCGAGCCCCCTGGATCGATATTATTGTTGGGAGCCCATTTAAATTGGGGGGCCTTTAATTAAATATTGTAAGGGGCCCATTTGAATTGATTGGCAAAAATTAAATTGAAGGGGCCCGGGCCCCCAGAATCAATACTGTTGTTAATTACTGTTGTATGTGTGTACTGTTGTTCGAGAAGATGCTAAAAGAAACTAAAACAGAAGAAACAATAGTCTTTTTTGTGACATTTTTATCATTGGTAGCATTTCAATTGGGGGGCGGGCCCCCTGGGCCAGAGGGCCCAGGCCTCCTCAATTCATGTTCAATAATGTGTTCAATGAGCCTTTCCCCTAGATAATTTATTTTTCAAAAGTGTTTTGTTGCGTCAAAACTGACGAGATGGAGATGAATTGTTCTTATTGAAAACTGGTACAAAACAGTAGTTGGTTACGCCTACTAATCATGCTATTGCCTGGGTTCTCCAACCCTTTGGGGATTTTTGAACCATCTTTCTGCCAAATATAGGTGAAAACCAAAAAAGTCTCACCATCTGAGCACGGAACCCTTGGCACTCTGCCATATGGTAAATCCGGCCTTGGTTATTGCATTGCGTTCATAAAAAGTTTAGATGAGGGATTATGGTTGCAAGTTTTAGGAACAAAAATCCTTAATTTCACTCGGGCTATATTCATACATTTAAATTGGTGGGCAAAAATTGAATTGAGGGGGCTTGGCCCTCTGGTTGTCAATATTATTGGTAATTACTGTTGTACGTGTGTATTGTTGTATGCAAAAAATGCTAAAAGAAACTGAATTTTACTCAAGTTATACACTTAAACTGGTTGCAATAATTGAATTGAGGGGAACCAGGCCCCTTGGACGTCTATGTTATTGATAATTACTGTTGTACGTAAAAAATGCTAACTGAAACTGAAAAAACAATAGAATTTTTAATCGTTTTGCGTACTTCTGGCCTAAAGGCTATCGGCGCGGAAGCCTAGAAAAGAGCCACCAGAACGGCAACTACTTAAAACAAAGCAATGCGAAAAAGTTGTCTTCCCACAGCATTAAACAGTTGTCTTCCCGCTGATAGCCTTTAGGCCAGAAGCACGCAAAACGATTAAACATTATAACTCTGGCTTGCAAACGTCAAAAACATCATAATTGACTTATAATTAAGATAGGAATTTTGTCACATTTTTATAATTGGTGGCATTTCAATTGGGGTGGGCGGGTTTCCTGGCTCTCCCCCCCTTGGCTATGGCTATGCCTGGAGTCGATCTCTGCTGGTTCGTGAGATTGTTCGTGCTTCTTGTAGAAATCGAATCCGTCGCTTAATCTAGAAATCGATCATCGCTGGCGCCGAGCTGGTAATATCCAATTTAATTATTGAGCAGCGTATATTTAATGTTTAGCGCAAACGTGAAAATGACAGAGCACAGACAAGACTAATCCAAACATATTTTTTTCATTTCGGGTATTTACGTTGTTAAATATGCTCTGTTAGAAGAATCAAAGCGGTACAACTTTTTATACTTTTTCTGTAAAGTGGTACAATACAAAGCCCAATTAATATGGATTGTGCTCAAAATGGTGGCCTCTTTTGCAATTGTGTATCAAGTCTAATTCTTAAGGTCCAAATGAAAATAAAAGTGCTAAAATGTGTTAAAGAACTTAATCAACTAATTAAAATTATTTTTTTAGAATGAAATATCTCCATAAAATATGGAAAATGATTAAACATTGATCATTGGTTGTTTTAGCCAGTTTTACTTTAAATATATTGTTGTCATATTTTTACACTCGTTATCATACTCGCTTTGGTACGCTAAACCGTGTAACAAGTGAGTGTCAAAGTTTATCAGAATTACTGTATTACTGAGCCTGGTCTACTCGGTATTTTTTTAAAAAGTTACCGATGCGTAACTGAGTAAGCTACATTGTTGCGCATTATCGCGAAACAAGTTTTACGCAAAAAATCGAAGTTAAAAACTTACCACAATCAAAGAATTAATAAACAACAATATTTCTAAATCGATATAAAACACAGTAATGAACAAATCATAATTTCGAAAACGTAGAAGAAGTTTGCTAATATATTGACAGACAAAAACTTGTTACAACTAAAATATTAAAAAGAAATGTGGTAATGGAAAAAAAAAATTTAAACAAACAAACTGTAAACCGTAATAAAAAATTGTTGCAAATGGAATAACAAGCAAAACTATTCGAAATCAAAATAAAAACAAATAACAGTACAATCAAGTACCAAACAAAACCATTAGATCAAAAAAAAGCAACCATATTGGAATCAAAAATAATACATAAATGGAAATATCGTTAACGAAATGATAAGCAAAATGGTATTGCATTCGAAATACAGTAATACAAAAACATAATCGCAGTCAAAATATCATCATCGAAACGCAGAACAAAAACTTTCCACAACTTTGAGATAGCACTTCCCTCACATATCTGCTCGACTATTAGGCTAGTGTTTCATCAGCAGCTGAATTTACACTTAGTCTATCCTGGCAGCCCATCCTAACCTTCAAACCACACACAAGGGAAATTTCTACACATGCCATCGTACCTATTCACAGATTACTCGGATCAGCAGAGTCTGGAAACAAGGTCACCTGAAAGAGGATTCACTACCAGTATCACACTGGCACTGCACTTAGTTCAACAGCATTGCGTTTGCATCACTGAGCATGTTGGACACCATGTATTATATCACATAAGCAATTTACAACATCACATAAACTATGTAACTTCTGAATGAAACAAAAAATGCACTGCAACAGTTAAAAAATACAACAAAAATTGCATTTTGGTGCGTGTTTGTAACTAACAGAACAGTTGTTTTGACAGAAATGTAGTAAGTGCTAGCACAAACGCAATAAAATATAGCAACGAACACAGAACTTAGTAGTGGAAACTGCATGCGCAGTTTGAAATAGAGTTTTGTAAATGCGTGCCAATAACTCTTTCATCACTGTAAACTGATTTGCGATGATTTTGTGTTAAAAAAAAACCTTAGCACAGTATAGTTACTTTTTAATTCAATTTCACTTTATACTTGAATTATTTCGATTGCACTTGAACTAAAGATCGTAACTTTTGGTTATTTTTTGACTCATGAAGTTATCTTGGCCAAAAGGCAGTGAAATGATGTTACTGTACTTTTTAGATCAAAATGTATCCTGTCCACCTTTCTGTCACAAAAGATAAAAGTTTTAAATTTTCCTTTTTATGCTGAATGTCAAGTCTGAAGCTGGAAATAAAAGGGTTTGCAGTCTTTGATTTAACCCACATGGGAATCAACTTCTCGTGTCACTAGCCGACGTTCTAACCATTGATAGCTTATTGTAACATCAAGATAATATGCATTGGTGTAACAGACAGTAAAGTCAGGCAAATTCAGTATTTTTGTTTATTTAAAATCGCAAAAATCCGTCGTCACTGAATTGAGCTTACTTAAAACAAATTTTTTTCGGTTCAATATTTTAATCAACCTATTGTATACACCAAGGTTCCAACCATCCCACTTGCTTACCTTGCAGGCTGATCTTATGGCATTTTGTAAGGCAAAAGTCTTTTGCTTCTTTGCCGAAAGTACGTTACAAAACTTGGCTATCATGGAAATGAGTTAGATGTCATCCGAGGTGTAAAAAGTAATAAGAAACAACAGTCAAGTAAAAGTGTTGTTACTGACAATCAATTGTAGTGCAAATCGAGTAGAAAGTGCTAAAACATTTAGCTAAGCAATTAAAAGTACAAAGTAAACAGATTTCTAAACTACTCGTGTGCCCTAATAGCAAATTTTCTTCGACAAGACCCATGTGTTTTCTTCATTCTGGTCTATGAATGTTGCTAAATGCCATCTAGCCTATAAATATCGCGCTTTAAAATGAGAGCCTACACCAACTATAACTGCCCAAAGCTAGTGATTTTGGAATGCCGACTTAGTTGCAGTAGTTCAGTACTGTAAACGGCTCCATCGTTAATCGTGCCAAAAGTATGAATGTGGTATAGGTATTTCAATCATAACCTTAACAGCAGTAACGCAACATGGTTAGTTGGTTACTAATACTAATTAGCAAGCTGTGTCCTGTCCTCGTTAGATTATTGCGATGAGTTGTGATGTCGTCATATATAAAATTTGTGCAATTTATTTAATAAACACTAAAGAACAATGGAACATCAAAAAGAGTTTAAAAGTTTAAAACACTAGCTAATTACCACTAAAATCATTCAAAGCTAAAACAATGGAAAACCTATTAATTCAATTACCATGTATTACTAAAACAAGATAGGTTAAAGGTGTTAATAT
Organism: Trididemnum nubilum; assembly: GCA_963965965.1. NCBI lineage: Eukaryota > Metazoa > Chordata > Ascidiacea > Aplousobranchia > Didemnidae > Trididemnum > Trididemnum nubilum. The sequence goes on from OZ014476.1 coordinate 5,554,533, forward strand.
TTTCTGTGAGCTCATATAATTACAATTAAATACTGAAGAGTTGAGAACTTTAGCTAAATTTAAGGTATGTTTAAATACTTGCTCCAAATGACCACCATTCCGTCTCAGGCAATCTTAAAGCCGGTGAGTACAGTTATCAATCACTCGGGCAAATTTTTCTCTTTTTTTTCACAAATGTTTATCGTAATGGCCTATTTCAATCTAGCGATAGTTTTGGAATTATTCTGATAAACTCTATCTTTTAACAATCCCCACATGTAGAACTTTGGGGGACTCAAGTAAGGCGAATGTGGCAACCATTCTGTATCATACTGCCTGCTGATCAAACGATTATAAAATCGTTGGTCAAGGTGATATTTGCTGTATGTGGAATTGCTCCATCCTTTTGGAATCGCTGCACATTTTAAGTTATTCCCTATTGTGTTTCAAGGTCCATTCACTCATGTAGAACATATTATTTTTACCAGAGGGCACAGTTCGTACATTTTGCTAAACGTTGCCAAAAAAAATGATTAATCTCTATTAAGCGCACAAACTATATTCAACTTAAAATGTACGCAAGTAGCGTTACGTTCTGCTGATGTTAATCAAGTGAAAGTAGAATGTAATCATAAATATAATTACTTAAAAAGTACTCGTTACCGACAAATTCTACTTGAGTAGGCTACCCAAGTAGAGCTACTTTCATTACTTTACTCCTCCGGATGTTATATAGCTGTACTTATACTTTATTCACCAAGTTGCGTTGGCCAAGAGACAGCAAAGGAACCTTTCGGTTCTCGAGTCATAATGCTACTTGCTCACTAGTTTACCACACATGATGGAGGCTTCACACTGTCCATTTTAATGCTGAACGTCAAGCAGAAAAGCTGTGAATATCATTTTTTATGGTCTTTGGTTTGACCTGACTGGGAATGGAAACAGAGTCTATCATTACGCTCTATACATTCGACCACTAATTGGTATTAAACAAACAACGTCAGCTGATCACATCAACAAACTTTTAATTAGCAGAACTGATCAATTTCTGTACAAAATTTCATATACGGCATCCATCACATTAAGATGAGAGCAGTAGGCTTGTGAGTAAAATAAATATCCAAGAATTTTGTTTATATTTTGAAATTCCACCACTACACACGCACTGTAATAGAAAAATTCCAATTCGGTGGAGCTTGCTTTAAAAATAATTTTTTTATGATTTATTAATACCACTCTTACAATTAGAAAATTTGGTGGTGACTACATTGGACCAGAACCCACATTACAGAAATTTTCACGCTTCCATTAATAACGAGTTTTTGTTTTAAGAAGCAGTTCCAAACAATATACTCTCTAAAGGCAAGAAGTCATTTTTTACGTATATATTAAGCTTTGCGAGCTCCGTAACGTCATTCTCTCTCGCTATGTTGCTTCGAGCAATTACGGAACGTAGCTTGAGTAAAAAAACATTACTTTTTCCCCACCAACTTAAAGAGAATTTTGAAGCTCTGTTTAAGCAAACACGAAATTTTACCGGTATAAAAGTTTCATGGCAAAATTCTAAAATAAATTATCAGGTTTGTCAAAAATCAGCTCCATATTTTAATGCAATCACAAACACAAAAAATTGTTTATACTGGTACAAATTGAAAGATTATACAGTTGCAATTGAGGTATTGCGATGCGTTTCGACCTTGCTCAAGGGTCTAATCAGGCAAAAAAAAAAAACAAAAAACTATGAAAGTCTCCAAAAAGTCAGGTAAGCACAGCAATGGAAAAATTTTTTTTACAAGTGCATAAGTAATTACATCAAAATCTGCAGTACAACTCCAAATACGGGCAAGTTTGCCAGAGTAAAAGGTTGGGCTAAAAAGCACAAATGCAGCTTTGCATGTGACCACACAACAGGGCGACTCATAAAGACAAGATCAAATAAAATTTCGTGAGAACTTGCCAAATTCTCAAAAGTTTAGGGACCTACACAAAGTGGTCGCTCACAAGCCAGTCAACGATAAATTATCAGGTTTGTCAAAAATCAGTTCCATATTTTAATGCAATCAAAAACACGAAAAAGGTCGAAACGCGTCGCAAAAGCTCAATTGCAACTGTATAATCTATAAATTTGTACCAGTATAAACAATTTTTTCGTGTTTGTGATTGCATTAAAATATGGAGCTGATTTTTGACAAACCTGATAATTTATCGTTGACTGGCTTGTGAGCGACCACTTTGTGTAGGTCCCCTAAACTTTTGAGAATTTGGCAAGTTCTCACGAAATTTTATTTCAAAATTCTAAAACCCTTAGCTAAAGCAAATTAAAAAAAAATTGTTTATAATGGTGGTCATGCTTGCCATTAGAATGCAAATAAGAAAGCGAATTGCATAGGCAGCTATTTCTGTATCGACTGATAAAGAAGTGTTGAGGAAATCCAGTTGACAAAGAAAGATTTGTTCACTTTTGAAGAACGTTAAAACTTACTGTTACTGTAAAATAGAAGTTTACTCACGTCAAGGACGTTTTCTGTCACTTAAAAAAATTGAAAATTGAAGTATTTCTTTTACATTGATCCAAAAATATAATTAAACAGCTATCGTTCTTGAATTAGTCATTCATTTTCAATTAAGGTTTTCGCAAACTTAGAATACGCAAGGCCTATAGTATCTTTTTCCAAAGCAATTACATAGGCTTTAGTAACAGTTTATAGAGTTTTGCAGCAGTTCATCTAACGTAGGAGCAGTTGATCACATGTCACAATAGATTACACAGGCCAACAAAAAAAAAATTTTTTTCAAAAGGCAGAAGATGTTGGATCGTTTTTAGGGTAAATCGGGGGTGCTGAGTCCGAAAATGCACTTAGTTTTGCCGAATTGGCTCTAGTTTTTGAGATATTTTACTTTTTATATTTTTATATATTTGCTTGAGCATAGTGCATTCTGAAGCACACAAAGCACCTTTCTTGTAATGTTACTGGTTTCCCATTCAAAGTTTAGTGCCCATTTACTCCATGCAAGTTAAATGTATATCGATAAAGGAAGATTAAGTCATAACCCTGTAAGAAGAACAGCACAAAATCTACGATTTTACGCTGATTCAATGCCTGACGACGTTGAATCCTTGCTAATTCGGTTAATTTTGTTTATTGGGAATATTGATGAGTCATGAAACTGAAAGTCTGATGTCGTTTAGAGCGTTGCAAACAGCTAATATTGGTACAATTACGACTTATGTAACATTTACGATTCCCTATTAAATGTTTCTCTTAGTACGTTCACATTTCTTCAAACAGTTCAGTATCATTTCTTCAAAGAGTATCAGTTTTAATACATTTGCCCTCCCCTGTGCAATAAAACAGCTATGATTAAGCCTAGAAGGCAGTACAGGAGTACATTGAGAAAAGCGCAGGCATCACTCAGTTAGCTAATGTGCTAGATCTTGTGAATTTAGAGTTTTTTTTTTGCAAAAAACTTAAAAGGGTTGCTTTGTATTTTATTGCAGGAAACTTGAGTTACACTTTATTGAATTAAGCTGTAAATTTTTACGTGACAAGTAAAGATGAGTATTAAGAGAAGGCAGTGCCGAAACAATCCAGACGCATTTTGCTACATTGGTGGTGATTACATGATGGCAAAGTGCAGATTTAACGTGAGAGACTTTACAAAGAGAGCTTATGAAGCCTACTTTGGCATGAAGTTAGGGGACCAAGACAAGCTTCGGGCACCTCACAAAGTGTGCAAATATTGTACTGAAACGCTGCGCTTTTGGACCCAAGGCAAAGTCAATTCGATGCGGTTTGGGGTTCCCATGGTAAGGCGTGAACCTAAAAATCACCATGACGATTGTTATTTTTGTATAGTGAACATGTCTGGATGGAATCAGCGAAAGAAGAAAGACTGGTATTACCCTGATATTGAGTCTGCTCGACGACCCATACCACATTGTGATGAAGTTCCAGTTCCTGCTTTCACTTCCTTGCCTGCACTCACTGCTGCAGATGAAATGCTGGAGGCAATGGATGATACTGATAGTGGAGACAGTAGCATCAGTAGCTCCTCCAGCATGGGTGGTGTAGAATCTTCGCCCAGTTCAAAGCCAAAACCGTTTAGTCAAGGACAACTGAATGATGTAATTCGTGATATCGGCCTATCTAAGGAATCTTCTGAGATTTTGGCATCTCGTCTTGATGAACATGGCATACTAGGTTCGGAAACTAAAATTACATTCTACCGTAACAGGGATGACATGTTGATCCGTTTTTTTACTATGGAAGATAACTTTGTTTATTGTAACGACATCCAAGGCCTTCTTTCAAAAATGGGTCTTCCAGAGTACAATCCAGATGATTGGAGATTGTTTATCGGTAGCTCCAAACGTAGTTTGAAATGTGTGTTACTTCACAATGGTAACATGTTTGCATGTGTTCCGATCGGACATTCCGTGGTTCTTAAGGAACACTATCAAAATGTGAAGATGTGTTTGGAAAAACTGCGTTACAGTGAGCACAACTGGGCCCTTTGTGTAGACTTTAAGATGGTCAATTTTTTGCTAGGACAGCAAGGGGGATACACCAAACACCCTTGCTTTCTCTGTTACTGGGATAGTCGCGCTACTGATCAGCACTGGGTAAAGAAGGATTGGCCATCACGACAAGATCTTGCAGTCGGAGACAAAAATATCATCAATGAGCCACTTGTAAATCGTGATCGCATTATTCTGCCACCACTACACATAAAACTGGGTCTGATGAAACAATTCGTGAAGGCTCTTGATAAAGATGGCGATTGTTTTAATTACATCGCCCAAACCTTTTCCGACCTCAGCATAGAAAAGCTTAAAGGAGGTATCTTTGATGGACCCCAAATTCGAAAACTAATGCAAGATCAAACCTTCACTGCTCGTATGACAGTAGTCGAGAGGGCTGCCTGGTGCTCATATGTCTCAGTGATACGAGAGTTTCTAGGTAACACAAAATCTTCCAACTACCGGATCCTTGTGGATGTGATGCTTCAGAACTTTCAAGCTCTTGGCGCAAGGATGAGCATAAAACTTCACTATCTATTCAGCTATCTAGACTATTTCCCAGGCAATCTTGGCGATGTTAGCGAGGAACAAGGGGAGAGGTTCCATCAAGACATTAGGACAATGGAAGAAAGATATCAAGGTCGTTGGGACGTTCACATGATGGCGGATTACTGCTGGACTTTGATCCGGGATTGTACCGAACAAAGCCATAGGCGGAAATCGTACAAGCGAACTTTCCTTCAGATGAACAGTTAAAATGGAATTGGACTTGCAAGCCAATGTGACGTGCTTGTTTTGCAAATAATGGACCAATACAAGTAATTGTATTTTTAGTGATGTTGATTGCAGTATGTTTACTACATAGTATGCTTTTTTTATCCCGCAAATTAAGAGCTTTGCCAGCATTGGCTCAGTAGCCATTCTTTCCAGGCATATATCTATCAGTTACCCTAAACTAACATATTGTTCATTGACCAACCTTATATAAATGTTCATTTAAAAGTAGTCACTAACGGTATAAAATAAACCTAAATATTAAAATATCTCAAAAACTAGAGCCAATCTGAAAAAAATAAGGTCCTTTTCAAACTCAGCGCCCCCAATATACCCTTAAACCGCTCTTACCTTATATGCCAAAATTTTTTTGTTGGCCAGTGTTATTTATTATGTACTAGGGCAGGTTAACTAACATCTCCAAACCAAATCTCAGGCGAACATTTTTTAACTCTTGATTGGCAAGACTGTTGAAAATAGCATTTTGTCTAACCAAATTTTATGTTCGTTAGCGCCATTTTACGTGCAAAAATGAGCTTGCTAATCCTAAAGAAAACGTTCTGTAATGCCGATCCAGAATCGCGAAAAACTATTTCTAGAATAGGAGGAGAACGGCAAAAGTATCGCAAATTAGTTGCGTCACCACTGTATTTGCACAATTCTAAGAGAAACAATAGGCAAATTCAAGTCTCTGCAATTTTGCAGTTCTTCCTGGTTTTCTTCTGGTAGCAAACGTCTTCAAAAATAAAATGAAGCCCAAAGCAGTGTTTGATCACAATTTTGACAAAGCAGACAGAAACAAATTAAAGAAAAGCAATGGCGAAATAACGCTTTGTTTGATGAAAAATATTTTTGTTGACAAGTTGACAAAAAAGAAGATGATATCTCTACATTATAATGTATACGGATGTGGAGTGTTGTCCAAAGTTGCACAGAAGGGCTTTCAGAATCAACAAATGCACTTGTGATTGTAGAATCTGGCACAGGAAACAAAAGGTTTTTGCATGACACAAGGTTTGTAGAGCTAAACAAGAAACGTACAGTAATACAACAGACGTTAAACGAATTAAGCTATTGGAAAAAAAATGTAAATATAGCGGCGAGAAAACTTGCTATTGTTTCTTTGCCATCATTTTGTGTTGCCTGTAAAGGCTATAATACTGCATTAAATCATTAATAATAAAGAGAAGCTATGATATCTAGTTCAAAAACAAAAAAATCTTCAAATTATCTATAAGAAATCACTAACTGAACTTTGGTATTAACGGAGAACACCATGCAAGCGTTTACTTACAAGCGCTGATCCAAAGCAAGACTGAATGAAGGTGCTTCAATTTGTCAAATCTTATCAGTATCAGCAAACGTCTAAAGAAAGCATTGAATCTTAAAGTACACACAAAATGTATTGAGAAATTTTTGTTGCTGAAAACAAGTTAAATTTATAAGCAAAACCGAGCCAAATTAGGTTGCGCAATGTGGAGCTTTTGATAAAAATTGTGAAACTGACTTCAAGAATGATGTAAAAACACCCTCAGATTCAAAAAACCTATGGCGCAAATATGTGTGCCTCTTATCGTTCATGAAATGTTACAGTTATGTAAACACGAAAAATATAATAAAAATTATTGCAAACCGATTAAAAAGCTGAAAAATTTTTGAAAGAGAACTGCAGCAAAATCATGAGAATTTTTAAGCATAATACTGCTATGAAATAAATTATTTGTGATAATTTTTATCTTTGATCTACACTTTCATAGATACGGGTATGCTAATTTATCAACAAGATTGATAATTTTGGCGATAACGCTCTATGTTACGACACGGTCTGTGCCATCATAACACAATGTTGACAACTGTCACAGAACAGGTCACAAAACATAAAGTTAATGCAAATCTAATCGAATGCCATTGCACTGCCTCAAAAACTTCACTTATTCTGGTTGCTGCTTTTGTTTTTTTTCATTCTTTTTCAAAATCATATTATAACTTCCCAACGAAAAGAAGAATATCTGATTCACAACGAAATTAAAGCAAACGAAATCTTACCTTTACTGGCACCATAAACAATCCACGCACATTAACCAGGTCTCCCATAAGTTCCAACTTCAAACCTTCTAATTCGCTTATTGACATTTGGTCGAGATATTGGTTGCTTGCTTAAAGTCTCTGATGAAAAATTTCTTGCTCTATCTATCATTAATCAGAAACAACCAGATATTAAAACCAATAAAATCACAAAACGTCTCACGAAATAATTTTCAAAAGTGACATTTTGCAAAAAAACACATTTTGCCATATCTACCCGCAAATAAAATTTGTGCTGATGTGAAAAAAACTTCTTCTTCTATCACTATTAACTGTTGCTAGCCCTCTGCATTTCAACGTTCCAGTGTATTATTCCTATGCTTCTGTTACTTGGTTTATTTGCAATAAACATCGACCAACATTGTGCAAAGTGTTGGCTAAACTCGTATCAATGTTGGCATTCAGCAATGCATTTTTCGAAGATTTTCAGCGCTCGGTTGTGATATTCCAATGCTTCCGTTGCTCGGTTCATTGCCGATAAACATTGACCAATCTCGTGCAAAATCTCACCTAAACTCGTATCAATGTCGGCATTCAGTGTTGCTTGTTCTTTGATTTTGAGTGCTCGATTGTAATATTCCAATGCTTCTGTTACTCGGTTCATTGCCAATAAACATCGACCAATCTCGTGCAAAGTGTTGGCTAAACTCGTATCAATGTCGGCATTCAGTGTTGCTTGTTCGTAAATGTTCAACGCTGTGTTGTAATATTCCAATGCTTCTGTTGCTCGGTTCATTTCCAATAAACATCGACCAATCTCGTGCAAAGTGTCGGCTAAACTCGTATCAATGTCTGCATTCAGTGTTGCTTGTTCGTAAACGTTCAGCGCTCGGTTGTGATATTCCAATGCTTCCGTTGCTCGGTTGATTGCCAATAAACATCGACCAATCTCGTGCAAAGTGTTGGCTACACTTGTATCAATGTCTGCATTCAGTGTTGCTTGTTCGTAAATGTTAAGCGCTCGGTTGTGATATTCCAATGCTTCTGTTGCTTGGTTCGTTTCCATTAAACATCGACCAGCCTCGTATAAAGTGTTGGCTAAAGTCGTATCAATGTCGGCATTCAGTGATGCTTGTTCGTAAACGTTCAGCGCTCGGTTGTAATATTCCAATGCTTCTGTTGCTCGGTTCATTGCTAATAAACGTCGACCAGCCTCGTGCAAAGTGTTGGCTAAACTCGTATCAATGTCGGCATTCTGTGTTGCTTGTTCGTAAATGTTTAGCGCTCGGTTGTGATATTCCAATGCTTCTGTTGCTCGGTTGATTGCCAATAAACATCGACCAATCTCGTGCAAAGTGTTGGCTAAACTTGTATCAACGTCGGCATTCAGTGTTGCTTGTTGGTAAATGTTCAGCGCTCGATTGTAATATTCCAATGCTTCTGTTGCTCAGTTCATTTCCAATAAACAACGACCAGCCTCGTGTAAAGTGTTGGCTACACTCGTATCAATGTCGGCATTCAGTGTTGCTTGTTCATAAACGTTCAGTGCTCTGTTGTAATATTCCAATGCTTCTGTTGCTCGGTTCATTGCCAATAAACATCGACCAATCTCGTGCAAAGTGTTGGCTAAACTCGTGTCATTATGGGCATTCAATGTTGCTTGTTCTTTGATTTTGAGTGCTCGATTGTAATATTCCAATGCTTCTGTTGCTCGGTTCATTTTCAATAAACATCGACCAACCTCGTGCAAAGTCGTGGATAAATTGTTGTCAATGTCGGCATTTAATGTTGCTTGTTCGTAAATGTTCAGCGCTTCATTGTAATATTCCAATGCTTCTGTTGCTCGGTTCATTTCCAATAAACATACACCAATCTCGTGCAAAGTGTTGGCTAAACTCGTATCAATGTCGGCATTCAGTGTTGCTTGTTTGTAAATGTTCAACGCTTTGTTATAATATTCCATTGCTTCTGTTGCTCGGTTCACTTCCAGTAAACATCGACCAATCTCGTGCAAAGTGTTGGCTAAACTCTTATCAACGTCGGCATTTAGTGTTGCTTGTTCATAAATGTTCAGCGCTCGGTTGTGATATTCCAATGCTTCTGTTGCTCGGTTGATTGCCAATAAACATCGACCAACATCGTGCAAAGTGTTCGCTAAACTCGTATCAATGTCGGCATTCAATGTTGCTTGTTCGTAAATGTTCAACGCTTTGTTATAATATTCCAATGCTTCTGTTGCTCGATTGATTGCCAATAAACATCGACCAACATCGTGCAAAGTGTTGGCTAAACCCGTATCGATGTCGGCATTCTGTGTTGCTTGTTCGTAAACGTTAAGCGCTCGGTTGTGATATTCCAATGCTTCCGTTGCTCGGTTCATTTTCAATAAACATCGACCAATCTCGTTCAAAGTGTTGGCTAAAGTCGTATCATTGTCGGCATTCAATGTCGCTTCTTGGTAAATGTTCAGCGCTGTGTTGTGATATTCCAATGCTTCTGTTGCTCGGTTGATTGCTAATAAACATCGACCAATCTCGTGTAAAATCGAAGCTAAAGTCGTATCAATGTCGGCATTCAGTGACGTTTGTTCGTAAATGTTCAGCGCTCGGTTGTGATATTCCAATGCTTCGGTTGCTCGGTTCATTGCCAATAAACATCGACCAATCTCGTGCAAAGTGTCGGCTAAACTCGTATCAATGTCTGCATTCAGTGATGTTTGTTTGTAAATGTTCAGCGCTCGATTGTGATATTCCAATGCTTCTGTTGCTCGGTTCATTACCAATAAACATTGACCAATCTCGTGCAAAATCTCAGCTAAACTCGTATCAATGTCGGCATTCAGTGTTGCTTGCTCGTAAATGTTTAGCGCTCGGTTGTAATATTCTAATGCTTCTGTTGCTCGGTTCATTGCCAATAAACATCGACCAATCTCGTGCAAAGTCGTGGCTAAACTCGTACCAATGTCGGCATTCAGTGTTGCTTGTTTGTAAATGCTCAGCGCTCGATTGTAATATTCCAATGCTTCTGTTGCCTGATTCATTTCCAGTAAACATCGACCAATCTCGTGCAAAGTGTTGGCTAAACTCGTATCAATGTCGGCATTCAGTGTTGCTTGTTCGTAAATGTTCACGGCTGTGTTGTAATATTCCAATGCTTCGGTTCCTCGGTTCATTGCCAATAAACATCGACCAATCTCGTGCAAAGTGTTGGCTAAACTCGTATCAATGTTGGCATTCAGTGTTGCTTGCGTTTTGATTTTGAGTGCTCGGTTGTAATATTCCAATGCTTCTGTTACTCGGTTCATTGCCAATAAACATCGTCCAATTTCGTGTAAAATGTGGGCTGCACTCGTATCAATGTCGGCATTCAGTGTTGCTTGTTCGTAAATGTTTAGCGCTGTGTTGTAATATTCCAATGCTTCTGTTGCTCGGTTCATTGCCAATAAACATCGTCCAATTCCACGCAAAGTGTTGGCTAAACTCATATCAATGTCGGCATTTAGTGTTGCTTGTTCTTGGATTCTCAGCGCTCGATTGTGATATTCCAATGCTTCTGTTGCTCGGTCCATTTCCAATAAACATCGACCAATCTCGTGCAAAGTGTTGGCTAAACTCGTATCAATGTCGGCATTCAGTGTTGCTTGTTCGTAAATGTTCAGTGCTTTGTTGTAATATTCCAATGCTTCTGTTGCTTGGTTGATTGTCAATAAACATCGACCGATCTCATGGAAAGTGTCGGCTAAATTCGTATCAATGTCAGGGTTCAGTGTTATTTGTTCTTGGATTCTCAGCGCTCGGTTGTAATATTCCAATGCTTCTGTTGCTCGATTCATTGCCAATAAACATGCACCAATTCCGCGCAAAATCGTAGGTAAATTTGTATCAATGTCGGCATTCAGTGTTGCTTGTTTGTAAATGTTAAGCGCTCGGTTGTAATATTCCAATGCTTTCGTTGCTCGGTTCATTGCCAATAAACATCGACCAATCTCGTGCAAAGTGTTTGCTAAACTCGTATCAACGTCGGCATTCAGTGTTGCTTGTTGGTAAATGTTCAGTGCTTTGTTGTAATATTCCATTGCTTCGGTTCCTTGGTTGATTGCGAATAAACATCGACCAATCTCGTGCAAAGTTGCAGCTACACTTGTATCAATGTCGGCATTCAGTGTTGATTGTTGGTAAATGTTCAGCGCTGTGTTGTGATATTCTAATGCTTCTGTTGCTCGGTTCACTTCCAATAAACATCGACCAATCTCGTGCAAAGTGTTTGCTAAACTCGTATCAACGTCGGCATTCTGTGTTGCTTGTTCTTTGATCCTCAGCGCTCGGTTGTAGTATTCCAATGCTTCTGTTGCTCGGTTCATTTCCAATAAACATCGACCAATTTCATTCAAACTGTTGGCTAAACTCGTATCAATGTCGGCATTCAGTGATGTTTGTTCGTAAATGCTCTGCGCTCGGTTATAATATTCCAATGCTCCTGATTTTTGATTCGTTGCCAATAAACATCGAGCAATCTCGTACAAAGTGTTGGCTAAACTCGTATCAACGTCGGCATTCAGTGTTGCTTGTTCTTTGATTTTGAGTGCTCGGTTGTAATATTCCAATGCTTTTGCAGGTTGATTCATTGCCAGTAAACATCGACCAATCTCGTGCAAAGTGTTGGCTAAACTCGTATCAATGTCGGCATTCAGTGTTGCTTGTTCGTAAACGTTCAGCGCTCGGTTGTAATATTCCAATGCTTCCGTTGCTCGGTTCGTTTCCAATAAACATCGACCAATCTCGTGCAAAGTGTTGGCTAAACTCGTATCAATGTCGGCATTCAGTGTTGCTTGTTGGTAAATGTTCAGCGCTCGCTTGTAATGTTCCAATGCTTCTGTTGCTCGGTTCATTTCCGATAAACATCGACCAACATCGTGCAAAGTGTTGGCTAAACTCGTATCAGTGTTGGCATTCAGTGATACTTGTTCGTAAATGCTCAGCGCTTGGTTGTGATATTCCAATGCTTCTGTTGCTCGGTTGATTGCCAATAAACATCGACCAATCTCGTGCAAAGTGTTGGCTAAACTCGTATCATTGTTGGCATTCAGTGATGCTTGTTGGTAAATATTCAGCGCTCGGTTGTGATATTCCAATGCTTCTGTTGCTCGGTTGATTGTCAATAAACATTGACCGATCTCGTGCAATGTCGCAGCTAAAGTCGTATCAATGTCGGCGTTCAGTGTTGCTTGTTCGTAAATGTTCAGTGCTCGGTTGTAATATTCCAATGCTTCGGTTGCTCGGTTCATTTTCAGTAAACATCGACCAGCCTCGTGCAAAGTGTTGGCTAAACTCGTATCAATGTCGGCGTTCAGTGTTGCTTGTTCGTAAATGTTCAGCGCTCGGTTGTAGTATTCCAATGCTTCTGTTGCTCGGTTCGTTTCCATTAAACATCGGCCCAGTTTTAACAAGGGTTGTGCTGAATTGGATTTAACATTTGAATGTTTGTCTGGTGATGTTGCATGTAAGCTTATTTCGTAATATTCAGCAGCGTCATCGTAACATTCGGCTGAATACAAAATATCAGCAATTTGGTTAAATGACTGATTTTTGGAAATGCTTTTTTTTTGCAAAATTGTTAATTGGTTGAGTTTTAAATCTTCTTCTAATAGATTTAAGCAGTCATCGAAAGTACACAGTCTAGTTAATTTTGAATAGTTGGACGTTTCCAACAGAATTTGTAAATTTTGGCCATTGATATCAAAAAACAATTGAAGGCCTAAGTTTAGCAATTGGGGATTGGAATGAAAATGAAATTTTTTTAAATGCAAACGATTTGAAATATCGCATTGTAATGCATAAGAAATTCGAAAATACTGAACAATGCTTGCTTTGCCTATTATTGATGAAATTATTTCGCTTGTTTGTGCGCCGTTTAAAGTGGATTTGATGGTTTCAGTTTGTCGTTGATGTTTCATGTACCATCTTTGCCGGATTTCGCATGCCAGTGCTACTGCATACATTAATTTGTTCTTTGCATATTCGCTAAATCCATGTTCCTCTGAAAGGTTTTCAACAATATCAAAGCAAGACGATTTATGAACATTAAACATGCGGCCATATGCAGCAATAAACAACGTAACACTACGGTAAGCAACTTTTTTTATATTAATTTCGTTTCTTAAATTCATTTGAAAAACAGTCGACCTTGTAGCGAAGTTTTCAATGTCTTTAACTATCTGACTTTTAACGCTTTCTACTTTTTCATTGTCGTCTTGCATTGAGAGAATTTTAGTTACGCCCGCATTGAATTCAATATAAACTGCACGATCACCATATACAAAACAAGTTCTTGTTAAAATATCATCCAGATGGTATCCGTTTTTCAGTCTTTCTTCACTCTTCAAATATTCTAGCATTTGTTTCACTGGTTTGATTAATTCAGTTTGAAATTGTTTAATTTTGGTCGGTTTTCTTCTTCCAAGTGGAAATTTACAAGCATGTGGCATCATACCATCAAATGAAATTCCACTCGGTGTTATGTCGTCAAAAAACCAATTGTTTTCTTGTATGTCAGAATAAAAATCATTTAAAGATGGTATGGCGACACTTGGAAGGATAGTTTCTTGTAAATTAATCAATATTATTTGAAATATTACAGAAAACCATCGAAAATAATTTAATATATTTTGCCATTCTGCTTCACCGTGCTTTTCCAATACTCCGTTTGCTAATGCAATGATATGTTCAAAATCCGAAAACGGAGTTATTTCTTTCCTAGCCAGTGATCCCATTCCGATTATTGCAAAGTTGCAAGGAGCATCGCCCATGACTTCGAGGCAATACGAAGCCACCTCTTCCATTAATTGTGTGTATTGTTTTGTAATGTCAAATTGAAGATTCCTAACCAAAGTTGTTTTATGTTGTTCTAAATGTTTTACCTCTTCTTCTGAGATTTGATCTGATGGAATTAGAGGTATGGTTTTAAGTTGTTCAGATGTATATTTTCTCATTGATTGAATTTTTTCCTTTACTTGCACTGATTGTTCGATCAAATCAGCTTGTTTATTTTTTACTTCAGCTGCCAAAAGGATGTCATTGCAAAGAAGTTGCAAATCTCGTTTGATTTTTGCGACGTTTTCAGTTCTGATCAAAGCAGCATTAAGAAGAGCAGCACTTTGGATCCAACAAACCATTTTATCGCCATCTTGTTTTCCTCGTTCGTGATAAACCCGACCCAGTTGATGTAGAATACCAGCAGATTCAGTTGGATTTGTTTCCTTGCCATTTTTGTCGCAAATGTTTTTCAGTTCTTTAACGAGCTTTTTTTCTGTGGCATCAATATCAACAATTTTTTTCCTAAGGCTGTTCCCCATTATGGTGTGAAATCCCTGCAGTCCACAAAGCATGCAATCCTGCACAGGAAGCAAAATTAAATTCACTAGACGTAGCTACTTGAGAGAAAAATAAAAGGTACCGACACAGCCATGCGGTAACTGAAGCAAGTGTAAAAGAGATCAACTTTTCGGTAGGGTGAAGAACCCTTTTAAGGCATCAAAAGGCCGGGAGCACGAAGTATATGAAAAATCTCCAAAACCACGTGCTCTAATTCTCACTTCATAACTATTGCACGGGATATCGCTCTTACTATCGGATCTTGACAAAGCCTAAGTTTTCGTTTGACTGGAGGAGGCCGATGTAAAAACGCAGCTATTGGGGCATAGCGTAGCCAGAGGGCCCGGGCCTTCCCAATTGAACTGTCATCAATGACAAAAATGTGACAAAAAAGTCTATTGTATCAATTTCTTTTAGCATTTTTTGCGTACAACGCTTTCTTCTAGCATTTTTGCGAATAATATTGACAACCAGGAGCCCCCCTCAATTCAGTTTTTGCCAACCAATTTAATTATATAACCCAGGTGGAATTGAAAGTTTTTGTCCAAAAATTTGCTATCGCATATACCTTTTTATGGACGTAATGCAATAACTAGGACCGTATTTACCGTAGTACGGCACAGTGCCAGGGGCCCCGCGCTCAGGTGGTGAGACTTTTTTTGATCTTAACCTATTGTTGGCAGAAAGATGTTGCAAAAGTCTCCAAAGTGCCAAGGGCCCCGCGCAATGTAAATCCAGCCCGGGCAATAACATGACTAGTAAGCGTAACCATTTATTGTACCATTTTTAAACAACAATCAACCTCCAGCTCGTCAGTTTTTATGCGACAAAACACTTTTGAAAAAAATTAGCTAGGGGAAGTGTTTATTGAATAAATTATGAAATTTGATTTGAGGTGGCCTAGGTCCCCTAATTGTACATGCACTTCTACAATTGCTTATTCGTATGAAAAAACAAAAATTCCAAGGAAAATTTTTGACTTGATTATTATTTACTGCTAAAATATTGCACGAGGCAATGTAACTTTCCCCTACCAGGGCCAAATTACTAACAAAGTTAAATCCCAAAATGCAAGATTTTTAACGTGTTTTGGACTTGAATTGTAAGTAAAAGAAGGATTGAACAAACTAATTTTTTCAAATGGCTTTTAAATGTTAAAAATCTAGTTCTTTCAAATGGCTCAAAACTCGAACGAATTGTGATCAAATGGCATTAAATTAGCTAGTTTTTACAAAAAATTACAAAAAATTATTGGGCGGCTGGGTCTCTGCCCCCAGACCCCCGTTTGTGATACCTTTGAGTTACACTAATTTGCTTGCACACATCTCCCAATTTACACATTTGCACTTTTTGTTTTTAAATTATGTCCTCCCCTTACAGCAAAATCCTGGTTAGGTGCAATACACAGAGGCCACGGCTTCTGATCTTCCATCTACAACATTTTGGTCCCGCAAAAACTTTGCTCCTCTTTGGAAAAATTCTGATGACGTTATTACCAATGATTTGTGGTTTGCCACGCCAAATAAACATCCTGGCTACGCTTATATATTGGAGGGTTTGTTTTTGCTCTATACTGAATTTTTTTTTTTTTGTAATTTGTAATTTTTGTAATTACATTTTATTCACCAAGTTGCCTTGGCCTGGAGACAGCGAAAGGACCTTTCGGTCTTCGAGTCAAGCTGCCACCTGCTCACCTGTCTACCACACACGGCGGAGGCTTCACACTGTCCCTTTAATGCTGAACGTCAAGCAGGGAAGCTGTGAATACCAATTTTTATAGTCTTTGGTATGACCCGACCGAGAATCGAACCCGAGTCTACCGTATCAGTAGCAGACGCTCTATTTACTCGATCACTGATCGGTTATCGTTTTGCGTTTTTGTATATTTAAATGTTCTTTTTATGAACTTTGAGATCGTATTTTACGTATAAAACAGATTCCTCAAGCCTGGGTCCAGTTACATGCAAGGTTATATCAGTCAGGAAATGATAGTTAACATGGATTTTGTTCGTCATTGCTGTTTGAAATTTTCGACATCAAGCATTATTTAATGTTACTAACACGTAGCTTCGAAGTAAAGTAATGCATGGTTTTGGTCAAGCCATTGACTCTTTGGTTAACCATAGACTCTTTGGCTAAAAGAGTCTATGCTTAAACAGATCACTTCTCATAATAATTGTAATTGAATATCATAATAAAAGCTGAAGAACTTATTGCAGTAAACTCCTAGTTAAGTTTGCACTCGTTCAAATTGGCATCCAATATTGTTAAGTTTTTGAATTGAATTTGACTCTGTCTTTCTTGATCATGTTGATGACGCACAAGACACAACACATGGTTTGTGTGGTTTTTGATTGTGATAGACCAGAGAGAGACAAAACATGATTTCCAAATTTTACACTTAATTTCGCTAATTCGCTAATGCAAAAGGACCACAGATCATATTGAGCAAAAGATCATGTGCGAGATTTTTAGAGTACTTATACTAAAAGAACAGTGTTGCCGATTAAAAAATTTACTTACACAAAATGGAGTAACTTGGAGGGCATTTAAAGCACATAATTTTGAAAGGGAACTTAATTCAGGAAAAGTAATTTAGAAATGGCAAGCATATAAAAAAAGACAAGAGAGAAAACTTTACAGATATAGTATCCAAAAATTTTGCGCAAATTTGGGGATAAAATTCTAGGGAATTTATTTACACTATACAGCACAATAAACAATAACATTGTATCGCTGTCGAAAAAAAATAGTTAACATAGCAACCGGTCGTGTGTTCAATGGTTAAACACATTTCCAAAGTCATTTGAAGCATGTATTTTACTGTATATGTAATGATAATGTACATAGTGTAATAAAGCAAAAATTTGTGTATTGGGTGAACGCGATTATAAACTCGTTGCCACAAGGATGGCAGTACGGTATGTTAAAATTTAAACATGGCATAATTTAAAGAATTTACCGTACCGTACCTACGTAACGTACAAAAGCAATTTTTGCATTCAGACGATACCTACAAATTTTTCATCGATAGTACGCTCTAAACGCACCGTATTCAAATGGTGCGGAGCATTTAGAGCTTAACCAAATCTGAAAACTTGGCTACTGCTGTTGGTAGCCCCTAGACCTAGGCTACGTGCACTAATCTACAGTTTGGTCGTTTCTTGGCTTCAAATTTTATATCATTCATAGGCTAAAAGCATCACCAAACCTGGTCTTACTTTGATAGAACATATTATATCATTTTTATAATGCTACCAATGAATTTAGTTTGAATTAGAATCGCTGTCTACAGAAGAATCTTATTATCTTCTTCATCGAACATCATTCACGTTCCTTAGTCAGTAATAATTTTTTGCAAACTCATGCCTGTTGTGATGTCACAAATTGGTACGGAGTCAAGCGGAGTAAATTGTATTTTCGCGAATAAAGAAAATTGGGGAGAAATATTTGGGGCACCTTTTTATTACCTCAAGCAGTTCTCATTTCTTCAATAAAACCAATTTTGAGCAGTATTTTTTTAAAGAGCTTCTATGTTCAATACGGGACTTCAGCAAACAAAAAATTTAATTGCACACTTCGGTCCTTGCACCTCTATAGCCAAGGGTGAATTAATATGAAGCACAGTCAAATTTATTTCACAATAAAAAGCAAGCATAAGAAAATAACACAAAACAAAAAAAGGCCTAACGGTTCCTTCGTTGGCTGTAGCTGACCAAAGCAACTTGGTAAATGAAGACGTAATTACACTTTTTGCTCGTTTAGCAAGATAAAACATTTGGTAAATTTTATATCTGGAATTTGCAAAACAGAAAACACTGGTCTGAATTGTTTGCTGTAAAAAATCTAAAGCTTCTGTAGCTTTACACAAAATCTAATTTCTGCTTGAATGCAATGACGGTTAGAATTAAATCAAATTTTTCCACAAATTACAAATACTTTATCTTTGATATTGACCAAATTTAATTGTATCCTGCTGTTTTTCACTCAACTTATATGCATAGTTTTTTTAAGAAATTGACTTAACACTTTCACTGCTACAGTAAGTACTAATTATCTGATCCTATTATTGTTTTTATGCTTATGCGTTAAAGACAAGAAAACGTATTTTTCTTACGTAAATTTAGCTACATGGCATTCATCTAAACCATAGTAGTATTTTATTAGAGCTCATCCAACTAAATAATCCAATAAAATTTCATATTAGCTTTTAAAATAATTCGATCTTGCATTGAATTGAACTCGTCGAAGTGCTACACAGCATTATTTTATGATAAAAGATATCAAGTTGCTGAGAATAATGGGTCAAATAATAAATTACACAGCAATTTTTCGAAAACCAAATATACTACTTAGCAAACTCATCCTGTAATAATCTCATTGATCTTCAAATTTGTTCAAACGCTTCACTCAATGTAGCGCAACTAACTTGCTCTAAAAAGTAGCGGCGTTCCGCCACTGGATACTGATGCTTCAAAGTAGCGCGCTACCGCTGCTTGACAATAAAATTACAGCTTTACTCCTACGGCTACCCGCAACTTTTAGCAACTTTTACATTTGCAGTAGCCAAATATTGAAGAAATTAGAAAGATAAACTTAATTGTACGTACTTCTCAAAAGCGTGGGTTATAGGTTTATATTGTCGTCGCTTTTATGATAAACAAGAAAGTGCCTTTATGCCCTGTAAATGAGTTTTTCAAAACAATAAATGCGTTGCATATTTTTGTCTAAAGTATTTGTTTTTGGCGTGAACAAAAACAAACGTGACTAAATAATTACACTCAATAACGATAACATCTTTTACCACAAAAGTGGCAAACAAAAAAAACTTAACATCAAAAATTATAGAAATGAGTTATGTCCTTCTAAATGCTGTACTTCAATTTGACTCCTTTTTTGATCTGTGGCTATTTTTACAGCTTAATATTACGTATGTTATTTTTATCAAAAACATCTTTTAAAAGTTAACTTCAAGCAAATTTTTTCCTAAAATAATTAGGATTTTGAAGTACTTGTGTTTTTGTCAAGTTCATTTGGGCCTTAAAATAATTTTCTTCAATCAAAGCATTTTATATAACGTTATCTTTAATTTTTAGTTTAATTCTAAACACTTAAAAAAGTAGCGAAAACGGGATGCCTCATTTTTGAAAAGTATCGGTGCTACCGATACTCAAAAAATAATCTTCTTTGTTTTTTGAATTTTTTTTTACCTCTTAAAAATTTTTGCAGACGCCAGGTGAACCACGACCCCATAGTCCAAAATCTGTTCTAGTGAAAGAATTTTCAAATATTGTATATCACAACACATTCCAAAAAGGTTTTGCAAAACAACGATTATTTTAGACGTAAAAAACGCTTAGGCCTTCTCATCTGTGATCAATTTCGCTATGCTTTCGAAATCATTACTCGCCTCCAAAAAATATAATTGCTGTCTGTGTTTCTGAAGTGCAATGTTGCAACTCTAACAAATTCACAAACAATTCTTAACTTTTAAAGTATCTTGTTTACCAGGAACTGCAACTGGTGAAAAATGCAGTTACCTGTACCAGCAGTGGATAATATTTGCTCCACAAATCAGTTTGTTTGCTCGAATCGTCAACCGTGTAACAAGCAACATTCATAGAGTTTGTTTAAAGTTTTCGTAGTATCATTGTTAGCTTAACCCATTATTACTCAACCTTTTTTCACGGTATTGACTCCACAGCGGTAGGACTTTTGAAGCCCACCGTAGTTTTTCGATAATAACTTGAAAACTAGACAAGCTAGAAATTTCAAAATTTTACTGCATGGTGGAGCATTTATTCATCTTTCAATATAGCAAAAATAATTTTGGAATTTATTTCCGAAAGATGATGAAATATGCATTTTGTTTGAGATGGTCCAGTTTCTGATCTCAAGCGCTTACTTAACAAGCGTTAAAAGGGATAATAAATAATGGTTGTGCGTAATTATGGATAACCGTGAAATGCGATTATGGCTGCTTTGCTGTGAGAAGCGGTAACGGCAGTAATTAAAATAATGACGTACGTACACAATACGCCTATTGCAGGTGGCCGAAATTATTTAAGCATCACAAAAATTACGAACAATTTTAGCTATATGAACTAATATAATTATGTAATATAGTCAGATGACACATTGTAACAAGTTTTATTCTTGAGTTCTATGAATTGATATATAATGCAGATTGTATAAAAATTTTTATGATTGGGACAAAAAATGCCCCACTGTACTCATACAGCAAATTAATTAAAAAGTATTTTGAGTGAAATACTTCACATACATTTTTGATTAAGGGGAGGCCCAAACCACCAATCACATGCAATAACATTATTAAAAATTTTTGAAAGAGAAATTTTGTATGGGACAAAGATAGCGTAGAGTGGAAGATCAAAGACATGACCAGGGTTTGGCACGTAACCAGGATTTTGCTGAAGTGAGAGAGGACTTGAACGAAAAGTTTCACAAGTGAAAATGTGTAAATTGAGAGACGTGCTGAATAAACTAATCTAACTCAAACGTATGACGAACGAGGGTATAGGGCAAAGCCTTCAGCCGCTGGACAATTTTTTGTAATTAAAAAAAAAAAGCTATTTCGATACCATTATTGGATCATATTTTGCACGTTTTTACAGACATTTGATAGAACTAGATTTTTACCATTTGAAAGACAAATGAAAAAATTAAATTGTTCAATTTTCTTTTTACTTACAATTTAAGTTCAAAGCACATTAAAAATCTTGCAATGTGGTGTTAAATTTTGTAAGTGATTCGCCTTCTGCAATATCTCAGCAGTACATACTGCAATAATCCAATAAAGAAAATAAAGTTTTTTGTACATCTGAGGCAGTCACTTGCAGTGATATAGACCCGAAATATTTTAAAGCCTTTTTTAAACATTTGTTTAGGGAGGGGAGCTAACATTTGTTGAAAATAAAAATTGCAAATTAGTAAAAACTTTAAAAATGACTAAAAATATGCGATCAAATTTGATTGCGCTTCATGCCAGAGTTGTAAGTCGGGCCGGGCTTTTCGGGTCGGGTTCGGGTTCGGGCCGGGTTCGGGCTCAAAGTTGACAAAAATTTCGGGCCTGAGACGTACTTTTTGTCTTAGGTGCACAAAAATATTATCAAAATAACTTGGGGACATCAGTAAATTTTTTAGACCTAACTTAACTTTCGGGTTTTTTCGGGCATGGTTTGGGCTTCAAATTAAGTTTCGGGGTCGGGCCGGGTTCGGGCTTATATTTTTGGGTTCGGGCCTGAACTAGTTGGCCCGTTTACAACTCTGCTTCATGCAAAACGCATAACAAAAGCTTCATCAAACAATTATGGGCATGGATGAGGGGAGATATTCAGTTCAGTATTTCAATCAATATAGCAAATTTATAACTAATCACTTCTCTCAAATCTTGCTCCATTAGCCTTTAACCCCAAATTACTTTTTCCTACAAAATGCAGACGAATTAGGTTAATATCCATGAGTTTTTTTCTCACATTATAGAATTTCATGGTTAATCGGCGTGTACTAAATAAAGGGACTGAAATGTTATCATTTATAGTTACCGCCCACATAGCCCATATACGCTTCTAGATTAATCATGTTTCAGCACTGTCAATTTCTAAGCCACGTTTCAAAAGCATAAACTTTTACCAAAATAGGCCTAAAAGGAAAGAAAAAAATTTGCGAAATCTTTGAGAGTCTTCGAAACAATTATCTCCTCAATGTAGATTTCTGGCTTCACGCCTGAATATTTTTTGGATTTCTACGAATTCTCGTCAATTGAATTTGCTGCTTGTTCGAAGCCCCCAAGCGTTATCATTGAAGCGTCTTATCCTCGGACGCAACAACGTGACCTGGGTGCGGGCTTAACCCAAATCACGCGATCAGCGTAGACTTAAATACGCTGCCTTTGCTTTCTCTGCCACGCTACTTACAAAAACATTGCCCATGTTGCCGACAAAGCCTAAATTTTGAAAGCTGTTAAACACAATCTGTTAAAGTTAGTGAAACATGATAATATTCAAAAACAATATATCGGTACTACAGTTCTAACTATCAACAACTATGCTTACAAATCCGCTTTACGCAATTCAGGCACTATTTCAAAGTTCAGCAAAGTTTTCAAATATACTGAATTTGGATAGTGTTGCGAAGTCCCCAGATATTGCTTTTACTTATTAGATCACACCATAGATTGCTGATTGTGCTGTTTTTTTAAATCTTATGAGCCCTGCTTTTATCGTGCTATTTTTAATGGACTCAAGATCATGAAATAAACTGAATACTGAACTGAACTAATATGGATATAATAGGGTGTATCGTTTTTGACTTTTTTTTTCAAAATCTAAATGGCTAGTGATAAAAAGTGGCACATGCATGAAAAAACGACGTGTGCAAAGTTTTAGCAAAATTGGGGGTGCTTTTGAGGTTCCGCCGGGGGGGGGGGGTAAAAATTCAAATTTTGGCAAAAAAGGGGCAATTTTCAAAGTAAGCGTATGTAAGGAAAACAAAAATATTTTTAACCTGGCTAGAAGCAAAATTGCAGTACTAGGTCTGCAAAACATCATTCTAAAACTTATTTTGTATTGGTATGAAGATTTCAGGTCCCGCTTTGGCAGTAGATAAACCCTAAATTTGCTAAAATTTGTATCTTTTAACAGGTTTTTCTCATGCTCATTCGTAACTGTTTGCATTACTGAGCACAGCATTTATTGTTGCTGTTTAACTTTTTTAGCCACTAATAGTTTTAAAATGTTTTCCTGGTTTTGGTAACCAGTACGCTATGGCCTCGATTACATTCGAATGAAGTGGCTGGCACATAGAAAGTTTATGAGCTGCTAGTTACTGTAATTTTCCAGTTTTGCTCAGCGCTGTTCCTTTGATATTAAAACAATGTGACGTTGGTATCGAGTTTTGCCATTTGTGCGGTTTATTATCACCAGATTACTTGAGCTTGAAAAGCGCTGAATTTGCAGCAGTGAGGACATCATAATAATATCATTAATATGAACATCAGATAGCTAGTTTAATGTCCTTTTCTACTGATAACAGATAACGAAATTCTCAGATCAGCCTGAAATTTAATCAGTGGTGGCAAGTTATTTTTTAAAAGTAACCCTTTGGTCAAAAAATGAAAAAATATAAATAAGATCACCAGCTACCTATCTTTGAATTGGTCGAAAAAGTGACTCAGTTGCAGTTTAGAAAGTTGCAGTTACTACAGTCACAGATTCAGTTTGTGGGCGAAAGTTTGGGCCGAGAGGCAAAAATTTGGACTAGTTACAGTAACTAGTTACTGCCCTCCGCTTGGTTTAATAGTAATTAGTTTGTTAAAGCAGTTTAGAAGACACTGATTACTGCAATGTTAATAATTACGCTCATTTTTTTCAGGAAGTTTATTTAAAAGTACCAAGCGTTTCATCTAAAGTGACTTTTTAATTTTGCTACCGTGTTTCCCCGATAATAAGACCTACCCGCAAAATAAGATCTAGCGTGATTTTTGAGGATGATTTTAATGTAAGCCCTACCCTTAAAATAAGCCCTAGTTGAGAGCGGCAGAAAGACGAAAGATATTACTAATGGCAAGTTATGGCAAGTGGCAGAAAGATATACATGATATACATGTTAATGGCATGTATGTGCATGTATACATACATTTTGATATACATGTTAAATGGCAAGTAAATGTAGATCTTTTTTCGTAATTTCTGTTTATTTAAAATCTCGTAATTTTACTTTGTAACTTCATTTTTTGATATATCAAAATAATACATCCCCCGAAAATAAGCCCTGGTGCCATATTTTGGAGTAAAAATTAATATAAGCCCTGTCTTATTTTCGGGGAAACACGGTATATTGTCAGTTGACATCATGGGTAGTGGTACTAGACGTTCATCTGAATGTCCAATTTTCGGCTCTCCAAAAAATATCAGCGAGAGATGCTTACCAACCTACGAGGAAGTGCTGAAGTACTACATTTATGTTAGGTTGCAAATAAAGCAAAGAAAAGATCCATCGTTTAAGGCAATTGCTGCTGTTGTTGCCCAACGTTTAGAAATATTGCGGAAGAAAGCTTCTATTCCCTATCTTGCACGAAAAAGAATAACCAGTATGTTGCAGCAGTATCGACATAAAATGAAGAACTTTTTGAAATCTAAATCTAAAAACAGTGATAAAGTATAAAAGAAAGGTTCAACTATTGCAAGATTCAGCGCATAAGAATTGATTTGATTTAAGCGCATGCAAATGCCTGGACTTCGAACGATGCACTTGCAAACTAAAAAATTGAGTTCCCCTTGCTGAGCGTGACTTCTTGTGTGACCAAAGATCGGATCGTCGCATGGTGATTGCCGAGTTAGATAAAGCTGCAGAGATTTTAAATAAAAAAGAAGCAAACGGAGGTTGGAAAGAGCTAAACAGTTTCATCATTTACCTCTGTGTAGTGCAACGTTCAGCAACACCAGCAAAGCAGTGATGTTAAGTGAAGACCACAGTGCAAGCGAAATGAGTGACAGTGAAAGCAGCGAATACAATGTTTCTGCAACTCCGAAAAGACGACAAAAGCGACCTCTTCCTGACATTTCTGTTCTTGCTGAAGCTTATGATTGCACTGGTGTATCAAACGGTGCTGCAGCTTTTCTTGCTTCATCTATGTTTCAGGGTGCTGGAGTCATCACAGAAAATGATGCATCATCAGTTATTGACAAAAACAAAATTAATGGAGCAAGAAAGAAACGTAGAATGAACAGTGTGGCTTTGAACAAAACAGCTCTACACCTGCAAAGCTTATACTTTGATGGTCGAAAAGACCAAACGATCACTCAAAAACTGATCAATAGGAGAATGTATAAACGCACTGTAGTAGAAGAGCACCTAACATTTATTAAAGAACCACGATCTGAATACATTGGCCATTTTGCAGCATCTACCGGTTCAAGCCAATCCCTATTTAATGTGTTTGATTTCGTATTTCGTTTTCCAAGTTTCATTCATTCCATGATATTTATTTGTGTGAGTTTGTTTGACATCAAACGATACAGTATCATGATTTAACTACCCAAATTAATTTTGCTACGTAATCATGGTTTATTGTACTCCAACTATGGTGATTGCAAAAACGCGTTGAACAAGAATAACAATGTGATTTTATGACATTCTGTATAGCACTTTTGTCTTCTCCTTTGCCAAATTAAATTCTTTGTGATAAACTTGCTGCTATACTTAAATTTTTTTAAGGTTCTAAGAAAGTTGAATTTTACCCCAAGGCTGAAGCATAAAACTGAAAAAAAATATCTTATAAACTATTTATAACAGGATCAGCCATAGGCAAACATGACAATGCTAAGTTTATCATTTATCAAAATGAGAAAACATGTTCTACTGAAAAGGCAATTTTATGCTAAATTTCCCAAATTTTAGCAAATTTAGGTTTTATCTACTGCCAAAGCGGGACCTGAAATCTTCATACCAATACAAAATAAGTTTTAGAATGATGTTTTGCAGACCTAGTACTGCAATTTTGCTTCTAGCCAGGTTAAAAATATTTTTGTTTTCCTTACATACGCTTACTTTGAAAATTGCCCCTTTTTTGCCAAAATTTGAATTTTTACCCCCCCCCCCCCCGGCGGAACCTCAAAAGCACCCCCAATTTTGCTAAAACTTTGCGCACGTTGTTTTTTCATGCATGTACCATTTTTTATCACTAGCCATCTAGATTTTGAAAAAAAAAGTCAAAAACGATACACCCAAGTATATAGTCAAACAGTGAGTTACTGTAGGAACACATATTTGATATATTCCTGTACCGAAAGGCTGCAATATACTACACAGTATTACAATATCGTTGTGCGGGTGAGAAGATGTCACTTAGTACTACTAATGTACAACGATTACAGCGCGCAGTATTGTAAGGTAGACTATATAAAGCTGTTTGATCTGTGTTTCAGCTGCGACTGAGCTAATGCGATTTACTGATTGCCATTAGGTTGACTCGCATTTTGCTATCGCTACTTTGTGTGAGGTAAAAACCAAACACTATATTTCACCAGTTCCTATTTAAAAGAATACAAGAGTGACCTTGTATTTGACATTGAAAATTGAATCAAATGCCTGACAGGTGTATTGTGTTACAGATCTATTTCTTTTGTCAATGATTTCAGCCCCGCGTTTCCCTAACTTTTTTGACGCGAGTTAACTTTGAAAATTTTTTAAATTGGTGAGGAGCTCTCTAATGACAAAACTAAACATAAAATGTTGTTTCGTATTATTTTAGATAGCTGTTGATTAAAGATTGCAATAGCGTACAAATTAATATAAGAATCATAAAAGCACCCAACACAATGGCCTCAAACAATATAACAAAGCAAAGATACTATGTTAATGAAATTAAAGAATGTACTTCCTCATTAAGTGCACCCAGTGCCTTCGCCAGAACAAATGAAGCGGGGGAGGGGGGTGCACAAGCTCAAAGTGAGTGGACACTCTTAGGAAATTTTGTTTATCAAAACTGATTTTTATGACGGCATTACCAAAAACATCAAATAGCTTTTACTATGGCGTGATTTATATGACGACCAAACAAAAATGTAGCTATATAACTAATTGGTAAATCTAAATGTTCGATGAAAAATATTATATCATTGGGAAATGCGATGAAAATTTTTTGATTTTTTGTAAAAAGTCATGTCTTGAAAGCAATAACTATTCAGCGGGTGCGACCGATGCAAAAAATTGAATTTTTTCGAAATAACCCTACCTTTTGGAGTGGCCAGCAAGTAGATTTGAATGAACTCGTTACCCTTCTGGAAAAGTTCAAGATGAACAATTTCTCAAACTTATTATGAGCGTTAGCATCCAAAATGCGTATGTGCAATCAGGTATTGATTATTGGTACGAAAAAAAAACAAAACAAAACTGTACATGGCTAATCAGCTATCCATAACATGCTGCAGAGTTCCTTTTATTGGACTTTTCGGGTAATAAGAAAATAGTACCAAAATTTGAGTCAGAACTTAAATTTGGATGAAGATAAGAAGTGACTATTTCACCTAAAAGTCTAAGGAGAATAAAACGAGAATGGTGAATATTCATCCGCGCATGTTTTATTATTTTGTTTTTTTAACCAATCAATTCCCAGAAAAAAAATGTTTAATTTTTGATTTTTTTTATATATGTACAATGAGCATCATGTACTGAGTCATTAAGCGTTGAAAAAATTTTTGCGTTATTTCAACTTGACGAGATATGATCCGTGCCATATATGTTCCACTGGGCTTTAACGCGTACACATTTTGCTGTAGTAAACCAATAGTCTGCGATCCAATTGCACAGTTGACCATATTTACGTAGTCGCATTACATTAATTTCGTTTTTTGTTTGCGTTTATTTAATCCCTTTGCAAAACAAACAACACAGTTTTGTGTTACGTACAAGATGGTGTTACACACAGATACAATGTTACAAAATACTGTAGTACTAAATGTAAAGTTGTTCATACGTTTTTCAAAAAATGATCATTGCAATGTACTGTAGTTCCCCTTTCGTATAGCTTTTACTTCTATGAAAGGAAAAATTACACGCTAAAAAATAAACCAATATCGTACTAAGAGCACTGGCTAGAAATACGTTCAGTATAACAATCAAACCTCTGCGCGATTTTGCGGGAGTCTCAATTAAATAGTGATCAATGCCATCCTACTGCAGTCATCCACAACTTGCTTTCTTCCGCCGCAATGAGAATATTTTGTTCATGTTTAGATTTTGGTGATCAGTTCCTCCCATATGCTTGTTATATTCCAGAAATATATGAAGTGGATTTCGTACCGGAAGTAAATTGCCATGTTTTCAGTTTAGTTATTTGTAAATTTGCTCCGCATCGATACTTTTATTGCTTTGGTCAGTTTGACAATTTTTTATTCGATGTCCATCTGAAAGCAAAGCTTCAGCTAGTGCATTGAGTTGACTTCCGGAAAAATTGTCAATTAGACCTCCATAATTTTCACTAACAATATCTTCATCTGAAGCACAACCATCATTTGTTTTCATAAAAATTGCTGCTGATCCGTCTTCATCCTCAGGAATAGATACTATTTCATGGCACGTGTATCTAAAAAAGTATAGAAAGATGTACTCGTGTCTTCCTATTGGTACATATATGTTCTATTAACTTTAAGCGTAAATACCGGAAGTGCAGAAAAAATAGATATCAAATGTTTGTGTTAGTTTGCATCAGATATTAGTCTTCAAAAATGTTCAGATACAAAATATCCCAAATGTTATTCTAACTTCGAAATGATTTCAAATAACGAAAACATACCTTTCCGAAGCGGCCATTTTTTCCAGAAAAATTTTCTTTGCCTCTCTCTGTCTGGTTGATTCCTCACTACTAGTTGCAACTACCGAATAAAATCTTAAGAACATCTTGACTGCAGTCACAAGCATTCCAAAAACGCAATAGAAAAGTTTCTAAAATGTTAGTTGTGCTAATTAAACAATATTTACTTCGACCGTTTGTAATGTACCATATATGTTCCATTGGGCTGATTGTGGTTGAAAGTCAAGTTTACGGTTTGAGTTAGGGTTTTGGTTGAGGTTAGAATTGGGGCTAGTTTTAGAGTAAAAATTTAAGTTCAAGGTAGATCCGAGCCAAAATTAATAAAAAAATCAGCAAGAAATTTCCAATGAAATAAAGCCTTCCTAAAAGATATTAATCATTTTATAGCGCATGTAGTAAAGTATGGAATTTAAACTAGTCTTAAACAAAAGAAACCAGCAGGTGATAGGGCCCATAGTAGCGTGACCAATTTGGAGTGAATTTCATCGATTTTCATAAAGTCTTCCAAAAAGTTGTCAAACCACCCGACTAAGGCTCACGTGAAGTTTGAGACTCACCGAATATCGTTTGACGATGATTCACTCCCAATTAAGGGGTTTTCGCTTACGCACGGGGGGTTTTACCCTCTTCATGCTTGTATCTTCTTATCTATTGGTGGTACAATGTTGTGTTGTAGCTCAAAAATTGCGCAAAGGCCATGTTTATAGGAATCTGTAATGCATTTATGGGGTCTAAAAGCTTTACTTTTGAGATATTTTGAAAACAATGAATTTTTCAATATTTTTTTATAATAAGTCAAAAACGTTAGAATCTTGAACACATCAAACATCAAAATGCATCAATATGAAAACTCCAATCTGCTAAAGTAAGAAAATTACTTGCTTCACTAACATCCAGTAACATCTGGCAGTAAAACATTTAGCAACCAACAATTTATTAAAACACCAATGGTCAAATTCACGGTTTATAACGAGTAGTTCCTTTGTTTCATTAGCTTCTTTGAAAGTCCCTTCATCTCACCTATTTTCTTCATTCTTGATCTCAACTCGGTAACTGCTTGGTAGAGATGGAATTTTTGTTCTTGTAATCTGGTCATCCTATCAATATGATATTAGTTCCAGCCCGAGAGATTTCTCTGCGCAGTCATTAATCTGCCTATGGGGACAACTGCTTCCTTCAGCGACATGTATTATTCTTTAGCTGACCACTTTTCAATTCCTCCCCAAGCAGCAATTCAAAAAAGGTCCATGAGTCCGTTCCAACAAAATGTTTGAGAAGTTTTACTCCAAAATCTTCTGTTTCAGGCATTTGTTGGCAATCACGACAGGCTTGGTTCTGATATTTAAGAATTGCATTAGCCATTTCCTTTTTATTACGATCTGTTACTCTCGCGCTAAACAACGCCAGTGGCACAAGACTTTCACTCAAGTGCCAAAAATGGTCTTTGAGTTTAACGCAGGCAGCTTCCACCATCTTAATCGTTCCTGGGTCTCTAACTTTAGTTTTTGCCTCTTCCAGCAGTTTCAGCAAATCCAGGTCCAACTGGGGTGCATCTGTGGCGTTTGTTGAGCATAGCCAGAACTTCAAATAGAAAAGAGATAAAAATATAGCAAGATTTTGAACGAAATCAAGCATCTGCGGTTTAAAAAATTCTTTAAGCTGGTCTCTAAACAAAGTTTATCTTGATGGTGTAAATGATTTTTGCCATCCAGCGTGCGCGATGATGAGCCCCCAGAGCATAAATCGGAATTGGACTCGATGATGGTCTACTGAGATATGTAAATGTTATGAGAGCAATTTTTTGTAGTTTTCCCTTACCAAAGCTAGCTTAGCTTCCCTCAGTAAAGCCAGTAAAGACTACAAAGAACTTGATCTCATACGATTATTATATCGTGCTGGATCATCATCGAGTCCAATTCCGATTTATGCTCTGGAGGCCCATCATCGCGCACGCTGGATGGCAAAAATCATTTACACCATCAAGATAAACTTTGTTTAGAGACCAGCTTAAAGAATTTTTTAAACCGCAGATGCTTGATTTCGTTCAAAATCTTGCTATATTTTTATCTCTTTTCTATTTGAAGTTCTGGCTATGCTCAACAAACGCCACAGATGCACCCCAGTTGGACCTGGATTTGCTGAAACTGCTGGAAGAGGCAAAAACTAAAGTTAGAGACCCAGGAACGATTAAGATGGTGGAAGCTGCCTGCGTTAAACTCAAAGACCATTTTTGGCACTTGAGTGAAAGTCTTGTGCCACTGGCGTTGTTTAGCGCGAGAGTAACAGATCGTAATAAAAAGGAAATGGCTAATGCAATTCTTAAATATCAGAACCAAGCCTGTCGTGATTGCCAACAAATGCCTGAAACAGAAGATTTTGGAGTAAAACTTCTCAAACATTTTGTTGGAACGGACTCATGGACCTTTTTTGAATTGCTGCTTGGGGAGGAATTGAAAAGTGGTCAGCTAAAGAATAATACATGTCGCTGAAGGAAGCAGTTGTCCCCATAGGCAGATTAATGACTGCGCAGAGAAATCTCTCGGGCTGGAACTAATATCATATTGATAGGATGACCAGATTACAAGAACAAAAATTCCATCTCTACCAAGCAGTTACCGAGTTGAGATCAAGAATGAAGAAAATAGGTGAGATGAAGGGACTTTCAAAGAAGCTAATGAAACAAAGGAACTACTCGTTATAAACCGTGAATTTGACCATTGGTGTTTTAATAAATTGTTGGTTGCTAAATGTTTTACTGCCAGATGTTACTGGATGTTAGTGAAGCAAGTAATTTTCTTACTTTAGCAGATTGGAGTTTTCATATTGATGCATTTTGATGTTTGATGTGTTCAAGATTCTAACGTTTTTGACTTATTATAAAAAAATATTGAAAAATTCATTGTTTTCAAAATATCTCAAAAGTAAAGCTTTTAGACCCCATAAATGCATTACAGATTCCTATAAACATGGCCTTTGCGCAATTTTTGAGCTACAACACAACATTGTACCACCAATAGATAAGAAGATACAAGCATGAAGAGGGTAAAACCCCCCGTGCGTAAGCGAAAACCCCTTAATTGGGAGTGAATCATCGTCAAACGATATTCGGTGAGTCTCAAACTTCACGTGAGCCTTAGTCGGGTGGTTTGACAACTTTTTGGAAGACTTTATGAAAATCGATGAAATTCACTCCAAATTGGTACACCCTAGCCCATAGTGATTATTGTTTTTGCTTTCGGTAACTTGCAAGACAATGAATTGGAGATTACTTGTTATGTTAGCCCCGTTTGTTTAATGTATTCAGGGCCGGATTTAGAGGGAACAAAGGGCCCGCCCCTCACCAACTAAAGCTTCCAACATCCACGACTAATAGCCTGAACAACTGGGCAAAATAAAATTATTTTGAAAC
Source organism: Trididemnum nubilum (assembly GCA_963965965.1). Lineage (NCBI taxonomy): Eukaryota > Metazoa > Chordata > Ascidiacea > Aplousobranchia > Didemnidae > Trididemnum > Trididemnum nubilum. Next base: position 5,586,947 of record OZ014476.1, read on the forward strand.
TATTTTTCTTGTAGCAAACTAGTTTGGTCCACTTTTCCACTTACTTTCGTAAAGAAATAGGTTATTTCTAACATTTTGAGTCACAGACGCATCTTTACTGCAAGAGCAAGAAGTGTATGAAATAGTTTTGTAATCAACTGAACCTAACTAAGGATTTCTAGATATCCCTAGACCTACAGTAACTATACTTTTATTTTCATAATTAAGTTGACGACGCAATGGCGCCAACAGTTGGAAGCTAAGGGGCTTCATCGCCCCCTTTTTGAGCCAAATTAGTTCAAAAATTTCACCCAAAATTATAAGCGTTGATAAAACATCGTTTGGACTTGACCTGTGAGTAAATGAGGAGCATGAAAAAGCTGAACAATTTGATTTAATTCTTCAGTTGGATTTCAAATTTGCCAATCTACCATAGTTCTTGCAAATGGGTCTAAAACGGTACAAAGTTTGATCTAAATGGTGTTAAAATGACTTTTTTTTTTCTAAAAAATTACAGAAATTAGCCTGCTGCTATAAAGGCTTCACCCCGTCAATGATATGCGTGCAAAACCACTTTTCTCAGCACGCTGCCCATTAAAACATGTTTCAAGAAAACTATTTCAACCTTGAGTTCAAACCCCCATCCCCCTCAACAAAATCCGTATTGCACGCCAGCGAAGACTAACCTTTTGAGCATTTTGTTCAATAAGCGTGACTTAACTTTTGCGCCATCAAAAATTGATCCCCCACTAAACTTGGGCCCCTGCACTCAACCACATAAATCCGGCATTGAGTGTATTATGCTAAACAGTCATTTTGGCTTACTGCTAAAACATCACTTTTTAGTAAGATTTAAAACCTATGAAACAAATGGTTTGCAGCAACAAACTCACTTATAATTTAGCTAATGATCACTATTGCGGTTCAATTCACAGTATCTTACTGTACTTTTACTTTGTACAAAAAATTAATAATGCGGTTGAAGTTTTTATGGCTATAAATTGGAAATTGGAAGGTTGTTTTTTTTAATTTTGCTAAAACAATATTTATACTAATAAAGAATTTGTTCTATCCCTTAGTACAATTAAATGCTGCTGATTTACTTATATTAACGTATTTTCGACTCGAAGGTCTCAAACTTGTAGTGATCTGTCCGTTTTAGAGAATAAAAGACTAAATATTACTCTCAAACGTAATCAAAGAAATAAAAATTATTTCACGTGAAACAAGGAAGAATCGTTTGCAAAACGGTCTGATTATGGTTTGACATAACAATAGAGATACTAATTAAGGTCAAACCACAGACAAGGACTATAATAAGAATAAGCGCTAAATAAACAATACGGAGTACCTATCAAGTGTTGGTTTTTGTACCCAACTGAATATCTATGAGTATTGTGTTTCTATCTATATAAAGAAGAGCGCGTTACAACAATGAATAGCACAATTACTGTCTTTGTGACGATTTCTAATTCCTAATACAAAATTGCGATATAACAAAATTACGTAATTTATTTGCAATGGCTAGCAAAAACAAAAACAAAAAAAAACCTGAGTGTTGGTAGAACAAGCAGTAAAATGCGTAATAAAATCTAATGCATTTTCATTGTTTTTTTTGCTTTTTGGTTCTCAAGAAACCCTTTCTGTACAATGTAAAAATACGACCAAAATGTAAAGAAAATTTTGATCGTTCTTGGGCTTAGTTTTCAGAAATCTTAAGATTCGGGGTCACCAAACAAGGCCTAACAAAAGCAAGTTTCAAAGCAATTTGGAAGGTTTAATGCATTAGGAAATACAAAATTTCAGAAACTAAAAACTTCTCCAATGATTATTTACGCTTGAGTAGCAGCATCTTTTGGTTATCATTATCTAATTACTTGTCACGTAAAAGTAACTAGAACATGACATCGCAAGCGATATACGTGAACTTCGCGAAAGTATCTTACTTTACTGCACTAAAGAACTTCACAGGTGCGTTAAGCGTGTTTATGGTTGTTGATAGTCAGACTTGAAATACATCGCTTTCGCTTTTCATAATTGGGACTTCGCGCGAGCGCGTAGTACTTTTGTTTTTGTTGACAAATTTGGCAAAAGAGAATCTGTAATTGGGAACGAAATGTTACAAACTAGAAATTCTTCTTCTTTTCTTCTTCTTCTTTCTTCATTGCCCACTTTTCCGTGAGGGTTGCGGGGGCAGTAGCTCAAGATTAAGCCGCCACACCTCACGGTCTTCCATCATTTCCATCATTTCGCTTGGGCGAAGTCCCAAGCGATTCCATCCAAGATCCTCAATGTAATCGGTCCATCTAGTTCTCGGTCGTCCAACTGGTCTTCTCCCATTTGCTTTGGCATGTAAAGCTTGTTTGGGAAGTCTTTCCTGAGGCACTTTGCTTACATAGCCAAACCATCTAAGCTGAGATCTTTCAATTCGGAGAAGTAACGGATCGATGCTAAGAGATTATCGAGTTTCAGAGCTACGCACCTTGTTAAACAGTGCAACTCCTTCGATTCTTCGTAAAAACCTCATTTCGGACGCTTGCACTTGTGATCGCATTCTTTCGGTCATTACCCAAGATTCATGACTATAAGTGAGAATGGGGACAAAAACTGCTTTGAAAATTGAGAGTTTTGCCTTTTTCGACAATTCTCGTTTCATGACAACCGAGTAGTGCAAAGCTCGCATTACTGCACTAGCCTTGCCTATTCGGGTATCGAGTTCTTCATCTTACCTTCCGTCACTCGTAAATGCAACCCCAAGATACCTGAACTTCTCTACCTGCTTCAGTGTCGCTCCATTCACTTGTAATACGCACTGATCAGGGTTTCTTGAAAGATGAAGTACCTCAGTTTTGGCCGTGCTTATTTTCATTCCGGCGGTGTTGCATGCATCTGCAAAGCTATTTAATACGCGCTGGAGGCCAGATTCTGTGGAAGAAAGCAGAACCAAATCATCAGCGAATAGCAGACGACTGATTTTGCAATTTCCAATCGTGGCACACTCATCAGCTTGGCTGCATTTGTCGATCCAATTCATGTAAACAATGAAAAGGAGAGGTTACAAAACGCACCCTTGCCGGAGTCCAACGCCCACATGGAACGGCTTTGATTGCTTGCCATTTACCCGAACACAAACCTCCGGTCTGCAGTAGAATGACTTAATAGCGCGTAACAATTGACCATTAACGCCATACTCCTGCAAAACCTTCCAAAGTTTATCCCGAGGAACTCGGTCATATGCTTTTTCAAGATCGACAAAGCATGCAAATAGATCTTTGCCATACTCCCAAGATTTCTCGAAGATTTGCTTCAGAGTGAAGCGTGGTCCGTTGTGTTGCGACCCGGACGAAAACCGCAGTGACCGTCTTCCAGTTTTGATTCCACTATTTCTCGGCATTTCCTTTCGAGGCATTTGGCACATACTTTTCCTGGCAAACTAAGGAGTGATATCCCTCTGTAGTTTGTACATTGCTTGCGATCTCGTTTCTTGAATATCGGAATAATCACACCTGTTTGCCAATCTCTGGGAGTTTTGCCAAGCTTCCACGCAACTTGACACACTCGCGTTAACCAGAGAATTCCTTCTCCAGTCAGCGCTTTCAACAACTAGGGTCTGATTTCATCTTCACCAGCAGCTTTTCCAGATTTTATCCCTTTAATTGCAGTTGCCACTTCTGCTGCAGTGAAAACTTCGTCCTCCCCAAATGTGTCACTTCGTGTGTGTCACGAGTCGATGCCTTTTCATGATTCAAAAGATCTTCAAAGTATTCTCTCCATCGTGAAAGGATTTCATTCTCATCCGTTAGAATGTTACCGTCAGAATCCGTGATGGAGTAGGTGATACTCGATCTTTTGCCACGTAGACGGCGGATGGTCTGCCAAAATACTTTGTTTGCCGAAAAATAGTTGGAATCCAACCGACGACCAAACTCTTCCCATGACTTCTCCTTGGATTTCTTTACTGCCGAAGTTGCCGCTTTTCGCGCCTCAGTGTACCGGGATTGCAAATCAGATGACAATCTGTCCTGTAGCCAGTAGGCTTGTTATGGCACAGTAGGCATAGTATAGTGTAACACTTGGCGTATGGCATAGTTGGCTTAATATGGATCAGTAGGCACCGGAGGTTAGTATGTCATAGTAGGGATAACATGACACCCTAGTTTGGCAGAGTATGGCATATAATAGAATTGTTATGGCACGGTGGGCATAGTATTAGTAAGGATAATAAGCCACGTATGCGCTACAGGCTAGTATGACATTGTAGGCATAGAATGGCATATAGTAGGCATATTATGGCACAATAGGTATATTATGCCATATTGTAGGCTAATTATGGCACAATAGACATAGTAAGCTAATTATGGCACAGTAAGCATAGTATGCAACAGTGAGCACTATAGCTTTGTAGGCATAGTATGGCATTGGGTTGGGTTATTATGGCACAGTAGGCACTGCAGCTTAGTATATCATCAATTCATCATTGGTGGGCAAGTTAATGCAAAACGTTAGCTTCGTTAACCACTAATCCGTTAACAAACTTCACACCTCCGTTAACGTTAATCCGTTATTTTCAGCTTTAATTAACGAAAGTTAATAAAGTCCGTTAATCCGTTAACATTTTGCGTGTAATTTACATTTCTTTTTATTCACTCGCTTCTAGAACACGTATTGACACTGTTGAACTGATTGTAAGGAAAGATTTATTGCTATGGTGGTCTTTTTGTGTTTTGAAAGTAACATTTTACAGTCTAATCTAATTTCAAGATAAAAACAAATTCAAATGCACAACGAAACTGCAAAATATTAACGATAAAAACCTTAACGGAAGTTAACAGAACTTAACGGAAGTTAGCAGAGGTGGAATCGAGGACACAAGGCTGGAGGCCAAGGCCAAGGACACAAAAAAAATCCGAGGCCAAGGCCAAGGACAGCCTTTCCGAGGACAGATACTCTTGAGGCCAAGGACAGGAATGCTCGAGGCCAAGGACCAAGGTCACTAGCGCAAGCGCTCTCCAAAAAAAAAAAGTTTTCACAAAAATTTTTCAAACGATCTCAAAAAAAAAAAAGGTCTTCACAAAACAAAAAAACGTTTTCCAAAAAATTTTTCAAGCGCTCCACAAAATTTTAACAATTCAAAAAATACTGCTGTCCTCGAGCCGAGGACAGGCCAATTTTCGAGGATTTGAGGCCTCGAGGCCAAGGCCAAGGACTTGACCTTCGAGGCCGAAGCCAAGGACTTCAAAATGTGTCCTCTGGAAGTTAGTTTAGTCCGTTAACAGCACTTAACGGAAGTTAATTTAGTTCCTTAACATGAAAAAACTTTTTAACGGATTAACGAGTTAATGAAAAAGTTAGCTTCGTTATTAACGGATTAGCGATTAACGGACTTGTGCCCATCTATGTATATCATAGTAGACGTAGTATGGCATTGTAGACATAGTATAGCATGCGAGTATAGTATGGCATATACAGTAGTAGCCTTATGGCACATTAGTATACCACAGTAGGCGTAGTATGTCATAGGAGGCTTAGTATGGCATTTTAGCATAGGTGGGCACAAGTCCGTTAATCGTTAATCCGTTAATAACGAAGCTAACTTTTTCATTAACTCGTTAATCCGTTAAACAGTTTTTTCATGTTAACGGACTAAATTAACTTCCGTTAAGTTCTGTTAACTTCCGTTAAGGTTTTTATCGTTAATATCTTGCACCACTTATTCGTTGTACCGGTACAAACCAGTTTGCACTGGTAACACTTGTTGCATATTAGCACGAGTTTTATAGAAGAAAGCGAAGAAAGGAGCTATTTTTTGTGGCAAATAATAAGCTGCAGCCTCATAGGTCTATGAGATATCGCTGATCACAATTTCCAAATATTTTCCGATCGCAGCTTCGGTTGTTCTTTTGAACTTATTTTGATCTTGAAATTGGATTATACTGTAAAATGTACCTTTCAAAACAAAAAAAGACCACCATAGCAATAAATCTTTCCCTACAATCAGCTCACCAGCGTCAATACGTGTTCTAAAAGCGAGTAAATAAAAAGAAATGCAAATTACCCGCAAAATGTAAACGAATTAACGGACTTTATTAACTTCCGTTAATTAAAGCTGAAAATAACGGATTAACGTTAACGGAGGTGTAAAGTTTGTTAACGGACTAGTGGTTAGCGAAGCTAACGCTTTGCATTAACTTGCCCACCCATGCATTTTAGGCATAGTATGACATAAACTAGGCTTATTATGGCACCCTAGTAGGCATAGTATGTCACAGTAGGCACTGTGGCATAGTTGGCTTAATATGTCACAGTAGGCACCAGAGGTGGAGTCCTCGAGGACGTCCTTGGCCTCGAGGACGTCCTCGAGGACACAATTTGAAGTCCTTGGCCTTGGCCTCGAAGGTCAAGTCCTTGGCCTTGGCCTCGAGGCCTCAAGTACTCGAAAATTGGCCAAATTTTTGTGAAGACCTTTTTTTTTTTTTTTTTTTTTGGAGATCGCCTGAAAAATTTTTGTGAAGATCTTTATTTATTTTTTTTTTTTGGAGAGCACTTGCGCTTTGTGTCCTTGGTCCTTGGCCTTGGCCTCGAGCATTCCTGTCCTTGACCTCGAGAACGTCTGTCCTCGGAAAGGCTGTCCTTGGCCTTGGCCTTGGCCTTGGCCTTGGCCTCGGATTTTTTTTGTGTCCTTGGCCTTGGCCTCGAGCCTTGTGTCCTCGACTCCACCTCTGGTAGGCACTGGAGGTTAGAATACTTAGTTGGGATAGCAGGACACCTTATTAGGCAGAGTATGGCATATAGGGGGCTTGTTATGGAACAGTACGCATAGTATTAAAAACCATAGTAGGCGCTACAGGCTAGTATGACATTGCAGATATCGTAGGCTTATTATGGTACAATGGGTATAGTTATGCTATATTGTAGGCTAATTATGGCAAAATAGACATAGTATGCTGATTATGGCACAGTAGGCATAGTATGCCACAGTGGGCACTGCAGCTTAGTAGGCATAGTACAACATCAGAATATGACATATCACATATAGTTGGCTTATTACGGCACAGTAGGCATAATATCCCACAGTAGGTGCTACAGCTTAGTATGTCATAATTGGCGTAGTATGACATTGTAGACATAATAAGCCTATAGCATTCGAGTGTAGTATAGTTGGTAGCTTGGCCAAATTGGTAAAGGCGTATTGTTTACGATGACCTTGATTGAATGATCTGGGTTCAACCCGCACCCTGGTCACGCGGTTGCGTCCTTGGATAAGACGTTTTACGATAATTATCTCTGCTTGGTGGCTTCGAACAAGCAGCAAATTCGGTGAGCAAGAATTTGAAGAAATCTACAGGAACGTTGGATCATCTTCGGAAACTCCTCAAGCAGGTGCGGATTTCTCCAATCACGAAGAAGTCACTGCAATAAAAAATGTGTGGATCGTCCAATAAGTTAGCGTCTTATGATGTCTGGTGACTGGGGGATAAATATGCGCTACAACAACAATAGGCCTATATTGGAGTGGGCTTATGGCACCATAGATTAGTAGGAGTACTGTGTCATAGTAGGCTTAGTATGGCATTGTAGGCATAGCGTAACATGAAGTAGACTTGTTATGGCACCCTACTAAGCATAGCATGTCACGGAAGGCACTGTAGCTTACTATGGTACAGTAGGCATAGTTGGCTTGTTATTGCGCAGTATCCCACAGTAAGCACTGCTGCGTAGTATATTATAGTAGGGATAGCATTACACCTTAGTAGGCAGATTATGACATACAGGAGGCTTGATATGAAAAATAGGCATAGTATTAGTTTGCATAGTGTGCCACAGTAGGTGCTGCAGCTTTAGTATGACATTGTAGGCATTTTATGGCACCCTGGTAGGTATAGTATGGCATACAGTACGCTTATTATGGCACAACAGGCATAGTAGGCCAAAGTGGGAACCGTAGCTTAGTAGGCATAGTATGACATATAGTTGGCTTATTATAGCACAGTAGGCATAATATAACATAGCTCGGCAAATACATCTACAAGGCATAGCTTTTCCATGAACTATCACCGTAACGAGGTGGAAAAGTCTATGTGCCTCAATGACCTGCAGAGCTGTACTGGCTGGAGATTAAATTCTCCTGATAGGATTACCCATGCCAGATAGGTCTGATGGTAGAAGCGAGACGAAGTATAGTTCAAATCAAAATAGTTGGAAAACTTAAAACCTGGGTTGGTTATGCCCATCAGCTGTGGTAAGCATATAACCTAGGAGAAGAACAATTCTGATATAAAACCTCTCCGCAGTTAGATTAAATTGCAAAACAAATCATGATGAGCACAAATAATGAAAATTACGTGAACGACGTTAATGGGGCCACCTGCACAAGTGGAACCTCGTCCGGCAGGGGAGCGCCTAGGGACTCCCAGGTCGTCATTCAGCGAAACCCCTATGGCTTTCGAGTCTTAGGCAGAAGGGCTCATTCGAAAAATAAGCGACAATCTGAAACCAGCCAGCCCTAGTGGCAGCTCCATCAATGTACCCGCTACACGTTTGGAGAGGCGAATGGAGGCAGTGCAGAGTATTCGTATTCGAGATAATGTCGCACACTCACGGGTCAACCATCACCAACTGCTGTTGGGCAATTGGAATATCCTTACCCTAACAGGAAAAGAGCTAGAATTGGTTGAGGAAGCAAAGCGGTATCATTTCGATATTATCGGAGTTTCTTCAACCAAACGACGTGGCTCTGGAACAGTGGATCTGGATGGTGGATGGAAACTATTCTATTCTGGTGCTGATCCTAGTATGTCTGCACAAGGGGGTGTGGGGATTCTCACAAGCCCCTGTTTGTCAGACTGTGTGTCAGATTGGATTCCTTTGAGATCACGGGTCTGTATGTTGAAGCGCAAGGTATTGGATCGGTCATTGTGCCTGTTTCAGGTATATGCCCCCAATGCCACTAGTGAATATCAGACTTTTGTGGATGAAGTAAATGATGCTCTTCTACGAGTATCAGCAACTGAATCTATAGTCCTTATAGGGGATTTTAATGCACATGTTGGAACAGGCACAGATACGTGGAAGGGTGTGATCGGAAAACATGGAGTCAATGGACTGAATGAGAACGGAAGGTATTTATTGCAGCTCTGTTGTAGCAGCGGACTCCGCTTCATGAATACCTTTTTCCAGCACAGAGAGGTTCACAAGTTCACAAGTTATCGACCTAGCATGGATCAAAAATCTTTGATAGATTTTTGCATAGTTTCGTCAGATTTGTTTTCTGATGTGCTGGACGTTCGAGTGAAGCGAGGTGCTGAATTGTCAACTGATCACCATCTGGTAGTATGTTCCTAACGACTTTCGAAACCTTGGCCAAACAAGAGATCCAACAGGTCGTCTGTGACTTACCGGATCAAATGGGAGGCTTTGGAGGGCAAAGAAGTAAGAAAACAGTTTGCATCCAGTATATCATCTAAGTTCAGACAACTTCCTGATGTATCCGAAGACATCGAGAAAAAATGGCTGCTGTTCAGATCAGCAATCATTTCATCAGCTGCTGAAAGTTGTGGGCGAAAACGGCTTAGAGTGGCGGGCGATAGTGAGAAAAAAACACCTTGGTGGAACCAAGAGGTTAAAGAAGCTATTCGAGCAAAGAAAGACGCGTTCAAACTACAAATTTATATTACAAAATGTTTCCGTAATTCAAACCGCGCCAGCGCGTAGTGCGTTTGTTTTTGCTCTCGACTTTTGGCAGATTAGGATCAATTAGCTTATAACAGCAAATGATTAAACCTTAAAAGTTGAAATTTAGATTCAACATAAAAATTAATGAATCCGTCATGTGTGACAATTTTGGGGATTTTTGGTCACGTGATCGTGAATTGAGACACGAAAAATCATTAAAAAACTGCGATTTTTGGCTTGAAAATTTATTAGTTTGCTTATAACTCAAAAACCATTTGATGTGCAAAGCTGAAATTTAAACACAATGTGGGTGCTCATGAATGCTTTATGCAAATCGAGTTTGGGGGCGTTCAGTTACGTGACCAAAGTTTGACAGGCCAAAAATGGGCAAAAAATTGAGGAATTTGAATCGATTTATCTCAGTTATTACCGATATTGGTGAAAAATGGTTTGTGATTTTTGAGTACACGATCAACCACCTTTCTTTTGTTTATGTTGGTTTACCCTAATTTTTTTCTTTTTTCTTTTTCTTCCCATGCTATCTACTTTTAAACCGCTAAACGCACTGGTATTCAAAGTTTAAGCGATTAAAGATATCAGAGAGGACTTTTGTGCGACTGAAATCGGGAGTGCCAGGTTGGGAATCTCCCTCAATCGGGTTGCCCAAAACTTTGAACTTTTAAAACGTTAAAGCTAGATGAATCAAATTTTTGGAATGGGAAGATATAAAAATAAAACTAAAGCTAACTAAAATTAGAAGTGCCACGATGGGAATTTTCCATTCAAACGGGCCCTTCAAAATTTAACCTTCTAGGTTAGACACATAAAGATTTTAAGTAAAATATTGAAGAAATGATAAAATTTGACAATATTTGGGGGTACCAAAAGGTGGCGTCCCCCCCAAACGGGGCCGCCAAAATTCAAACTTTTCAACCACTGACGCTAGACAAATGGAATTTTCAGAGTAGATAACTGTAAAGAAAAGATAAAATTTGACAGAATTTGGGAGTATCAAAATGGGGAGGCTCCCTTAAGGGGGTTCGCCAAAATTTTAAACTTTCAAACAACCAGACCTGAATGAATCAAATTTTCGGAATGGGTAGATATTAGAAATAAACTAAACCTAACAAAAATTGCTGACTCCCAAATGGGGGTGTCCCCCTCAAACCGGATGGCCAAAATTTAAACTTTTTATCCACACACGCTTGACACATAAAATTTCCAGAATGCACAAATATAAATTTAAAATAAATAATAACAAAACTTGTGGGTACCAAAACGAGGGTGTCTCCTCAAGCGGGAACTGGGAACACCAAAAATCAAACTTTAACCAATCACGCTAGACACATGAAATTTTCAGGATGAGCAAATATGAAGAAAAAATAAAATTTGAATAGGTTTTGGGGTACCTAAATAAAGGGATCCCCCTCAAATACGGATGCCAAAATTCAAACTTTAACCACTTACGTTAGAGTGATAAAATTTTCAGAATAAGTAAATATCAAGAAAAGATAAAATTTGACAAAATTTGGGAGTACAACAATGGGTGGTCCCCCTCAAACGAGGACGCCAAAATTTAAACTTTTCAATTATTTTAGCTAGATACATTAATTTTTCAGGATAAGCTAGCAAATACGAAGAAAAGATAAAATTTGAAAAATTTGGGGCACCAAAATGTGGAGTCCCTCAATTGGGTCCTTCAAATTTGAAACTTTTCAACCATTCAAGCTAAACACATAAAACTATCACAATAGTAAATATAAAAGAAAGATAAAATCAGAAAAGGTAAATAAATACTGACTAATTTCAAGCGCCACAATTGGAGAGTCGTCCTCCAACGGATCCTTCAAAATTTTCACCACTCAAGCTAGAAAAATAAAATTTTCAAGATAGGTAAAAATATAATAAAAAAAGTTTGAGGATCTCATACTGTAGGGGTCTTCCAATTATATTGACACCTCCACCCTTGAAAACTAGAAAAGCTAAAAAAATTAAATCTATTGCGTAGGTTAATATGATTCAAAAAATTAAAGATAAAAAGTTTGGTTGGCCTCATTGAAGAGACCATGCCAAATGGGAACCTTAAAGTTTTAAAATCTTTATTACGAATTACTCCAGCTAGACCTATCAGATTTTAAGAGTACCTGTAAGCTAATATAACAGAAAGATAAACATGCCAAACTTGACAATGCCATATAGGAGAATTAGCCTTTAAATGGATCTTTAAACTATAAAATGAATTTTCACAATGAGTTGGTATCACAGAAAAGTAGAAGTTTCAAACTTATGGAATTACTCCAACATTTATTAATAGGCTGACTCCAAAATTTGAATTTTGAAACACTCCCATTTGGGTGCCCCAAATTAGGCAAATTTTATCTTTTCTTGATATTTTCTTTCTTATCCTGAAATTGTGCTGTCACTAGCTTAAACAATTAAAAAGTTTGAATTTCGGCGTCCTTATTTGAGGGGACATCCATTGTGGTACCCTCAAATTTTGTCAAATTTTATCTTTTCTAGGTATTTACCTATTCCGAAAAAAATCATCAGTCTAGCGTAAGTGGTTAAAATTTGAATTTTGGCATCCGTGTTCGAGAGGGATCCCTTCATTTTGACACTCCCAAGTTTTGTTAAATTTTATCTTTTTTTGTATGAACCCATTCTGAAATTTTCATGTGTCTAGCGTAAGTACTTAAAGTTTGAAGGTTGGTGGCTGCGTTTGAAGGGGACATCCTCATTTTAGAATCTCCAAGTGTGTCATGTTTTATCTTTTGACGTATATTTATCTATTTTGGAAATTTCATGTGTCTAGCGTTAGTGGTTAAAAAGTTTAAATTTCGGCGGCCTTGTTTGAGGGGCACTCTTTTATGTTGGTACCCACAAGTTCTGTTATATTCTATCTTTTTTTTTTGGATTTACCAACTCTAAAAATTTCATGCGTCTAGCGTGTGTGGTTAAAGAGTTTGAATTTTGAAGAGCCTCGTTTGGGAGGAACCCCCAATCTTTGTTAGGTTTAGTTTATTTTTGATATTTACCCATTACAAAAATTTTATTTATTCAGGTCTGGTTGTTTGAAAGTTTAAAATTTTGGCAACCCTGCTTGATGGGCAACCCCCATTTTCATTCCCCCAAATTCTGTCAAATTTTGTTTTCCCTTTATTTCATACGTTTTATTTCATATGTTATACCCTAAAAATTTCATTTGTCTAGCGTCAGTGGTTGAAAAGTTTGAATTTTGGCGGCCCCGTTTGGGGGGGACGCCACCTTTTGGTACCCCCAAATATTGTCAAATTTTATCATTTCTTCAATATTTTACTTAAAATCTTTATGTGTCTAACCTAGAAGGTTAAATTTTGAAGGGCCCGTTTGAATGGAAAATTCCCATCGTGGCACTTCTAATTTTAGTTAGCTTTAGTTTTATTTTTATATCTTCCCATTCCAAAAATTTGATTCATCTAGCTTTAACGTTTTAAAAGTTCAAAGTTTTGGGCAACCCGATTGAGGGAGATTCCCAACCTGGCACTCCCGATTTCAGTCGCACAAAAGTCCTCTCTGATATCTTTAATCGCTTAAACTTTGAATACCAGTGCGTTTAGCGGTTTAAAAGTAGATAGCATGGGAAGAAAAAGAAAAAAGAAAAAAATTAGGGTAAACCAACATAAACAAAAGAAAGGTGGTTGATCGTGTACTCAAAAATCACAAACCATTTTTCACCAATATCGGTAATAACTGAGATAAATCGATTCAAATTCCTCAATTTTTTGCCCATTTTTGGCCTGTCAAACTTTGGTCACGTAACTGAACGCCCCCAAACTCGATTTGCATAAAGCATTCATGAGCACCCACATTGTGTTTAAATTTCAGCTTTGCACATCAAATGGTTTTTGAGTTATAAGCAAACTAATAAATTTTCAAGCCAAAAATCGCAGTTTTTTAATGATTTTTCGTGTCTCAATTCACGATCACGTGACCAAAAATCCCCAAAATTGTCACACATGACGGATTCATTAATTTTTATGTTGAATCTAAATTTCAACTTTTAAGGTTTAATCATTTGCTGTTATAAGCTAATTGATCCTAATCTGCCAAAAGTCGAGAGCAAAAACAAACGCACTACGCGCTGGCGCGGTTTGAATTACGGAAACATTTTGCAATAAAAAGAAAAATAAATTAATAGTAAAAAGCATCAACGTATGGCCGTGTACAACTGAAGTAGTTGATGGTTTTTTGTGTAGACTAAAAAGCAAGCTTTTAATTTCAATTTTTTGCGATTTTTGTAAATTGGCTGTAGGCATTAAAACTAAGGGTAAACTACACTGAATATTAGTTTATAATTTCTACAAAAACCACCAAGGAAACCGCAAGGGTACCAGAGATATTGCACCTCCGGGTGGGGAACCATAGCAAATCAAATGAAGAAGGAAAAAACAATGTCGATCAACAAGCATGTCGATGATCACAACACTACAGGAATTGCACAGGTGAGCATCCGCGACCGGTTTCGTCCTTGCTCAAGGGACTCATCAGGAGGAAGAACAACGAGAAAACCAATTTAAGCGATGCAGCGACGGAGAACAGAACTTGCAAACCGACATCATGCATAGGCATCACGCCAAGCGAGTGTTCCTTGTTAAAAGAACAAAGCTATAGGGACCCCACGTAGACTGTCAAGAACTACAAAAACCATCAAGGAAACCACAAGGGTGCCAGAGATATCGCACCTCCGGGTGGGGAACCATAGCAAATCAAATGAAGAAGGAGAAAAAAATTTTAAAACAATTAGAAAACAAGAAGGAGAAGTTCTGAAGAAATGAAAACAATTTGTTTTCTTTTGAAGAAAAGAAATGAAAGAAAAGAAATGAAAGAAGAAAAGAAATGAAAACAATTTCTGAAGAAATGAAAACAATTTGTTCTGAAGAAAACAATTTGTTTTCTCCTTCTTCATTTGATTTGCTATGGTTCCCCACCCGGAGGTGCGATATCTCTGGCACCCTTGTGGTTCCCTTGATGGTTTTTGTAGTTCTTGACAGTCTACGTGGGGTCCCTATAGCTTTGTTCTTTTAACAAGGAACACTCGCTTGGCGTGATGCCTATGCATGATGTCGGTTTGCAAGTTCTGTTCTCCGTCGCTGCATCGCTTAAATTGATTTTCTCGTTGTTCTTCCTCCTGATGAGTCCCTTGAGCAAGGACGAAACCGGTCGCGGATGCTCACCTGTGCAATTCCTGTAGTGTTGTGATCATCGACATGCTTGTTGATCGACATTGTTTTCTCCTTCTTCAGTTTATAATTTGCTTTTAGTGGGCCAGTTGGTTGAACGGTTGCTCGATTGCTTGTGGAACAGGAGATTAGAAGTCAATTCTTGGACTATTCGAATCCGACACAGTTTTGCTGTGGATCGCTACCGCTGCTACACATTTATCCAAGAGAAACTGTACTGTCCAGGCGCTATGACGTGAGCTGGGACCCGAAATCTTGGGACGCGTTTCGAGAAAATTTTGCAAGCATAGCCTAATGAGGAATTGATTTTGATGTTTTGTAATGGCGTATAGCTGAAACAACCTGTGATTTCTAGAATTCTTACTCGTTTTAAATGAAACGTGTCTGCTAGAATATTGTTTCGTTTCATTTGTAGTTTGCGTAGAATCATTGCATTGCAAACCAAAGATAACTCTATTCAATAGAAAATACCGTGAAATCGAAAACAGAGAACCCTAATAATCGTTTGCTGCCTTAGGCGTAGTAGCTTAGCGTTCGTCACGCAGTCACGCTAATTATTGTAGTCCATCTAATCTGAAACACAAATTTACTTTAATCCGTATAATCTCTACCAGAAATATTAAGCGCGAAATTAAAATTTTACACCGAAAACCAGAAATTGACAAAATTTCAAAAAGTTTGTCAAAAACCGCCAATTTACTTTTGTACATCTCAAGTTGTATAAATAAAAACAGTATCATTTTAATTGGCGAAAACAAACAGGAAAGGTCAGGAAAATCTAAGTTTTTTGTTTGTTTGCAATCCAGATTTAAGTAAGTACTGTTTGTACGAGTGTGGGCTTCAGAAGCCCTACCGTTTAGTAAACGGTTAAGTCATAAATACAAACACTATGTGTAAACTCAACTTTAAGCTGCTTTTACACACAGCGGTTTTCGCGATTTGGATCGAAATTTCAGCCATGTGTAAACGAGTTTTCGCATAGAGAAACCAGGTTTGGCACTTTTATTTTCCGAGAATCTTTCACTCCTGGTTTCGCAACGTGAATTGCCTATTTGTCCAACTTCATTGTGTAAACGCTTTGACACGAAAACTTCAATCACATGATCTGCATTGTGCTGTGGGATTAGAGTAAGTCGCGAAAACAGCAGGCTGCAGTGCTCAAATTGGGCAAAAACTCTTTATTCATCGCACTTCTTTTAATGTGTTTTAGGTTTGAAAATCTTAAAAAATGCAGGTTTCAAGACCGGGTTTGAAAACTAGTTTTCGTTACTTTTGACCGTTCACAAATACGTAAGGTTTCGTTTCTCGTCGTCAAAACCGCTATGTGTAAATGAATTTTTTTGTCATGTGTGAAGGTGGCAGGTTTGATAACCAAGTGCGATACCTACGTAGTTGTTAAACCTATACATAAACCCAGCCCGAATGCCCTCTTAATGCCTCTTAACAGGTTACCCATCAACAGATAACCCATAGGCGAAGATGCCTAAGGGCTAGGGGGTTGTAGCTCCCTTAAGTTTTCAGTTAGTGGCGTACGAGGGTTTTTTATACTCGAGCCCCTTGAATTCCTCCTGAAAATAATTTTAATATTTTTCAGCAGTTATGCTAGTCGTTACTTTTTACAGTATGTGCTTTGTTCAGTCCCTGAAAGTTCGGACGAGGTGATTCTTCTCCCCCAACCAATTTCTGAAGACCCCCACACATGTTGTAGAGTAGCTTCCAATAAAGGTTGTAATTTTCGCAACAAAATTTTGCAACATCATGATATCATAAGAGCGCGACCAGATGCAGTCGACCGACTCGGTAGAACAACGTACAGTCGTACAAGCTCCTCTCCAGTTTGACTTAATAACCAATACATCCTATTTTAACTTTTATTTGTATGTATTGGTTATTAAGTTATAACCAATACTTCCGAATCTAAATACAGCAACCAAGGAACTGTTTGTTGCATTCAAGTCAATTTTTTAGTGGGTCAATACGGTTACTTGGTCGTTGTGTGTATTATTTATAGACTGGAGAATGTTTTGGAATAGTCAGTAGTTGCTTTACCAACCAGAAAATTAATTATCATTCTACCATTGAATAATTAAAATTTTTCTTCTGCTTTTATTGCGTTAACTTGCCAATTGGAGTTGTTCGTCTCTGGAGTGGGAGGTTTGAGATTTAAATCTCGAGCCAGTCAAATCGGAAACTGCGTTACCAACGGCTTGCCACCACTGCGATATTTCTTTGAAAGGAGCTGAGTTGCTTGCAAGCGCAATGACGCGTAGACGGGCCTCGTGAACTCGTTTTACTTTTTGACGTAATACAGCAAGTATAATGAAAGATTTGGTTTGATTTTATTTCGTTAGAAAGTGTTAATTAAATAAAAGCGATCAAATGCCAGCAAATATCATCGAAGTCATTTTTCTTACAGTTTCTCGCGGCAGTCCACGTTCGTTTACCAACCCCCTTCAGAGCCTCTCCTCCTCCCAGCATCTCGAGACGGTGTTTGCTGCCGAGACAGTGACGTACGCTCGTCCCGAGGATCCCGCTGTTATGACGCCACTGAGAACAAAACCCAGTATCCATAGCAATCAGTCATCACTGTCCACGCGCGAGTCTTCCACTACAACCACGTCTAGAAGTTCCCACGAAGATATACTCGGTCATCAAACAGCCTTGCACAAATCAGCCAGTTTCCCCAACCCAGCCCCACACAAAACGGCTAAGGACTCAAGTTGGGGCGAGTTGGAGGCTCCAAACAACGAGCAGTTTCTAGTTCCAGCTCAGACTGTTTCTCGGGCCGTTTCCAGCGCCCACTTGAAAACCGGGCTTCAAACAAGCTACCAACAATGCAAGAGCGAAATACCTCAGCCTAAACCAAGAAAAAATGCGGTTCATTCCGAATCAGACCAGATCGTATCCGGCCGCAAATACTCAGTTCAGTCAGTTGCTTCAAACATTTCAAAACGTACAGCTCGTCGATGCAGCAGTGGAAATGTCCGCACTGCGGCGCTTCCTGACAAATCGACAGCTAGATACCCTAAGTTTAAACTGGCAAAAATTGACCAAGACGCTGTGCTGAAGCTGGGTGATGCCGAATCACATCAAATGGTACAAAGACAACCAGCCTGGAAAGGTAAATCTGCGTTTTACTATTTTTGTGTTTTAAATGTTTGACTCCATATTGGATTTGTCGATTTTTAGTTTTGAAAATGCTAAATTTTGTGTGTGGTTGTACAATTTAAATATACCAGATTAACTTTTAAATATTTACAAAAGAAGAACATTAAAATACATTAACCCTTTATTACTCAACGGTAGGGCTTTTGAAGGCCACACTCGTTACAAACAGTAATTACTTAAATTTGGTTCGCAATAAAAACTTGAAGTTTCCTGAATTTTCCTGTTTGTTTTTTCCAATTACGATGAAACTGTTTTTGTTTATACAACATAAGGGGTTCAAGCATAAAATGGGGGTTTTTGACAAATTTTTTAAAATTTTGCCAATTTCTAGCTTTCGATGTAAAATTTTAATTTCATGCATAATATTTCTGGTAGAGATTAAGAGAATTAGAATAAATTGGTGTCCCAGATTAGATGGATTACAATAATTAGTGTGACTACGTTGCGAACGAAAAGCTACTACGCGCGAGGCAATAAACGAAAATTAGGTTCCTTTGTCTTTGGTTTTATGCTAATTTCGATTAAATAGAGTTACAATTGGCTTGCAATGCAATGACTCCTTGCAAACTACAAACGAACAAAACAATATATTACAGCAGAAAACGAATCATGATTCAATGCAGCCACAGGTTGTGTTAGCTATACGCCAGTACAAAAAATCAAAACCAATTTCTCATTGGGCAATACTAGCAACATCATGTCGAAACGCGTGACAAGATTTGCGGTGCCCAGGTCCGAGTCATAGCCACTGGACTGCACAGTTCCTTTTGAATAAATTTTGCAGTGGTTGCGAGCCGTAACCAAATTGTGTCGGATTTGACATGCCCGGCAATTGCCTTTTAACTTCCCGTTCCATTAGCAATTGCGTAACTTTTCAACCAAATGGCCAATGCAAAATATAAACTAATGCTCAGTAAAGTCTAGCTTTATTTTTTATGCCCTACATCCAGTTTACAAAATTGAAAATGAAAAGCTTTGTTTTTAATTTTACCTACACATAAAACGGGTCTACGACTTTTAGGCGCGGATGTTTAGGCGCGGGACGTTTAGGCGCCGCCAATTATGCGCCGGGACTTTTAGGCGCCTGGACTTTTAGGCGCCGAGACTTTTAGGCGCCAGAGGTTGAAAAATTTTTTCAAAAATTTTTTCAAAAAAAATTTTCTTTCAAAAAAAGTTTTTTTTTCAAGAAAAAGATTTTTTTTCACAAAATCAAGCTTGTTTCCAAAAAAAGGTTTTTTCCAAAAAAGCATTTTTTCTACAAAAAAACGTTTTTCTTCCCAAATTTTTTTTTTCTTTTAAATGACAGTCTTTTTTCAAAAAAAAAACTTTTTCCAACACTTTGATTAAAAGTTTTACTTTGATTAAAATGTTAATGGTTTCGAAGCTTTTCATCAGTTGTTTGTCAAGAAGAATCGTCAGAATAGAGAGTGCAGGAAAAGGAGTGGCTATAGGAAAAAGCCGAGCAGTGATTGGCTGGAAAAGGATTGCTGAGAGAGCGTCATTTGTGTAGTACCTTTAAGCTGAACAAGAATTCTTTTTGTCAGCAGAGGGCGGGGTTGGAAGTTTTGATACAAGTGACTTCAAAAGCAGATAGATGGAAGCAGAGCGGAAAAAGTTTTACAAAAATTTGATTTCTTATTGCATTTTTTTCAATAACAAAGAATGTTTTCCACTACTTACTTGCAAAGTTTTTTTACCTAATCCAGACGCATGCGATCTCCAGCTAGCGGTCTCAAATTTTGCGGCGCACAGACACGAGTTGCTTGTGCAATATTGGCACACGCAGCAAGCCGTGTGACGTTTCATGGTTATTTTGAGTCTATCTCTACCAAACAATACAGTACAAACTTTTTCAGGAGCTAAGGATTCATCTCTCGGCAAATTCCTATTTATAGTCTTTACATCTTGTTGTAAATATGGTAAAAGCAATGTTTAAATTGATATTTTTCAGCTTAATCTTTACACCTTGTTGTAAATACACTTATAGTAAAAACAATGTTAAATTCTTGAAGTCAACTTCTTCAGAAATCAGCCTGAAAGCGAAGTTTGCGTTTGACTAAAACTCATTTTATTTGCGCTTTAAAATTGATAAATTGATTGGTTATGCGACTTCTGGAGCAGCACAGATTAACTCAAATTTTGTCCCGAGATACAGCACGATGATGAGTGAAATTTGTTTACACTTACGCAGCGACTTTTTGTAGGAAAAAATGCTTTTTTGGAAAAAAAACCTTTTTTTGGAAAAAAACTTGATTTTGTGAAAAAAAATCTTTTTGAAAAAAAACTTTTTTTGGAAAAAATTTTTTTTGAAAAAATTTTTTAACCTCTGGCGCCTAAAAGTCTCGGCGCCTAAACGTTCAGGCGCATAAAAGTCCCGGCGCCTAATCGGCGGCGCCAAAACGTCCCGCGCATAAACGTCTGCGCCTATTAGTCACGGTCCGCATAAAACCGTCAACTAGTTCAATCACACGCCCCTATGTAAATGTTTTTTTTATTATTTATTGATTTTTACAAATACAATGCTTCTGTAATTAGTTTTAGGTGACAAATAGTTCAAATTAAATCAATTAAACCTTCATAAAACTTGCTGTATTACGTCGTAGGGTGCAGCGAGTTTGTGGGGCCCATCTCCTCTTCATTGCGCCCGGGCATTACAGTTCCTTCTAAAGAAACGTTGCAGCGGTGGCTAGCTGTTCACAAAACTGTGCCCAATTTGACCGGCCAGAGATTTGAACTTCAGACCTCCCTATCTAGAGACCAAAACGTTATTGCTACTTGATAATAACAATCAAAGGATATTGCTACTCAAGCGTAAATAATCATCAGAGAAGTTTTCAGTTTCTAAATTTTTGCATTTCGCATTGCAGTAATACCAATAAACCTTCTAAACTGCTTCGAAACTTGCTTTTATTAGGCCTTGCCAGGTGACCAGATCCTCAGAGAGAAATTTTATCAGGGTACGAAAACTGATATTGAGTTCTTTTTGCCAAGACCAAGGCGGGAACGGAAGGGGAAGAACAACAGCTTTTTATTTGGATAAAGACAAAAAATAGCTCTTCATCGCAAACTCGGCCAGCTTTTGTTAAAAATTGCGTGAAGACCAAAAAAAGATCTCTACCGGAAATCTGGCCGGCTTTTACATGCATGCTCACCGAAATACTACTAATTTAGTGCACGTGAACTTATAGACCCTCCCGAGATTCCTAAACCAAGGCCTGGGTACGATGTACCCTTAGCTCCCTCTCGCAGACCCTCTGGGTGTCCCCCATACCTTAGGATATTTAAAAACTAAGCCCCAAGAACGATCAAAAGTTTTTTACGTTTTTGGCGTATTTTTACATTGTACAGAAAGTGTTTCACATGATTAGAAAATCATACAAAATAATAGGAATGCCGATAATTTTGCAACGCATTCTACGTTTTATTGAACAAACACCCAGTTTTGTTTTTTTTTGCAAGCTATAGCAAAAGTTTTTTTTGCAATCGTAATTATTCTTATATTGCAATTTTGTAAAACAAATTAGAAATCGTTAACAAGACAATACTCGTATTATTCATTAGCGTACTGCGCCATGCTTTATACAGATAGATAAGCAATACTGGAAAATACTCACCTGAGTGTAAAAACCAACGCTTGATTGCTATTTCGTATTGTTTATTTTAGCGTTTATTCTAATTATTGTTCTTGTCTGTGGTTTGACTTTAATTAGTATCTCTATTGTTAAAGTCATTATCTGAGAACTTTGTCAACGATTACTACTTGTTTCGCATGAAAATGAATTAGTTTGATTACGTTTGGGAGTAATTTCGTGGTTGATTCCAAAAACGGAGATCACAATAAATTTACGATTTTTGGATCCAAAACAATTATTGTTTTATATAATATGAGCAATTCCGCAGCATTTGATCGGAATAAATGATAGATTAAATCCTTTATTAGTGTCAATTGTTTTAGCAAATTTAAAAAAAATAAGTAAAAAACTTGATTTTTCCAACTTATTGCAAAAAAAACTTTAACCGCATTAACTGTATTAATTTTTTTACTGAGTAAAAGCACAGTAAAATACTGTAAATTAAACCGCAATAGCCGTTATTATCCAAATAACATGTTAGTTTGTTGTTGCAAACATTTTGCTTCAAAAGTTTCAAATCTTAACAAATCGTGTTCATTTCTGGAACGGGAGAACTGAAGTTTAAATCTTGGGCCGGTCAAATTGGACACAATGTAGCCAACGGCTCACCACCGCTGCGGCATTTCTTCGAATGAAGCAGAGTTGTCTGGGCGCAATGACGCGAAGATGGGCCCCGTTAACTCGTAACACGCTTCGGCGTAATGCAGCAAGTGTGATGAGAGGTTTGATTTGATTTAAATGCAATATGACAACACGCCAAAATTGAAGTAAACGAGGTCAGCTTGCAACTTATCGCTGTATTTTATGAAAAAGTAGTGCATTTGGTTTTGCAACAACTCTTTTGTACGTACGTCAGAGTTGTAAACGGGCCAACTAATTCAGGCCCGAACCCGAAAATATAAGCCCAAACTCAAAAACTAATTTGAAGTCCAAATCATGCCCAAAGAAAACCGAAAGCTTAGTTAGGTCTGAAAAATTTAGCAATGTTGCCAGGTTATTTTGATTATATTTTGGTACTCCAAAAAAAAAAAACAGTACGCCTTAGGCCGGACTTAAGCCCGAAATTTTTGTCAACTTTAGGTCCCAAACCCGACTCAAAAAGCCCGGCCCGATTTCGCCTCTGACGTACGTTGTCTTCACATTTACGTTGCCTTCACGTTTACGTTTTTGGGTAGTTATCATTGTATGTACAGTATTTTACCCAAAAAGTAATTCAATTAATTTATTATACTGTGGGGTTTTAATTTACGGTACAGTTTTGTCCACACTCATGAAGAATTTAATGCAATTTTGCAATGTATATCAGTTCATACAACGCATGAATAAAGCTTATCATATGTCATCTAACTATGTCACATCATTAGATCAGTTCAAATAATTAAAATTATCCGAAATTTTTGTGAAGCTTGAACAATTTCGTCGACCTTCAATAAGCGTATTGTGTACGTTAATATCTTAATTACTAACATTACCGCTTCTCACAGCGAAGCAATTATAATCCCATTTCACGCTCAACTATAATTGCGCACAACCATTATAATCCCTTTTAACGCTTATTAAGTAAGCGCTTAAAATCAGAAACTTGACGACCTTAAATAAAATGCATATTTCATTAACTTTCGGGAATAAATTCCAAAGTTGTTTTTGCTATATTGAAAGATGAATAAATGCTCTACCATGCAGTGAAATTTTGAAATTTCAAGCTTGGGTAGTTTTCAAGTTATTATCGAAAAACCATGGTGGGCTTCAAAAGCCCTACCGTTGAGGAGTCAATGCCCTGAAAAAGGTTGAGGAACATGGAGTTAAAGTGTTTGTACCAACACGAAAGTGCGGTGGCCGAGTGACTCAAAGCCGTCTTGCATTAAATAATTGACGCTAGAGAAAAATTTGTTGTTGTAGCCTTGTCTTAGAATCCCATCTGTGTAGCCGTTTTTACGACATGTTCCAGCTTACATGATTTCTATTTTAGTTGTTTCAGGATCTTAGATTTAGAATTTGGTTGATATATGAATAAATTAATTAATTTTCCGAAGATGATTTTGCAAAATTAGACGATGGCATGATTGCTGCGCCGGTGGCGGCAGTGAAA
Organism: Trididemnum nubilum; assembly: GCA_963965965.1. Lineage (NCBI taxonomy): Eukaryota > Metazoa > Chordata > Ascidiacea > Aplousobranchia > Didemnidae > Trididemnum > Trididemnum nubilum. The sequence continues at coordinate 5,610,706 of OZ014476.1, forward strand.
TCGCGCGTTGTCGTGGCTACTGCCAATGCCAACCGAGTGAAAACCTCTCAACACAGTCCAATAAGCGGACCGAAGCAGAAAGCTCTGCAATCAGCAAAGTGTTAACTCTGGACAGGTTAGTAGCCTGTTTAAAACATTAAATTACATCAAATTTGACTTGTTGAATGCGCCGAAGCATAACAATTTTGCGAGGACCGCCAACTCTGCTGCTTAACGATGTAGGATGGCTGCTTGACTTGAAGACCTAATGACCTCCTGCCCTTCCCTTGTAAATAATTGTTAGTTGTATACATTAATACTATTAGGTGTTTGGTATTATTCAAGTGCTGTTTTCGAGTTGAACCCAACAAACGTTGAGTTGAGTCTGCAGTAGCTGGGTCGGGGCAGATAAGCCTTTCCACTGCACTGCGAAAATTACTTGCGACCTCTCAACAAGCCAGTCAGAACGATGGGTACTATTTAGTTGAATTGCCATATTGCATTTGAATAACAGTGGTACATCTAAGACTACTGTTTTTCGTGGAAATTTAAGTATGCACTGCTGGTTAATTTGGCTATTTTGCTGCGTCTCGAGAATCGAGCATACAAGTAGTTATACATCAATTTTTTACTTTTTGTTGATCGCCGTCGATTTTTGATTACGGTGTTTCAAACAGAGATCGGACGTTGCTATATTCGATTCATAAATCAAAATAGCCGAGCTTGGAAGGGCACAATTTGGCCTTCTATTTTATTGGTTACATAGCATTGTAACTTGATTGTTCAAATCGCTGTTTACAGTTTAAAATTTTCTGTTCAAAACTTGAATTGAAGAATTTTAGATATGAACAGATATAAAACTTGCAACCTATATGCACGACTCGCTGTGTGTGTTGCAATTTTTAATTACCTTAACATTTCTATCAGAGGTCCGACCTATGGGTTAAGCGTCACAAGAGACGCCGCTTCACATTGTAGTGAGCAATCAGACAATTACTCGACGTGCAAAACCTGATATTCACCATTAATTGAGCGTTTGCAAACCACTGAGGACCGCATTTGTTGAAAGATAACGTTGATCAAAAAGGCGATACTTCAATCCAGGGTGTCGAACCGTTTCAAATAACGGTTCGGGTTCAGGTTTAGCTCCTGCTCAAAATATTTTAGCAGTTCAGGTTTGGTTCGGGTTCACTTGCGCACCATTTTCGAGGTTCAGTTTTGGTTCAGGTTCACTCAAGTAAAATATTACTGGTTCAGGTTCGGTTCGGGTTCATTGACTTAAAATTTAACTGTCGTTACTCGTTTCGTCCAGAAAAAAAAAAGGAGAAATTGCTGATCCTGTTGATGATCACCACTGCTCTTATTGTGCGTGTACCAGCGCCAGCGGCATCCGGATATGGAAAAATATATTCTTACTTTTGTTAGGGGTTCAGGTTCGGTTTGGGTTCACTTGAGCACAATTTTGAGGGTTCAGGTTTGGTTCAGGTTCACTAAAGTAAAATTTTGCTGGTTCAGGTTCGGTTCGGGTTCACCAAAATGAAACGGTTCATTCGGGTTTACGGTTCGGGTTCAGGTTCGGTTCGACACCCTGCTTCAATCAGTGTTCGTTTTGTGTTTAGAAGAGTCGGCTTGCTCCCAAAAATCTGAGGTTGTCGAAATGTCGACTTCTGCTGTAAACAACGATGTCAAAAATCAATCTGCTTGCGCCCAATTACTAAAGCTGATTGGCGGAAAAAAGCGGTCTAATTATACACTAAGAGTCTTAACTTTAGCCTTTAATGCGGACGTCAATGGTCAATGGTTTGCATTTCTTGGTCTTTTTGAGGTTTTCGACTTTTAAAAAAACGCATGAGATCGTATATTTGCAATTCTTTGTTTTTTTCCTTCGTAAAAAGTTGAGCTTTATGGTGGCAACGGTTCAGCGCAGTTTTAGAGCATTCGGTTTTTCATCGAAACGCTACTAACTGTCGGTTCAGTTTTATTTCAGGCAATTGTTGAGTCTTCTTGTCAACGATACTTTATGCCTATTTCTGATGATAGTGCCTGGCAGTTAATTCATCCAGTGGCTAGTTTTACGAAAGCTTTGCTAACCAATAACCATGCAAGTGTGGTAGTCCAGACACGGAATTCTCTCTTTGTACCCTTTTGATAAGAAAACGAGTCCTACAAACTTCACAGCGGAAAAGATGAAGATCGATACTTTAATCTCAAAGAATCTTTTGTTAAAGACATCTATTGTAAGAATATTCTTGGTTGTCTTGGCCTGGAAACAGCATAGGGACCTTTTAGCTGCCACCTGTTTACCACATGTGGTAGACTTCACACTGTCCCATTTTCATTGCCTAAGTCAAGCAAGGAAGCTGTGAATACCAAATTTATAGTTTTTGGTTTGACCCGACCGGAAATCGAACCCGAGTCTTCCGTTTCAGGAGAAGGCGCTCTATCCACTCGACCACTGATCGGATGAACCTATTATTTAGATGCCGCGACGAACCGTCGGCCACAGAAGCGCCAACAAACCCACCTCACATTCCGACCACCAGTCAGATTTTCCCCCTGCTACCCCTGAAAGTCAGCTCTCCCCAGAAGCCCGGACTGCCCAGTGGGTGCTGAACCACGATCCCCATCCTCATCACGAAGAGGAGGCGAAAGAGGATGCCAGGGCGATTATGGCAAAAAATGTAAGATTATTGGTTATTTATGATTTCAAAAGGAAAGCAAACAAAGTAACAGTTTGATATGATAGTTCAGTTTCATCTACACTTGTCTCATTAGAGAAAGCAAAAAGCTGCCACGGAAGCATTAACTATTAAGCTGTTTATAACCGACAAGTGCTTGAAACGTTCTTAATTTCAGCCTGGCAATAATATGACCTTGTCTGCAGTGGTTTTCTATTGAGAGCTTGGCGAGGTAATACCGTTAAGCATATTATTTTAAGATGCAACAGTACGAATTGAACTCTGACTAGGCGATCAGAATCGCATAACGATGTCTGTACGCTCTTGGCCATGCTGCAGGCTAATGTCACATTGCTGTAGGAGGGTTTGAAGTTAGCTTTGTACAAGTAATTGAAATGTTGAATATTTTAGTACGAGGAGCGTATGCTACGAATGGAGACGGAGATATTAGGTTTGCGAACTCGTCTTAAGAACGAGAACGATGCGAGGAGTCGAGCTGAAAAGAGAGAGGCGGTGCTCTCAGATAAGGTGAACTTTCTGTGTGCTTTTATACGTTTTAAGTTTTTCATTTTGGGACTGTGAATGAATTTTTGATTTCCTTACTCTCTTGTTTCTTTCAAAGGAATTGGATATTATATGCGATAAGGAAGGAACCACTCCGCATGTCTGATTTCCTAAAATCTTGCCGTTTTTTACTTGGGGAATGTCATTTTTATAAACTAGCTAGATTTTCTAGAAAAATATTTAGTTAATGCATAACACTACTTCCATAGGTCGTGCTGGCCAATTGTGATGACCTAACGATTTGCTTTACAGTTGCGGAGTTTTGAAAAACGCGAATCGAAATTTCGAAAGCAAATTCAAAAAGAAAGAGATGCTCAAATCCAAACCCTCTTACAACGGTGTGTATGACCAAATTATTATTATTGTGAAACACTTAAAATGTAGTTGAGTTATATTTCATTGCATTTTGTTACACTTCCGTTGTATTTACTTTGTACTGCTTTAGAACTGATATATTCAGGGATGGCGGGGTTAATGCATTTTTTTTTGAGTCGTAACAGAGTAGTCAAGTGATTTAACTTTGATTGAATTCGTTGCGAGTCTGTTTAATATCAGGGTCTTAAAAAGTACTCAACAATTGAGTTAGAGCGAATAATTTTCGTAATTAAAGTTGTGATAAAATATCGCACTTTAATTTCAAGTTCAAGAAGTTTCAAGTTCACCATTTGTGATATTTATTCTTAACTCTTCGTTCTCGAGCTTTTTTCAAAACCCTGACACCAGCCACAGGCTGATTCCGCTCCTTGCCTCAAACCAGTTGAGCACTTAGATCAGAAGTTCCAAGTTTACCATGGAACCTGTAAATCGTTGAGATATTGAGCTTGATTCTTGTTGAAATAATATAAATATTCATTCGTCTTAAGAAGCAGCCATAATTCAAAGAAAGTGACTATTTCGCCGAAAGTTTTAAAGCAAAAGAGAATGAAACAATAGTGAGCAATATTGATTCACACATGTTTTGTTTACTTTTTTGATGATCAAGATTAAGTTTAAGTTAAATTGGGGATTAGTTTTAGAGTAAGAATTCGAATTTTGGTTACATTTAGGTTAGGCTTATTAAAAAACTAGATAAAAATTTTCGGTGAAATAGTCTACTTTTACTTTGAAGTGTTGCAGTGTTCGCAGAAAAGTCTAACTTTAAAGTATGTGTAATAAAAATTGATGATATTCTGTTTGCAAACGTATCTTAGTTCACTGTGTTACTAGAATAGCTAATGACGTAAATATGAATCTTGACACGTTCGCATTTTTTCAGGATGAGCATACTCTAGGGCGACATTGTGCGGCAGCGTGAGGAATATGCCGAAGAGCGTCAAAAATTGCAAAATGAAATTCAAAATAAAGATGAACTTTTGATGAGGCAGCAAGCAAAAGTTGACGAATTTAAAATGAAACTCGCCAGTTTTGAGCAAGGCTCCAACGAACAATCGAAAAATACTGCCTCTAATATTTGCCCAAGGGGCACATAGTTTGGGTTAGTGTTATTGAAATTTGACTTCAGATTTATTTATTTCCTAAAAATCTTTTCTTTTGATAACGCATTCAGTATTATCAAGACATGGATTTTTTTGCTTTGTTAAAAGGTTTTTTTTTTGTGATACGATCTCAAAGTTAACCTCTAATTTGAAGAACTAAAAAGTCGGAATTTTTCAAAGAAACAAATTGGCGTTATCAACTTTCGTATATTGATGTCAAGATTTTTGCTGTGTAATGTTTTCTAATGTACATTTTTCAAAATTTAGTCTTGTGTTGTTTTGCTTGCCTTGCCTTTTTGCTGACAGATTGTATCAGTGTCTATCTACCACTTTTAAAATCTTTTTTCAATAATTGTGCTAAGATTGTACGGTTGTAATTAACAAATTCAGTCATTGATTAAGTTTAGACTGAGAAGCGAACTCGAGTTTTTCGATCTTCCAACCAGGCAATAGTACGAGAAGCATTTGCACTTCAGCAGTAGGCATAGTGGCATCGAACATGCCTTACTTGAAACCGCTTCATTTTTTCAGTCACTTTATGCCTCTATTTCATAGATAAAAACTGAACCAACCTGGTTGAAAACATCATGTGTAATTTTCACCAGCCCATCCCTACAAACAACCGCTTACCCCCGAATGCAGATGATTTAAGACCATAGCTATTTTCACAGCTAGAATGGTATCTATTCTAACTGCCTATCGACACCGTGGTCGTTTAAATAATGTACTATATTTTATGGGGGTGCTGGCACTCCGGCGTATCTGGTTTAGGGTTAACGATTCTTCCACAATTTTTTATTTGTGGTTATTAAATTTTTGTACATAGGAATTATGTACACTGTGTTGTCTTCGATGTTGTTGTATTTTATTCGCAGCATCCTTATAATACCTTTTTAGTTTTTACTAATTTTGTTGTTGTTTGTAGCAGCTTATAATCATCATTCGATGTATAAAATGATGTGAAATTTCTCGAAGTTGTCCTTCCTTGGTTTCGAACCCGTGTCTCTTTGTTCCTACACTGCAGTTTTCTGTTCAGCTTTTTGTCACTGCTAATATAAAACATGACTACAATCAAGTTGTCCGGAATTAAGCTCTGAGGCTAGCTCAGCACTTTAATTGTAAATTATTAGATGAGAAGATGCTTTCGGCCTTTAACAGGACACGTTTTCGAATCAAAACCATGCTGGGCAAAAAAAGATCTCTATGTCCAAACGTCCACTATTTCGTCCAAACTCGAGGTGGTGCCCAAAAAAGTCTTTACGTCCATTTCAACCCCTTATTTGGTCGAAAGTCAAGTTCGTTAGTCCTGGCTCAATTGTTGTAGGAATGAGGGAGAGGGATACGCTTAGTTTCGAAGGGGGTAAGCTAATTCTTGATGGGGGATAGATTCCCTACAATTTAAGTCCTTGGCCAACTTATTTCACCGGAAATATCTCGTTTTTCATCAAATTAAATCCAACTCGAAGCTTTAAATTAAATACGGAGTTGCTACCGAAACAGTTCCAACTGCTGGTACCGTTTTCACCTCGTCATATACTTGTCAGAACAATATTGAAAATGGATGAATGACTGTGTTAGACGACGTGTTTTCAATGATCTAGCATTATAAGTTAAAACAAGTGATTACAATCAAATTACTGGTAAATATAAAAGATTAAAAGGATATGTCGATCTCTTAGGGTTTCATTTCCCGATCAAAGCGCTAGATCTTTCAACGTTCACTTCTTCGTTTGCGTGATGAAAAAATCTCGATGATAATGTATTCATAAATATCTCTGCGCTTGTGGCGGGTAGTGTAGTAAAAATAGAAAGCGAACAGTGCCATTAATTCAATTTTGGTTCAATGGCAGCTTAGTCGAGGAGATAGGCTGGTACTTTGTGAGTCATTCGCAAAAATGCAAACTGACATAATACTGTGCTGTAGGTAGGACCAGCTGCATTTCTGTGCAAATATCAATTTTAGAATATGGGGTTTATATTAGTTGAATACTTTTTATACCGGTACTGTAATTCATGATAGCTTAAACATAACTTAAACATTCTTTTCCAAAAAAAAAAAATTATACCATTAGTGATATAACTGTACGCAGAATCAAGGAGACTTAAAAGAGAGATGAAAGCAAAATCAATGATGGTATCTAAAGTTTAGATAGGGCAATCGCATTAGTTTAGATAGATGTTAACTCTATCTTTCTTTACCCGGCCGTTAGAGAGATATTGTACTTTAACACGACGTAGAGGCTTTACTATGGTTTTAATGTTTATTGGCAACTTTGACTTTTCAAAACAGTAGCCTAACCCAAAAAAAAAGCTGTATGATCTTACATAATTATACTGTACCGGTAGTTTAAGAGTCCTCTCTTTTAGTCTCACTGCGGCGTTGCCTTAGAATGGAGCAACTGTAAGATGGCGTGGCCGATGTTATCAACGTCAAGGTTACCAATGAAAATTATGATTAGAGAGGCCCCTACGTGGTGTTTGAAGCAGAATAGCTCTGGAATGGCTGGTTCAAGAAAAATGGAGTCAACGCCAACCTAATTTAATACGATTGCTTTGACTCTAGATACCCCAATTAATTTCTTCTTCAGTCCTCGTTTAAATTTAAAGAATCAAATCACGGCTTTCTTCTTTTAAACCAGCTTTTCCGTTAAATAATAATTCTTACTGCGTTGAGCTTTCGTGATTACGTTGAAGACTGGTTCTTGTGCATTATCCAGTGTGACGCGAAGGGTCATCTCCCTTACCAGGACTTCTTTCGATCGTTCAAAGATCGGATTTGTTTCGATTCGTTCGGCAGTCGTTTTTTTTCATCGAAGCGTGTACCGACTTGCCAGGTTTAATTCGTAGGTGTTTGCGCGTGCTGTGTAAATGCAGTTTCAAGCGAAGATTTATCTCAGCTGTGGCGAGCCGTTGGCAACACTGCCGTGTCCAACTTAGCAGGCACGTAGCCAGAACGGAACGTTTTGGGGAGGGCAATGACTTTTTGCAGTGGGCGATCTCCAAAGAAAAAAAAGGGTCTGCACGGAAACAAGAGCTGATTTTGCCTACAAAAGTAGGTAAAGACCAAAAAAAAACAGGTCTCCATTTAAAAATAGAGTTGATTTTTCACTCAAAAGTAGGTGTAGACCAAAAAAAAGGTCTTCGCGGAGTTAAAACTTGGTTTCTCTCGCAGTTGGCTGTCTTGCGGTATTTTAATCGAAATCATTTGGGAGACAAAAATTTTTGGGGGGGCAAAGTAGCGTACGTAGGCACGAAATACATGAAATTTTGTTAAAGGTGACGTTTACTGAAGTCATTTGGGGGGCAAAGTAAAATTTTGGTGGTAGTTGCCCCCCTGTTCTTTCTGGCTACGTCTCCTTAACTCAGTCATCCAGGGTTCTGAAAACTAAAGACCGATCTATGGCTGCAAAGACAAACCCAGAAAGGAGTATGCGGGTTTCACGCCGAACAAAAGTGCACCCAAATATATTGTAAAAACTTGACAAACTCTGGTAGCAAAGCAAACTCTAGGAACGGTCAAAAACCTCTTTTAATCTTTATTTATTTTTGGTCGAAAATTAGTAAACTACAACCGAAAAGCGCTAAAGGTTTTTTTGCCCCAAAATAGCGCCGCATTGGCCCTAAATACTTTTTTAGTCTTTACCTTAATTTGTACAAGTTGTTAAATTTCCAATGAGTGCAGTTTTACCAGTTTATTTGTTGTCAATAATGAAGCCCTGCCTATAAGGACTCTGAGCTTGGCGAGATGGTCGGCTCTGCTGGCTGCATCCCTGAAGCGAAGCACTCGAATTATCGAACATGTATTTATATCAGCGTGATTGTCAGCCAAATATTGCTGCTCATATGCTCGGCATCTGTTGAGCAAGCACAGAGCCAATATAGGAGCAATTCCGACTCTGTGGTGAGTTGGCAACCTACACCAGTGCCCGGTGAACTACGTAGTCTGCCAACAGACTGCAAGGACAAAACACAACGTAGTAAATATACGGACAGCCCACAAACCTCAAATATAAAACACAAATTTATTAAAGATGTAGCTTTGGTGTTCTTATAAAGACAACAAACACACCAATTTGAAACAAAATGGGCCAAATACTTGCGATTTAAATTTTGTTGCAACTTGGTTATGATACTTATATCCAAAAAGAGAGCTCCAAAATATGTATCCTCTCGCGACCACGTCGAATACAAAACTGACTTGAATCGAGGAGCCTCGTGCTAGCATGTGATAAAACTCTACTGTTTAATCACGCTATGCAACGAAGCATAACGTGTACCAATTAAACTAATCCATTCCAAAGCAACACTGGCGGAGGCTCTCGAGAAATACCGAAGCGTGCCGTTTGGTTGTGACAGCCAAGGTGTGGCTATCCAATTCTCATTCTAACAAACCGGGCAAGCTGCAGTCTTTTCAGCAAAGCAATAGCAGCTTTCATGATATTAATGCTCAAAAACATTATAAAATGCTTTGTATTTTCTGAAAATGCACTTTACAAAACTACAGTTAAGCATGAATCTTGCGCTGTGTTTTCTGTCGTTGGCTTCAGCCATCCATGTTGGTTCCGATTTGAACTATTCAAAAAGTCCATTGAAGAAAAGAGTAAAGAGATTTGATGGATTATTTCAAGAATATTTTGAGAGCAAAAGCAGTGACGAAAACAATCTTGAATTATATTTGTCTTGGTCTGACATTTTATGTAAGTTTACGTCCGTTTTTGCTGAAAAAAAGTGATTAAGTTTTATTCATTATTAGTTTCAAATTCATATGATTAAAAACCTAGTTTGTTTTGACTTCAACATTGCATTAACTTTACAGCGTGCCGACACTGAAACTAGCGACGATTTACTACTGAAGACTTTGCATACGAATTTACTCTTTAAAAGCAACCAATATCTCTCGTAATCTCGTTACACACGAAAACCATCTTCAAAAATTAACAAACTTTTTGATAAAGGAATTAATTCGGAACTGATTTTTTCGTTATTTCAATAGCCATGTCGAGTCAATCAATCAAGTCAATCAAATCAAGATGTGAAATGTTTATCTTGTTATTGCTACCACTAAAGCTCCATCTACTGATTTGCTTGCTTGCTGCGGGTTACAATATTAATATGAAAAGACAATCAATGCGCTTACAAAAATTAAAAAAGAATTGATTCGAAAATAATTTCTCAGCTTTCTACAGTATATCATTAGACCAATCGTATTACGTCAAAGTTTGCATATATTACGATATCGTAGGCAGAGTTGTAAATGAGCTGATTAGTTCAGGTTCAAAACCCACCCAAAGCCGAAAATATGAGACCGACCCAAAAATGATTTTAAGCCCAAACCAAGCCCAAAAAAAGCCAGAAAGTTAAGTTGAGTCTAAAAAATGTACGCGGTTAAATGCTCCGGTTTTTAAAATGAATTAAGTCTGATGTTACTAAATAAAACTCCTTGTTGATGATGATTTATGTCAGCAGCATGGCCGAGCGGAACTGAGCGCTGATTATTGCGTAAGCAATACTGCGACCCGAGTTCGAAAACGGCTGCAGGCCGCCTGCTTCGACACATACGCGGGTAGCTGGAGACCCGAAGAGGGCGAACTCACTTCCCAGTCACCCTCATCTCTCCGTTCTTATTGAATTGGTTAATAAGCATCTCTCCGTTGTAATCCTCAGTTGATAATGTTTATTAAGAAATTGTGATGCAATAAATAGAATAACTGTGCTAACAATAGTTTTGGCGCTTAAATGCTTCATTCAATGTAGCAAGTTATAGTGATTAATGATTATGTTTTGAAACACCAAAAACACAAATCACGTATCGGGCCCGATTTAAAGAAAGTAGATTTTAATTTTTCTAGCATTGGTCTTCAGTACATGAGATTTCATTACCATTGATGTATTTCATTACCAACTTTCATCAAATATTGTTTTTAGATGCGTGTTTACGTAATAGATATTCTGGCGGATTTGTGAGCTGCTATTGTAAAAGTGTGGGCAATGAAGATTCGCCAGGACCCCCATGTATTCCTCTTGAATGGGTGTGCGACGGGTGGGCCGACTGCGGCAATGGTTCAGATGAAATTGATTGCATTTGCTCTGCCGATGAATAACAATGCAGTCCTTGTAAAAAAGGAGGAGGTTGTTCTGGGTCGATTGAGGATTTTTATCAATGTGTTCCAAAGAACCAACAAATAAATGGGAACTACTCGGCAGCATGTCTATTTTCAATGTACATAATTATTTTTAAAGGAGGCTACGAATTGTGGTCTATTTATCATTTATACGCACAGTTAGCATTTTTACTTTCACAGTTTTCGGCACGGTTTCCAAGCAGTCAGATGGGATTGACTTGAAATCCACAATGTCCTATTGTCATTTTTTGGCCAAAGCAAACACATAAATTAAGATGTATAGTTATTATAACAAGGGAAATATGGGATTATAACAAGGGAAATATATACGAACACTTTTTATTCAGTTACAAATGCGTAGAGCAGGAAGTTTAAGTTTTTCTCAAGCTTGCTTTCTCGTAATACAAATGTTAATTATGCAGTGAACAGAGCAAGGACGAAAAGTTATCTTGCTCCAATTTTTTCCCATGCAACGGATATATTGATTGTCCTTTCCTTTTTTTCCATGACGAATTAAACTGTACCAGTTGTCCGCCCCATTTACCAAATCGGTGTGCGTGCAATCAGGTCGGAAACATGACGTGTACGAAACATATGGTTTGTTACAATGATAAAAGTAAGCATTCTGTTTCGCATTTGTTTATTTAACATTTTTTAACAACTTTATAACGTTTTAGTATTTTCAAATTGAATTTTTCTTAGTACAGTAAGTTTTCCTGCTCATTAGATCAGCTTCCGGGCCGTATTAAAGCTCAGATATCTTGAGGGTAGATACAAACGTTGGGCCCCCACCAGAATTGAATCATAACCAAGGTGCCTCTTTGAGAGTCAATGTGTTGCCAGACAAATAGCAAAAACTCGTGCCTTAAATCACTGCAAACCAAACGCGAAAATAATTGTCGACTGCCTGGCCATCAGGGTAAATGCGTTGTTTTTACTCTATTAACCACAATTGCAAGATCTTGGTTCAACGCTCACCCTGAGGCGTTGTTGTTTTCTTAGGATAAGGCACTTTATTATTTAAGATTATCGCTGCTTGGTGGCTTTGAACAGGCAGCAAATTTAACTGGAATAAGTCAAACATCAACCACAAAATTTGGAAAGTAGTCAACTCCTCAGCGGTTGAGGAATCATCCATAAGATAGCGCCAACGTCACTTTTTTCGTTACAAGTGGATAATGATGTTAGGGGAAAGACGTGTATATTAAACCCCTTAAAGCAAAATCGGTAATATTTTTTGAAGCACTTAAAATTTCGAGCTACAATGGACTGTTAAAAAAACTTAGGATAGTGCCTTTCTATAAAACAAAAAATAAATAGGCTTCGATTGGTAGCTTAAGCTCTATGTTGAATTAATTTTTTTGCTGTTGGGGGTTGAAATTACACACTCAATGTGTAAATTGGTCCCTCATTATGTGTAATATGGACTCCTAGAAACATTGTGGAAAATTGGTCCGCGACATCCTGAAGTGAGACAACTTACCTCGGGAATCGTAACTCCTTGACCTAACATTCACCTTTGCCCTAACGTCAGGATTTCCAGGGTGAGTTGTCTCGTGTCAGGATGTCATGCTTTGACTTCGCCTACCCCCTTCCACCAGCTCAGCTTGAAGACTCCAGCCTACATAAGATAATTATGATGTTACGCTATAACAAGGCTCTGAACCGATAAGGACAAGTAGTGATAGTGGTACTTGTCATAAATCAAAAGTCAAAAGATCATAAAATAGTTTTTTCGAAAGATCATAAAATAGTTTTTTGGAAAAGTTAAAAGATCATAAAATGTCAAAAGATCTTAAAATAGTTTTTTAGAAAAGAATTAAATTTTTTAACCTTATTATATCGGAGGTCCAAATTACACTTGTATCAGAGGTGCAATTTACACAATCATGGTGATGCAAGTCGCTGAGCCATAAATTTTTTCCTCCTAAATCAACGTTTTAGTTTTGTTACATGTGGATACACGTAAGAATAACTGTTGTTATAATGACTTTCACAAAACTATTGGGCTTACTAAAATAAAACAAACGCTAATAATCTGATACCTCAAAATTAGATCAACTTCACTTCAAACCTGCAAATTCGTACTACTTTTTCTAACCAAAAGGAAAAAGCGTCCAGATTGGCTTAAACTTTGTCTGTCACACACCTATTTCAAGCTGTTATAGCTTTGCGATTTATTTTGTTTCCAAAAAGGAAATTTGATTAGGGGTTCAATTTACACAGGGGTACAAGTTACACGTCCTTCCCGTACAATCGATCAATTTTCCACCAAAGTGAGGCAATCTTTTATTTTCAGTCTATATCTATTTTTGAGATCAAGGTTTGTGTAACTTCAAAGTATCGTAAATTAAAAAATTCTACTTTCTTTTTGGATATGAATAAGCGCTAAAGTTTATTAAAAAATAGCTCGAAATTTCCTGTTTGGTGACTCCTTTTAGAAGCGAAAGGCGGAACAATCGCCCCAAATGCCCTCCACCTTAATACGCCCCTGATCAGCTTTGAAAATGAGTTAAGTAATTTCTCTAAGCATTAGCATTAAAAAATGCCCATTCAGTACCGTAACAGTAGTTTTAACTCGTTATTTGTAGTTTAAATATTATTTGCTTACGCAAACTTTGGGAAAGCCATTGTAAGCAAAAATAGATTTGGGGAACAAATCTAATACGCTTTTGGTAATGCCATATTTTGTACTAATGATATTAATCTCGCTATTTAGTCAATTTTTTTTTTGAATTAATATGATTTCAAAGCCTATTTCAACTGAGTATCGTGATCAATCGTCGAAAGATCTTGTGCTTTGTCGTTTCTCATTATTGAAGAACACCTTGCTGCGTCTGCATCATAATTTGCAACAATTCCGCGGTATAATTTCGAGCCTATTAAATTGCTAGCTACAACATTTGTCTTAGATATTAAGCCTACTACGGCTTGCGGAACCAACCGTGCTTTTCTAAAACGGTTATCATTTTCAACGGTAAAGTGAGTGGTGGTGCTGTTAGACCCCTTCTAGAGGTGGGAGCAAAAAGCTTAGAGCAACCGTCTTGTCCGACCCTCCGATACGTATTTCATGCCGTTTTCCTTCAAATCACATTCGAGAGAAGACCTCACTACTAGCACTACGTTGAGGCAACGAGACTTTGGATGTTGGTGTACGGTGTAGGCGATTGCATATTGTCGTTAGCCTGGATGCGAAGTTAAAAAAAAAAGGAACACAAAAAGTCCAAATTGCCACTGACAATGAACGCTGTTTACAACTTCTTATATTTTGCACCTTTCGTTCGAGTCCGACTTTAACAACCATTAGCAAAAACACTGCAACAATTATTGTCCAAATACTAATCTACTGTACAAGGATTTACTAAAGAATTTTTTTGCAGTGAGGTGCGATACACGGCGCGATTGTTCGGATGGTTCAGACGAAATCAGATGCATATGCAACAAAGATCAGTTTGCATGCGGTTGCGACGGTGAAACTAACTGCGAGACTGATCATTGCATTCCCATACAATTTTATCATGACGGTTTTTTTGACTGTTTTGACTATAGTGACGAAGATTTTGTGTATTTTCGTGTATTTCGTTGTGGTGATTGTGAAATGAATTTATATCGGTTGGACAACATTAGTGCATGCAATGATTTGGCTTCATGTGATAACTCGACTTGTTTTGAGACTCTTTCGCAGCAGTGTCATAATGACGATTGCGTCGAAACTCAAGTAATATGTTCGTCATATTTCCCTGACAGCGAAATCAACAATTGCTATCCCATTTATCAATGTGATGACGGAAGTTTGTTTTTGGCTTATGGATTTTGTGACCGATATTTTGATTGTTTGGACGGAACAGACGAATTGTACAATGTTCCAGGGTTAAAATGCACGCAAACACGTGATTCGTGTGTGCTGCCTCATATCAATGTTCATGACAATATTGCACATTGTGACGATCAATCTGATTTGCTCTTTAACAATGTTACTGGTTTTTCTTGCTTACACGGAAGGTTTTTGATATCATCAAAGCAAGTGTGTGACGGGGTAATCGATTGCTACGACTTCTCTGATGAATGCTTGTGTAAGCACAAGATCAATCACCCAAATTGTAAAGCATTTTTTAGCCTAAAGAGATTTTCAAAAACAACATGTACTTTTACTACTCCTATATCTATTAGATTAATAAAAGATTTCTTTAACAATAATCCTATGATGCTGTATTGTCTAACTCCTGGAAGCGCGACTGTGAATTTTACGGAATTACTCACAGATTCAGTACTTAACCGAACATAATGTCAAAGGAAGCATGGCAATATCTTTCCTACTTATTGCGATGGGCTTCCAGAGTGCAGAGATTTTAGCGATGAGTGCAACTGCGAAAATCCACCAACTTACTGTAGTGACAATTGCTATTCATTCTATCTACTTGGAGATCGATACTGTGATGGAGTGATCGATCAAGCTTGGAAATTCATCAACGATTCATCTTGCCCTAAAGGATTCGACGAGAAAACTTGTCCAAACAGATTCTTCTGCAAAGCCGGAGACTACATCAGCATTGATAAATCACAAGTTTGTGACAATGAAAAAGATTGTGACGACGGTTCTGACGAAGAAGGTTGCTCATCTAGGCTGTTTTCATCGGACTCTGAAATGATCGGGAATCCAATTCTACGAAGTGCATTTTGGATAATCGGTGTTATAGTTTTCTCGGGAAATCTATTTGTGATTATTTGGACCTTAAAACTACTTCGAACAACTAAACTAACGCACTCTTTGTATTGTCAGCACACAATCATTGCAAACATCTCCATTGCTGATTTTATCATGAGCTTTTATTTGCTCACAATAGCAGTATATAGTGTAGTGTATTCTGGTCGTTATGAGAAAATAGATCTAGAGTGGAGATCAAGCTTAAAGTGTTCTGTTATTGGAAGCCTTGCGGTAATTTCTAGTGAAGCTTCGTGCTTTCTAATGGTTACCTTAACTGCTTTTCGATTACGGAATATTTCTAACCCAATTGCATCAGTCACCATGCCAACACGTCCTTGGAAATTTTGTATCGCTGTATCTTGGCTAGTTGCTATTTTGCTTGGAACAGTCCCATACTTGACTCAAAATTCACAATATTTTGTGCATGAAATTTTATTTCGAAGTATATTCAACAAAAAAGGTATTTGGAGGAAGTCAACTCTAAGTGATTTTGCTTGTTTTTATTCTGCCTTGACCAACCAAACGGAAATTACAACACAAGGTACCACTTGGAAAACGACGCAACAGATTTTGAGAAATGACTTCTCAGAAAGCATGCCTTTACCAAAGTTTGGATATTACGGGGAAACCAGCATTTGCATGCCACGACTGTTTGTTCAAAAAGATGATGCAGCTTGGGAACATACACTCACATTAATCACACTTAACTTTTTAGCTTTTGTTTTTATTCTTGTAAGTTATGTAATGATGTATGTCAAGTGGACAAAAAAACCAAATATGCTGGGCCTTTCCAACCAATCTACAGCAAAACAAGAATCAATAATGCAGAAACGAATTGCCAGAATTATTGCTACAGATTTTTGCTGCTGGATTCCAATCAGCATCATGTCGTACATGAGAGTCAGTGGGGTGTTTTTTTCCAACATCGTTTATCAGATCAGTGCTGTGTTTTTGCTTCCAATTAATAGTGCAATAAATCTCATACTCTATTCCGCCCTTCCAGATAGACTAGTTGGAATGTTTGCATGCAAAAAATAACAGGATCTTGAACTGTTACATTTGTCTTAAAAAACGGTTGATATTTTTGATGTCGTAATGCATTGGCAGCTTCGTAATTACCGCCACTGAAATAAATATTTTCATAATAAGTGTTCAATTATTTTGTTTAATTCAGGGTTTTTAGGCCTGTTCTATAACACTATGCGTAAACTTGTGAGCTTATAAGCATATAGCTTAAGTGTATTTTGAAAAAAAATTGGTACTCCTTACGCACGGACAATCATACCTGTCAACCTTTGAAAATGCCAAATCGGGAGATTTCTTTCCAGCAAGTTCAATAGCTGGGAAGTTTTGCCCCCAAGACCTCCCTCCTGTTTCTACTGCTTGAAAAATTATTGTTATTTCTTAATGTTGGTACACATTACCAAAATTTTGACACTACCATTTCAGGTTTTAGCAGTTGTAACTACTAAAAGACAAACTAATTAAATCAAGAAGACTTTTTATTTTGGATACGGTGCCATGTAACCGGTAACATCAGAACTATTTCATACACTTCACTGACACATGGCATAAAAAGTCTTGCACTCATGCTACATTCAGCGCAGCAGATGCTTTCAAAAAGGACTGAATGATAAAAGTGAAATATCATTTAACCACGTCTACTTTAACCTGACCCACAGACTCCCAAGAACAAATTTTTGCCCCCCGACCTATACAAAATCAGTTGTACATGTATAGTGGTATATTATTAGCGCCCCCTCTTAACCAATCTCACATCCTCCTTCACCCTTACCTTGAGCATTTGCTTCTACTTGCAGGCCTGATTCTAACTTTTGTGGGCTTAATTACCTATGTATGTGGCTTTTTTGGCAGCATTCAACTCTACTTTGAAAAGTTTAAAACCATCTGCACTGCTGTCACAATTTAATTTGCAACTTAAAAGCGCGAACACAGTGTCATTGTGCAAACTGGTTCTGTTTTCGGTTACAATCTTCCGTTCCATGGAAAAGATTCTTTCGCTGGATGTGTTTGAGTGAGCTAAACGGCAAGTTGTTCTTCACCACGAACCAGAGGTGGCCGGATCCACAAATTTAAAGATCCGGATTCGCTCGGGATCCAACAAGAAGAGATCCGCTGCGGATCTACCAGTAAACACGTGCATTTTGATCTTAATAACGAAAACCAAAAGTAGACAAAAATAGCTCTTCACTCAAAATTGGGGCGTTTTTTCTGCCAAAATTCAGATGAAGACCAAACAAAAAAGAATTGAGGTAAAGATAATAAGGTCTTCGCAGTATATAGTGCTGATTTTTTTCGGGGAGCAGAGCCAAATTCAAATTCGTATCCGCATATTCTAATAAAACTGTATCCGGATCCGAAAAAAAAAACACGAATATCCGAGTCCGCTCCAGATCCGTTGCCAACTCTGCCACGAACATTGCAAATTTAGTTTCCACATAAATAAGTATATCGCTCTCTTCTGGTGTTTTTACCATAAACCTGTTTATCCTTTGAGTTCTTATCTCGGCTGCAACGCTCTTTTTATGATTTTCGAAGCTGACCTGTTTCGTTACGTCATTTTTTCCTCCTCGAGCTACCAGCTACGCTAATGTGAATACTGCAAGAATTACATTTGGCGTATTCATCCCCTTTATGGCTTTTACGTATGAAAAGATAATTTTTCTCCCAAGTTGTCTAGTACTTACAGCTATTCATCTTTTTTTTTTACTTTTACCCGCCTCTTCCCTCAACTCTCGCTGACCATTCCCCATGCGCTTATCAGAACTAACAATTTCTCCGACAGACGCCATTAAAAGAGCTCAGCTCTTCATAGTTGCAATGACCTGCAGTGACCCGTACCGGAGACAGCAATTTGTGCATGCCATTGTTATTTGCTACATCATGAATTTTTAACAATTGGAGTTGATGTTACCCGTTGTGTGAAAGCAAGATCACACATTAATTTTCAAATCAACACTCTTGAAAAATATAAAATCAGTCGAAGCAGGCCGGGTCGAAGAATATTCTTTTCCTTTCACAAAAAAAAAAAAGATTCGCGAACACTTGATTGATTAATTAAAAAAAAAATGATTAATTTTTAAATTCAAAAAATCTTGAGCTAAATTCTAATATCTGGAGATTTTTTGTTAACATCGGGTGATCGACAGAAATCCTCGAAATCGGGAGTCTCCCGACGAAATCGGGAGAGTTGACAGGTATGGGACAATATCAGCGTACAAACTATAATATGTTAAAATGAACCAAGTATAAAACTTATGCTCGTACGTTCACGATTTTACGCCCAGTGTTAGGCTGGCCCTTAAAATTTGTTTAAAATTGTCGCCTGAAGTAACATGTGAATATGTCCCGCACCTTCATGTTACAGCAACAAAATGTGTAACAAAATGTAAAGCATAAAAGTGAAGTTTTCATCTAATTGCTTTTGAACTATCATTTTGTCTGGCCTTGACTTCCAGACAACTCTGGCCGGGAATTCCTGCTACAGTAGAAGAACGTAATCCCAGCCAGCTCGTTTCTATAATACGAGGTTTCTATAATACTCGGACACCTTAAGAAGGCCTTTATTTTTTTCCACCACATCTTAAGTAATTGTATATAAAACTTGCGGTTTGAGAATAATGGATTGTCGAATTTTGTTTTCATGTACATATGTCATTAAAATTCATTTGTTCACTACTGGTGAACGCAAGTTCACTATGATCCAGTTGAATTTTGACTTTGCTTTTATAGAGATTTTATCTCAGTTTTAATTAATACGATGCTTAATCTGTCCGGCATTTCATGCGGATGAACTAGTCGCTGCGTTTACCCATTGGTTTACCCATCTAACTACATCGAGTCAGAGCACCTTTCTTGATTACCATGAATCTGTGAGCAAGTTTTTTTTTGCTGAATTCGGCCGTTACCATAGGTAGACTGCTCATTGTGCTCGACTTCAATAAAAAATAAACGTTAAGTGTTTTTCTCAAAAGAAAACGACGCATATTTGATCACTGATCAGAAACAGAGAAACTCTACCAACTGAGCAATCGCAGCCGCTTAATTTGTCCTAATGTCTAATTGGTAAGTATAAAGTAATGCGTCTGTTGCAAAGTAGTTAACTAAAATCAGAAAATTCAGATAAAAGTTTAACAGCTTTGCTTAGATTTACCTACAATGGCCTTATCAAATCAAATTTTTCATTACACTGCACGCGCTGTATTACGCCTAAGTGTGTATCGAGTCAACGGGACCATCTCCATATCATTGCGACGGAGGGCAACTCAACTCTTTTTGAAGAAACCTTTGCAGCGGAGACTCGCCGTTTGCAACACTGCGTTGGAATTGGCCTGCACGAGTTTTGAATATCAGAACAACTGTCCCGAAGACAAACTTGCTACCGCTCGACTTGTCCAAAACATCTAAAACCAAATTATTCATTTTGCAGTTGTTTTTGATATCTTTTGGGTTAAAATCATTTGCTGCTTGTTTAAAGTCATCAAACGGAGATAATTGGTTTGAGATGCCTGTTTCAAAAATGCTACAACGCAACCAGGGTTTAAATGAAACCTAAATTTAAAGACTAGGTTTATCCTTGGGGCCAGTGGTGCCGAAACAAGGAGGGGAAGGAGGGGATACATCCCCCCCAATAATTTGACTGTATACCCCCCAACAATTTGAGTATGGTCTTAATCTGCATCTCCTCCAATAATTTGACTCTGATGTGCATCTGAGCGCAGGTCAGTTCTTAAAAAAAGTGTTTCATTTCAGGTGAAGACCTTTTTTTTGATCTTCACCTAAATTCGGGGGAAAAAAAGTGTTCCATTTCTGGTGAAGACTTTTTTTTTTGGTCTTCACTTAATTTGTTCACCTGAAAAAAGTCTTGGTCGAGGTTCATCCCCAATGTTGAAAATAGGGCAAAATTGGGGTAAAATTGCAAATTATCCCCCCCAAAACTCAACAAAGGTTTGCACCACTGTTTGGGGCCGCTACTAAAAGGGGAGCCAGGGGGGCCGCGCTTCCTCGAGCAAAAATTTCGCCCCCCAAACTGCTCGGAATGCCCCCCAAACCTTCCTTACCCTTGCGGCATTTTCAAGATGGTGGCTTTTTTTATTCGAGATCAACAGAGAACTCAAATAAAATTAGTCCAATTTGGCGCGATGATTTTTTTTTATTTTGGAAATCTACCTACCCAAAAATTTTGGCGCCCCCAGAAAGAAATTTTACCCCACTTAAAACAACGTTCTAGTTTCGGCACTGTTCATTCCACAGTAAAGATAATTGTTTCAATTTCCTTTGACAGTGTTTAATTTGAAAACATAGAAGTGTGCATATTTTTTTTATTGCGCTTTGTCACAAAACGTAACAAATTTGACTCGGGAAAAAAAGACAATATTTTATAGAAAATTTCTACCTACGTTTTTAGTAATTTTCAACCCAAATCTAAACCAAGCATAAATCCTTACCCTAAGGCCGTAATCACCAGAGGTGGAGTCGAGGACACAAGGCTCGAGGCCAAGACCAAGGACACAAAAAAAATCCGAGGCCAAGGCCAAGGTCAGACTTTCCGAGGACAGACTCTCTCGAGGCCAAGGAAAAAATGCTCGAGGTCAAGGACCAAGGACACAGCCGCAAGAGTTCTCCCCAAAAAAAAGGTCGTCAAAAAATTTTTCAGGCAATCTCCAATTTATAGGCGTAGCCAGAATTTTTGATTGGGGAGGCCTAAACCACAAATCACATGCAATGACGTCATCAAAAATTTGCCTGTTGGCACTTAACCAGAATTTTGCAAAGGGAGAGGGCTTAAACTAATATAGTTCAAAAGTGCAAATACGTTAAATTGGTGACGTTTTGAAAAAGCCAGTGTAACTCAAACGTATCACAGACGGCGGGTTTGAGGGCGAAGCCCCCAGCTGTTGGGCAATTTTTTGTAATTTTTTGCAAAAAAAGCTATTTTAATGCCGTTGAATCACATTTCGCACATGTTTAGAGCCATTTAAAAGAACTAGATTTTTGACATTTGATAGCCAATTAAAAAATTAAAATTGTTTAATCCTCCTTCTAGTTGCAATTTAAGTCCAAAACACGTTTAACATTTTGCGTTTTGGTGTAAAAGTTTAATTGTACGTGATTTGGTCCAGGTAGGAGGAAGTAAGGTGATGCATTGACTCGTGCAACATTTTAGCAGTAAATGAAAACCCACTCGAAGATTTTCCTTCGATAAATTTTGTTTTGCCATGAAAATAACCAGTTATAGAAGTGCATGTTAGGCCACGGGCGGGGGGGGGGCAGGCTCCATCAATTGAAGTTCAGCGATTTGTTTAATCAGCATTTTCATGGCTAATTTTTTTAAAAGTATTTTGCGCGTAAAAACTGGCGAAGTGGAGGTGAATTAATGAATTGTTATTGAAAATAGTACAATAGATGGTTACGCTTACTAACCGTGTTATTACCGGATTTACATTGCGCTGGGCCCCTGGCACTTTGGAGATTTTCGCAACATCTTTATGCCAAATGTAGGTGAAGACCATAAAAAGACTTAAGCCTTGAGCGCAGGGCCCTTAGCTGGTACTGATCCATACTGTGGTATATCCGGCCTTGGTTAATGCATTGCGTTCATAAAAAGGCTAGATGTGATCCTGAGATAGCAACTTTTAGGACGAGAACTATCCATTTCCTCCAGGTTTACGTTTAAATGGGCTGGCAAAAATTGATTTGAGGGGGTCCCGGGCAGAGCTGGGCAAGTCCGCAAGTTAGTCTGCAATTCCGCAAATCCGCAATTGCGGACTAACGAAAAAAGTCGCGGACTTGCGGACCTTGGCAGTTTAAATTGCGGACTTGCGGTTGTGGACTATTTTTAATTTTAGTCAGCAATTCCGCAAGTTTTATACAAATATTGAAATTCCTTTCTATTTTCGTAAAATGTTTATGTTTTTACCCTGTCAAACATGAGAAATCAATTTAATTTTTTCGAGTTCAATTTCGGAAAAAATATCAAGTTTTTCGAGTTCAGGCTGACAAAAATACTAAGTTTGCTTTTCGACTTAATCGCTCTTTTTTTGTTGACATGCTGTTTTTTTGAGTTCGGCAAAACAACCGAGTTTAAGGTCGAATTGGCAGCCCTGGTTCAAAGTAAGGCTTTGTTGTTTTTTACCGTGAGTTTACAAAGTTAGTATCATTTTTTGTACTAATAGCCAGTACCGTCACTACGGTCGGGCCTAGGGGCGCCGTAGCCCTCCTAACTACTGCTTGTGCCCCACCCCAATTTCGGTTTACTCAGAATGCTTTGTTGGAGCATCACGTAACGACAAGACAGCAGACAATAATGGAAAAAGGAATAATAACTTTCAAACATAATTCTCGTTTGAAGTTTTCTCGATTGTTTGCAAAATTGCTGGCCACCAACTGCTTTACATAAATGTTACGCAATAATTCGCCTCATTAACACGCCTGCACGGATGTGTCGCGGAATAGGGATTTACGCCGACAAAAGCGTTACCGGTGTTTCGTAAGTGATTATCACCTGAAATAATACGCGAAAACATTTTTTTAAAAGACCAGCTGTTTTTTAATTTTTAGAGCACACTCAACATTTATTTTAGGTCGCAGTCAGTCGTGCAACCTACGGGAAGGGGCTAAGGGGCATCAGCCTCCTCTAGCCAAGTCATTTGGAAAATATAAACAAAAAAAGAACAAGCATTTAAACGTGTTTTGGACTTGACCTAAAGTATACGGGCCACGGGGGCTCAAGAGGCTAGACGATTTAAATCTTTCAATGACTTCTGAATTTTAGCAGTTTACTGCAATTATTGATACGGTTTTAAAACGTGCAAAATGTGATTTGAATGCCGTTAAAATTGCTATTTTTGCCGCAGCAAAATCGCAAAAATCACTCAGCAGCTGCAGGATCTGCCCCCTTTGTAACACGCTTGAGTAGCAACGGTTTGTTCAGCACTGGACCTAAATTAAACAATTTTTGTGCAAAAAACATTTACTTTTGGTTCAAGCCCCCTCTCTCTTAGCAAAACCTTGGTTGCGCTTCTGGTCGCATTCACTCCTGCCGACAGATTTTTTAAGCGATTATACTGGCCGCATACGAAACGAGCTAATAAACGCTGCCGGACTTATATGTCTCTTTTTTCAAATATGAATACAGAATGGTAGCTTTAAAAGATCAGTTTTTATGCGCAAAAGTTCAGTCTATTTTATAGTGTCCTCCCATTTTCGGCTAGGGCCCCCTCACTTCGTTTGGTCTGGCGACGGCACTGCTAGTAGCGTGTGATTATCTCGTTCCTACAGTATTTATAGAAACTAGGGACTAAAAATTTAGTATTACGATTAATGATATGCATGTTTTTTTGCCTTCTACTGCCTTTGCCTTTTCCTGCTTTGAAAACAAAATTTTTTTAGAATATTTTGTTGTAAGCGGAAATACGGATTGTGCTTTGCTATTTGATGGCTTCTCACTGTAATCCAATGGCTTCTAATCCCTAGCTTCATTGTAACATTTTTAAGGGTTCGTCGGTGGGTTGTGCATTATGCTTCCACGCAGTTTAGGCACCTGCTGTATAAGCAGTAGCGCAACCAAGAGGGCTAGGGGCTATAACCCCCCTTATTCAACTCACTGAAAAACTTTAACCAAAAATACACGCGTTTAAATCTGTTTTGAGTTGGACATGAAAGTAAGAGGGGCTGGGCAATTCTTAAGTTTGCCATCCGAAAAAGCAGCTTAATAACAAGTCATGCTGTGGTACATTTACTGCAATCAGCGATTGTGAGTAATTCCTTTTATTGCGTGGAATGTATCCACCATACGCTTGCTATACTTCCCACAAGTCACAACTCTTGACTTATGTTTGCTAATCAACTCTGCACAGATCACTCCGGGACATGGTTGATAGCAAAACTCTTCTACTCGGTTCATAAAAAGTTGCGGACTTGCGGTGCGGAATTCAAATATTACGAAGTTGCGGACTTGCGGTTGCGGAATTCAAGAATTACGAAGTTGCGGACTTGCGGGTGCAATTGCAGATTCGAGAATCCTGAAACGTTGTTGCGGACTTGCGGTAGCGGACTAAGCGTTTAAACGCGCAATTGCGGACTTGCAGTTGCGGATTAAGAAAATTGAAATTCGGTTGCGGATTTGCGGACTTAAAAAAAAACTTGCCGTGCCCAGCACTGTGGCCCGGGGCCTCTGGTCTTCAATATTGTTGTTCGTTACTGGTGTAAGCGAAAAATGCTAAAAAGAAACTGAAACTGAAGAAACAATAGGCTTTTTTGTAACACTTTTGTCATTGGTAAAATTTCAATTGGGAAGGAGGCCCGCTTGGCTAAGCCTATGCTCCAATTGCAGAAAACAAAAAAGGTATTTGCAAATTTTCCGTGAAGTTTCTGGCGTTTTTCAACAAAACTTTAACTGTTCAAAAAATAGTGCTGTCCTCGAGCCAAGGACACTGCTGTTTTGTTTGCGATCGCATGTCGATTATTCGATTCTTCCTACTTCAAGCTTGTGCTAGGCCTCTTCCAAATTCATTCTGAAAAGTTATCAACCAGAACTGCAATATAGTTATCAACATGCCATCGTGGTCAACTCATAAACTTGAACTTTTAATTAGGGAAATTGAAGAAAGGCAATGCTTGTGGAACGTATTGAATCGCGAGTACAAGGATTGAGTAAAAATGGAAATAAGCTTTTGTTCACTATTAGTAATAATTAAACATTAATAAGTATTTAATGTGTGATCTGGTTTCAATCAAGAGGTTGAAAATTTCCTTCTGATTGGAAAATAGTTTCCGGCCCAGCTTTCGCTAGTGCCGAATTTGTGATGATTTTAATATTTCGTTTGGTTAAAATTTGACATGTCCACTAGCAAAAAAGTCTGTTGCATTTTTAAGCAGTCAAGATAAATTTTAGTAGATAATTTTCAGCTATTTTACGTTGATTTTGTAAGAAATCAAACAAAAACGCTCCTATTCTTGTTTGAAAATGATAAAGTTTTAAGTTACCCTGACATGCAATTATTGAGCCCTCTGAAACGGCAAGTACCGGGAAGAACATACCTGGTTTAATATCGTCAGCTTAGTGAAAAAATGGCATAAGTCATTTTTTTGCCAAAATGAGTTATCTACATAAAATTGTTCAGTAGCTCGAGCGCCATCTGATGAAATACTTTTTATAAAAAATTTCCCGCTATAAAAAGAGTTATGACTGAAAACCAAAATGGCCTAAGTCAAATCGGCCATAGTTCACTGACTTAGGCTAGTTTGGTTTTTGGCGATCAGCTGTTTTTGCCATTATATAATAGTGCTACAGTAAAACTAACTTGACAACCAGCAGTTAACTTTGGTAGGCTATAAGACGACAGCAAGATAGTTTTTAAAGTCGAGGTGCTTGGTAAATGCGGAGGTGGAACAAAAAAGAAATATTTAACAAATGATGCTCTTTCGATTGTTCGTGAAGAATTTAGTGGTAAGTAACAATATGTACGATTTAGATGACTATTTACGTTATTGCTTACTATTATTGATACCAACTGGTAGCGATAGAATGTATGATACTTTCGCAGAACTATAGGCCTTGAGAAGTTAATCTGCGTTTTCAAACTGCAGAGCGTAATAAAATAACGCTGTTACACTTAAACAACTGTAGTAGGCAAGGCCTTTGAGCCAACGTATAAGTGCAGGAGACTATATAGCTTTATGTAGGTGAATCTATTTAGGCTATTTGATTCAGAATCATTCTGATTGTGTCACACTGATAAGACTAAGCAAAACAGATGGTGACTCGGAAGAACACGTAGTGCCAGTGTCAGTCTAGTTTAGCAGTCAGCGAAACTTGTTTCAGCTGACCATACTTAAGCTACGGCTCCACCAGTGAGAATTATAAATTTTTACTGTATTTGGTGAAAAAAAAAAAAAAAATTAGCCAATTAAGACTGTAAAAATTTATACCGGTACTTCTTACTGATGAAGCCGTAGCCTTAGCAAACGTCTTAGCAATATAGTAGTTCAGCTTTTGCCATACTGCAGCATAATATTTAGCTTTACTGACTGTGAACGACATACAGTAGTTTGATTTACTCGATATAGCGTGGTTTACAGATGATGAATCTGAAAATTCTGATCAGGATGAAGGTAACAATGAGCATGCTGCTTGTGATAGTGATAAGAACAGAAACATACAGAGTGGCACAAGCGAAAAGTGTTATGCTGAACTGACTGCTCCTGATGTCTCATTCTGTGACAATTTTAATGAATCGGAAAATCTTGACCTTGATGATTCTGTTGTTGACCCGGATTATAATCCCCCTTTAGCAATGCCATGGGGCAACCCGGAGGGGCAACAAGAGGCAAGAGATGAAGGTTCTGATAAAAGAATTTGTGAAGCAGATGTAGCAGAATTGTCTTCTAAACAATCTAAAGTACGGTACTATAACGTAATTTCAATAAAGTTTTTTTTTTGCTGTAGCTTCTCCAGTACATCTTATCAGTAAAAAGTGCTGCTATGCCCGTGCAGATTGAACTAAGCTAATTAGGTAAAACTATACTACTATACACTGTGCAGCGCGGTCTTAAAAATTGCCAATTATGCACTGAGACTGTAATCTTTATTATTTTAAGAAACTTTGAGAGAAACGTCCGAACCCTCAAAACTGGAAAAAAATGTCATAAGCAATAAACGATTAAAAGGTTTGCAATACAAGGGCCATAAAGGTGTCGAAAAAGAGGAGCGAAAAATGGGGCCTACTTGTGATTCAAATTTCTGCAAAAAGTCAAATTTTCGCAAGTGTCAAGATAGGATGGATGATAGTCAAGCGATGGATGCGGCTACCAAAACCGAAACTCAAAAGTCTCGAATGCTTACAGACAGTTAGCAATTAAACACAATATTGCTGTTTCGCAAAAGTTTTTGGTTGCTGGTCACACTCAAATGGAGTGTGACAGCATGCACAGTGTCATCGAACGCAAGCTGGTGGTCGACGTTTTTACTGACAGAGATTATGCTATGCTTGCAAAAACTGCAAGAATCAATCCAAGACCTATGTATTCCGAGAATTGACTTACGAAGATTTCAAGAAAATGGATGTTTTTCCGGTTGGTAGCATTAGACCAGGAAGAAAAACAAGAGACTCTACAGTGCATGATTTGCGAGGTTTAAAATATTTACCAAATGGAAAGATAAAATTTAAATTAGGGTTGAACAATGATGTTATATGGGAGGTACTACCACAGCATATTAACTCCCAAGCTGAGGTAAAATGGGTGCAGATGTTTCCGAATCCAACTACTATTAAAAAGAGAAAGTTTGATGATTTACAGGCTATGAAGCTCGTCATACCCAAAAGCTGCCATTATTTTTACGATGCTCTTCCGTTTGCAGAGTACTAACAATTTTCTTTCCATGATTAATTGTGTGTGTCGTTTACTCAAATGCTTTTCAAGTTTCCAAACTTAAAAAGTTTGCTTGGGTGTTCTGCAATTTATTTTTTTGATTTTAAACAAACCTGCGGAGCTATTGCAACAAGTTTTTATTACAAAATCTTATTGAACTATGACTAAAACTAAAAAAAATTTATTGCTACTCTGCTTTTGTGTCATAAAGATAAATTAGAGATGAAAATGTTGTGTAGTTTCATGCTTATCAAGAGCACAAAGCCAGGTTAAAAATGTCTCATTCTAATAAAAAAAAAGCCTAAGTCAATTTCAACCAGTGCCAAAATGGCCTAAGTCAGATTGCGTATTGATGACGTCATTTTATTGCTGCAAGCTTACGTCATAACATGGGCCATCAAATTGTGTTGCCAATGTGTAAATTTTAAAAATAAACTAACTTGTAAAAAAATTTGAGAATGTTTTTTGCGTTTTTCTCAAAATGAAAAAAAATGACTTAGGCCAATTTTTCACTAACCTGACGATATTATTTGATCAATTCTGTAATGTTATGCAAATTTATTGGTGATAAATAACATAGAACAAAAAAAGCTACGCTATACGCTAAAGAGTTCCACACAAGCAAAGTTATTTTGACATTTTTTATTTATCTGTTTCATTTCATTGCAGGTCGGAAAAAAAATTCACGCATTTGGGGCAGAACTCAAATAGCGATTTATTACTATAGCTGCAGCTTTTCGCTTTTGTGAACGTGCTCGAATCACTTTGGCAAATGAGAAATAACAATGAAACGATAAAGCGCATAATATTACCATTGCCGCAGCAAATTTTAAAGAAATTCCTTGAATACTGGGAAACGCTTTTACAGCAAAAATAATACGTGTGATAGGTTCGGCAATTTGTTTGCTGAAAAACCAGATGCTTACGTCTGGCAAGAAGCTGAGCAAGAAAATTGCGTCCAGATGTGATAGCTCAAAAAACATTGATGCAAGAAAATTGTGCAAAAAGCTTGATCCTGTGATTCCGGTCAAACACTAACCCCAAACCTAGCCTTAGCCCAACCCTAACGCAAATCCTAATCTTGACCCTTAAAAAAGTAAATAAAAAATGCGCGATTAATTCTTCCTCTTTTTGTTTTATTTTCTTCAACTTGAAAGTTTTTGGTGAAATATCCACTCTCCCTCTTTGAAATTGCTATTTGTAATAAAACTTCAAAATACGGTACTGTGTAATAAAGGTATTTTGTTACATCATAGTACTACTTGAACAATTACGTTAGGAAAAAATTCATATAATTTAGCTCGTATTTTTGGAGTTAAACTTCTGATTTTGAACAGCAATTTGATTTTGCAAAATGAAAACAGAATTATTCTTTTTTCTGGTTGCTATAACAACCGCTCAAGGGAGCCTTGAAAGTCAAAGTGCTTCTAACAAGTTCAACGCTTTCTTGGATTTATCGCTGAAGCGAAAACAGCACCAGGTATTTCAATTGCAACAATATCAGTAAACAAATTATCTTTTAGACCTTCTACAGGATGCACACTGTGCATAAATATGTTTTTTCTTTGTTTATTTTAAAGGGCTGCAGTTTGCGTGCTCGCTGATAAGTTGACATGCCAAGCGTAACAATTGTTTTTTGAAACAAACAAATGCACCTCTTAGATAAACTTTAATCTACCGCTTATCAATTTTCTATCTGCTAAATCTAAACCATTAGACTTACGCAAATACAAGAAACTGAATTCGCAAGTTCAAAGAGATTATTTTAGAATTCCATAATAATTACAGCAACTTGGTTGGCCATTTGCACAAACTTTTTCTTTAAAAGTTTTTTAATTCATGAATCAAAGTTAATCTACACTGGTGTATACGACTCTAAGGATACGGTCTCACGCTCACGATTTTACCCTTAGTGTAAACCGGACCTTTATACCTATTCTGTACCATGTCATCAATCAATATTCTGGTCCGATGTTAAATTTTGATTATAGATTAACTGCTAAATTGTTTGTTTTTTATTTTCGGGTTCGCTTTTTCTTTTTTGAAAACAAGCCAAGAGCAGTAAGTATATTAGAAAAGGCATATAAAAAGCTGTTCATATTTGTTTAAAAACAAATTTATGCACTAAATGCATGTTTGAAATAAACTGGGATGCTTAATGATACATCTATAGATAATTACCGTACGGTACCTTTAACTGAAAATACTAAGCTATGTTTCTTAGCAAATTAGTTTTTTGGTTTGTACTCCAACATCGGCAACGGCCTGCCTGAAAACCTTTACCAGTTACGAACCATTTTGATATTTGCAGACTACATAAAACTTTCTTTTCAATTTTACTGTATCTTGAGGACTGTTTTTAATGGATATTAAAACACCTATGATTTTAGTAGTAGACCTACCTCTATCAGTGCTATAGAAATAAGGAATCTGAAGCAGAAACATTTTCGATCTACGCGTTTTTCGATCTCCTAATTTTTTTTTTTTTTCGATCAAACGCCAACTCTTTACGCTTCCGGTTCGCTTGACACTGTTTATTAGAAATCAAAATGAGTAGCGACATCTTGTAACTTGAAATACTACGAAGACCTATCATTAACATCTTGTACACAATCTTCAAGTCCTAAAGCCAGTTTGTTTCTCTATAGTGCAAATACATCAATTGTATTTGAATTGACCTAGCAAACATATTAGTCGGAAATTACAACTTGCATGAAATGTTTTTAACAGAGTACGTTGGATAATCTGGTCTTTAACCGAAAAGTTACGAATGGCAAACCAATACTAGATGCGGTATGTGGCTGCAGTAGTAGATTATAATTAACTAAACGTTGTTATTTGCTTAATCAATAACAATTACATTGATGTAATAAGTTTAGACCAGTGTTTCTGACACCGGTTACCAATGTTTCAATTTAAATCAGCAGTTTTGTCGAGGCGCTTTACGGAGACCTTTCCACTCTTGATTCGTTTTGTTTTCAACAACAAAAAAATTAGATCTTCATATCACTTGCACTTTTTAAAAGTATATTTCTAACTTATTATCTATTTTAAACGTAATTTTGTCTTTTGTAATTTTTGGAAAATAGTTGATTGACTGATAGCTTAAAAGTTCTAAAACAAGTGAGAGCCAAAAACTAAGAATTAATGATCCTATACCCTCCAAATGTAAATTTTTTTTAGTTCAACAATGTTTGAATTGTGCTAGCCAAGCGTATGCATGTTGATCTTCTGCGACTACAA
Organism: Trididemnum nubilum; assembly: GCA_963965965.1. Taxonomy (NCBI): domain Eukaryota; kingdom Metazoa; phylum Chordata; class Ascidiacea; order Aplousobranchia; family Didemnidae; genus Trididemnum; species Trididemnum nubilum. Next base: position 5,641,865 of record OZ014476.1, read on the forward strand.
GTTACCGGTGGAATACTTAATAGTACTATTTTTCTGTTGGCCCTTTATGGGCCTCAGGTTGAGGCATATGGCACGAAATTTTTGCTTCTCTAGTTCATAAGTCATTTTAGAACTACTAAATAGGGTTTATTCTAAATTACAAAAGCATACCAGCGAAGCCAATCAAGAGACAATTTTCTTGTAATTTTGTTTTTTAGTTTTAAATGCTCCATTTTACGAGTGCGGACTATAGTCAAGTTCGACTTGAAAGTAGCTTTCATAGGCCACTGTAAATAAAACTCACTCACTAATTGGATCTCGGCTTAAAACTTAGGCTGAACATTCCAGTTATTCAACTCAGCTCTCAAAAGTAGCTAAAATCCCTTTAAATTTTTATTAGTGACGTAAGTCAGACTTCTACTCAAGTCGAACTTGATCTCAAATATGCTCTCGTAACACGGCGTATTTTCCAAACCGGATCAATACGTTTATATTTTGAACAGTTGGTTGCGAAGTTTAAACGAAAAACCGCGAATGCGGTTTTGACCGTGGAACTTCTTCAAAGCGCAATAAAAACCTCATACAAGCCAAGCTGGTTTGGTTTCATCACTAATCTTTATCGAAACTTTCTCACCGGTCGTTCGTTGTGCTCTCGGGTTTCAACGCGCTCTAATTTTTCCGAGTCGGTAAGTTGCAGCTGGCAATCAAGGCTGAAGTGCAGGCTCCAGCTAATTCGCTAAGTGCGATTTTTAAGATTTGCATAATGAAAGCAACAAGAAAGTGCAATTAGAAGCTTTTGCTTAACCTGGGCAAATCTACAAAATTGTTGAAAGAGTCGAAAACGACAGGCAGATCTTTTTTTTTGTTCTTCGATTACGTGATTTGCCTTCCCAGTTCTAGACATTGAACGACGTAGTGCCCACTCTTAACTCTGGCTAATTTGCTAGACTTAAAGAAATTTCTAACACTTTGAACCTACATCCAATCCGTAAATTAACACTGTCGTGTTAATTACAGTAATAAACGATGTCATATATTAAACCGTTAAACGAGGACTGAAGGCAAAATCAAACGGGGTATGAAAAGATAAATTAATCGCATTAGATTAGGTTAACACTGACTCTATTCCTCTTGACCAAGCAGAGATATTCTACTTCAAACATCACGCAGGGGCCTCTCTAATTATAATTTTTATTAGCAACCCTGATGTTATTAACGTTTAATATCGCCCTGTTAAATGTAGTACTTATTCGTCGAAGCCACCAAGCAGAGATAATCATCGCAAAGCGTTTTATCCAAGGACGCAACAACGTGACCAGGGTGCGGGTTGAACCCAGATCATGCGATTGGGGTCGTCGTAAAAACTACACTTTTACCCGGTCGGCCACGTAAAATAATTGCAATTGTTAGTACCAGTGACATTAAGTTACGTGCTATGAGCTAACCGTGTTTAGAAGGAGTAAAATTTATTTTAACTTGGGGTAGATCAAGGCAGGAAGAGCTTGTGAAATAAAAACTGCGAGTACTCCGTTCAGCGCAACCCGGCTAAATTCCAAATTTGAGAAAGCTGCGAGGAAAAATGCGTACAATAATTCATTTTTGAAATGGCAGTATTTCGTGAGTGGTGATAGACTCACCACAGTTTTCCCTGTGCATAGGATGCCGGAATGTGATGCTCATTGCATAAAAAGGTAATTTGAAACATTTCACCTTTTTAGATGAGGCTTTGTAATGGTGTTCATGAAAAAAAAAATCAATATCATTTCATCATAAAATATATCACAATTGTTAAGAAGACTTTTATACAGTTATAATCTTCTTGATAGAAGTTTCTGTGATGCAATAGCGAATGACGAAATGATGTTGAAATTTTTCATCTACAACATAAAATCTCATGCACAAAGACTGAGTTATGTGCATGATAAGCATGCAGTAGCGTAGGCAAAAATTTTAAAAGGTAGGGGGGGCATGGGTCAAAAAGCTGCAACTGAACTCGGAGCGAAGTCCGGGGCCACCGGAGGCAAGATTTTTAGGCTTTTTTTTGTTTTTTTTGTTTACAAAAATAACTCAATTTTAATTCCGTTTTAAGTTAAATTTCCGTTTAAAAGACATGTCTTTAGCAGCATAAACATACACAAAACAAGCATAAAAGCAACTGATAGGCACAAGCTATTTAGTCATCCTTCCTTGTGGTAGAGCTCGGAAATACGGCCCAAAAAAAAGTAGGAGTTTTGTAGCTGTGCGACAGATTAGTTATTTGCAACATACAAATCAGTAAACGCTAAATTGTTTTTGGCATTGGCAGGAAAACGTCTGAAATATAACCTGACCCCAGCAGCTGCTTGAGATGCTATTGCACGACAAGCCATCTTTGAATATGTCATAACCCAAACGAGAGGGCTAGGGTAACCCACAAGACCTTTCAAAACGTTTTGTGTTGTTCATATCAAACTTTTTCGGTCTCTGTTTGTATTAAGGCCCAAACGGAAATGATGTGGCACAGTTCTCTTCCCACCTGAAATGTTATTTATTGGGTATCAAATAGATCTATGTTTTTTTGCTACAATGTGTACTAAATGTAGAGCTAACTCTTTAATTGCTTCCATTGCCTTGACTTGGAAATCTGTTGCTCGATCTGTAGCAGCTGGATCCAAGACAAATTGACCTTCTAACTGCATCAAGGAATTTAGTTATGACTTTCCAGCCAGCCAGCCAGTACTCGATTATAATCTTGCACATTATATTTCATCTTAACATATTCCTCAGGCGTTATATTGCCTTATGATAAAGTTAGCCGAAGAAAGTTTGCTTTAATTAATAAAAGATGTTGATGATTAAAGATAAGTAACCTGCTTAGGATACCATAAGACAATTCAGGCTGTAAATGTATTTTATCTCTGCTTTATGTACAATTAAAAAGTATAAAAAAATACACTACTCACGAAGCATACAGTCTTTTATAATGGTAACGCAAAAAAAAACAAAAAAAAACGAAACCCATTTATCGGGCGGTGCTCAACAGTGCACATAAGAGGCAACTGTTGGTAAGTGATCAAAAGATTGGTAGCTTCTGGATCGAGTTCTGAACTGGCAATGAGCTGCTGTGTCGTTGGGAAAGATTTTAACCCTTGTTTTTTACCAAAGCCAAGCAGTCTACTCGTTGTTGCTGCCCAGCCAAGCAAAAGGCTTGCAAATCGAACATGAACTCTTATAAAGATGCACTGAGTTGTGGTAAAATAGGCGCAGTGTGTTTGGTTCATATACAAGGTTACCGATTTGTGCTTTTGCTAAGATTTGCACTTATTTTTAAAAGTAAAGTCTTACAAAAATAAATGTGGTTATTTCTAAAAAGCGTGTCCGTTTTTGAGTACCGTGCTTAGTATGTCTGTGTTAGAATGTTCTTTTTTTTTATAAATTTGGCCATTTATTTGAGTGCGAAGTAAAAAATTGCTTTCAAACATAATGTAATATAGCCTACATTTCAGAGTTTGCTAAAGGAAATTCTTAGTGGTGAAAATATTTGTGATTTGTCTTAACTCAATAAACAAATTTTCCTTGTACGAAAAATATTTATTTTGCGTTTATAAATTATTTCTTGCATTTACATTTTTTTTAATGTGATAATCGCTTGGTGAACTTGATACCAAGCCATTCCAATCTCCTACATGATTTTTGCAATAAATAGTTTTAAAAAACTGGTGATTTGGTTGATTTGTAACCTATTACGTCATCGCGCAGCAGCGTGTTTATTTTTTGATGTGGGCGAAGTACAACCCTGTTCATATAAGGGGCAGCTAAAATTAATAGCCGCAAAAGTTTCTTCGCTGCTTACTGACCAAGAAAACTTGGTCATTACAAAATGTTTTTAAAGAGATACTGCCCGAAAACTAATTGAGGTAATAAAGAGATGCCCCAAATCTTTTTTCCACGATTCACTTTATTTGCGAAAATACGATTTAATTCGTTTGACTCTGTACCGCGGGCAACTCTGTATTTCACAATTTTGTGACATCACAAAAGACATAACTTTGCAAAAATTCTCGCAGACTAACAAACGCGATTACAACTGGTAGCAGTGAGTAGCCTATAACCAAATTTGAAAATTTGGCTTGTGCTATTGGAACCTGTAGACCTATGCTACCAGTTACTGATCTACAGTACGCCTTTTGTGATGTCACAAAATCGTGAAATGCATGGTTGCCAGTGCTACGGAGTCAAACGTTTTAAAGCGTATTTTCGCGAATAAGGGGAATTGTGGTAAAGGGTTTGGGGAACCTCTTTATTACCTCAAGTACTTCTCATCTCTTTAATAAAACCTATTTCAAGCAACATCTCTATAAACAATCGTAGAAAGGTGTTAAACTAATGTACACAAATTTAAACGAACATCACGAATTTACTTTTTTTTTCCAGACCGTGGAATGTTGATTCGATAAAACAGACAGACAAGCAAATGGATTTCACCCGTAACACGTCCAATTTTCATCCGCATGCCTTAAATGTAAGTTGAGGGGGTTTCATCACTTTAATTATGCCAAAAAAAACGCTAACTTTTTCTTTTCAACGTAATTTTGTCTGCTATGTGCCGATGCAGCACTGGTAAAGGCCAGATCTACTATGAGCGTAAAATTGTAAGTGTACATTACGAGCGAATCTTTGGTTTATTTTAACCAGCCAACTAACTAACGACTTGTATGCTGGTAAAGCGGTAACCTGGCGTATCGATTTTATGTTTAAATTAAACTAGAAATTAAATTTTGACCAGGCCTTATGTTATACAAATTGATTTTCCAAAAAAGTGAAGACATTTTAAATCTCAGACAAGTTTTATTGCGTTTAACCTAGCGTTAAAGGTACTAGGAGAGTAGTTTTCTTCTTGTACTTTAACCCTATATATACCGGGCTAATTTTAAACCCTATTTGTACCGGCGGGGGGCAAATTTGCCCCTCTATCTAAAAACTGTTTGGTAAGTGATAGAAGTAAGATTTTTTGCATGTTGAAGCTGTTTTTTGTTAAATGTTTAAAAATAAAAATTTTGAAATTGTGACGTCACGGAAACAATGATGACATCATCAAAACCAGTAAATCTTATAACAGAATGCGCATTTGTCTAAATGTTGCGAAATATTATTTTCAGCTGGGACTTTTGTTATTTCAAAGACATCTCTGATAAAGTCGCTACAGATGATGACGTCACATGCATGATGACGTCATCGTGCATGATGATGTCATCTTTAGTATATTGTATTTATTATAATTTGTAATTTTTTGTAATTGAGATATTGTATAATTTACAAAATTTTACAATATTGCAGTATTATTTTCATTATATCATTCAACAGCTGATGAAAATGAATATTTTTTTATGCAAACGCAATTTATTTCGAGAAACAGCAGAAAAAGCAATATTTTTGAATTATGACGTCATTAATGACGTAATGATGATGCAATGCCTTTATCAGTAAATAAAATAACTTATTCCAGCTAAAGATTAGCATTGATGATGAATGCGCAGATAGAATACAAGGTCTGATAAGCATGCATTGTGCTCAAAATTGCATAAAACTCCTTGGGTGCCTCTAACAAAGGCAAAAATGACGTCACTTCCGGTTGTCCGGCTGACCCCAAAGTTTCTGAAAATGTTTGTTATTAAATTTGATTCAAAGTCAGCGTGCATCAAAGCAAAACTTAGTTTAGTTTAGAAGCTACATTAAAATAACTAAGAGCGGGGGGCAAATTTGCCCCCCTCTCCCGATACAAATAGGGTTAAACGTCACGCAAACTGATAAATGCTTGCCTGTATAAAATTTGTCTGCACTTTATCTTAATTAAATTTGTAACTTTTTAGCCTAGCAGAAAACTAAGATTGTAAAAGCATTATTCTAAAACACAAAATGATTATCGCGAAAAAATGCTACTCGAGTGATAAACAGATTAAGACGTAAACGAAAAAAAAGGAATTTTACCTTGGTTGCAAAGTTAGCGGTTGATATTATGTAATATGACGTTGTAATAAAGGTGTTTCAACCTTTAACTGGTGCCATTGTCAATCTTTAAAACACGTTACAGAAACCGACATTTAAGTCATTGTACTGTAGTCTGAAACTAAATGGTACACCTACATAAATCATGAATGAACAGCAGACGAGAATTATATTTTCTTACTTTACTGTACGCAGCAGCATAGTGGTTTGAATCAGTCAGAATGCAAACGGGCTCTGCTATTTTCGAGTGTATGTTGTTTATGAACATTGTTAATGGCTTTAATGCAATATAGAGTACAGTATGATTGGTGAAACAAAAACAGTACGCTGGATTATTTAGGAACAAAATGCGGGCAAAATTAAGGACGAAAAAGGCGGGAAGTTTGTCAAATCTGATCCTGCTAGTCTGGAGCCGGTTTGGTCATTTCCATACGTGGACAAGTGGGGTTTAGGTTAGTCTTAAAAATTCTAATATCTACTATCATTTATTGATTTTCATCAGTAGGCTGCGGATTGAAAGATGACAAACATTCGGGATTAATTTGGCCTTATACGTGTCTTGTGTTTTTATTGCTATGAAAACGTTATTAAAATAACTTCACAACACTGAATGACAACTTCATTCAAGCAACAATTCCGTTATTAGAAAGCAATTGTTATGATTAATATTGCATCGTGGTTTATCAATAATCTATTTTATGCAGCCCTCAGTAGGAGTTTGTATTTTTACAATCATGATATACGGTAATAAGTGGATATACCCCCAGTTGATCTTATTTACGGGTAAAACAAATTACATGTTGGGTTTTATTAGATTTTAGTCTTGAATATTTCAGGACTGCACTAATCTGCTTTTATGTTTTGAAAATACGAGTAATTTTTACAATTCTTTCAGCTGTTTTTGCCTGGAAATTTCTAAAATTTGAGATATCAACCCTAAGCAAATTTCTCAATTCTTACCCAACATCTCAATGTAAAAACTTGCTAACTTGTAAAAAAAAACTAGTAGTAGCGGTTGCTAGAAGCAAATCATTTCGAGTAATTGTTTTTTCCACCCCTTAGCCTTTGATCTCTGGTAATTTATATAAGTTTTTTAACTCAAATAAAAACACCTCTGTTGATCACGAAGACGGGTGAAACAGTAAGTAGGGTTTTAAATATTTATTTTTTGAATTAAGACGTAAGCTGTTTAAGATGTACGTTTTAGCCACTGCTTTTTTGAATCGATTGAATTAAAGTCCAGTTTGTAAGTTCTTTAAAAGTAATTTTACTTAAGCTCTGAAGTTTTTCCTTTTTTGCTCTGTAAAAAGAAAACAAAGATTATATTAAACTGCATTTTTTTAGTTTTTGGTATTACTTCTCTACAAATGTTTGCAAAATTGCACCAGATCGCAAAAACTTTAAATTAGTTTCATAGGCAACGATATTTTGTGGCGCATTTGTGCTTATGTTAGTGAGTTTTTATCCAACCTTTTTAAATAAGCAACTTTTAACAGGTCAAGTTATCACTATCAGTCTTCCTGTGTACCGTGAGGATCAACTTCTTGGTTGGGTGGCTACAGACTCATCAGTAGCAGAGCTTTTCGACGACCTCGTTTTGTTTCGCTCTAACGAATTCACCTACGCGTTTGTTGTCAACAATCACGGTTTGTGGAAAAATATTCGTTTCATAAGTTGAAGTACATAAGCTTCAATAAATTGCATACCACCGACTTACTGTATTGCTATGACACTATCCTATGACATTATTGTGTTTATGCCATCCTAACGCCCAACCTACAAACTTTTCGTTCTGTTCTGCAGACTGGTTTAAATTAATTTATTATGCAGCGAAAGTACTCGATACAGTTTAGCCTAATTAGTTCTGGATGCCATTGCCTTACGTTAAAATTCAGATCGTAGCTATGGCGACGTTAATCAACGTCAGTGTTGCTAATAAATTTGTAAAGTTGCGCTAAAAATCATGGGGAAAGTTATTTTGTGTTTGAAGTATAATATCACTGAAACGGCGTAGTCCAGAAGAATGGGGTTAACGCTAATTTAATATAATGCGACTGTCCTCAGTTTTAATACCCCCATTGAATTTGCCTGCACTCCTGTTTTAAAGTTTTCTGGTGAAATAGTCACTCCCTACATTTTATTGCCGTTAGGCAACGACATTAGGTTTAACGTTAAAGAAATAAAAAAATCATATCGCAACTGACTAAGCTTCGGGTCAAAACTGAAAATGAGCCTAGAAGGAAATTGTGTGCGGATTTTACTGTAAATTTTTAAAATCTCATTGTGCTAACTATTTCTTCTCTCTGGTAAAATTTGATTGAATGTTCTCAGGTCACGTGATAATCCATCCTCATTTTCATTTTCAAAATGATCATGATATACGGAAGTTCGAAAAGGATCGCGAATTTACTAGCATTTACAAATCTATTACAAAGTAAGCATAGATAGGTTGGGAACTTTCTGCATGTTATATTACGTTGCTGTATTGCACGCCTCTTTTTTATAAACATGGTGTACCAAAATAAACGCCACGTAATTTAAAACAATACAGGCTCTAAAACATGGATCAGTTGCTCTAAATCTTTGAATTTTCTCTTCGCAGCTGCATTGTTTTTATTTTATTTTAAAGTTTTATTTCATTTTATTTATTTTAATTATTTAAAAACGATTAAAACATTAAAAACTCTGGCACGCAAACGTCAAAACAGCATGTGATCATTATCGAACAATTTTTTAAATTTTTTAATCATTTGAACAATTTTGAGGTGGTGCAGAATTTGAATATGGTTTTCAATAAAATCAATTTCATTTTAGCTTTCGCAATAAGCTTTTCCGACAGAGCTCTTCAGTTGCGATCTCTGTCTGGTTTGGTGTGTGACTGGCGAGCAAGATCTGTTATAGACCAAATGCACTCAGGAGAAATGCAATCTACAGTAAGGAGAAATGCATTCTAACCATTCTAATTTCAGAGGCGAAAGTGGAAAAAAGCAATATTACGCCACTAGATATCGTTCAAGTGGCAGAACTTACAAGCCAGCAAAGAGCAAGATATTGACTACATATAGCTGGAAAAAGGTTAGGTGAATTCAATTATACTGCAAAACAGTTAAAAAAATGAGATTTTAGTTGCAAACTGCTCGTAAATTTCAATATTTTTAGCTTGTCTACTTGAAGTTGAAGTTGTGCTGGAGATCAAGCGCGCAACCAGGATTTTGCAAAGGGAGAAGGGGCTTGAATCCCAAGTTAAAATCTTTTTTTTTGAAAAATGTCTCATTTAAATTACGACTGTGCATTGTGCAACTTAACGTATCACAGGCAAAGCTCCAAGCCGCTGGTCAAATTTAGTGATTTTTTTGGAAAAAATAATCATTTCAACGCCATTTGTAAAATATTTCGTATGTTTTTGGACCCTTTTGAAAAAAATAAATTGATAAAAGCGGAAGTCATATTGCGAAAATTAAATTGCCCAGCCCCCTCATTCCCCACACTTACAGGTGAAGTCCAAAACACGTTTAAACGCTTGTGTTTAGAGTTAAATTTTAAGATGATTTGGCGTAGGGCAGGGGGCTAAAACCCTCTCCTAGTTGCGCTGGACTGTTTCGTGTTGTTTTTTGCTGCAGTGCTGCACTATCTTTTTTTTTATTGCTAAACCGTCGGAAAAAAAACAACTTTGAAAACAATCTTCTAAACTCATTGCTCTACTTCAATTAGGAATAGAATCCAAATTTACCTCACAGCAAATACACACTATTCATTCAGTTCTTTAGCATAAAAAATAGAAAATTTACCGTATATTTTTATTCACAGTCACATTTAGAAAATCTTAACAGTCTGTTTCACTCTCCAAGGTTGTCAGAAGAGAACTTCCAAACAACATTGACATAGCAAATAGATTAATTACATTAAAAATATAAATTTTTGAGCGGTTATTAACAAAATATTGCGTCTGTCTGGCTTCAAAACTTTATCAAGTTAGTTGTACTCTACATATTTTTTTAACGCCAGCAAAGAGACCTTTTGGTCTTCGATTCAAGCTGCCACTTGCTTACCATACACGGTGGAGACTTCACTATCCCTTTTAATGCTGAACGTCAAGCTGGGAAGCGGTTAATACCAAGTTATTTTAGACCTGGAATCGAACCGGAGTCTACCATTTCCGCAGAAGAAGCTCTATCCATTAGACCACAAAATAGCTGTAAGGAAATTTTTAAATAGTATTAAAAGACAGAAAACACAAGAGCAAATTTTGATAGTACTAATCTTTCAGATTCACAATACACCATTTACAATTTGCTTGGCGTTTGTTGCTGAAGCGCACTTTGATCTCGAACAATCCCATTTTCTTCGGTTAGATAGAGTTAAATCGCATCAACTTGATCTGTCTCCTCCACAAGCTTTGTGCAGCCATTACAAGAGAAGTGCTACCATGAGTAAGACCGTAGGAATATGGACTGCGAATCGATTTATAACGAATTTGTAATACATATACTCAGAAATTTAAAGCGCTATTTAAATACGTAAAGCCCTATTTTCGCAACCTCCTCGACTGAGAAACTAATTCAGTTAATAGTGCAGTTTTACATTCTTTACTTATGTTTGTTTTATTTACATCTTAGTGTTGTAAATTTTAATTTAGTTTTGCAAGTAATTTCTCTTTTTTTTAGCCTAAAAGCTCAAACACACGTATTTGGATTGGTATTTTGATTTTTTTTGCGGAAGTTAAATTTGGTTTTGGTTTGACAAAAAGTCATGCAGAAAAATTGCCGTATTGCGCTTCAACTTAATTTATTAGCTGATTGCGTGAGCTGCGCTGCTGCACTGTACGTGGTTTAAAAATTGCTTGCGTTTTACTAGACCGCGCTTTTAAATGAAATATCGTGAACGCTTACTGATGTTTTTCTTTTCAACTTAGACGCCCGGATTGAGGGCTATCTTCAAGCTTTTTTTATGAAGTTACGAGCAATTTTCGGGAGCGTGGAGGTGCGGATTCTTCCAAACACAATGTACTTTAATTGTGATGTTTTGATGTTTACAGGCGAGAGTTTTAATGTTGAGTCATTTTGCGTGCTTCTGGTCTACAGGCTACCAGCGAGGAAGCCTAGGGAAGAGCCACCAGAACGCCGATTACTTAGAAACAAGCAATGCGAAAAAGTTATTCTCCCACAGGATTCGAACCTGCAGCCTTTGGATTCCCGGTTCACTGCTCTGCCATTTGAGCTAGAGAGGATGTATTGTTTACTTTGTTCTTTCTTCTGCAGTTTTGAGTACAAACAATTTTCCTTAAGGTTTTTAGTCCATTTTATGCAGTATTGATTGTACATTAATATCTTTGTAGAAAATTCCTCGTTGTTTTTGGCACCTCGTGGGTTTGCAGAAAACTTTTCGCAAAGTCTCAGCAAATCTGCCTTCGAGGACTTGAAAAGATTCTCAACTAACTATCAAGTACGCTTGGATTCGCTCAAAGTAAGCTTTTAATGACTCCGCTAAAATAAAGTAAATACAAGTTACATAAAAGCAAGAAGATTCTAAAAAATCTGCATTAAAATGACGTTGCTTCGTTTTAGCGTTATACAGTTTTTGTCTAAACTCAGGTTGAACACCAACAGTATCATTGAATACAAAAGGAGAGTGCCTTCTGAAGAAACGGTAGAATTGGGTTCGAATCCCAAACTGAAAAGAAAATTTAGCAATTGGTTTCATTCTAATGGACCTCATCTGCTGGAAAGCTTTCAACATAACCTTAGTTTTCAAATTAGTGGACAATGGCTTTTTCTTTTCAAATATATTTCATCAGTGAATTAATTTTAAACATCTTTTTGGCAGCCACTCCTGATGATCCGGAATAAACAACCTGTCCGTTGTAACTTGTATTTAGCGCAATTTAATTAGCTTTGTTATCATCAGGACGGAGTGAAAGAAGACGTCCTGATGTCACAAATTGTCGACAACGTGTGGAGAAACAAGAAAAACCCATTCAAAAACAACTTAATGTGGCGACACTTCTCGACAACAAATGGGGTGTTTCGAGTTTTTCCAGGAATCAAGCTACCCGAAACCTACGATCCCACCGCGAGAGAATGGTAGGAAATTTTGGATAAGCTATCATTTTCTCAACCAACAAACCAACCAACCAATCAATCGATTAGGTTCAGTTGTCTGGTGTTCTGAGGTTTATTTTCCAAGCCGTTCAAATAGGACTCAGTAGTGCCAAGTGTTCACCAATGCAGCGACATTTATTCGAAAAAAACTCGGAAGCTCCGAGCTATAACTTGTTGAAGATGGACCCGCCAACTCGTTACACAATTTAAAGCAATTCAGCGAATATGATGAATATTTGATTTTTTGACACACGTATATTGCGTCCTAAAAAGAACAGATAACTTTTTTCGGTTCTGCTGTTGATCTGGCATCGGTCAAATTGAGCTTCTGACGGAGGAGATATGTTGCTGTAATAGTATAAAAAAAAGAGTTCTTGGTATGTGGTATTCACAGAAGACGTGTTATATTTCATGCCAATAATAGCAATGCAAGGAAAATTTTCACAAACCAATCAGTGTTCGAGTGTACACAGAGCATCTGCTACTGAAATAGTAAACCTTGTTCAAAAGTCGACAGACGGTAGACCGGTTGGGCCAAGCCATGCAAAAACTACAGAAATGGTATTCAGAGCTTACCTGCTTGACGTTCATCATTAAAAAGGAATCAAAGACCAAAAGTTTCTTGCGGTATTTCCTGACCAGCGTAACATGATAAATGCAGATGTAATTACAACCATTAAACGTTAATGTTGGTAAATGCATGGCAAGATATACATTAAGGGGCATAATGAAAAGCCTAAACCAATAAACTGAATAGCTGATTTTGACAAAAACTGATTTTAAAAAAAACTAGAAAACAATGGCTTTTGTTTGTATATTTGAATAAAATTGAAAAGGACTTTCAAATAGAAGCTTTTTTTACTCTTAGCTTTAATTTATTTTCCATAACCTTTTTTCAGGTTTCATCGGAGCTTGTCGTTTACTGGCGGAGCGATTATTTCACCACCTTATATTGACCCTGCAAGCGATTATGTCGTCGTTACTATTGCACAAACTATCTACAAGCGGAGGTGACGAGTTTCAATTTCATTGCAGCATAGTTGGTTACTGCACTTAAACTGTAAAATATTGATTGGGGTACGGTTTCGCAGCTGGAGCCCGACGCATCCTGGAATAGAAACGTTTCAGGGCGGAAAAAATATTCACACATATAATAAGTGATGACGAAAAAAGTTTTTTTTTCAGCCATTTCTCAGCCAAAAATTTTTTAAGGCCAGCCAAAGAAAAGAAACGACCACGACACTTTTTTTTGTAAGGGAGGACGCTGAATTTCGATTGGGGGACGCTAATTCTCGATGGGGGACGCTTCTCCCGCGTTCTCCCTACTGTTTAAGTACTGGTTAGTTCGATCTCCAAGATTTTTATTTGCATTGGAAAGAAGCTTCTCTTAAACTGTTATTTCAGGCAATTTTTTTTATTTTATTTTTCATGGAAGAGATTTGATCTCAACGCAACATGTAATAGAGTTCTCGATAACAATAATAGTTAAAGCAGATCATACAGTAAAATCGCCAAACCAAAAAACAAAACAGCTCCTCTTTCGCCGAAAAACGGCTCCTCATGTGTAAGAGTTTTTATTTAAATACAATTAATTTCTGATTTTTGTAGTTTGTGATTTTGGTGATTTTACTCTGTCGACTTATGTGACAGTTTTTAAAGTCACGAGTCATACGCGTCCAGCAGGATCACGTAACTGATATATGATAAGACAATGAGAAAGAGCAACTTTTCAATTTGATAGTTCCTTACTTTGCGACTTTGGGAGTATCTCAAGCTACCGTTCGTGAATGTCGCTAACCCTTGCGGAAGTTGATTGCTTCACGTTGCTTTGCGGCCGGTCAAAAGGCAGCTTTGGATGAAAAAAGTATTATGATTGAATAAGGTTCAGTTAAAGTTTGATCTGTTGCTTGTTTTCTTTTAGTCATTACGCGATGCAACACAATTCATTGAATCCTGTAGCTGGAGTCGTTGGTCAAGATATGACCTTGGATTACTTCCACAAGCAGTTCCTTTATTGGTATCCAACTTGCGAATCGGCACAATACAGGTTAAATTAACATTATTAAACCAAAATTCTAATCTAAAAAAGCAATTAGAAATATTGGTTCTCAACAGCAACATTATGCTAACGCTTTTCAGGGTTAATGTCATAATATGTGTTAAAGCTGGTATGAGCAAAACATGACTAACTTTAGAACATATTGGCTCTGAGAAACCCAAGCATTGAGAAACTTAAAATTTTTTTGAATTCCAGTAATTTCAAATTATCAAGGTTGTTTTAGGATATATTTGATTTCAAAATCTTGTTTTACACGAGCTATTAGGCCATTGAAAAAATGCCCCTCTTCCTAACCCTTAAACCGGAGATCATGAGTGCACAAAATTTGGTAAGTGAGTTGCTGTTTACAAAAGTCTGGTTGATGACGTCATAAATTACAGCAGATTATGTTACAGCCGATTTGACAAAAATGACATCACTTTTAATTATGTCGCAGGCAATTAAAATTTTGTTTACAAATTTGTTTGTCTAATTCAAAAGCATAAAATTCCTAAATAAACTTAATCAAGTCACCAAAAAGGTGTGGCAGTTTGCTTTCCTCCTTCCTGCAAAATTTAACTTTTTTCAGAAAAATAGTTGTAATTGTTTTTCAGATGCTACGTTATAGACAATGGTGGGTACATGATTTTAACTACGGAACCACCTTATGGCCGATATCTCAGAGCTTCTCTCATTCGCAGTACCGCCAGCAAATTAAATTTATACCAATTGGAACCGGAAATTGCTCAGGATATGGAAAACCAAGGGATTATAGAGTTGAGAAGTTGCTCTTTGAAAAATTCTGGGTGTAAACGAACTATCATTCATGTAAGATCGCTCATAATTTTCAACAATTAAATTAGTGCAGTTTACGGCAGCGTTACGTCATATTATTTTCAACTTTAAGTTGGGCAACTTTAAACAGGGGCACGGGCAGAAATTCGCAAAGGATAAGAGGGAGCGAACACAAAAGAACAAGGTTTGCGCTTCACATGAGGTGGAATTCTTCCTGAATTCAAAGTGAAGATCAAAAAAAGGACTTTTTTTCAGGAAAGTTTTGATTTCTGCGAAATTAAAGGTTTAAATAAAAAAATAACAGGAAAAGTTTTCAATTTTACCAAATTTGAGATAAAACCAAACAAATATTTTTATCTGCTTTTGGTATTGTCTGGTATTTCTTTTTTTTTTGTCTGGTTTTGGTAATGCCTTCTGTAAATTTTGATGTTTGATCTGTTGTTTTCGTAATGTACCTTTTGAAAGGTGTTCCCTTTTGGTACGTGATTACTTTATCCCATTCAGCTTGAATAGAGTTGCTAATGCTACAACTTTGTTGTCCTTTTCTTTTGAAACCAAAAAAGGTCTTTTCTCCAGAGAAATTTCGATTTCTGCGAAATGAACAACGTAGCTTCAGCCCGCGAAAAGCTGCTTTTCTCTCCTAACTCAAGGTGAAGGCCAATAACAGTAAAGTGCTAATAGTGCATGTGACTGTTGTACAAAAGCAAAACCTACACTCACATTCTGGAAGACTGACCCATTTGGAAACCACCATGTACCTCACTGAGATCCCATTTTACAGAACTACCTACAAAACTAGAGCTTTTCACATGATTTTTATTCCTTTTTTTCTGTTTTCTTTGCGTATGCGAATGGAACTGTGTATACCCTATAATGACATCAGCAGAGAACTGTTAAAAACCGCCATGAGGAGCTTGCAAAATTTTGATTTTTTTGTTAAATGCAGTTTGTTAAATTTAAATTAAGCTTCACAGAATTAAGCAAAAAATTAAGTTTCACGGAATTAAGCAAAAAATTTAACATTGATATTCACAGCATTCCTGCTTGAGGTTCAGCATTAACTAAGTGTTAATGCTCCATCGTGGGAGGTAGGAACTGAACAGGCGATAGCTGAAAGCTACGTTTCAATTGAGTTTAGTGCTCTAAAGTTCAAAATGAGTTCTGAGGGTAACTTTTTACAACTTGTTTAGCTTTTATGCCAGCAATATCTAATCAAAATGTTACCAATGAGCTTATTCAACTAACAATTTGCAGATTTCTTTAAACGGGTACAGCTACATTTCACTCGCCCGTATTCAAAATAGAACGGTTTCCTATGAATTTTCTTCGATCAAAGGAACTAATGCTTTTGTCTTGGTAAGAGAAGTTTCGAAAGAAGAAGAGCTCAATCCATGCGTTTGCTTAGAAAAAGTACGTCGACCTTGATCTGCATTGTTTTACAAGTATAAGATTAAATACCCCAACTGCTCTACACTAAACCACTGGGTATCTCTTGCAATTTTCTATTCCTAAGAACTGCTGTATTCAATGCATTATTGTTAGCAAAATATGTCAGTACCCGAAGCACGCTAGCAAAGTTGAGATTACACATTGACCCAACGCTATGCGATTGTGTTGTGTGAAACGTCGGATGACACAGCTAAACGCTTGCTCCAATACCGCTACTCTTGCAGAAATGTGAATTAAACAATCGTTCAGCCCTTGAGAATTGATGATAAAAAAATGAGGATTTTCAGGAAGAACTACCATCCGTCCAAGGAAACGACAATCAATTATCAGTAAAAAGCACAGAGCCAATACAACTGAAAACATTCTTTTATTGCTTACGTTTCGAGATTATACTTATCTCATTATCAAAGCTGGTTTATGAGCAGGCAAAAAACTTGAACGAAAATAAGCAAATTTGAAATTACGTCATAAAAGTTCAGAATAATACACTGTTGAAGAACAAACAATGTTACCGTACAATCGTAGTTAGGGTGTTAAATTGCAAAATCACTAAAATATTGAGAATTGCGTTACGAAATAGTGAAATGGTTGACGCCAGGAACATTTCACTATTTCGTAACGCAATTCTCAATATTTTAGTGATTTTGCAATTTAACACCCTAACTACGATTGTACGGTAACATTGTTTGTTCTTCAACAGTGTATTATTCTGAACTTTTATGACGTAATTTCAAATTTGCTTATTTTCGTTCAAGTTTTTTGCCTGCTCATAAACCAGCTTTGATAATGAGATAAGTATAATCTCGAAACGTAAGCAATAAAAGAATGTTTTCAGTTGTATTGGCTCTGTGCTTTTTACTGAGAATTGTTCGCCGATCCCGTCATTTTGCTTCGAAGGACAATCAATTAGTTGTTGACTTGGGTGATATTTCGATTGGTTTCAATTCAGGACTCGCTGCTATCCTTAACAAACTAGCTGAAATTCTTTGTCAAACAAATATTTTTTTTTACTCCACATTGATTTTGCTTCATCATTTAGAGAAGCTTATTTCCCGGATTCAGATTTTCAAATTTAAGCCAACAACTGCATCAACTCGAGTGATATTACAAACTTTGTTCCACAAGAGCCGGATAGTTCAAAGCAACCAATATATATAGTTTGGTAATACAGGCGATAATATACAGTATATTTACTCCGATTTTAGGGTGGATCAAGTGGCGCCAGATTGATACGTTAGATTGGATTAATTTAATCAAGACCTACAATGTAATAGTTTTTTTCAGTAGCTTACAAAATACTGTACAATCCTAACACTGCAACTCATTTGTTCAGGATCGTATCGGAACATGTCATAGACTAAAAGAAAGTGAGGAGTGTCAGAGAGCAGAATCGGACGAGTGAGTTAGGCGACAACGTTAATATTTAAAGTTTAGCATTAGGCTGGGAAAATTGATTGATAGTGATACTCGGTTTGCGATGAAGTTTTAGTGGAGTTTCCAATCTATCATTTGGCTGTTTCTCCGATTAACACTTGCGACTTTTTCCAAGGAATTGATGTTTATGACCCCTATTTTGAGGCTAATCGCACCTATTCTTGATAAATTTTACACTTCTTCATTAATTTGTTTTAATTTTTTGTTACGGTAATAGTAATTAAGCAAGGGGATTACTATTACTGCAAGTTAGACCTTAAATTCCGGTATCTCATAAGATACTGTAGAGAGCTTGTTAAGCAACCTTTTGAACAAATTCAAAAATCGAGGCTTTTAAATTGTGGTTGCCACTTTAATACGTAGTTAAAAATAGCTAAGCAAGAATGTTTCTCTGCAACTAAAACTAGTCTAATCTCCTTCTAACGCAGTTTGTTTAATCTGGTTTACTCAACAAATGGAGCTAAACGCAACGTTGAAATTGCTTTATAGTAATTGGTAAAGTAAAATGAAAATCAATGCGCGCCAATGTTAGCAAATTAAATGAAATAAATACAAACGTGATACTCCATTTGTCAAGAAAATCTGGTTCGTCATGCTCTTTGCGACCAGGTTTGCCTTGTCATACAAACCCAGCGCTCGATGCCATCGATAGTACTTCACCATTAATAGCGTTTTTAGATGTCCACCTTTAAGGCCTGATTCCGGGGTCTGTTTATTGATGCAAAAAACTGTGCCAAATTAAAGTACATAAAGCTTATACACTATGTCACCAAAAAAGGCATTAATAGCATATAAAGTTTTTTGGTTGGCACGGCATGGTTCTTTGGTACCATTCTTTTACCTGGTTTTTTGCTCGTGACTCTGCAACTAGCAGGCACTGCGTGCAACTAGCAACTGGACCTAGAAAAATGCAATGCAAAAACGATAGAATGTCCATATGTGTTTTCACAGGCCACCATCGTTCGATTCGCCGTGCATCCCGCCTCCGTATATCCCTGAGGTTGAACAATTTCCCACAGAAGTTGTAATTGGATTGACTAAATGTCACAACACGACGTTTGTTTATGTCGGTAGGTAACTCTGTCTTGTTATCGTTTAAAGCAAATCACAGTTATTGGTTTGGTGGTGAAGGTTCTATGTTATAGTTTTGTTTTCACTATTTGGTTAAAATTAAACCTAAATGTTTCTTTGCACACTTTTTTGAATTTTTACGTAATTTATCATTTTTCTGTTTTCTAACTGCTGTGCTGAACTATCACGTTACTTTTGGTTTTGTCTAAAAGCATCTAAATTATTTTTTCTAATTCTATGTGTTGTTGAATAAACTCGTTAGAATTTTGAATTTTTCTTTTGTTGGCTCAAATTTAATTAGTTGTCGAGTGAATAGAACGCCTGCTACACTAAAACGGTAGACCTGGGTTCGACTTCTGGTCAGGTCAAACCAAAGGCTATAAAAATTGGTATTCACAGCTTTCCTAATACTTTACCTTCAGCATTAAAAAGGGACAGTGTAAAGTCTCCACCGTGGTGGGCAGGTGGCAACTTGACTCGAAGTCCGAATTGCACCTTCGCTGTCTCCAGACCAAGGCAACTTGGGGAATAAAATGTAATTACAATGACAGATAAGTGCAAGAAAAGTGCACATGTAAAATGAGTAACTGTAAAAATGACTTTCAGCGTTCTAATGATAAATTTTCTTCATACAGTTGTTTGACATAAAACACTGCCCGTACTCAATTGACGATTCACTCGACGCTATTCAGGTTGCGTGCCTCCTAAAATTATTATACATAATCATCAAAAATTCTTTCATATTAATTACTTTTTGCATTGTTTAGATCTTTCTGAATCCGCAGATAGTAGAAATTATTCCTTGGAAGCAGCGATTGCTACGTTCATACTTGTTATATATTGCTGCTGTTGGCAGCTTTACATGTGTGGTATGAGAAGGAATAAAAGAAGAGACAAACAAACAAGTTCAGTCAATGCGGAAAACACAAAATCAAAAACATTTGGAACTTCAAACACTACCGACAAGATTCAGATCGCGGAACTCTCAACGATTCAACAAACGGAGTTTTGCCGTTTAGACGATAAAAGCGAAATTTTCTCCAATAAAGATACCGATAACAACAACATCTCTTCTCTTGAAGACCCTTTATTTGTTTTGTTGAAGGCAACTGAAACGCGCTCGATCAAAGAGGGTTTAAAAACTACAGAAAGCAAAATTAACAACGATTACAACAGTAACAGAGAGACTTCGGCTTCAGCGGCCCCACTCAGCAAAAATTGTGAAAACTGCAATAGCTCGGATGTAAAAGCTTTGGTTGCACCTGCAAAAGTCAGTATTCCTACTGAAACTGTACGAATTCAAAACAAAGTGCCCGAAAATGAAGAAATCAACCAATCATCGGATGCTATTAACACTAACAAAATTTCAGTTTTAGATTTGTCCGTTCATAATAGGCCAAATTATATTTTTAGTGATGCCGTAAAAATGAAAAAAGGCAGATGGAATAAACAAAATCCGGAGAATAAACAGTTATTGGAAATAATAAGCAAAAACAACAATACATTTGCTGCTTCAGATTTGATTACTTCCATAGACACCATTTTTGAAACTGAGGAAATCCACGACAGCAGCAAGGCCGTCTGTGCAGTTGCTTCAACTTCAAATGATTCAATCAAAACAGATTCACAGCTTAGATCAAAAGTCGGAAAGCTTGCCACTTTAGAAAAGGATGAGGAAGAAATCCATCGGGATGATGTCAGGGCTAATAAAACTAGAGCTTTGTGTCAAGCAGCTGAAGATATAGACACAACGCCAACAAGAGCTGCTTATCTACTAGATACGCAAGCAGATTCAGAACAAAAATCAAACGCCTCGGCTTTAATTGCTCTATATGAGCAAGAAATGAAAAATAACGTTCAAAAGCTGCTAGAGAATCCTACAATTTCTAGCTTGTATACAAAACCAGACCAAGAAACAGAAATAGACAGCATGGCCTTCATTGAGCGACTTTCTGAAGAGTGGGTTAAAGCTAAAGAAATCACTGGCACTGTCGAGCATAAAAAAACAAGAAATGTAGAAGGTGTTGTGATTATTACAAAGATAATAAAGCACTCAAGCGGAAAGGATCTTGTTTTTGCTGAAGGCATTAGTATCAAAGTACAGCAAAAATGGGGGGTTTGCAAAAGAAGCTGGAAAGAGAGATATCAACAATTTGAAAACGCACTAAAAAGAAAACACTTCGCAAAATTTAAAGCAATTGACTATGCTGCAAATATTCCCAAAGAGTATTGTCATGATAAATTTGTCAAGAGGGCTTTGTTGGATCAGATTGAAAAGGAAGACAAAAACCTTAATGAGATGCAAAGAAAAAAACAGCTGGACGTAAAACTCAAAGTAGAACACGTAAATGATGTTAAAACTTTTGAAGCTATGAACAATAATTTTCAACAATCGGCAACAGAGACCTATGAAAAACCTGCTTTAATGCCAGATGCGTTTGGTGATGCTGCTAAAGTACGCAGTTGCGGTATCAGCTTGCCAATGCTGGCCTCTAACGAAAACGATGTCGAATTGCAGCGGGATTCTGACAGCTCCGATACTGGTACAATCAAAGAGTCAGATGTAGCTTCACTTCACTCTATAAACGAAGATGAAATATTGATAAAGTGCAAAAACCAGCCAGCTGATGTAGAAATAAACAAGATTATAACCGATGCTGTGCTTCTTCCAAACAAGAATCTTTCTTCGAATGTGGATGAAGTGGTTGATGAGTTAGCTGATGCTTCTTCCAGTTTGCATTTAGAATCTGGTAATTTCGTAAAATCAGTTTCATGTACATCAAGCACTTCGATTAACCTATTTCGCAATACACAAGACGATTCACATCTGAACAGAAAATCCAAGGCTACTGTACGCTCTAAAAATTCAGTAGGCTCCGAAACCGGTGTGAAGAACATTGACAATTTTGTCAAGAAAGCATCAGTCATGTCTGAATGCGATTCATCTGAAGAATCGAGTCTTGAGTGTATCATAGGTTTGCAAGTTTGCGATAATTTTGGATTTGACGATATTTTAACTGCACCAATGAGGCCAACGTGCAATGCAACCGGTATATTGAAAAAGTCTGGTAGAAATAAGGTAAGCAGTGAGCCAAACCACTATGAACAAAAAAATGAAACAAGAAGAGTTACGTTTCTCCAACAAACGGTAATTAATCTATTTTACGCGAATATGCCTACTGTTATGGAGCAAATCGCTATTTCTGAAACAGCGGCATTGCAAGGCGACAAAAGCACAACTTCAAAATACCGACCACCAAAACCATTAGTTAGAAAAAACAAACACACCAGAGTTCAGCAATTGCCTCATTCACAAGTGTCTTTGGAAAAAATGAAGTATTTTAATAACGTGTCGCCTGAAGCTTGGAAGCGTTTTCCTCATAGCGATGAATTGCTTAACTACGAGAAAACTGTGTTAGGTATTTCTGAGGAGGAATTGCAAAAGATGTCAATTTTGACTGAAGAAGAAGAACGTGAATTTTTGATTGAAAGTGCTAAACCATTTGATGATTCAGAAATCTTAGATCTTAGTACAGGTGTGCCAAGGTTGGTTCCTGACCCTAGCAAAAAACTACTTTCCATAATGCCCACCTTATCGAGCAAAACAGAGCAAGAGCTAAACAAGTTTCCTAATACTAAGTTTGCAGAATTTATGAAAAAGATGCAAAAGTCAGAAAAGTTTTAGAAAGACAAAAAAACAAAACAACAACTTTAATTCCCAATTAGTTTTTCCTATTTTGTTTGTGAGCTGTTTGACTAGATGAGCGTAAGAGATCCCGTTCGTAAAAAAAGTTTTATTTTATTTTTTGGTATTGTAAACTGTTTTTATGTAGCGTGTCATTTATTGCATGCTATAGACAAATAATAAATCGAATTTGAACTTGTTTTTCATACTTAAGTTAATATTAGAAGATAAACTGCGAGAAAAATGTAGCAGCTTTCAGATTTGGTCGAAAATTGGGAATTTGTCTTCGAATTACATAATTTTTGTATTGGCGTTTTAATCTGATAGATGTTGACAATCTTTTGTCCTTCATGTTAAAAAATAATTTCCATTACTTTGGAGTTAGCCTCAGCAATACAAGTGCAGTTTATGCATTAATACAAAAATTTAAGGGAATAAGATCCAAGTTAGAGCTATGTTTGTGCATACAAAATCATTAGACTTGGATAGAATTTTCGTTTGATACTTATACCCAAACGCGTAGCCAGGATTTTGCTATGGGGAAACTTAAAACCAAAGGTCAAAATTTTTTATTACAAAACTGCTTTATCTAGACAGCGGTGCTGAACTAACTTGTGGCACTCAAGTAATCAAATGTCCAATAGACGGTTGCTTGGAGGCTTTGTCGCCGGGGGCGATGGGGTCTGAGGGTGAACCCCCCAGCCAATAAACAATTTTTGTGATTTTTCGAACAAAATATCTATTTTAACGTTATTTTGATCACAATTCGCAGGTTTTGGAACCATTTTTAAGATATAAATTGCTAGAATTCAAAAGTAATTTGAGAGAATTGAATTTCCCAGCCCCTTCATCCCCCTCTTACTTACAGTTCAAGTCCAAAGCTCGTTTGAGAACGCTTGTATTTGACTTAAATTTTTTATGTGACTCTGCTAAGCGGGATTGGGCTAAAGCCCTCTTAGCCACCCTGGTAGCGCCACTGCTTAGATCAACCGGTAGTTGAAAAAAATTAAGACACTATAGATGTGACATAGATATAAAGTTGTAAGTAAAAAAAACTTAAGCTTGTTTGCGTGGTATAATGATAAAATTTTAACTTGGCAAAGTTTTTATAGGCAAGAATTAAAAATATAATTTTAACCAAATATGAACAAACAATAACTTGTAGTCTCGTGGAACATTGCTCTTGATTCATGTCAACTAAATAATGAAAAGGAGTATTGTTAGTAACTGATATTAGTAGAGCTGTATTGAAGACAATATAAACTTTGTTTTTGTTCATGTAGCGCCACGATCGTTTTCTCGTAACAGGAAGATATAATGCAATTATCGTAGTCTTTTCTTTTTCAGAGGCATTGACTGCTCTTTCTGACTTCTATATCTCTTTATACAGTTTGTATGTCCTAGGTCAGGGGTTCTTAAACTTTTTGTCTCGCTTACCCCTTGGCAACTGATAAAAAAATAATTTACCCCATCGTTTTGGTGGTCCACGAAAATTTACTCTCATCTTCTTGGTTTGTTCACAACTTCAGCGACACTTGGGTGATCTCAAAAAAAAAAGGTCTTTGGTTAGGGAGGCGCCGAGTTTTTCGTGTCTTGGGCTTGTTTCCATGCAAATGTACAACAAGCAGTGCGGTCGCTAAGGGGGGGCCAGGGGGGCGTGCCCCCCCTAACGGCTGCTTGTGCCCCCCCATTTTGGTTTACTCAAAATACTGGTTTTGGAGCATCACGCAACGACAAGACAACAAACAATGATGGAAAAAGGAATATTTACGTTCAAACATAATTCTCCTTAGACGTTTTCTTGATTCTTTGCGAAATTGCTGGCAACCATCTGCTGTAGGCCTACATAAATGTGACGCAATATTCCGTCTTATTAACACGCCTTTACGGATGTGTCGCGGAAGAGGCATGTACGCAGCAGAATCGTTACCTGTACTTCGTTAGTGATTATGAGATAAACAACTCCTGCAAAAAATTTTTTTGCAAAGACCAGCTGTTTTGATTTTTAGAGCGCACTCAAGATTTTGAGGTCGCAGTATGTGTCGTAACCAGGTTGAAGGGGCTTAAGCCCCCTCAGCCAAGACACTAACAAAATTTAACATTAAAATATGAGCGTTTAAACGTATTTTAGACTTGACCTGATGTAAGGGGGGTGAGGGTGCTAAGCAATTTAATTATTTAAAATGCACAGGTGGGCACAAGTTCGTTGATCGTTAATCCGTTAATAACGAAGCTAACTTTTTCATTAACTAGCTAATTTGTTAAAAAGTATTTTTTATGTTAACAGACTAAATTAACTTCTGTTAAAATGCCCGTTATGTTAACGACAATGGTTTATTAACTTACGTTCAGTTTTGTTAACATAAGGTTTTCATCGTATCTTGCACCATTCATTCATCTCACCGGTACAAACCTGTTTGCACTGGTAACACTTGTTGCGTATTAGCACAAGTTTTGTAAAAGAAAAAGCGAAGAAAGGGGCTGCAGAATAAAAAGAGCAAGCCCTGGATCGAACGAACCGGTGCGATAAGAAATGCTGCAAATACAATTTTAATCATGCTAGTATAAAGTGGGTTATTAGACGTTAGATGAGTTGAACTGCGGTAGGCATTGGCTGTACTTAACATTTGCGTTTATACAACAGTTTGTTGTGTTTTGTTCAAATGAGAGTTGATTAAAATTCGGTTAGTTTTACTCTGGTGAATATTTATGAGCATTTTAATGCACGATAGGCAAAATAACCTTTTGGGGAAAAAGTGCCAAACAATTAACGATTATTGATGTTTTGTGGCAAATAATAACTGCAGCCACATACATCTATTAATTATCGCTGTTCGCAACTTTCAAAGATTTTCTGATCGCAGCTTCGTTAGTACATATAAATCTATTTTTATCTTGAAATTAGATTAGACTGTAAAATGTAACTTCCAAAACGCAAAAAGACCACAATAGCAATAACTTTTTCTGTACGCAGTGTTGTTATACTATCTAGAAGCGAGTGAAAAAAAAATCTCAATTACACTCAAAATGTTAATGAATTAACAGACTTCATTAACTTCCGCTAATTAAAACTAAAAATAACGAATTAACTTTAGCGGAGGTATGAAGTTTGCTAATGGACTAGTGGTTAACAAAACAAACGTTTTGTATTAACTTGCCCATCAATGTTCCATGGACTTCTGAATTTTAGCAATTTAGTTATCGTATGGCTTCAAAAAATGCAAATGTGACAAAATGATGCTAAAATCGTTATTTTTTGCTGCAAAATTGCAAAAATCACCCAGCGGCTGGGGGCTCCGCTCCCAGGCCTCGTCCACAGTCACCAAATATTTAATGACTATGCCCGTCTGTGACACGCTTGAGTTGCATCAGTTTGTTCAGCAGGGGGGCCAATTCAGGCAGCTTTGTAAAAAAAAAACTACTTTTGGTTCAACCCTATTCGCAAAAAGCATTTTTTATGAGCAAATTTTAGTGCCCCCCCACTTTTGGCTAGTGCCCCTTCACTTCGTTTACTCTGGCAACGGCACTGGCAACAAGACATTTGTGGGTTTTGCACAATTGAAGATTGAAGTTTGCTTCAATTTGCCAGTCGGTAAATTTACCCCCTAGGGCAGATGAAATTTACCCCTAGCCTAGTTATGAACTCCTGTCCAAGGTCCTCTGATTTATGTAGATTGTTCCGTTTTTTAGCAAAAATAAGTGGTCAAATATTTTATAGAGCGTCTGCTACTGAAGCGGTAAACTTAGGTTCAGTTCCTGGTGAATCGAAACCAACAGCTAGAAAAATTGACATTCACAACTTCTCTACTTGACGCTCAGCATCAAAAACCACTACCCTGTGTAGCAACAAGGCAGGTGACAGCTTGACTAGAAGACAGCGAGGTCCCTTTGCTGTCTCCTTTCCAATCCAACTTGGCAAATAAAAAATTTGACGAGGGTTATAGACAAAACCCATAAGTTCATCTAAAGTCAGAGCAACGATATTAAATTAGATTCGCTATGATCCATTCCTCTCAAACCAGCCGTTCTAGAAATATTCTACTTCAAAAACAACGTAGCGTTTTTGTAGGCAACTCTGGCATTAATAACATCGGTGACGCCATCTTATAGTTCTATCCTAAGGTAATGCTGAGATTAGGCTAAGGCAAAAAATCCCTTTAACCTATATATAAGCAACTATATTGGTCTCTCTGTTGGCTGGGCTGAAAAGTCAGCGTTGCCACGAAAAATTACAATCAAGGAGGCCTTTATACGTCCTGTTTTTAAGTAGAATTTGTAAAACAGCTGGGTCAAGAAGAATGGATCGACGCCAATCTAATCTAATACGATTGCCCTAACTTTAGATACCTCGTTGTTTCTGCCTTCAGTTCTCGTTTAATTATAAGGTTCAGTTGAAGCATTTATAGTTCGAAAAAGCACGCATCATGCGCAACTGCTGAAAAAACAAAACAAAAAAACTTGAAAAGACGATAATTTTTTAAAAACTGCGCATATTTTTTTTTGTAATGTTACTGGTGTTCATTGGAACTTGAAAATGGTTTCTTGTGATCTGTCATCAAAAACTGGTCACTAACTCAAAGCTTGTAAATGTGTTCCAACACAAGTTTGCAGAGTGCTTCGTAATATTTTGCAGCAAACATGCATACAAAATTAATTGCAAGAGTTTCGGTCCTCGAAAAATGCCATTATCAATTCTTTGAGTTTGCAATTAACAACAAGCTTCATTGTAATTTGTAATCCGTGATTATATGATTTGACCACAGACATTTATTAATAGACTGGAAACTGCCAATTTTTTTGCTTTTTTTCTTCATTTTTTATTTGTCTTAAAATATACCAATTTGTCCAATCAGCTTGACTTTTTTCTTTACGTCTCACTCTTTCTATGAATATTCGCAATCAAATCAGTCAAATACGCTTGATCGCAAAAAATCTTCGGAGCAAGAGCAAATTTTTTTCTTCAATGCTCTTCTTTTGTTCTCCGCACGTCTGTTTACGCTCCAGGAATGTACGGAGTCACTCTTTGTGACTCCAAATCCTAATCCGAAACTTTCTTCAATATCTGAATTCAAAACCTAATCGGAAACTTATTTTTGCTATCCGAATTCTAATCCGAAAAATTAAGAAATGCAAACCTATTAAAGCATAAACGTCCCACAATATTTAAAAAATATTCGTTATACTCTGACACTAAAAATAAAATTCTCTACTTGTATACTTGAATTTAGTGTATAGAAAGTGATACTCGAATGCTCTATATACCACTATACAAGGCATGTACTTTAAGTAGATTAACTCGTCCTTGAGAAAATACAAACATAGTTATGAATACACATTTTACCATCTTGTAAGTACTCTAATTATACTTACCTGTATTCAATAAGCACTATCTATATAGTTCATTGTTGTTACCGCAAGTTAGTGTTTAAAATGCAGCGGATGTGTCCCTTTTCCTCTAGCGTGGTTCTGCTGCGCCTAAAAAATTGCTTCAAGCGTTTTGCTCTGCAGCGCAATTCAATGCTTGCTTTTTTTCCTGCACGACTGTTCAGAAGTGGGTAGATACATACTGTTTAAACACACTGTTTTTGAAGATGCTAAGGTGTGTAGTGAGTAGTGACATACTGTTTCGAAGCTCAGAGCATAACTGTTGAAAACCACTCCGCTTGACGCTACATTTGAGATGAAATAAACAGAATAGAACTGCAAGGAGAGTGCGTTAAACAGAAAAGCAGAACCTGTCGCTACACATTAAGTTTTCAACAAATTTTCAACATCAAGTTCAAGGTAATATTGGTTTGTGTTGGGTAACTTTCTTAGACGACGGAGAGCGACCAAATCAAAAAGGATTTTTCTAGATTGCAGCATTACTACTACGAAGCAGAGAAATTAAGAGCGGACGAATGTTCGCCTAGTTTGTTAACACCAGCGTTGAAAAAGATAACCTCGTATATTGCCTGCCTGGAAAACACAATCATTAAATTGTCGAATGCTTCCTAATCTAGCGTTAAAAGCTAATTAGAAAATACGCTCGAAGAACAGCGCACCAAAAAGTCCCTATTTGCCTCAAAAGTAACTAAATTTCTAGAATGTAATGATATAACGTCGGTGGAAATATCAAGCATGCTGTCGGTTCCGCGTTTGCTTAGGTTGCAGAGATCGTTAACTATAACTACTACTTCGAGTTATAAGATGGCTCCAGTATTAGCAGATAAGCATGTAGCGCCTTTAAAGGTTTCGCATATTGAAAAACAGCTAAGTTTGGAACATGAAGAGACTGAGTTACGTCAAAAGCGTGAACGTGATGAGACCGAGTTACGTCTAAGACGTGATTGTGAAGAGGCCGAGCTCGTCAAAAGCTCGAACGCAAAGAGGCCGAAGTGAAATATACACGCAAAATCGAAAAAATAAAGCTAAAACGAAAACGTAAAATGCTGAAGGCAAAACAGCAGCTAGACGAGGCCTCTATGCAGTGCCAAGGTTTGGAAGAGGAAACTGATCGCGGTGGCTATATATCGCCTGAATCGAGCACTTCCTCTGAAATTGCGTCGCAGTTTAGTTTAACTAAATCTTCACTATCAAAAGGCTTGCTACAAATTTCTAAACTATTTGAAACTTTAAATGATGAGAACACTTCACAGCCGTCGCAAATCGCTGAGTCAAATTTGGGAGATGTTGATGGCCTACGTCATCAAAGGCCGTTCATTCTGTCCCAATCCCCGGGGGAACCCAGCCCGTGCCCCATTCGAACGAGATTGATGCTGACGTGCCAACGTCATTTAAAATTGATAACTCTGTCCAGACCCGAAACGTTTCCATCAAAAGTGTCCCATCCCCTTTGAAAAAATTGTTTCCAGCCAAAGTGATAAACAAAAACTGTCCTACGTTTACCTCACGTAATACTTTAGCTACAAATGCACCAAATTTTCCAAATGTTGAAGCAAACGCGTTTATTCCTCAACGGGGGGGAGTGTAATTTAGTAAAACTACTAACTTATCACAATCTCGAAGTGGTGAAATTAACAAACCAATAATTGGCGAACGACATCAAGATAGGGCTGCGAATGAAACTTATGTTACTCAAGCGCAGAGTTTTGACACCAAACATTTGCTTTCATTTGCTTCAGCATTTCAGCCTCAAAGAGATGTTCCTCAATATTGGAGATCTCAAAATTTGACTGAGACCCAAGTAAATACGCTAAATTCATGAGTGTGTTTGAAAAGATCATGGTAGCCGCAAATTTAACCGTTAGCAAAAAATTGCTCTATTTGGTGCTACATTGCCAAGGCAAAGCCAAACAGTTAATTGATTATTGCTGCTTGTTGAACCCTGAAGAAGGCTACGCTAAAGCGTTAAGATTGCTTAAGGATAATTAGGAAAGGCCAACGTAATTGCACGCTCCCACTGCGAAAAGTTAACTAAAGGCCCACTTATACTATTAGACGATTCTAAAGAACTGGCAAACTTGCTCAGCTTATAGTGGAAAGCGAAGTCACGCTAAATCGCTTAAATTATCAAGTTGATTTAGATAACTTGGACACAATTATTGCTATTGTGAAAAGATTGCCATTCGCTTTACAAACTCGTTGGAAAGAACTGCAGTTAAAATTGAATAACGAGGCGCTGGTGCCAAATTTAAATCCCTTGTCAAATTTATAAAAGATGAGGCTGAAATCGCCAACACCTCGTTTGCTTCTGCTTAGTATCAGCAAAGCAAAAAAAAGTGCCGCGACGTTCTATAAAATCTGATGAAACGAAATCGTTCACCTCAAACGTTGTTGGTAACAACTCAAACAAATGTGCTTTTTGCAAGGAAGGTCATAAAATTGAAGACTGTTCGAAGTTCGCAGATTTAACCATATCAGATCGAGTTTTGTTCACTAGTCGAAATTGTTTGAGCAATAATTGCTTTAAACGAGGCCATATTTCGTGTTTTTGCCGATTGAATAGCTCAATACAATCAAAGATTGCAAGCGTAGACATCACACCCTGCTGCATCGGGACTTTGCAAATCGCAGCTCAAGCGAAGCTAACCCTGCTCCATCGACCAACAATTCGTTGCCCGATACAAAGCGTTCTGTGCATTTTGCTTCTGTTGATAATGACTGTGTATTTCTAAAGGTGCGTTTAGACTGGACGCGAAGCAACCAAAATTTGACGTCATCGACAGCTCGCGAAAGGTTGCAACCGCTCGCAACCTTCGTGAGCAGTTGCGCAACAGCGCTTGCTTGCAGGCTGTAGTAAGATAACCAACTAATTCACTGATTGGATTTTTCGATCGCAATTTGCTAGAAAATAATGTAAATAGTTTATTTGTATGGTTTAGCGCCTATTTATCAGTCCAAAGAGTAGGTTGTTGGCAAAGTTAGATTCGAGATAGCCCGAGGCTATCCAAGTTCATTTGGATCTAGACAGCTAAGGCTGTAAATCCCAGAGTGATTTTTCATAGCTATGCTGGATCTCAGAGCTTCATTATAATGAATACACCAAAGAAGTAGGCTTAGCCCCACGACATCTAGCTTTTAAAACAAAACTTTTTATTCTGTGCAGCATAGTAGAAGCTATTGTATCAGTCCAGTGGTTCTTTTGGCTGAGCAGCTTTTGCTTTTTCGTCTTAAAGTAAACTTAGACTAACATGGTGTTGTTGTTTTTTCAGAATATAAAATAGCCCACCAATAGGCTAGTTTTGAATGTGTTGATAGTGTTTTTACCCATTGTTTGTTAGCTTGTTGTTTTAAAAGTAACCACAATTGAACAATTCCTTGAATACTCGAAAACTCGCAAAAGTTTTTTCACTGCCTTCTTGACCAAGCCAACTTGGTGAATAAAACTGTATTTAGAATTGGTTTCAAGTTACACTGCTACATACAAGAGCTAGATCGATACAAGAAATCGAAAAATTTTTATAAACTTTTGGATTGGCCTAATTAGTAATCACTTCTTTGAATAGCTACAAACATGGAATTTTTTTTCGGAATGTCCTCTTAAAAGTCTTCTTGTTTCTGAAGGTTTGTGACCGTGATCAAGTTGAACTGGAAGCAATGGTTTTGGACTACCCCAAGTTTTATAATTATGAATATTGTAGTCTGGTGGTGATTTTTCACTCCAGTCCTAATTGATGAAAATAGAAATGTCAAGTGTGTTAAATATTCATTTACTGTGTCTTTGTGTAATATCTGAATTTAGTTGTTTGTGAATTTCAAAACATTTTTACTGTCTCTTAAAATTTTTACTGCTTTACATTGTGAATAAAGTGACAAAGTAAACAATTTTAAGTCTGAAGTTCAATCATTGCAATTACAGTCAGTGTATTTAGATGAACTAGAAAGCCAATATATATCTAACCAGTAGAAAGTGAGTTCTGTTTTTTTTGCTGAGGTGACTATTATATTGGTAGAGAAGTACCCGCCAAGCAAGTTCATTAATATTGTTTCATTCTCTAAACTAAACAAAAAACTTGATACAGCATGTTTTATAAAAATAATTGGACTTGGGAAGGAAGCGTCAGTTACATGAAAATGTGAGAACTAACAACACTTTTATTCAGATGCTTGAGTAACAATTTTCACATGAAAAAATCTAAATGTTTTTTTTTATCAGGGGCATAACCAAAAACTTGCTAAGAGGGGGCTTGACCTTACTGCTATAAATTTGTCTGTATCTTACAAATGGTGGTTTAGAGCGAAGCCCTTTGAGGTAAACGCAACCGTCGCAACGTAGCCTACTATTACCTCAAGAAAATGCAAACTAATAAAATGCTCTCAATAGCATTTAACGTCGCACTAAACATCGATAAGCGCTCCGCTAGCGAATAAAACACCAAACTTAGTTTTAGAGGCTGACTTTTCCTCAAAGCAACTGCTGGTATCAGGTATCACTGTGCTAAATTCTCGTCCTTCTTTGATAGTGTCAAATCATGCAAAAGCTGCCATGTTTTTTTGCTTTCTCCAGCAAATCAACACAGCAATCCATTGCACAATAAGCAAAAAATCCACTACATAACTGATGACAAATCCAGCTTTCAGTTTCACTCATAGCATTAACATTGGGAGTCTTCATAAACAGCACTAAATAACACATACAAACAACTGTTTAAGCTTACTACAGGTATCATAACATGCTTGCCTGAAAAAGAAACATCACATCAAAAAAACAACATAGTTAATGATTTAAATGTACCTGTAGACTAGCCTATTGGTTTACACTCTACAAGATACCGGTAGATCTACCACTACCATAATGAGACATGGATGGTGAAAGCGTTTAAGGATTTGTTAACTGAGTAAACACCTAAAGAGAGCTGTTGACATCTGCTTCCAGCTTTTTGGTTTCTGCATTAAAACCCAGAACTGTCATCGTCAAAACAGATTAGGGCAAGTTTTCAGTGGAAGGATCTAAACAAATCATTGATAGCTAGTAAATAGGCTAAGTACTACTACGTTTTTGAAGAAACGACTTGTCTTTTCATTTCCAAATTCGATCTACTGTACTTCGTTTTTCACTTAAACTTTACAAATTTTTTTCTCAAGATTGTTTTGTTACGTGAGCTATAAGTCTAGACTCTTCTTCACGGTTATTGCGAGATAACATAATATAAACTCAATCTTCGTTTTACCGGTAATTCCAGCAAGCTATGACGAAACAGAACCTGTGATTACTATAATAGCGCTTCAATAATAAAGTACACAAAGCTTTCTGCTCATTGAATACATTTTAAAAGTAAGTTGTTAAAATTAGCCTATGAAGCGACTAGTCGCGAAGATTAGCAACCACTCGCGAAGGTTGCCAACCTTCGCGAGTGACGTAATCGACCACTCGCGAAGGTTGGCGAAGGTCGCCAACCTTCGCTTCGCGTTGCTTCACGTCCAGTCTAAACGCACCTTAATTGTTGTCCCAGTACAGATATTTTACAAGGACAAGGCAATTACCACCTATGCTTTCTTAGATCAAGGTTCAACCACAACACTGTGTGATAAAAACCTTTTTAAGAATTTAGGTATTGAAGGCAAAAACGTTTCGATTGCGCTTACAACTGTAAATAAGAAAGATGAGTGCTATGAAAGTGAAAAGGCCAGTTAATGTTTATCAGGATTGCACAACGATGAGATAGTGAAATTGCAAGAAGTTTTCTCCGTTGGCGCTCTACCAATCAAACCAAATAGCTCTCTGACTGTTAATGAATTAAACGCTTGGCCACACTTAAAGGAATTACACATTCCTTCGTTATCTGCTCCGGTGGAATTGTTTATAGGAATCGACAATCTAGAACTGTTTCAAACGCTGGAAGAGAGACGAGGAACTTCAGGACAACCTTACGCTCGCCGTTCACACAAGACTCGTCACTAATTGGTGCTGCTTCAAGCAAAGAGCAAATAAAATCTGATCACGTGAACTTTGTAAAAGGATCAAATCAGATACTTGAAGATTAGATCCAGAAACTATGGCGATGGAATTTAATTCCGGATTCGACAAATTTTGGCGCAGGCTCTTCAAAGGAAGATCGTTTGGCATTGATTTCCATGAACGAAAGCAAAGGCATGGTTGATGATCATTATCAGTTCGCCCTACCTTGAAAACCAGAATCTCCCGATCTTGAAGAAAATCGCGTCTTGGCCGAATCGAGACTTGGCAACTTGTATGGACGATTAGATAAGAACCCTGAATTAAAGCAAAAATACACGACTGTAATTGAAGATTACGTCACAAACGGTTATGCTGAAAAAATTGAGAAAAATATAGAAACAAAATTGCGTTGGTATCTTCCTCATCACGCGGTTTTACCCCCTCAAAAACCCGGTAAAGTACGAGTTGTTTTTGATTGCAGCGCCAACTCCAAAGGCAAATCTTTAAATCAAAAACTACTTCGAGGTTCAGATCTTTTGAGTAATTTGATTGGTGTGTTTCTCCGTTTTCGAAAGAAAAAGATCGCCATGGTGAGGGATATCGAAGCTATGTTTCACCAAGTCCGTGTGGATCCAAACGACCGGGATTTTCTGCGGTTCTTATGATGGCCAAGAGGAAACACAAGTCTCTCTCCCGAAGAATACTGAATGAAGGTCCATTTGTTCGGTGCTACTTCGTCAATTGGGCGATTTTTGCTTTGTTGCAAATAGCCGTCGACAACTCCGATTCCTATGAGCCAAGCATTATAGAAACTGTAAAGAGAACTTCTACATGGACGACTGTTTGAAATATGCTGCCAGCAAAGAAGAAGCAATGAATTTATACCAGCAATTGACCAATTTACTAAAGAAAGGAGGCTTCCATCTGACCAAGTGAATTCGTAGCTGCAGTGAAGTTTTAAACCAGATTTCATTGAAAGAAAAATCATTTTCTGCTTTCAATTTGAACAAAGACGAAAACTTAAGTGTGGTAGGCGTCAAATGAGAGTTTACTTCAGACAATTTTTGGTTTGAAACTAATCTTAAGATTAAACCCTTAACCAAAAGGGGCGTTTTATCGATTACTAGTACACTTTTTGACCCATTGCGATTTGTAGCCCTTGTGTCTTTAAGCGGTAAAATTTTGCTCCAAAACCTCTCCAGACAAAAGTTAGATTGGGATAAGAAATAAACAGTGAAGATACTACGAAATCGAACCGCTGGATTCAAGATTTAAGTGCTTTAACGGAGCTAGTTGTTCCTCGTTTTTTGTTCCTGCAGAACTGTAGTATGAACTGCGTAAAATCAATTCAAATTCATCATTTTAGCGATGCTTCATCTGTCGCTTACTCAGTTGTAACTTATTTGCGATTCGTGTGTCACAATGACAATGTTTTTTGCCGTTTTTTTTTTTTGGCAAGGCACGCCTAGCACCGATTAGGGCAATATCAATTCCACGTTTAGAATTAATGGCTGCTGTGCTTGCTCTAAAAATTGATGAAATGCTACAGCAAGAACTAATTTTACCTATTTGGCAAGCTACGTTTTGGACTGATTTGACAGCGGTTTTGTAAATGATTGCTAACACTAACAAGCATTTTCCTGTATATTAGCAAATAGTTTGACCAAAATCGTGGAGCACACAGCGGCAGATTAATAGACATACTTACCTTCGAAGGAAAATTCAGCGGACCTACCTACACGAGGAATCGACACCAAATCGTTTGTATCCAATCATTATAGGCTGAAAGGGCCTACGTTTTTCCTTAATGTAACCGATTTACATCCTCAGCCACGTTGCCCACTACCGCAGTTGTCCGTCAAATTTTTGACACTGAAAAAAATTCTGTAGTGCTGTATCAAAAGATCAGGCAGGCCTGTCGATGGAAACCCGATTTTCCCGTTTCTCAACCTGATACATACTTAAAAGGAGTGCTGCCTGGCTTCTTTGGATTTGGGATAAATTATTACTTAAAAAAATAACCTTCAAACCTATTTCAGTGGATGAATTAGACCGTGCTGAGAAGGCAATAATCAACTATGTACAACAAGAGAGCTTTGCAGAGGAAATCATCAGACCTCACTCCGGCAAAGAACACAGCATAAGCAAAATAACCGTTTGGTGAAATTGAATCCAATGATTAGTGAAGACATTTTACGAGTTGGGGAACGTTTATAGCAGTCTCTTCGGCCTTATAACGTGCAACATCCGATAATACTCCTAAATTCTCATCATGAGACCAAACTAATTGTAGAGGATTACCATAGAAGCGTTGGATATTTTGGTACGAGTCTTACATGGACCTCTATACCGCACGAGAAGCTAGTCATTCAAAACTTACGCAGGGAGTCGCACTAAAGCGTAATGGTACGTTGCTTTCGTAAGCAAAAATAGCTGCTGCCACGTAATTGCTGTCCCTCAGGCTGGCATTGCTGCTTCAACCCTAACTCTAATGCAAGGTTTTCAAGCAAAAAAAAGATTGCTCCGTGCATTTCCTTTCCCGCTCCTGCATCTATGCTCTGTATACTTCCATTTCACGCATTTATAACCCAAGCACGAATCGAACCCGTGTGCGATGGTTGGAAGGCGAACGCGTTAACCACTACACTACACAGTTCGCAGCATTGCGATTAAAAAATGTTGTATTTAAACCAAATCTATGAAAAAAAAGCAATAGAGGGTTACGCTTAAATGCGGCTCTTTACGTGACTTTTGCATGACTAGCTTCTACTCTATACCGCAGAGGTATTGGACTATTTGCGGAGCAGCGACTGTCCGCAATACCATTGGCAAGTGCTTACAATCCAGAAAGCACAATGCTAAGCCTCTGAAACAAATTATGACAGACCTACCAAACGAACGTTTTGACGTGGATAAGCCACCTTTTTATAATACCTAGACAGATTACTTTAGCCCCTCTTTTGTCAAACAGGGGCGGAGATCGGTGAAGAGATACAGCTTTATCTTAACGAGAATGGCGACCAGAGCGGTGCATTTGGATTCGTGTGCATTCTATGACGGCGGACTCTTTCATCAATGCCTTCAGACAGTTTATTTGCCGGCGAACCAATTATTATTTAGTACACCCACTTGTAAGCATGACATGTAAGCTTGTTACCAGAGGTGGAGTCGAAGACACAACCTTTGAGGCCAAAGACCAACTTTTCTAGGACAGACCCTCTCGACTCTCGAGGCCAAGGACAGGAATGGTCGAGGCCGAGGCCAAGGACCGAGAGCACACATTTTCTAAATTATGATCGGTAAATTTTCCATAATTTTTAAGCGCGAAACTGCTTAAGATATTGCATATTGTTACGTTTTTGATAATAATTCGAAAATAATATTTTTTAAAATAATAACGACTGCCATTTTGAAGTTTTACACGTTAGAAGCTGACGTTGATTTTGCATCGTAGCGGTATCGTCGTAATGAAGAAAGGCCATAACATGTAAATGGAAATATAACCAGTACTTAAATTGTAAGAGGGAGGCTAACTACCGATTGGGTAGTTAGCGTCCCCCCCATTGAGATTTGGCTTCCCCTAATGGAAAATTCAGCGTCCCCCTATATATAGGGTAAGCGAGAAATAACTTTTTTTTCTAATTTGCTTGGTCTTCATTTGAATGTGGCGGTCAAATATCGCGCAAAAGCAACATATATTGCACAATCAATAAAACAAATATCGCACAATAAAGCCACAAACAATAAAATCGTCAAATAAAACCTTTTTAAAGTATTCCTGAAGTGAAATAGGCAGAACTAATTTAATTGTTCACAAAGACATCACGTCTTACAATCCTTCTTCATTTAATAACACCTTAATGGTGTCTCCATGTCTAAATGGGTAATCATTTCAACCACTATAGTTACGCAGGTGAGGCGGAGCCCCTATCGCTGGAACATTCCCGTGTTTCGAAGTCAACTGACTTCATCGTCAGTGTAAATAGGAGTCAAAACAATGCAAGGAATTTTGATCCCTGAACTAGACTAATTCAACCGGTAAATTTGAATAACCAAGCTATTGTTATAGGCTATCGTCTTCATCTCGTAACTTCAGCTACTAAAAAGGTAGACCTAAATTTT
Organism: Trididemnum nubilum; assembly: GCA_963965965.1. Classification (NCBI taxonomy): domain Eukaryota; kingdom Metazoa; phylum Chordata; class Ascidiacea; order Aplousobranchia; family Didemnidae; genus Trididemnum; species Trididemnum nubilum. The sequence continues at coordinate 5,679,862 of OZ014476.1, forward strand.
TCCCGCGTACTGCTCTGGACTCGAGTTTTGCGTAATACCAACGCTCATCGGCAGAACTGACGTCCAAACCGAAATTCAAAAGCTAAACTAAGCTAGCCTACAAACCGAAATTCAAAACATGACTAAACTAGCCCATAAAATTAAAATCAAAATGTGATTGGGAAAAATAATTGCAATTGTGACCATGGAAACCTGTAAAAAAAGGGGAATAAAATTAACTCTGGACAGGTGACCAAGTTGGCTAATAGACAGGAGGGAAAAATTAATCAAATAAAATGGGCAAGGGGACCAAGTGCATAAGGGGGCCGGTGAGTTAAAGGACAGAGATAAACAATCCACCCAATGCGAATACAATGTTTATATAGGCAGAACTAATTCAATAGTTCACAAGACATTGCGTCACTTGTCCTAAGTGATATTGCATCCGTGCAGTTTATGCAGTGGACAATCTCTCAACCACAAACAACGATAATTTAACAAATTAAATTATTCCTGAAGTGAATTAGGCAGAACTCATTTAACGGTTCACAAAGACAAAAGACATCACGTCTTACAATCCAACTTCATTTGACAACACCTTAATGCTGTCTTCACGTCTAAATGGTAAAAAAACGTTTTTGCTTTGGTCTTCATTTCAAACCTTTTTGCCTTGGGCTTCGTTTCAATTAAGCGGATAAAAATCGCACATACTGGGTTGAAGACTTTGTTTTATTTTATTTCATTTTATTTTTGGTCTTCATTCGAATTTGGCTGCGAAAAAATCGCAACAGAAGACGATTGTTTTTGTTTTTTTTCTGATTTCGCGGCAAAATTCACACCAAGTTGCTATGGCAATTCCAAATGCATTTGTTCAGGCTGCTTAAGCGTCCCCCCATGCGATATTTCACAGTTTAAATGCTAAATATAGCTAAATTATAAATGTAAAAATTGTCAATTTTAAAGCCATAATTTCACCAGTTAGGGTCCCGATGTAAACATCCACTAATTATGGAACCCCACGTTTTTAGTAATTTCCTGCATGCAAACCATATTGCTTGGTTAAACCATTTCTTTTCACGGAATTTTTGAAAAATTATTGTCTAAAAATATTGCAAAATACTGTAAGCTTATGTTTTTTACATGAATTGAGGTACCGTAAAGGGTATATTTGTAAGCTCAAAAGTTTTTGGCATTGAAAAAATACAGGGTTCTGGGGCAAGGACAAAATCCCCATGCTACCGTTAAATAATTTTAGTGATTTTTTTGGAAAAAAAGCAATTTTTGTGACTTTAAAAAAGATTACCCGCTTAAATTTTCAAAACAATTTGAAAAGAAAATATGGTAAATGCTAAGTTGGAAAAAATTTTGTTTTCTCACAATTTCCCAACTCTAATTTTAACCCAATCTATTCTTTAATCTTTTCTTTACATTTCAGTGCATTTTGTCTTTCTAACATCTAATTCCTACCTCTGAATAAGCGCGAAGGTTTCGGCTGCCAAAAGACACTTTGTTAAATTCACATAAGTTATTTAATTACAAAAAAGCTGAGGATCAAAGCAGGTTCGTATTAAGAAGGAAGGCATTTTTGAGCTTCCCTTCAAGAAGTCCACAATTGCCGAAAGGAAAAATAATAAACCATTAATTTTTTCTAAAAACGCCCAAATTTTTTTGCAAGGTTGTAAAAAATTTATAAAGCACTCCAGGCATTCGAACAATTCTAGTTATATTCAATTTTACACTTACGGTAATTTCTTAATAATTCTTTATTCAGCAGCGTTTTTTGTGACCCAACAGTTTGTTATTTGGGATTCTTAACGGCGATTTCCGACACACAAATTGTTCATTAGACGTGGTTTTGCTCCACAGACCGCTTGCCAGTGATTGGAGTTATTCCATCTTATTCCAAGGTCGCGTATTTTCAAAACAAGTTTTCTCAACGAGATATACTAACAAATTTACGGTAATATATCGATATGCCTTCCTGGTAATACTGTATTACATTTTATTATCACACACATGCTTTCTTCTAAACTCATACCCAGAATAGGCTCGAACATGTTTTAGCATTAGCTACTCAAAATGGTTTGTCTGGAACTCCGGATTCCTTGTTATGGCTCAGGATGTCTTCACTGCAGTGCTTTGCAGTTTTTACCGCCTACACTGGAAGTGTAAGCAAAAATGAAAATAACAATTTTGGACAATGCGTTTTGTCTCCTTGTTCTCCGATTAGAGGTTTCACACAATGTCATTCAAAATAGGTTTCAGAATGATTTGGCTTAGGTGGCTATCACATTGTATTATTTTTCAAATAAGGAAAAGAAACAACGAATTGACAGACTAGCAGATACGTTGTCTTTTGTTTGTTTTTTTCTTTTTAACCAATCAAAAAATGATGCTGTCCTCAAGCCAAGGACAGGGCATTTTTGAGGACTTGTAGGCTTCGAGGCCAAGGACTTGAGCTTCAAGGCCAAGGACTTGAAAATGTGTCCTCGAGGACTCCACCTATGCTTGTAACCATATTCCATATTTTTCTGGTATATATTTAAGCTACAAATACTATGCAAACCTGATTTATCAAGTCATTCAGCATGTCATGGGTAATTCAAAACAATTATACAACCAAACTGCAAAAGATATTCAAAGCAAAGTTGACAAATTCATCTCTATTTAGTAGCAGTATTCTCTGAGCTACACAAATCAGATAGGCCATGAGCCAATCGATTGATGTCTTCATTGCCAGACTTTATAGTCACCCCTCGTCAGCTGGTATTTATATCAATTTCCATCGATTATGCGGAACCTTATGATGTAAAAAAAGGAAGAAGCACCGAAAAATGCTGGCTATGTCTTGTTGTCTGCAATGCCACTTATGCCATTCGCGTAGAGATGATTGACTCATTGTAAACCACAGCTTTCCTAAAAGCTCTGAGAAGATTCCTTTGCCTAACTGGTGTTAAAACACAACACATTCGTTGTGATTGCGCCACAACTTTTGTTGGAGCGCGTAACGCTTTGAAAACTGGAATGCAAAAGAGCAAGCTCAAAGCACTACACTCACCGATGATTGGATAAGAAGCAAGGAAATTCAAAACGACTTTTCCGTTCCTACTAGTCCTCACCATCAAGGGTTTGTGGAACGACAAATCCAGACCGTCAAAGAGGCTAGAGATGCCATTATTGGTCCAAGCTACGTAAAACGTACCCCATCAGATTTTGAGTTGCTCATATTATCTTCAGAGAGGCAGAATACGTCATGAATTACCAACCCTTACGCCGTTTCTTCGGAGATGAAGATCAACTGCAGGTTCTTCGACCACTTGACTTAATGATAGGATTTATGGTGCCTGTTGAAGAAAATGTGACTTTGGAAGATGCAATTCCAAAGATCAGTTCAGGAAAGGTCATGATTATACTCGAAAAATTGCCTCTGAGTGGTCGAAGCAGAGGCTCTTGAAATACCTTCCCAAACTCCAAAATAGACAGAAGTAGACAAGCGAAGAGCGAAACATACAGCCCGGTGATTTCGTTCTACTGATCGATGTGCTGCTGATCCCCTCCACGTGACAGGTATCCGTATGCTTTGGTGATCAAAGCAAAGACATGTCCTGATAATAACGTGCGTTCGTGCACGGTGAAGATGGGCGATGATTTGGTGCGCGAAAGAGACGTTCGTAAGGTGGTCCTTCTGGAAAAAGTTGGCAGACATCCAGCTTTTCTGCTCTTTTCATCGTCCCTAGCTCAAAAGATGAGACTACTGTCCAGATGGGCCCCAACGTTGTTGATGTGTTGGCCAACCATGCCGGTAAAGAGGTGAGAAGCTCCGTTGCTGGAGTTAAATCTTATCCCGTTCATTTATCAACTGATTGCAATGTTAATGATAGTAGCAAGTCCAACTTCCAAGTCGGGCCCGTCCTTTTTCCTTGAGCGCCGGTCAACACGTAGATACGCAATTCCCAGTATATGGGTGGATTTTGTTCCCTTATATCACCTAGTGGTAAAATTTAGGGAAAAACTTATGTCAGCTAGAGGTACCAAGGAGGTTTCTGTCCCGTAGTCCTGCATTGTTGAAGACTGCAAGCTGGATGTCCATGAGGGGTTCTATCCCCCTTCCCTACAGCCATTTTAGCACTGATACTGATATGCCTGATGATACCTACAACCCAAAGCTTAGTGATTAAAATGGAAGTAGGAAGTCCTTACAAAAAGATGAGTCCCAGTCTTTTCCCCAAATGCTGTTTTCCGTAGTGATGAAGCCATTGGTGGGCACAAGTCCGTTAATCGTTAATCCGTTAATAACGAAGCTAACTTTTTCACTGACTCGTTAATCCGTTAAAAAGTTTTTTCATGTTAACGGATCAAATTAACTTTTCGTTAAGTTCTGTTAACGGACTAAAGTAACTTCCGTTAAGTTCTGTTAACTTCCGTTAAACTTCTTATTGTTAATATCTTGCACTATTCATTCATCGCACCAGTACAAACCAGCTTGCGCTAGTAACATTTGTTGCGTATTAGCACGAGTTTTATAAAGCAAAGCGAAGAAGAGACCTCTTTTTTGTGGCAAATAATAAGCTGCAGCCTCATAGGTCCATCAATTACCGCTGTTCGCAATTTCCAAAGATTTTCCGATCGCAGCTTCGTTAGTGCATTTGAACTTATTTTTATCTTGAAATTAGGTTAGACTGTAAAATATAACTTCCAAAACACAAGAAGACCACCACAGTAATAAATATTTCCTTACAATCAGCTCAACAGCGTCAATACCTGTTCTAGAAGCGAGTGAATAAAACGAAATGTAAATTACACGCAAAATACTAACGAATTAACGGACTTTATTAACTTCCGTTAATTAAAGCTAGAAATAAAAGATTAACGTTAACGGAGGTGTGAAGTTTGTTAACGGACTAGTGGTTAACGAAGCTAACGTTTTGCATTAACTTGCCCATCTATGGATGAAGCCGATGCGTACTTATGCATTTGTGGGCCGTATTCGCCTTTTCTGACTTCTAGCACCTGTTCTCATGAGAGCAACCAATTTCTGTCCATGAGTGGGTCCTTGTCGAATGCCCTGATCGTGACTGTCAAGACAAAGGCACTTCTTTCTCTACTCTTCAGAATGCTTGAGCAGGCAGACCCTCTGCCTCTAGCAGCACATGTAGCTCTTCTTCTGTGTTGCAATCTTTTGAACACTGTTCTCAATCTTAACACACTTCTATATGCTCTGATTCTTATCACTTGCCTTCTTGCTTTCAATGTTTCTCTCGATCGTCTTCATTCTATTGTACGCAGTCTGCTAAGTCTGATGAAACATCATTTACTGCTGGTCATTGCGAGTGTGAAATCAGAAAAGCTTCAATCGACAACAATCGTCTTGCCACTTTGAGGTCTGCTGGTCACCGCAATGATGAGGCCAGCAGAGCTACAATTTACAGCAATGGTAAACCCCGCTGTCCAGGGGTCAACAGCGTCTCGAATGCAACCCGCTGTCCAGAGGCCCAAACTGTCTCGAATGTACACCGCTTTCCAGGGATACGCAATGGATCTAATATACCCCGCTTTCTTGGAGTCAACGCTTCGAAAGCACCCCTCTGTCCAAAGGTACGCAATGGATTTAAAATACCCCGTTGTCCAGGGGTCAACCACGTTACGAATTTACTCCGCTGTCCAAGGGTACACAATGGATGTAATATACCCCGTTGTCCAGGGATCCTTCCCGAAAAAGCCTATGAACAAAAGACTAGATGTTTTTAATAACAAAGTCTTGTCGACTAAAACAATTTAACTTTCCTGACGAACTGTTTTTTAGGCGCTGACCGCCATTTCTTGTTGAAAAAATTTCGCTTCAAACTGTCCCCTTTTGCACAAACTTTTTTTGGGAAACTTTTGCCAATTGTCACGGTGTGTTTGTCCCTTTTTTGGTTCTTTAATTTTGTGTAACGCCTGATGGCGCATTTTACAATGTTTCGTTTCCAAATATTTCGTTTCCATAGCGAAACGTGGTCTTCCACACACCAGTTTTTTTAGCGGACTGAGCGAGCCCTGAATTTCAGTCGCAAGTCTGAGGACTTTTGTATTTGCCTGTCTGAGAGCTTTGGGCTAGCAGGCTATTTTTTGCGTGTTAGTTGTGCTAAGGTTTGCCTATCGTTTCAGTTTTTTTTGTTAGAGATTTGTTTAGCAAACGCTAAATTATTCTAGCCTTAACGGCCAGTATGGATTGTTAGAATTTATGGTAGTGACTAATAATGAGTACTAGTCATTTTTCTGCCAGCAGCTTACAATATTTTGGAGTTACTACTGACTTGCTAGATTTATTTGATGGTTAAATAAGGGATTTTATAGCGTATTCATTCTAGTTAGTGATTGCTGTCAGCCTGCAGTTTGAAAAGGAACCACTCGATTGGGTTCACGTCATCCGTTTTGGGGCTTGTTTAGCGTCGCTAGGAGTTCAGACAGAATCACCTTGAGTGGGAACGTGTGTGTCCCACTTGCTTACAGTAGATGACATCACATTGCGAAATTCACTTTGAACGAAAAACGTTGTGACATTAAAATATACTATAATCAGAAACTGAAAAAACTTTTCTTTGTTTACCTGTAGTGCATACACATGACGTACTTTACCATTAAAATGGTTCATGGTGTATTGCAAGATTAGTTTTAATGCGCTAAATGTATTTATGAAACATCAATTTTTCTGAAACATGTTGTGTAAAGTCTTTTAAGGAGTGTAACATGGTGATTATGTTTATCATTTTTGATCGAAAAATATTTTTTTCAATATAACTCAGAAAATTGACTAGATACGGCAACAAAACGTATCAAACATAGATAGGAAGCCATTATTTCTGCCTCTTTTGGTCATTGAATGAATCTCTAGCTCAACTGGTTCACAAGATATAGGATTTTTTTATTTCGGGGGGTGCGTCAAAATTGGGGGGGTTGAGCACCTATTAAATATCGAGAAAATTTAATAAATTTTTTTTGAGGTAGTTTTACTCCAAAAAGCACCCTTTAAACACCTGAGATCAAAAAGAGTTTTTTTTGAAACATCCTATTTTTCACACTGAAAGATGGTTGTCGTTATGATGACTCGGCGTTCCAGCCAAAATGAATTCAATGTGAAGAGTGTTGTTTAATTATTTAATATAAATGAGAAAATGGCAAAGAAATCAATTTCATTTTCAGTTCCTTTTGTTTACAGTGCAGTACTCGAAAAATGCAATACTTTAAAGAGGGTGAAGCATCCAGTTAGGGTTAAATGCAAACGATAAGAATAATCTGAAACTTATCTTCACTAAATTTCACTACTGTACAATTTATTGTTTCTGAGATATTTTATTTCAAAGTGAAGAGATCTCTCTAACAGTGTTGCCAGTTAAAATTTCATTCTTCCTAAAATGATAGTAATTGGAATCTTTCACATTAGTTTGAAAGCTCCTGAATGCAAGGTCTAAGCATGAATTAGTGTTACAACAGAAATACTTTTGCGATTTAAATAGCATATCCAATTTCTAGAAAATTAGATCTTAAATGGCAACGCTGTTAGGGAGATCTCCCCACTTTGAAATGAAATCTCTCAGAAACGATAAATCGTAGAAAGCTGATATTTTGTGAAGACATGTTTTAGATGTTTCTTTGATTTTTGCACAAAATTCCAGTTGGATGCTTCACCCCCTTTAAAATTTAGAAGCTTGTTTAGTAATCATGTAAAATCGAAAGAATAGAAGAGTAACGTAGGTTCAGATGAACCGGTATGCAGTACAGAGCTCTCATAAATAGAGCACAAAATGGTTGCTTTTTGTTAGTGAAGCTGTTTCATCAAGTCTAATTTTAATTGCCCATATAGTATTAATTGACATGCGTTAAAATGAGTAGAAGAAGTTGATCCATAAATTACGATTTTCTATTTTGAATAAAAACAATTTGTCGGCAGCATGGCCGAATAGGTAAAGGCGTCGTTTTTACAACGACCCCGATCGCATAATCTGGCTTCAACCCGCACCCTGGTCCAGAGATGGAAGTCTGGTCCGGTTCGTGTCGGGCCGGGTTCGGGCCAGGTTTCGGGCCTAACTTTCCAAAGAGAAATCGGGCTCAGTCGGGCTCAATCGAGGGCACATTAGCTAATAATGTTTTTTCATTCGGACATATTTCTCAAAACTAGATTTTTCTGCACCGAACAGCCGAAGTGACTCTGCGTGAAACCATCATTACTTCATGCTTGTTTGGTGATGTGATTAGTAAGTCTCTTGCGCGTGTGATTGTTAGAAATGGCTGTAAAAACTAGAACAAATTAGAAGCTTTCCTGCTCAAAGATCATTAACATAACAATAAGATACAATCTGCTTGCTGCGAAGTTAATCTCCTACAGCGACGTCTGGATTTGTCATGCTGTCAAATGGTAAATAGAGCGGGCAATTTTGCTCGTCACTTGTCAGGTTTGCCGCGAAGTTGATCCTTGGAGAATTTCCAAAGCTATCCAAAGTTGCTAGAAAATTGTCTGGCAGCGAAGTGCTCTAGCGCTCAATCGGAACGCGACTTTTCCTCCTGCGGACTGGCAATAACAGAAAGGCGGACATTGCTATCTCCAGAAACCGTGGAGGCAATAAAACTACCAAATTCTGCTTACAATTGATTGATTTATTTGTGTGTTTTTGTTTTATTTCTTTCTAAACAATAAAACTGGTTTGCAGCACATTAACATCAAAATATCTAGCATAGCCTACTTAATGAACAGGAAAAACTACTGTTGGGCCGAATCGGGCTTTCTTATGAGGCCTCGGTTTCGGGTCGGGTTCGGGCTTACTTCTTCGGGTTCGGGTCGGGTTCGGGCTTACTTCATCGGGTTCGGGTAGGGTTCGGGCTGAACCAATTCGGCCTGATTCCATCTCTGCCCTGGTCACGTTGTTGCGTCTTTGGATAAAGGGCTTTACGATGATTATCTCTGCTTGGTGGCTTTAAACAAGCAACAAATTTACGTGGAAAGAAGTCAAACGTCAACTGAAAAACTTGAAAAATGGTCAACTCTTATAAACGGGTGAAAATTCGTCCTAAATAAAAGCGCCTCCTTCGCTTCCTTGTCAGTGGAGGATTAATATGGATCAATGAATGAATATGGAATGAATAGTTAGACTTTTACACTAATTACTATTCAGGCTTTGTTACGCTAAACCGCGTAACGGTTGAGTTGGCGTGGTTTATCAAATACCGTATTTTTCTATTTAATTCATTAGCTCCTTATGGTGCTGTTGATACAGATGAAATTAGTATGAAAGCTTTAAACTTAAAAAAAGTTGACATTTCGGTACGTTTAAAAACAACAAACCTTGTTCAGGAGTCGGAGCAAATGTTATTAAAAAGTCACTTTTTCAAAAAACAACCACGTCTATTTTTATCAACATCCACAAGAAATGACGAAAGCAACTCAATTGCAGTAACATGCTTGGTGACTGAGAAAGCATACAGTAACATCTTATTTTTCTATTTTTTAGCAGGGTTTATCATGATTACTGGTTAGTGATTACGCCTGGATTGCTCAGCTGAGTATGAAGAAATTATAAAGCTTTGGCGAATCACTAGCAACGTTGTGTGATTCGATCGATACATATATTACTCCCAAACCATTGCTGGGGTTGGCTCGACGTTGCTTTTAAATTGTTATTTTGTAGACACGAATTTTACTGGTGGGTCCTAGGTAAGCTTACGCTTTATGGGACATAATTATTTTAGGCATAACAAAGCCGCAGAACGCAAACAAAAAGTAATAAACTTAAGCCTATTACAATCTACATAATGCACAAAATCGTTCAGGCATTGAAATATCAATCAGGTGATTTTGCAACTAAAACGACAAAGAAAAATCTGTTGCGATTAAAATAATAAAAAATTATGACAATTTGATAAAATTGAATAACGTTGCAAATGAACGCCAAACGGTAAAGCATGAAGAATTACCCCAAACGAAACAACAACGAAAAATTTCGAATCAAAACAAAAGGAAAGCAGTACTTATTATGATCAAATACACAAGATGATAACATCATAACAATAAAAAAATATCACAATCAGAATACAAAAACAACAATAAGAAAAAGATTATGCCAACAACAATCAAACAAAAAGATTATGCGATCAAAATACAAAAATAAACAAACTATAATTAGTAATCAAAAATGACAAATACAAACTATCATAATCGAAGCACAAACAAATTAACTATACAGTATAGTAGTTAATATATTACAGAGTTCACATTTATGTAGTTTCAAAATTTAAGTACAACGTAAATATGTGATAGCATTGTTATGCTTAAGTATAGTAGTTGTGGCACTAATTCATAGAGAACCATAGGTGAGCAAGTTAATGCAAAGCGTTAGCTTCGTTAACCACTAGTCCATAAGCAAACTTCACACCTCCGTCAACGTTAATTCTTTATTTTTAGCTTTAATTAACGGAAGTTAATAACGTCCGTTAATTCGTTAATATTTTGCGTGTAATTTAGATTTCTTTTTATTCACTCGCTTCTAGAATACGTGTTGACGCTGTTGAGCTAATTGTAAGGTAATATTTATTTCTAAAGTGGTCTTTTTGTGTTTTGAAAGTTACATTATCAGTCTAACCTAATTTCAAGATAAAAATAAGTTCAAATGCACGACAAAGCTGCGATCAGAAAATCTTTGAAAATTGCGAACAGCGATAATTAATATACATATGAAGCTGCAGCTTATTATTTGCCGCAAAAAAGCGCTTCTTTCTTCGCTTTCTTCTATAAAACTCGAGCTAATACGCAACAATGCTACCAGTGCAAATTGGTTTGTACCGGTACGATGAATGAATGCTGCAAGATATTAACGATAAAAATCTTAACGGAAGTTAAGCGAACTTAACGGAAGTTAATTTAGTCCGTTAACATGAAAAAACTTTTTAACGGATTGGCGAATTAATGAAAAAGTTAGCTTTGTTATTAACGGATTAACGATTACCGGACTTGTGCCCACCTATGCAGAGAACTCTGGTGACACAAATACAATAATTGATTGCACATTCACATAAATATGCTGTAAGTACTGGTTAACGAACACAATGCTATATAGGTCAGTGCTTTCAGAAAGTGCTGAATGAATTTTCAGAGCTACACGTCGTATTAATGGAATCAATCATTTACCGGCAGTAAAATTTAAAATCTAAAAACAATAACCTAAAATTTCTTACAGCCTCTTTCGACTAGTCAGAAAGGTATTTTATTTAAATAGAATTAGGAGAATTTAAAGTAGTTTATTGGTTTTATATTTTACATGTCATGGTCTGCAAATAATTGATTCTGTCAGCAACGAACATACTGTAGATGTTAGTGATGAAAGTTTTTTTACAAGTTAAAACTACACAGTTTAAATTTAACTTTTTTAAAACGTGTATGATAATTTTTCTCATTAGCAATAATTTCGTCAAAATTTCCGTTCTTGTAAGGCAACATACTTACAGAAGATGTACTTGAAAAAAAAATGTAGCTTGCAATATTCGCCGAAACACCTTTGCGGCGAAAAACGGAAATGATCTTGTGCTTTTTATTGTATCCTTGACCTTGAAGTTTTTATCCAAGCGAAATGACCACATCATTGTAACAAGTATTAAAAAAACGTACTTAAAAAACCAACGAGCCAGTATAGTACTTTTCGCTTCATTAAAATTGCATAAACGCAAAAGCTTTTTCCAAAACAACCAAGCTTAGTTGAGGCAAGTTTTATTTAGGTCAGAGTTAGAGAGCTTTTACACTGGACAAAAAGCGACGCAAAGCGACCAAAATTTGACGTCATTTACGACTTGCGAAAAGTTGCAATCGGTTGCAAACTTTGCGAGCGGTTGCTTAACTTCATTTAGACAAAATTGTTGATGAATGATTGGCCTGTTTTGAGCAAGTGACGTAAGAAACTACTTGCGAAGGTTGCCAATCTTTGCTTCGCGTTGCGTCGCGTCTTGTGTAAACGCACTTTAACGTTTGATCTACAGTACATAAAGTAATGGCAATTACTCGTTTTCATAGTTTAAGAAAATGGCACTTTTATGCTTATGCGACTTTGGTGGCAACTACACAGAACTGCATTCGCAGAAACTTTAGGAAAATAGCAAAGCAATGGCAAAAGTAACGCAAATTCATTTCAAAACGTTCTTTCACTAGCGACTATTCTGTGATTTCCTACGATTAATTTCCGAGAGGTTTGCACTTCTTTTTATGGGTAATGATTGGGCATCAGAAATCCGACAAAGTTGAAAAATCCAAAGAGGTTCATCAGGAAACGCATTGTTCTATAATTGTCAATTCTTCCTGAATGCCCATTTAGTGGCAATAACTTTTTAACATATTTTATAGAACTTTAAAAGAAGTGAAGCTTCCAGCAACGATTATGTGCAGAAAAATACGCATTTGAAACACAATTCACAAATTTCAGCTTTCTACAATCTGTTGTTTGCAAGATATTTTGTTTCAAAGTTTAAAAAATCTCCCTTGCAGTGTTGCCAGCTAAAATCCAAACTTTTCTCAAATTATAACTTTTGCAAATGCTTTGAAAGAACATGGTTGCTTGGCATCAGCAATAAGTAAGTGCAGCAAAGTGATTGCTTAGAAAGTAATTGTCCGTAAGAGAAAAAATGAATTTCTACTGAGAGTCTCGAAAAGGATAGGTTGTTGAATTCTGAAGTTTGGCGAAGTATGTTTCACAACTTACTTTATATTTCGGTCATATTTCTTGCAAGATGCTTTAACTCCTTTAAACCAAGTTTTTGTCATATTTCCTGGAAAGTTAACACAAACAAATCACATTGTTGATAGAAGAGTTTGCTTAGTTAGTAATACAAGTTATCAAGAAGGTGGAAAGTATATTCGTTATATTGGTGGAGTTTTGTCCAAGGTACTCAAGGACATGAAAAGCCAACAAGCAGACTGATGATTGTATAACCCAGCACAAGAGAGGAAAGATCTACGCATGATATGCACTGGCAGGTTTGTGCAGTTTGCTAAACAAGAAAACGTTGAATGAACACAACAAACGTTTAAAAAGTTACAATTTATTGACCGCGAATAGCAGTTCTGATCAGCAATGAGGAAGAAGCATAAGTGCTCTTCAGCAGATTGAAGTAATTTTGGGAAAATACATACCGATCCTACTATATAACGTGGCCAAAAACACTTAGTGCTGCTGTTTCAAACAGTAAAACTCTGCGTCGTCTTTGACTAGACTATTTTACAAATTTACTTGAAAACTCTAAACTGAGATATACTTTTATAGACTATGAATGAATTCTTTAATATACTAATTATGCAATAATTATTAATTATTTAAGTTATAACTTTATAATTTTCATTATAATAGAAATGTTGTACCGTATGACATATCACCTTTAGACTCGTTTTGACAACTTCACAACAATAAAATTTTACAAAAATAAAAATGCAATGCGAAAGATAGAAAGACAAACTATATCTTGCGCTTAATAATTTTCATCAATATTAGAAGTTACACTTGAGCAGTGTAGGAAAGGCGCTGTAATAAATGATTGAACACTGTATTCTGTGAGTCGAGAAAATGATGCAACCCCAAAAACCCTGCCGTTGCAACGTCTTTGAAGGCATCTAAATGCTAACGTTTAAAATTGTCTAGTGCTTCTTTTCAAAGTTGTATCCGTCCTGTGATTTTTCATTTAACTTTCACGTGTGTGAAAAAGTAGTAAGATCCTCTTTCATAAGATAGGGTTTCAATTTGACTCCAGTAGCTGTTTTTGCAAACGGATTTAAACACTTATGCAGCGTACAAACTGTCCAGAGCTTCTGTTATCTATGCTGTTCATGAGTTTAGAAGTTTTTATAAAAAACTAAAAAAATATATAACTAAATGTGGAACGAGAAAGATATTGCTTTCTTTGTCAGCCATTTGTGCTATTCAGTGATGAACAGTGATCATCATTATCAAACAGTACTTGAAAAGCAAAAAAATATTTATTAAAAAAAAAGTGTGACTAATAAGAATTGACGTCAAGCCAAATTACCACTCAACATCTCAAAATATTTAAAAATCATTACTTACATGCTCTGAACTGCAGGAAACAACAAAAAAGTTTTGTTCTCTCAGCTCTCATCAGTTGTTCCAATGCTCTAAAAACCTTTACGTCTTAAATATACCGTACTAGAACATGAAAAGTTCAATTCGTTCAAGCTAAGTCGGATTTGTACGCATGGTGATATTAAGATACAAGTTTTTACCAAAACCTGTAGCAGTTTGGGGTAAAATAAACCAAACAAACTTCGACTTCCAAAAGATTCTTCAAACATGCTAGAATTAAATCTCCATGAAAAATTACCTCTGTGCTGGAGGATCCTAGCATATGGTTAATCCGGCAGGTCTTATAAAATTAAAGCATTTACAGCAAGATACTTGCAAAGATAATATTTTGTTTTCTTGAATTAAGTTTTTTGTTTTAACCTCCTTAAGATTGGATTAATCCAGACGCAAGCAACTCGTAATTTGGTAATTTGTATTTTTTTAACTTTGTGCATCTTCTGAAGAAACCATTTTAATAGGTATGCATAATGTTGAGAAGCTTCAAATTTTGCGTACTTTGCATCTGGTCCATAGCATGCATTTTGACAATCAATAGACGTCAGTCTTCTATCATTCATGCAAAGAAACCAGGAACTGATTTACAGTAAGCCTGCCAACACCAACACAAATCACCATTTTTACAGGTTTGGTTTGCAGGGTTGGGTTTTTACAAACGTTACTTTTCGGCTTAGTTTCTGCTTTATTCTGCTGGCAATTCAAGGAAACGATCCGAAGGACATTGTATTTATAGTTTTACTAAGATGAATTTAACATAAAATCATAAGCCAATTTACTCTATCATTTGCTTCCAGCAGGCAAAACACAGATTTGTTAAAATCAAATTACTAGAGTTGAGTCATGTGTTTCTGTATCAAATCAAGTCAAATCTTTCATTATTCTCGCTGTAATATGCCGAAACGTGTAACGAGTTTGCAGACCCATCTCCGCGTCATTGCGCCCAGGCAACACAGCTCCTTTTGAAGAAATGTTGCAGCGGTGGCGAGCCATTGGCAACACTGAGTCCAATTTGACCGGTTCGAGATTTAAACCCCAGACCTACCGCTCCAGAGACGAACGCGTTACCGCTCGACCAGACGCTGGTGTGATCTGTTTTCTATTAAATTAGACAATCACAATATAAATCAACATTGAACTTAATAGTCAACTCCACTCATCATGCAATTGGGCCTAAAACTTTGCAAAAAAAAAATTACAGGACAATCAAATAGAGAAAGCCTACCTTGGTTAATAACAAGAAGATCTAAAATAATGCGAGTTTTCCAAAGATTTGCATTCAAATATTTTTTATTATCTTAGAAACTTGATGACTTTGATGATTGGGATTTCCATTATTTGTCCGCTATTAGGTTTCAATGGGTTTTTCCTCATCGCCATCCACTGCATGTTGTCTAATCAATAAAGGCATATAGCAATGTCTTTTAACATACCTTCTAACAAACACCATTTACAAACAACAGCATTGAAAATGTTTCCGTTCTCAAGTTCGTAATGTTACGGTCTAGAGAGCAGTTTTTCTTTTGAAATGTATAGTAATGCAGCTAGCATTGAGCAAAACCTTTTCAATTTTTCAGCAATTTTATCTTGAGGAAATAGCATCGAGAAACGTAGCTTTTTTGAACTTTATCAATTAAAAAAGCAGTGGTAAGTTCCATCACGATTCCAACATTTCTACTTTTAAAAAATCGGGTTTTTGGTTTGCTTGGTTTTCAACTCGTGGCAAATTTGGTTTGAAAGTATTTGGCAGCAAATTTACTCAATTATTGTTCAAAATATAATGAAATTAAAGCTTGACTCGACTCAAAATAACTTCTGGCTAACCCAGGTCATTAACAAGATTTTGCTTGACTTGAGGAACTTAAACTGACATAAACGAGTAAAAAAAAAAAAAAACTAAGGCCTTTAATTCTTTGAGCATCCACTATTTCAGACAAATTGAAGTAAAAATCAGAAAAGACATCGTGTTCTCTGGGGTGGCAAGTTTTTTGAACATACAAATAACAGCATTCCAAAAAACACCGTTCTGAAATCGATGTTGAAGCAAAAACTAACAAAATACGCAGCTGACTGTTTTCGACTGAACCGCTTCAGTTCGCTATGGGAAAGCAAGAACCGACAAACAAAATCTTCTTAAGAGCTGATTACGAAGCATTTCCATCGACCTAATCGATTTGGTTAACATGTACGTAGTTTAAATTTTGTTTAGTTGGTCAAAGTCTCCAACATAATCGATACTACTTTGCAATGAAAACCAAATCACAGCTGACTTTTTGTCAGTTTTCAGCACTTGGTGTGTTATTTCAATGCTTCTGTTGCTGCTTCATTATTATTAAACATCAGCTAATCTCGCGCAAACTTTTGCATGTCTAGCGTTAGTGTCGACATTCAGTATTGGTTGTTTGTAAACTTCAACGTGCTTTTGTAACATTCCAGTGCTGTTCCTGTTGGTTCATTTTTTTAGCCTTAGCCTTGCTTGAAGTTAGTTCTAAATTTGCATCAGTCTCCGCTGTCTGTGTTGTTTTTTTGTTTAGTTTCAGCACTTTCATCAAAAAATTTATTTCAAAGCCTGCGTTCCTCCCTCTATCATCAACAAAGGAACCATTTTTGAAAAAATATGCTCAGAAATTGTATCAAAGTCGGTATTTTGTTTTGCATGTTTTTTTTCAGCGCTCTGTGCATCGTGCAAAATTTCAATGCTTCTGTTGTTCGGTTTATTTGCAATGAAGATTCGCCAACCTCGTGGAAGCTGCGTTATGTTCGTATCGATGTCAGTATTCAGTGTTGCTTGTAGTTTGATATTCAGCGCTTTGCTGAAATGTTCCAATACTTCTGTTGTTAGATTTATGTTCAATAAACATTGACCAATGCCCGAGAAAGTTGCGACTAAATTCGTATCAATGTCGGCATTCAGTGTTGCTTGTTCTGTAATTTCAGCGCTTTTTTGTAATATTCCAATGCTTCATTTGCTCATTTCATTTCTAATAAACATTGACCAGCTTTGTGTAAAGCCGCAGCTAAATTTGTATCAACGCAGTCCTTCAGTGTTGCAAGTTCTATAATTTTCAGCGCTCTGTTATAATACTGCAATGCTTCGCTTGGTTCATTTTCAATAACCATCGATCAATTTCGTATGAAGCTGCGTTTAAATTCGTATCAATATCAGCATTTAGTCTTGCTTGTTTGATAATTTTCAATATTATTTGTTAAATTTGCATTGAATTATTCCTATGCTTCTGTTGCTCGGCTCCATTTCAATGACTATCGACCTAAAGCTGCGTCTGAATTCGTATCAATGTCAGATTTTAGTGTTGCTTGATCCTTGATTTTCTCCGCTGTGTTGTAATATTTCAATGTTTCTGTTTCTCGGTTCGTTTGGAATAAACATCCATCAATCTCTTGCGAAGTTGTGGCAGCCAGTGTTGTTTGTTCGATCATGTTTACCGCTTTGTTGAAATATTTCAAACCTTTTGTTGCTCGGTTCATTTCAAATAAACATTGACCAATGCCGTAGAAAGTTGCGGCTAAATTCGCATCAACGTCGGTATTCAGTGTTGCTTTTTTGTAGATTTTCAGCGTTTTCTTGTAATACCCAATTGCTTCACTTGCTCGGTTCAATTGCAATAAACATCGCCCAGTTACGTGCAAAGTTGCGGCTAAATCCAAATCCATGTCGGCATTCAGTGTGGCTTGTTTGTAGATTTCCAGCGCTCTGTTGCAATATTCCAATGATTCACTTGCTCGATTCATTTCCAATAAACATTGACCAATGCCGTGGAAAGTTGCGGCTAAATTTGTATCAACGTCGGCATTCAGTGCTGCTTGTTTGTAGATTTCCAGCGCTCTGTTGTGATATTCCAATGCTTCATTTGCTCGGTTCATTTCCAATAAACATTGACCTATGCCGTGGAGAGTTGCGGCTAAATTCGTATCAGTGTCGGCATTCTGCGTTGCTTGTTCTGTGATTTTTAGAGCTCTGCTGTAATATTTCAATGCTTTATTTGCTCGGTTCATTTGCAACCAACATCGACCAGTTTCGTGCAAAGTTGCGGCTAAATCCATATCTATGTCGGCATTCAGTGTTGCTTGTTCTTTGATTTTCAGCGCTGTGTTAAAGCATTCCATTGCTTCACCTGTTCGATTCATTTTCAATAAACATCGACCAATGCCGTGGAAAGTTTTGGCTAAATTTATATCAACATCGGCATTCAGTGTTGCTTGTTCGATGATTTTCAACGATCTGCTGTAATATTCCAACGCTTCATTTGCTCGGTTCATTTCAAATAAACATTGACCAATCTCATTCAAAATTCTGGCTAAATTCGTGTCAATGTCGGTATTCAGTGTTGTTTGTTCTATGATTTTCCGTGCTCTGTTGTAATATTCCAATGCTTCGCTAGCTTGGTTCATTTTCAATAAACATCGACCAGTTGCGTGCAAAGTTGTGCCTAAATTCGTATCAATGTCGGCATTTAGTGTTGCTTGTTCGTTGATTTTTAGTGCTCTTTTGTAATATTCCAATGCTTCACTTACTCGGTTCATTTGCAATAAGCATCCACCAATCTCCTGCAAAGTTGCGGCTAAATTTGTATCAACGTTGGCATTCAGAGTTGCTTGTTCGTAAATTTCCAGCCCTCTGTTGTAATATTCCAATGCTTTATTTGCTCGGTTCATTTGAAATATACATCAACCAGTTACATGCAAAGTTGCGGCTAAATTTGTATCAATGTCGGCATTCAGTGTTGCTTGTTCGATGATTTTCAGTGCTTTTTTGCAATATTTTAATGCTTCACCTGCTCGGTTCATTTCTAACAAACATTGACCAATACCGTGGAAAGTTGCGGCTAAATTCGTATCAATGTTGGCATTAAGTGTTGCTTTTTCGTTGATTTCCAGCGTTTTGTTGAAATATTCCAATGATTCACTTGCTTGGTTCATTTCCAGTAAACATTGACCTATGCCGTGGAAAGTTGCGGCTAAATTCGTATCAATGCCGGCGGTCCATGTTGCATGTTCTATAATTTTCAACGCTCTGTTGTAATATTCCAATGCTTCATTTGCTCGGTTCATTTGCAATAAACATCGACCAGTTTCGTGCAAAGTTGTGGCTAACTTCATGTCAATGTTGGCATTCAGTGTTACTTGTTCTTTGACTTTCAGCGCTTTGTGGAAATATTCCAGTGCGTCATATGCTCGGTTCATTTCCAATAAACATTGACCAATGCCGTGGAAAGTCGCGGCTAAATTCGTATCAACGTCGGCATTCAGTGTTGCCTGCTCGTAGATTTTTTGTGCTTTGTTCAAAAATTCCAATGCTTCACTTGCTCTGTTCATTTGTAATAAACATCGACCAATGCCGTGAAAAATTGTGGCTACATTTGCATCAATGTCGGCATTCGATGTTGCTTGTTCTGTGATTTTCAGTGCTGTATTAAAATATTCCAATGCTTCTGTTGCTCGGTCCATTTGCAATAAACATCGACCGATTCCATATAAAGTTGCAGTTAAATTTGTGTCAATGTCAGCATTCAGTGTGACTTGTTGTTTGATTTCCAGCGCTCTGTTGTAATATTCCAATGCTTCTTTTGCTAGGTTTAGTTGCAATGAACATCCTCCGATTTCGTGCAAAATGCTGGCTATACTCGTATCAATATCGGCATTCAGTGTTGTTTGTTCTGTAATTTTTAGCGCTCTGTTGTAATATTCCAATGCTTCGTGAGCTCGGTTCATTTCCAATAAACATCGACCAATCTCATGGCAAGTTGCGGCTAAATTCGTATCAACGTCGGCATTCAGTGTCACTTGTTCGTAGATTTGTAGTGCTTTCTCGAATTGCTCTAGTGCTTTGCATGGTCTGTTCGTTTCCAAAAAACACTGGCCTAGTCTGAACAAAGAATGAGCCGAATTGTAATTAACATCTGATGATTTGTTTTGTGTTATTTTATACAACGATCTTTGGTAGTACTCTGCGGCGTCATCGTAACATTTCATTGAATACAAAATATCACCTAATTGTCTAAATGACTTATTTTCAGAAATGTACCGGTTTTGAAAATTTTTTGATTGGTTTATGTTTGAATTTTCTTCTAATGCTTTCAAGCAATCATCAAAATTACGAAGTCTATCTGTTTTTGAATATTTGAAGACATCATTTTTGATTTGCACGTTTTTAATAGATTTATCAAAACATATTTGCAGACCTAAGTTTAACAAACTGGGATTGGAATGAAAATGCTGTTTCTTTAAATGCAAACGATTCGAAATGTCGCATTGTAATGCATAAGCAATTCGAAAATACTGAAGTATACTAGATTTGCCTATTATTGAGGAAAAAATTTCCGTTGCTGTTGTTTTGTTTAAACTGGGTTTGATAATATCAGTTTGTCGTTGATGTTTCATGTACCATCTTAGCCGGATTTCGCAAGCCATTGCGATTGTATACATTAATTTGTCTTTTGCATAATCACTGAATCCATGTTCTTCTGCAAGTTTTTCAACAATATCAAAGCAAGACGATTCACAAACATTAAAAAAACGACCATAAGCAGCAACAAACAATGTAACACTGCGATAAGCAACTTTTTTTATGTTGATTTCGTTTCTCAAACTCATTTGAAAAACTGTTGATCTTGTAGCAAAGTTTTCAATATCTTCAACTATCTGGCTTGTAATGCTTTTCACTTTTTCGTTTTCGTTTTGCGTTGAAAGAATTTTAGTTACGCCTGCATTGAATTCTTCATAAATCACGTGATCTCCATACACGAAACAAGTTTTTGTCAAAATATCTTCCAAATGATATCCATTCTTTAGACTTTCGTCACTCTTCAAATATTCTAGCATTTGTTTCACTGGCTTGATCAATTCAGTTTGAAATTGTTTAGTTTTGGTTGGTTTTCTTCGTCCAAGTGGAAATTTGCAAGCATGTGGCATCATACCATCAAAAGAAATTCCACTCGGAGTCATGTCGTCAAAAAACCAATTGTTGTTTTTCAAGTTCGAATAAAAGTCATTCAAGGATGGAATGGCGACACTTGGAATAATAGTTTCCTGTAAATTAATCAATATTATTTGAAATATTACTGAAAACCAACGAAAATAACTCAACGTATTTTGCCACTTTGCTTCATCGTGCTTTTCCGATAAGTCATTTGCCAATGTAATGACATGTTCAAAATCCGAAAACGGAGTAATTTCCTTCCTAGCCAGCGATCCCATTCCGACAATTGCAAATTTGCAAGGAGCATCGTTCATGACGTCATGGCAATATGATGCCACCTCTGCCATGATTTGTGTGTACTGTTTTGTGATTTCCGATTGAAGATTCCTTACCAAAGTTGTTTTTCGTTGTTCTAAATTTTTCAACTTGTTTTGTGGTACTTGATCAGGCGGAATTTGAGGTATGCCTTTAAGTTGTTCAGATGTATATTCTCTCATTGACTTGATTTTTTCTTTAACTCGCACTGATTGTGCAATCAAATCAGCTTGTTTATTTTTTGCATCAGCTGCCAAAAGAATGTCATAACAAAGAAGTTGCAAATCTTGTTTGATTTCTGAGATGTTTTTTGTTCTGATCAACGCAGCATTAAAAAGAGCAGCACTTTGTATCCAACAAATCATTTTATCGTCATCTTGTTTTCCCCGTTCATGATAAACCCGACCCAGTTGATGTAAAATATTAGCAGATTCAATTGGATTTGTTTCCTTGCCATTTTTGTCACAAATATGTTTTAGGTTTTGGACGAGTTCTTTTTCTTCAATGTCAATGTCAACAAACTCCTTGCTTAAATTTTTCTCCTCCATGTCGTTTAAAACGCTGTGGTTGCCATTTACATTTCACACAAACCTGAATTACAGCTATGAATTTCTATTTAGTATTATAGAATTTTTTTTTTTGCTTGCATTTAACTTAAGGTTATTTAACTAAATCAAGAGCTTTTCTTAGTGCAATGAAAATGTTGCAAGGAGTATGTTTTGTTTTTAATTGCATATTTTTGGGATGCATATTACGAAAATTCATATTTCTTTTATAAAAAGTACACTTATCACGCTAGCATAATCACTGATACACACTGATAAAGTAATATTCTAATTTAATTTTGAATGATTCACAGCTACTGTACACATTAGCGAAGATGATGTCTAGGCAATACAATATAACAAAACAGACGTTTATGGTTCAACACAAAATTAACTCAGGGTTTTTGGTTTCAGAGTATTTTCAACGCGTGACCAGTTTTGTCTAAATTAAATGCGAAGTTTTGAGTACCATTAGACAATTTTTATGGATTTGACTATTTGGACGTGCTCAATTTCATTATTTCGTTTCAATAATCAAACACGCGTTTTGACCTGGCTCAAATTTACAATTTTGCTAATTATTTATTTTTATCAGAAGTTCTTTATTTGTTTTGACCTTTGGCGTTCCATGCGGTCCGTAAAAAGAAATAAAGGATAGATTGAAAAAGATTGAAATCTCAAGTTTCTTGCTTTTGCAGTGTTCTGCGTAATATCCTTCGGTTTTGTGATGATCAATAACTGATTTAAGTCAACACGCGGCGCAACACTTTAAGTTAACTACTTTTATTTTTCGTGCAAAAGCAACTGAAATGGAGAAAAAAATTAATTTGCTGTTTGAGTCTGTTGATGTATTAATACAAAAAATGGACAGGTTTGACGAGTTGTTCTGCAATGTTGGAAAAAAAGCAGAAAACAGTAAAGAAAGAATTGATTGCCTGGAGATTATTTGAAATAATCATGAAATTGCTTTAACTGAACTTCGCGAAAAATTTTACAACTCAAAAGCAGAAAACGAAGATATTAAAAAAACAAGTCAAGCACTCGATCCAAACAGTTCAACTACATCATTCTCCTTTCATTGAAAATCCCAGTAATAGACAGAAAAATTCGTGATCAAGCCGAATGGCTATTTCAAAATTTTTGGTTGAAGGTCTACAAGTAGATGACCCAAACTCGACAGCGATTGCAAATATCCATTGGGTTTACAACACCAATCTTTAATAAAGATCGCCACAAAATTACTCGTCTTATTATCGTAATGTATTTTAACAGCATATTCGGCAAATATAAATTTACCAAACATCTCAAAAACTTTTGCTTCAACAAAATAAGACGCTTAAAAACAATAATTCTGCTTATGTTTATACAAGTGAACATTTTGCCGAAAGAATCACAACAGCAACAATGCAAACAGATTTTTTTGGTTCTTGATGCAAGACGTAACAAAAAAACTACGGTACGCGGAAACTAATTAATAGTAAATAATGCTTGCTTGTGGACGGTAAGCGCGTGTATTTACCGGACAGTGATAAGTCTGATTCCAATACGAGCACCGATTTTGAGAAATAACCGTTTCATTATAACCGTTTAGTTTAATCGATTCATCAATTCAGCAATTGAGTTTCTAATTAATCCTGATTTGTTGAAGTGTATTCAGTTTGCGTTTTTTGTTTGCAGAGACTAGAGCAGAAATTGAAATTTTTTCATGTGTTTGTAAAATCGTATAATGTTGTTCAGAATTTTGGACATTTTAGGACTGGACGAAAAATTCTTCTCCATTGGTTAGGGTTACGGTAGATGGATTATTCTGATGTCGTTTAACTCGAGAACGCTCTCATAAAAGCTTTGACACAAACCTCATCATTTACTTATCCAACTCACTCTCATTCACTTTAGCGTGATGTGCTTCAGCTACAATTCTTGGCTGATCTTTGTTAAATATAAGGCAAGTTTTGGCCAGGGTTGATAGGTCATATTTCGCGGTTTCTAAAAAATCGCATTTAAGGTTTTAAACAGAGATATAAAGTAACAAAAGTAGCTCTACTTAAGTAGCCAACTCAAGTAAGATTTGTTTGGTAACAAGCACTTTTAAGGTAATTGTTTTTGGATACTTTCTACTTTCACTTGCTTACTTTTAGCGTGAAGTAACGCTACTTAACCCATTAAATCCCAAATTTTGCTTTTTGAATATTTTTCATCTAAAATATTTTAGTCTGCCCTACTGAACACATTAAGATGAAAAAAATCTGAAAAATTGTAATTCTTTGTTTGTTTATTAAAAAGTATGTTGGTACCCTATTAGGGTATCGTAGGCACGAATGGCACTAAAATAATTAAGAAATTCAAATAGTCAAAATACAACTGAATTCACATAAACTATAATGGTGTATGCAATAATTTTGATAGGGGGGGCAGTGATAAGAATCATAATGTGACGTCATAATTTAATTTTTGACGTCACAATAAAATACCTAATTTTTTAAACTTTTTTCCATTTAACGTCAATTATGGAAAAATTATACATTTTTGGATAGCTGGAGTTTTGGCTTCAGTCAATGGCTTAAGATAATAAGAATTCGCCTCAATTTTTGCTCCTTTGAGAAGATTCGGAAAGTTGTTTGATTGTAAGTCATTATTTCTTTTGCTAAAGCTCATGCTCTAGTACAGAAAGTGAAAAATATCAGTGTAGTTTTAGTTTGTTATCAGGAAAACGAAAATTGGAAAGCTTGCAAAGTATAATTATGCGAATGATAACAAATTATTTGGATGTAAATGGTCACCTACCGCAGTTAAAAATATTTGCCTTTATGAAAATCTAGCAAAAAAAAAACAAACAAATGAATAAGTAAGTGAAGTCCAAAAATTATCAGCAGCTGATGCTGCATCTTTCATCAAGAGACATCTAGATATATCTGATAATGGAAATTGAACTCTATTACTGTAGGCTATAATTCCAAAAATGGTTTCAAATATCTAGCATCAATAATGATACATTAAGGAGTATTCCAATACCTTATAAGCTTTTGAGTAATTTTAAACATATATCCTTTTATGACATGTATCATGACGTTTTTGATTAACCCCATCCTATACGACTATGTCATCATCGTGACCCCCTACAACCCATCATAATTGTGATATTGGAGTGTTCTCTAATCCAATTGTGAAACCGGAAACTTTTATTAAACCATTTACGTAAAAACAACGTTACATTTCGTGTTAGCCTCCATGCGATTATGACGTCATTACGAGACCCTCCACAACAACACACCATTACATGGTATTGGAACATTCCTTAATGTAGTTATGACACCAAACAATTATTCAAGTTAAGTTTATTAACTCATTTCTGTAAGAACAACTATCAAAATTACATAACACACCAAAAATGTTAACATAGGCTTTCGTGCCTACGATACCCTAATAGGGTATCAAAGCAATATTACCATATTTACTTTCGCTAAACCAATTTTTACTATTTTATCGTTACTTAAGTATCTACAATGATTATTCTACACGACTAAACTAAAAATTATGTTTTTTATTTAAATTTAACTAAAATAATTACTTATCTATCTTTTCGAGAGTTGCTACTACTCATTTTTCCATCTTCTGTAAGTTAACTGTCTCTAAAACAAAAACTGAGCAAAATTTCGAACCAGCACGTGGCAAGCAGTAATTCAGCTATCTAAACTCCATAGCTATGTAAACAAGTAGCACTTTTAAGAGTTAAATCATTAGATAATGCAATTTTAGAATGATACCCTAATAGGGTACTGTAGGCATAAATGGGTTAAGTAGCATTTTGATTCAGAAGAGTACAAAGTACTGTAGTTTTAAATTTGAACCACAAATTCGTCAGAACGGTTGAGTTTTCTACCGGCAATTGTTTAATTAAGTTAAGTTAGAAAAGATTTTATAAAATGATTCCGAATAGATTCGGCGTGACATGATTTTCATATCTCAAAGTTTTGTAGTCGTTCTTTTTGATTTGAATATAATAACAAAAACTTGCATCACTTAGTAATTCATACCTTCTTAAGAGAGGGAGGGATTAGAAGACCAAGCATTATGTGGCAGTGATGTAAAGGCAGTCGACTAGTTGTCTTACACTACAGTTTATTGGTTAAATAATTTGTTTATTTTGTTTAAGTACTTTAGAAAGACTTGTACTTGAGTTCTTTTGAAACAAGTACTTTTTCCTTTTACTCAAGTACTTTTTATGGTCAAAACTTTGTACTTTACTTCAAGTAGTTTTTGGTTCAAATTACAGAACTTTTGCTTGATCACACCTTTCCAATACTTTTACACCACTGATTTTAAACATTCATTAGGCCTTGTTGTCAAGTGTATCATATTTAGCTAATTTTATTAACGAAAAATAGCTAATCAAAAGAATTTTTTACTCAAAGAGAACAGTTTTAGTAAATAACTTAAAAAATAAGAAAAAATCATTTTTTGTAAAATGTCACTTATTGGGTTTGTCTGAGCGTGCTTCTTATAGTATGTAGATTGATTATTAATCTACTTAAAAAACATACCTGGCTAATTGCAAAAATTTTTATCTACAAAAACTTTAGAGTTTTTGTGTTAACCTGCTGCTATCTTGTTTTCTTTTTGTTACGTTTCATTATGTATCATCAGCTTGTTAATAGTATTTTTTGATTTTGATTGTGACCCCATGATGTTTCTTTTGCCTCATCAAGCAGCCATAACTAATGATAACGATTTTCACTTATCCTGCTCTGATTTAAACAAACATTTTTTTGCAAATTCTATTACCTTTATCACCATATTTTTCCTTCCAGACCACAAAATTTTTTTGTTTTTATTGCATTTTAATGGAATGTCACTGAAGAAAAAAATTTACTTGTTGGGAGAAGTACTGGAAATTTTTCCTAATTCTCCAAACATAATCTGTATCTCCGAAATTTGGCTTAAGACTGATTTTTAAAAAAATTTTCTCAATTTTTAATTACACGTTTCATTGCTCTCCAGTACCTGTTTTTAATACAGGTGAAGTTGCAATGTACATCACAAACAATTTCATTTTAAAATCACTCAAGAATAAGCCATTAATTTTCCCCGTACGTATATAACTTTTTTTTATCTTTTCTATTGTATTTTTTAAATTTGGGATATTTCCAAAATGCCTAAAAATCGCTCAAGTTATACTTGCAGTATATTTAAAACTGGTTGTAAGACGAAAGTGAATAACTACCGTTCTATTTCCATGTATCGTCAGATTTCTAAAAAAGTTTTGAAAAACTTGTTGTTGCAAAGCTAACGAATTTTTTTAAAAAGCACAATATTCTGCACGTTAATTACGATGGTTTTCGTCCGATTTTATCTACTACACACGCAATGCTTGACGTTATGAATAGACTAAAAGTGGATTTCCACAGTATCCGTTTTTGTCCGTTTTTTTACGATTTTGCTTCTCCTTGAAACAGATTCCGTTTTTTCATTCGTATTTTCATAAGTCCATATCCGTACTAAGTAGACTGTTGTATATAGATAAAAATTTTGTTCAAAAATTTTGTGTATGAACGATAAAAGCGATATTCCAAAACAGAGCTGTACCCCTTGACAAAAAATTTTTTTCGGAAAACTTTTGTCAAGTATGTGACTGTCTGGTTAGTGTGGATATGGACATATAAAAATGCGGAAAAAAGCGCATACTTTTTTACAGAGAAGCAAAAACATAAAAAAACGGACAAAAACAGACGAAAAACGGATACTGTCTAAATCCATCTTAAGCATCAATACCGTTGCTATCAAAACTGTTCTGCGATACTTGAATGCATAGCGTTTAAGAAAATCATAAACCCTATATTTTCCCCGGTAATTTAAGATCTTTCTCATTTCATCCTCAAGAAAATGACAGCACTGTCTCAGATTTCCGAGTTTTAAATCTGATAATCTCTCAGGCAGTTCATAAGCTTTATACGGGTCATGTATTTTTGTTTTCTTACTGCCGGAAAAGAAACGCGTAGGTAAAAAAATAATAAGTGACAAAGAGTCGATGACGACAATAAGCTTTTCAAACGCGTTTTGTTTACTCATATTTTTGTCGAGCGATAATTGATCTTTACATTGAATTTTGCTGAAAACGTCTTGTTTGTTTAGTTTACGAGTGTTATTTGAACAAGTTCAGAAAATTTCTTTATCGTCAGTGAAACATTTGCTCAGTTGAAGGTTATCGAGAGCTTATTATTTTGAAACTAAACAATGCTTTTTGTTTGTTGAAGGACAGCGTGCTGAATAATGCTCGAAAAGTTTATTGTTCGTTAATAATAGCAAACCGTTCCCACCTAAAACTGCACTCTGCAGTGTTGCCACGATTGTAGCAGTTTGGTGATATCGCAACGGATATATGTTGCAATTTTGAACTACTGACTTCTAAAAAAAAAAGAAATAATAACTGCTGTAACCTCAAATCTTGTGAGTTTTATCTTAATCCCTTGTATTGCACTTAGGGCTGCATGGAATTAAAAAATGATCCTCACCTCTATTAAGACCAAGAACAAACTTTTCAGCAATTATGTTAAAAACA
The DNA here is from genome assembly GCA_963965965.1 of Trididemnum nubilum. Taxonomy (NCBI): domain Eukaryota; kingdom Metazoa; phylum Chordata; class Ascidiacea; order Aplousobranchia; family Didemnidae; genus Trididemnum; species Trididemnum nubilum. The sequence goes on from OZ014476.1 coordinate 5,708,296, forward strand.
ACAATCAAAAAATAAAATGAACTACAAAAAGTATCTTAACAAACTTACACATATCAAGAATTAAGCAAAACGCATGTATGAAAAACAAATCAAAGAGAATCATCAAGATTCATCCAAAACGTGGAAAATTATAGAAGAAATAATTAACTATCAACAATCTTCAAGAAAATCTAAATTGCCCTCTACTATTACAATTGATGGTCAGAACTACAACACAAGCTCCAAATCTTTTCTTAACAAACTATGTGAGTTTTTGCAAATAATGGTGCTAACATGATCAGTAAAAATAATCAAACATCGTCTCATCAAATAAACATTCACAGTAAACATTGTGTGCAAAGTTTTGTAATGCTTAAAATTTCTGACGATGAAGTAAGAACATCCTTAAACAACGTCAAAACACATACAGCGCATGGATTTGATCACATTCCAGCAAAATTTATCAAAACTGCTGCATGTGTTCTTACTCCATTTCTCACCAGGATATTTAGCAAATGTGTAGAGTAAGAAACTTTTCCGAATGATTATGAAATAGCGCATGTAGTAGCCGTTCCTAAAGTTTCATCTTGACAAACATTTGGTGACTTTCGACCCATTTCACTTTTACCAATTTTTTCTAAACTTTTTGAAAAGATAATAGAAATTAGTATGAAAAACTTTCTGAATAAAAATGATATTTCAACTGCTTTGCAATACGGTTTTAAAACAAACAGTTCGACTGAATTAGCCATTACAACTTTATATGATAAATTACTGGATAATTTAAACAACAAAAAAACTACATGCTCAATTTTTCTTGATCTAAAAAAAGCATTCGACTCGATTAGTCATGATATCTTACTCAAAAAGCTGAAACATCATGGCTTTCGTGACACTGTATGGAAACTTTTAAATTCATATCTAAAGGATCGCAAAATCTGGACGAAAGTTGACAACAGCATTTCTATGTTAAACAGTGTTAAATTTGGGGTTCTTCAGGGTTCAGTTTTGGGACCGCGTTTTTTCTTGCTTTATGTTAGTGATTTACCAGAAGCATCACACTTTGAAACCACTTTATTTGCTGATGACACAAATCTCCATTTATCGCACAGCAATATTAAGACTCTTCAAGTCCAAGTCTCACGCGAGATGAAAAGATGAAATGTGTTGCTCATTAAAAAAGACCTGAAAACGTCTGTGAATAAACTTTTGGGTCGTTGAATCACGCACAATCTTCGACTGCATTGATATTATTAGGCGACCTGCAGGCTGCCACTTGGTCTGATCCTATTCTAAGATTGTGTGTCTCAATTATATTATGTTCTTTGAATAAATTTCACCTTATACTGTTTATATTGAAACTAGGTCTTGATTTGGTATTAAAATGTGCAGCATACTGTTTTGGGTCTTAATGCACATCCAACTTGGTTTCCCGATACAGTACCGGTACCATCCCACAATTTTTGTATTTGCTCAAACGTATCTTACCCAAGTATTAAAGCATTGGTGGTGAACCACTTACCTCACTCTTGACTAATCAGATCGTAAAAGGTAAGGTAAATTTATTTTTTACCGCACACACAAAATAAAGAGTAAACGCAAAACAACACAAGTATAAATTCCGAATAATGCGGAAGGAAGACCGCGAAGTGACATGAAGTCTTCGAGTCGAGCGGCCAACCTGGCATATAATAAAGGAGATTTATTCTCAGTGATTTTAATGATAGTACAGACATAATCGAAATAGTGCAGACTAACGTCGAAATTATCTGATAAAATTATAATTTATAGTTTTGGATGAGACTGGATTTATATTCAGTGGAAAATTTTTGAAAAGATATATTTTTAAAATTTAACGATAGTGAATTCCACAAAGTTACACCCTGATACTTCACAGAAAGACGGAAGTAAAAAAAAAAAGCACAGATCAAAACAAAAGTATAACATTTTTGGAAACACCCTGTATAGCGACGAATAACTACAACGACCTGAGCGTAAACACGCCATTTTGAACAAACCAAAATTAGTTGGTTCGATCAGGAAGGGAACGGAGGAAGAGGAGAGCAATATCGTACCACTAGCCGATATCAAACAGCAATAATAATGCAGGAACTAAAATTGGTCTTACGTCACAATAAACACAAAAAAGCTCAATAAGGTCGCCACAACTTCAAAAGCCATTGTGGGGTACAAACTCTGGAAAATTTTTTGTAAGAATCCTGCAATTAGAGTGGCTAAAGGCAGTGGTGGAGTCGAGGACACAAGGCTTGCCTTTGCCGCAGATTGCATTTGCCGCATTCGCCAGAGTAGTATTGCAGTCTCCGTGGATTCGCAGCGCAGTCTCGGAACAGTCTCCGTCAATTTGATGGCGAATGCACTGCGAACCAATGGACACTGCAGTACGCCTCCACGGAGACTGCGCTGCGAATAGAAAAATTTTTTAACTGGTTGAAAAATTTTTGCTCGAAGGCGACTCCACTGAGAATACGCTGAGATTCACTGCAAATGCGCTGAGACTTCGTTGAGACTGCGCGGAGACTCAGAAACCTGAAAAATGTTCAGTTCGCAGTGGAGTCGCAAAGTCGCCAAAGTGTGAGAGCAGCATTAATGTTAATAAAAGGTGTCGCATTATAATTACTGTACATCGGTAAAAATCATTCTCGAAAGCGTAAAAATTTTCTTTGTTTTTGTACGTTTATGCTTTTGCCTTTGCTCTCTGGAGAGGGCTGAATTTACAATTCTAAAAAAAAAGTTGATATAAAACTTACAAGATTTCAATTCAATTACAGCTGTTGTGTATCAGTGATTAGCGGCTTTGGCAAACGCAATACTACTTTTTCTATTTTACAATCTGGTGCTGCAATGCCAACAACGCCGTTAAGTGCATTCTTACGGGTGGAAACGATTTGCTATTATCATCCAACAATTTGCTATTATTTTTCAACAAAAACCTTTCCATCGGTATTCAGCGTTTATTTCTTCAACAAATAAAAGGCATTGGTTGGACTCAGGCGGAGTCCTCGATAATCCTCAACTAAACAATTGTTTTACTGAATAAAAAAAAGAAAAAAGATTGACGTTATTTAATATTCATGCGTTTATCAAACAAGGCGTCTTACTATAGCCTAAGCGTAAACATTAGTTGCTGCTCTATCAAAGATTTGAGTGCACAAAACGCGTTAGAGAAGCTACACTTATTCTGAATACGTTTTTATTTATTTCTTCATTTTCATTTGAAAAATATCTCTTCTCTGACAGTGTAATGCAAAATCATGTTTTGAATGCGGGCAAAATAATTTCGAGGGATTGGTTGTCAAAATGTAACCGGAGGAAAAAGAATTAATTCATTTGCAATCCTTTAGCCAAAGGTTGAGTTCTTAAGGACGTCCTTGGCCACGAAGACGTCCTCGGAGACACATTTTGAGGTCCTTGGCCTCGAAGGTCAAGTCCTTGACCGCGGCCTCGAAGCCTCAAGTCCTCGACAATTGACCATGTCCTTGGCTCGAGGACAGCACTATTTTTTGTACCATTGAAATCTTGTTGGAAAACGCCACAAACTTTGCGGAAAATTTGCGAAGACCTTTTTTGTTTTCCGCAATTGGAAATTATTTTGGCCCATTGCTACTGTAGCTGCTATGTTACTGTTGTTTTGTTTGGTTACTAGTCAAACTCAAAAAGTCTTCCGGCTTCCTTTAAGTACGTGACCGAAAAGTTTGACGTCCTTCGTGGTCGACTCCTGGGAAATCATAACGACTTCCACTGGCATTTAGGTGGCCGGATCAACCACCAACCCTGCAGCTTCAAAGCAGCTTGAGTCATAATATGCACAAGCTGGACAGCGCTGTTTCGAGCTTTTAGCTCTCATCGGCAGCCCTCAGCCAGTGATGGCCTTAAGAAAGGGAGGGCCCCTGTGCAAATTAAATGGGGGGCCCTTTTCTTTACACACCACTTTACCATGATTTATCTGCGCTTGCAATTAAGCGCAACAATGCATTTCACAAATAACAAAACCAGAAGACCAATGCTATTGCAGCCCTAATTAACTCAAATGTTTGTTCATAAGTTCCTCTCATCTAGATCATCAACTCAATTAATTGCAGTAAATTAACGTAAACTTTCAGCAATTGCTTTCAGTATGCTAGTGTTATTACAGAATATGTTTGAGTACTTCAGGATAATGTTTGAATGCTTTATACTGCTTAGCATATGATATACTGCATACGTTAGCCAAAAACCTATTACTGCCAGTTGCTGAAAGCAGTTGAAAAAAAAAAAACAAGTGGAAAAACGACTACCTGAGTCATAGGCGTAGCCAGGATTTTTAATTGGGGAGGGGGGGCCAAACCACAAATCACGTACAATAACGTCATCTGAAACTTCGAAAGATGAATTTTTTAGTGGGGCAAAGATATCGTAGAATGGAAGATCAGAAGTCGTGGCCTGGTGTTGGCATGTAACTAGGAACTCGTTCAAGGAGACAGCTTAAACCAATAGCCTAGTTAAAATGCGAAAATGTGTAAATTGGGACACGTGCTTTAGTAAAGAAGTGTACTGTAATTCAAACGTATCACAGACGGGGGTCTGGGGGCGGAGCGCCCAGCCGCCGGAGCCGCTAGACGATTTTTCGTAATTTTTTGGAAAAAAGTAGTTTTAATACCATTGGATCACATTTTGCACGTTTTCAGAGCCATTTGAAAGTACAAGATTTTTAACATTTGAAAACCAATTGAAAAAATTAAGTTGTTCAGTCCTCCTATTGCTTGCAATTTAAGTCCAAAACACGTTTAAAATCTTGCATTTTGTAGTTAAATTTTATTAGTGATTTCGCCCAGGTAGGATGAAGTAAAGTACAATTCCCCCAGCAATATTTTCGCAGTAAATTACAATTCAGTCGATTATTTTCTTTATAGATTATTGTTTTGTCTTGAAAACAATCAGTTATAGGAGTACATATACGGCCAGGGGCCCAGGCTCTCTCAATTCAAAAATTTGTTTAATGAGCATTTCCCTTACTAAAGCTAATTTTTTTCAAAAGTATTTTGTTGCATAAAAACTGGCGAGGTGAAGGTGAATTGTAATTGAAAAATGTACAATAGATAGTTTTGCCTACAAACCATGTTATTGCCCGAGTCGGATTTACAATGAGTTGGGCCTCTGGCTCTTTGAGATTTTTGCAATAATTTCGTGCCAAATACAGGTGAAGACCAAAAAAAGTCTTATCTGAGCGCGGGGCCCCTGGCACTGTGTCATGAGTTAAATCCGTCCGTGGTTATTGCATTACATTCATAAAAAGGTTAGATGAGAACCTCAGTTAGCAACTTTTAGGATAGAAACGCTTAATTTCACTCGGGTTATACGTTTAAATTGGTTGGCAACATTAAATTGAAGGAGCCCTGGCCCTCTGAAACAGTATTATTGTTGGGGGCCCATTTAAATTAGAGGGCCATATAAATATTCTTGTAGGGGGCCCATTTAAATTGGTTGGCAAAAATTAAATTAAGGATCCCTGGTCCCCTGGATCAATATTGTTGTTGAGGGCCCATTTAATTGTTATGTAGGGGCCCATTTAAATTGGTTGGAAAAATTAAATTGAGAGGGCCCGGGCCCCCAGGCTCAATACAATTGTTAATTACTGCTGTACGAGTGTACTGTTGTATGCAAAGATGCTAAAAGAAACTGGAGCTGAAGAAACAACAGTTTTTTTGTGACATTTTTATCATGGGTAGCTTTTCAATTGGGGGGCCCCTGGGCCCCTTTGGTTACGCATATGACCTGAGTAGCCTAACAGTTGCAAGCAAAAAAAAAAGAGTAGTAAGTTGACTTTACCAGTAAATTTTTATTATCTGTTTACTAAATCTGACTTAAAAGTTAAAACTAATATTGTCTTGGAAAGGGGGATATGTGTAACAACATTTGGAACAAGTGTATCTTGAGGGAGGGGGTACCCCGGTACATATGTAATGACACTTAAAACAAATGTATAAACTTTTTATCATAATTTGCTATCGTTTTTCATAATCAAGTTTTTTCTGCGCGCCGTAGGTCAAATGGGGGGCCCCCAGAAGTGGGGGGCCCCTGTGCATTTGCACACTTTGCACATTCCTAAGGCCACTACTGCCCTCAGCTTCTCTAACAAAGCTCGAAACAGCGCTGTCCAGCTCTGTGCTTATTTAGCCTGTTTACATGTGTACTTTTGGGAACCAGTTCTTAGTTCTAGTTCCTGAATTTTGCTGAGTCACACACAAAAAAGTTTTTGGGTGTGACACAGCAAACATTTTTTTTTGTGTGACTCAACAAAATTCAGGCACTAGAACTAAGAACTGGTTCCCAAAAGTGCACATGTAAAGAAGCTAATCATGACTCAAGCTGCTTTGCAGCTGCTGGGTTGGTGGTTGATCTGGCCACCTAAATGCCAATGGAAGTCGTTATGATTTTCCAGGAGTCGACCACGAAGGACGTCAAACTTTTCGGTTATGATTTCCGTGGTCACACAAGGGGAACCCTTGTAGTAGGGATAGCCTATGGCTGTACTTACTACAAGGGTTCAGCAATTTTTTCACGTGTTTTTTTTTAGTACCACAAGTGAAAAATCGTTTATTCCCTAAAAAGCCTCTGCCACTGTGCAAGCCCTTAAGGTTTGTCCAGTTCGGCCAAGAGTCTTGTCCAGCTGGGGAATAACTTTGTTAGAGAAGCTGAGGGCTGCCGATGAGAGCTAAAAGCTCAAAACAGCGCTGTCCAGCTCTGTGCATATTATGACTTTAAGTACGTGGCCAATTTATTGATGTTACATGTCGTTACCATATTGCAAACAGCAGTTTTGCTGATTCCAAAATATTTAACACAAATATCTTGGTAAAGCTTGCAATTGCCTACAAGATGTTTTGTTGTTTCTTTCTCTTGGCTACATTTTGGACCCAGAAAAGGCTCAGCACGACCTATAGTTTTCTTGTGTAGTTGTAGATTGCAGTGCCCCGTTAAAACTCGATTTAATTGAGGCCTTTTAAGGTTAAGGAGACGCACTGTTAATCGAGAAGACGTCCAACCTACAGACTCCTTCATCCTCGAGCAGTCTTTCCGTTCATTCCTTATAGATTTCCATCTATTTGTGGACCGGTCCTTAACCGTGCTAACACAGCTGGCATACGGGTCTGTAAAAGAAGGTTCAGAACCATGTATTTTTGATTTAGATCCTGATTTGGCTGGATAGTCTGCCACGTCGTCACCATGTATACCTGCATATCCAGAAATCCAGGCAATACTGATGTGGTTTTGTTTACCTAACTGATTTAGGTTTCCAATGCAGTTGAACGCTGTAATTGATATTACAGTGCACTTTATGAGTGCTTTGATCGCTGCTTGACTATCAATCAGCACAATAATACTTTGATTGTGCATTTTTTCTAAAAGCAGATTGTTTGCCACTTCTAAAATAGCTGAGCCTTCTGCCCGAAACACAGTACCATAAATTCCAAGGTGGAAAAATGCTTGTTTTGGGGGGTTGTTTGGGTGTTCTGCATAAAAACCCGCACTTACTCTCCCATCTAGTTTTGAGCTATCTGTGTAAATCTTGACAGTGTTCTGATTTAGAACGCTTTCAGATCTGATAGCATTCTTTTTATTATCCATAATTTGACATTCGAAATTTCTTTCGAATACCTTAGTTTTCTTTACTCGGTCAGCCAGCATTTGCCGCAGAGGTAAGAATCTTGTAGCCTCATTGCTAACATCAACATGGCTTTTCGTTTTACCAAAGGAACCTACTTGGTTGACATGCTAGAGCCCTCTAACAGCGATTTTGTATGGCCTTCGCACTGCCTCAACCAATAAGAATTCTTCAATGAAAGTTATGTTGAGCAATATTTCCAGATCACCAGTAGGGGTGCCAGGAAAAGCTGATGAAATCATCAAGCAAGCAAGTCTCTGCACCTTCGTGAGTTTCCTCACTAGATACTTTTTGTTGAGACCGCCAGCCCACGACACACATGCATACGACATGATTGGACGTATCATTGCTGTGTATATCCATTTCATCATAGATGGTTTTATTCCCCACGTTTTACCCACAATTTGTCTACATTGCATCAATGCTGTAGTTGCTTTTCGGGTAATTCGGGTAATATGAGGTTTCCAAGTTAGCTTGCTGTCCAGAGTAACACCTAACAGCCTTGCTTCCTTGAAAAGTTCAAGTTTTGAATCAAACTTTGACAAAGAACCCAAATCTGGATTCCGTTTGTAAGTGAACAGTACAATTTCGGTTGTCTTGCTGCTAATCTGTAGCTCTTGAACCAAAGCCCAGTTTTGGGCCATACCTCTGATCCAAAGCATATCATCATCAGTGACCAACACTGTTAGATCATCGGCATAAGCTTGAACATAAAAGCCCCTACTACGTAACTCCAGCACTAGCAAAATTTTTTTTAAGATCATTTGAAAAAAAAATTTTTTGGAGAACACTTGCGTCTGTGTCCTTGGCCTCGAGCATACCTGCCCTTGACCTCAAGAGGGTATGTCCTCGTAAGGGCTGTCCTTGGCCTTGATCTTGGATTTTTTTGTGTCGTTGCCTTTGGCTTCAAGCCTTGTGTCCTTGACTCCACCACTGCCTTTAGCCACTCTAATTGCAGGATTCTTACAAAAAATTTTCCAGAGTTTGTACCCCACAATGACTTTTGAAGTTGTGGCGACCTTATTGAGCTTTTTTGTGTTTATTGTGACGTAAGACCAATTTTAGTTCCTGCATTATTATTGCTGCTTGATATCGGCTAGTGGTATGATATTGCTCTCCTCTTCCTCCGTTCCCTTCCTGATCGAACCAACTAATTTTGGTTTGTTCAAAATGGCGTGTTTACGCTCAGGTCGTTGTAGTTATTCGTCGCTATCAGGGGTGCCGATCTTTGTTGAGCATTGGGGGGGGATAATTTGCAATTTTAACCCAATTTTGCCCTATTTTCAACATTGGGGGATTGAACCTCGACCACGATTTGTTTCAGGTGAGGAAATTAAGAGAAGACCAAAAAAAAGGTCTTCACCAAAAATGGAACACTTTTTTCCCCGAATTCAAGTGGAGACCTGCGCTCAGATGCACACCAGAGTCAAATTATTGGGGGGATGCAGATGTAGACCATACTCAACTTATTGAGTGGAATACAGTTTAATTATTTGGGGGATACAGTCAAATTATCCCCCCCGGGTTTCGGCAACCCTGGTCGCTATACAGGGTGTTTCCAAAACTGTTATACTTTTGTTTTGATCTGTGCTTTTTTTTTACTTCCGTCTTTTACGATCTGGGAGCACATGACGGAAATTTCCTCGTTCGCTTTAATAACGAGTTTTTTTTTAAGAGGCGTTAACGAACGAAATACTAGCTAAACGTAAAAGGTCATTTTTGCACGTATATGTAAAGCCTTGCCAAATCCGTTACGTCATTCTTTCTCGCTAAATTTCTTCGAGCGATTGTGGAAAGCAGTTCGAGTAAAAAAACGTCACATTTTCTTCGCCAACTTAAAGAGGATCTTGAAGCACTCTTTAAGCATAAGCGTGCGAGAAATCTTTTTGGTTCAGAAATTTAAGGGCGAAATGTTCAAAACTTCTAACTCATGCGAATTTTTGCTGAAAATTAATTAAAATCGTCGCCATATTTGCTATTAGACTGCTAAAAAAAAGCGAATTGCATTGAGAATCATTTGATGTTTCAATTGATAAAAAAATGCTAAGTAGTGCAAGTTGACAAAAATAGTAACACACTCTTTTTTACAAGAACGATTTTCTAAAACACAAGGCTCATTTTTGCTCAAAATTTAATAACAAATTAAAAACACTGCCAGCCTCGGCAGCAAAGCAAATCAAAAAAAAAATTCAAACTAATCAAGAAACTAAAATTCGTGCTGATTCAAAACGATAAATTTCAGTGATTTTTTTGTGTTTGCAAGCAAAATTGCAACTATTCAAGATTATAAAGCTCTGCTGCTCTGCGCAAGCAATTTTTTGGCAGTTGTTCAGTTTTGCAATTTTACGATGCTGCAAAAGCAAGAAAAAAGCCTTCACTTAAGTCTTAAGCAGACAGAGCTACAATATAGGAATTAAACAGTGTTTCAAACATGCCCGCTAAAATTGACATCGATGCTTTCAAAATTTTTACAAAATCAAGGACAATTGAGACTGAATATTGGCAAAAAATTAAAAACAGCCAGTCTAAACTCAAGATTTACCGGTTCTAAAAAGGTAGAGTGTACTTCGACTAGCTCACTTTTGAAAATTTTTGAAACCTTAAGACCTAAAGTTACTGTTAACATATGAGTTTACCCACCAACAACCCCAAGGGCGCTTTACTTCATTTAAAAAATTATAGTATGGAAAAAGTTGCCCTTATTTCACATTGATCTAAAAACATAATTAAATTCTGTCGTTCATTTACTAATTGTTATCAGTTGAAGAATTTGCTTGCGTGGAATAATTACGCATAGCTTAAGGTATCTTTTTTCATAACAATGTAGTACATACAATACGTTTGAACGCATTATTTTGAAGTAGAAATGCATCTGACGTCACAATGAGAGTATTTATTACGTACTAAAACAAGTTACAAACATCTCACAAAGAAATTCGAGCGAGCCGTGTTAACGTGTGTTGGGCGAGACGGCTCAGAAATGGCAGATAGTCTACAAAGATTTTTTGCTCGTTAGCGCTTTTTAGCGAGCGAGAATGGCCTTTACGAGCTCGCTAGCACGTTCTGTCATGTCGCCCCTGATTAGTCAAGAGTGAGGTAAGTGGTTCACCACCAATGCTTTAATACTTGGGCAAGATACATTTCAGCAAATACAAAAATTGTGGGATGGTACCTGTACTGTATCGGGAAACCAAGTTGGATGTGCATTAAGACCCAAAACAGTATGCTGCACATTTTAATGCCAAATCAAGACCTAGTTTCAATATAAACAGTATAAGGTGAAATTTATTCAAAGAACATAATATAATTGAGACACACAATCTTAGAATAGGATCAGACCAAGTGGCAGCCTGCAGGTCGCCTAATAATATCAATGCAGTCGAAGATTGTGCGTGATTCAACGACCCAAAAGTTTATTCACAGACGTTTTCAGGTCTTTTTTTAATGAGCAACACATTTCATCTTGCGATTGGATTTGAATCTGTGATCTAATCAATTTTCTATCTGTTAGTATTGCGGCTTGGCTCAATCTCGTTTCAAAATATGCAGCAAACTGTTTCTAGCTCTTTCTGCGCATCGGACTTGGTTTCTAAATACACTACCAACCACAATTTTTGTCCTTGCTCAAACGTGAACACTATCTTGGCCAAATATTAAAGCATTTGTAATAAACAATTTTTCTACCCTTCGCTGAGTAATCAAAGACACAGAAACAGCCGAAGTGTTAATGTGAAAAAAAATAGCACAAATCAATACAAAAGTTGTTGCATTTATTGGACGTCCTGTAAAATATTTTGCGTCATTTAAAAAATTAGTGGTGTTAACGATTATACAAATTTAGTTGAAATTTGTCGCACAATATTAGCAGCCTCAATTATTAGTGATCTGCTGATTGCTGAATTGCCTATAAATTTGTCCACTCTTATTTTGGTTTTTGCTCTAGCATCATTACGGTACTGAATATACATTATGAATACGATTCCAAGTCAAGTCAAGTTTATTTTACCAAACGCTAAAAGTACGCAGGAAAGAATCAGTGAAAAGGCCGTGCGGTCATCTAAGTCAACTGCACCTATAGTACTACTTAACAGTAATAGGCGAAAACTTACGCTTGGCAATAAATAATAATACAAAATAACACAAAGTAGATAAGCACTTAAACAACACAATCTCCCCACCCACTGGCACATCCGACGCCACAGGCCGAACAACAAAACATACTAAATTTAGGTTAAAGTTACCCATCCAACCCTAAGTATACCAAGCTCAATCATAAACAGCCCAGTCCAAGACGGGCCTGCGAAGTCAGATGTTGCTGTAGGCGGGAAAAAATTCACACCAAAGTGTCCGCCCAAACCTATATGAAGCAATGTTGTTAACTGAACAACGTTTACATAAAAAATATTTACACTGAAAAAAAAAGACACTGGCAAGCTGCAAATTGGTCCCATCAAGAAATCACCGACGGCGTAACGTCGAACACTGTCAATTTTAAGGTCAAGTTCAAGAATCGGTTGCATCTATTCCCTGAAAGCCTGTCCTGAAACGCATCAACCTGAATTGTAGTAGCATAGACGACTATGATTGCAGGAAGCAAACATAACCAACCGAAAGCCCGACACAAAGACAAGAAAAAAAAAAACTAGAACGAACAAAATTTGCATACCTTATCGTAAAAGAAAAACAAAACAAAAGCAACTTAGTATTACAGATCACAACCAGAAACCAATACACAATAAACATACCACCCACTACCTAGTTACCATAAAAAAACTCTTCTAGTCCTCTTTTAGGATTGTGTTGAAAAAGAAGGCAGACAGTAGAAACTGAATATTACGACATTGGCTATAACGACTATTCGCTTTTAACAACACATTTTTGTTGGTTCCGACAGTATCCCTATCGGCAGAATTTCTACCGATGTAGCGACAATTTGCTTTCAGCGACACTTTTTTTACGGTCTGTTTAGATGTCGAAATAGCCGGTTTGCACTGTATATTTAAGTAACGAAAACTAAACACAAGCTGGAGCGTTTCTCTAATATAACTAGACATAAATAAGAGCATTTTTCATGAAACTGCTACATTTTCTCATATTTTGATAAACAATTTATTTTAGATAACTTTTTAAATCTGTAAAACGAGACATCACGATCTTCTTTAGGGATATTTTTCCAAACTTTTAAGCAGATATGATGAAGTTTCTTTTTCCTCATTTCAGTTCTGGCGCGATAGTAAAAAGATTCATTTGTACTATTTTGTCGAGTGTAATTATAATTGTGAATGCTGTCAAGTTTGGTAAAGTAAGAGTCAAACAAACTGGGTAACATTTTGTAGTAAAACTTCAACACAAATTTGGCAATTTCCATATTTACCATATCTTCGAGTTTTAAAACACCAAATTTGAAGCACAGTAATGCCGTTGAACCACTTTTAGAACAAAAAAGACAAGCTCTTATAATTTTATTCTGTAAAAGTGATGATTTATTTAAGTGACTTTTACATGCTCTTTCCCAATTAAGCAATGAGTATTGAAGAACTGAGTTAAACATGCTAACGTACACTACTTTTAGAGTAGCTGTCGGAACAAAATAACGCAATTGTAAATCATGCCACAAACTTTTGACAGTTTTTTTGCAAGATAGTCTGTATGAGTTTCCACGATAAATCAGTATTCAAGTAAACTCCTAGATATTTTACATTGTTTGTTTTGTCGACAAGGTTATGATTTATAAAAATTTGAAAATCAGAGTTTGGATTTGAGGTGTTACTAATTACCATGAAAGCACTTTTTTGTAGTTAGTAGTTAATTTATTTTCACTTATCCAATTTTCGATATTTTTCATCTCGCGTGAGACTTGGACTTGAAGAGTCTTAATATTGCTGTGCGATAAATGGAGATTTGTGTCATCAGCAAATAAAGTGGTTTCAAAGTGTGATGCTTCTGGTAAATCACTAACATAAAGCAAGAAAAAACGCGGTCCCAAAACTGAACCCTGAAGAACCCCAAATTTAACACTGTTTAACATAGAAATGCTGTTGTCAACTTTCGTCCAGATTTTGCGATCCTTTAGATATGAATTTAAAAGTTTCCATACAGTGTCACGAAAGCCATGATGTTTCAGCTTTTTGAGTAAGATATCATGACTAATCGAGTCGAATGCTTTTTTTAGATCAAGAAAAATTGAGCATGTAGTTTTTTTGTTGTTTAAATTATCCAGTAATTTATCATATAAAGTTGTAATGGCTAATTCAGTCGAACTGTTTGTTTTAAAACCGTATTGCAAAGCAGTTGAAATATCATTTTTATTCAGAAAGTTTTTCATACTAATTTCTATTATCTTTTCAAAAAGTTTAGAAAAAATTGGTAAAAGTGAAATGGGTCGAAAGTCACCAAATGTTTGTCAAGATGAAACTTTAGGAACGGCTACTACATGCGCTATTTCATAATCATTCGGAAAAGTTTCTTACTCTACACATTTGCTAAATATCCTGGTGAGAAATGGAGTAAGAACACATGCAGCAGTTTTGATAAATATTGCTAGAATGTGATCAAATCCATGCGCTGTATGTGTTTTGACGTTGTTTAAGGATGTTCTTACTTCATCGTCAGAAATTTCATGCATTACAAAACTTTGCACACAATGTTTACTGTGAATGTTTATTTGATGAGACGATGTTTGATTATTTTTACTGATCATGTTAGCACCATTATTTGCAAAAACTCACATAGTTTGTTAAGAAAAGATTTGGAGCTTGTGTTGTAGTTCTGACCATCAATTGTAATAGTAGAGGGCAATTTAGATTTTCTTGAAGATTGTTGATAGTTAATTATTTCTTCTATAATTTTCCACGTTTTGGATGAATCTTGATGATTCTCTTTGATTTGTTTTTCATACATGCGTTTTGCTTAATTCTTGATATGTGTAAGTTTGTTAAGATACTTTTTGTAGTTCATTTTATTTTTTGATTGTTGTTTTTAACATAATTGCTGAAAAGTTTGTTCTTGGTCTTACTAGAAATGAGGACCCCTTTTTAATTCCATGCAGCCCTAAGTACGGTACAAGGGATTAAGATAAAATTCACAAGATTTGAGGTTACAGCAGTTATTATTTCTTTTTTTTTTAGAAGTCAGTAGTTCAAAATTGCAACATATATCCGTTGCGATATCACCAAACTGCTACAATCGTGGCAACACTGCAGAGTGCAGTTTTAGGTGGGAACGGTTTGCTATTATTAACGAACAATAAACTTTTCGAGCATTATTCAGCACGCTGTCCTTCAACAAACAAAAAGCATTGTTTAGTTTCAAAATAATAAGCTCTCGATAACCTTCAACTGAACAAATGTTTCACTGAAGATAAAGAAATTTTCTGAACTTGTTCAAATAACACTCGTAAACTAAACAAACAAGACGTTTTCAGCAAAATTCAATGTAAAGATCAATTATTGATCGTGAGTGCAAAATGCCAAACAAAGGTCTTATCAACAGATATATTATAAATTCAAGAATAAGAGGGGGGCTATTCAGTGTTAGTTAATTACCAATCATTTCTCTCAAATATCTTTCCATTAGTCCCTCCCCCCCAATTACTTTTCTTTATAAAATATACACGAAATAGACTACTACGTGTGAGTGTTATAGAATAATAAGATTCTATGATTTACCAGCATGTAAATATGAGAACTACAGTGTTATCACTAGCCACCTCCCACATAGCCCATTAATGCTACCAGTTGAATCATGTTGCACTGCCAATTTCTGTGCCATATTCTAAAAGCATTATTTTTTACTAAAATAACCCTAAAATTAAGTTATTTTTGCAAAAAAATGAAAAAAATTTCGAGCGCTGGGGGCTTTGCCCCCAAGACCCCCATGCGTCCTGCGGCTGGGGGCTTCGCCCTTACATCTCCATTAGCCTACCGCGGCTGGGGGCTCCGCCCCCAGACTCCCAAAATAGCCCCCCAATTGCGAATTTCTGGCTGCCCACCTGAACCAGACTCACAAGATAAAGAAGTTGATGATTATGCGAACATACTTGGCTTGCCGTATTTTGGAAAACCATCTCGTAAATTTGCATCTCAATTGTCTACCTTACTATAGCATACATTTATGGTTCGAGTTTTTACTTATTACACTTCGCTAAAAACTGGGCCATATTTTAATCTGAAATCCAAAACTTCTGCTGCTTTAAAATCCAAAGTGGTTTATAAATCTACATGTTCACGTGATGTGAACACGACATACTGTATATTGGTATGCCAACGCGTCACTTGGTGACTAGGGCCAGAGTACACTTGCTGCTTAACTTCAACTCCGCCAAAAGTGCCATAAGCCAACACATTTCTTCCTGCCAAACTTGTCAAAATTGTAATTTGGATGTTAGTGCGTTTAAAGTACTTAGAAACTGTTACAATGAATATGAAACCAAAATACAGGAGGCATTATTGATAAAAAAGCTAACGCCACGATTGAATTCACAATTATACCCCAACGGTTGCTCTTTTCTTTTAAAAGCGTTTTAAAGATTTTTTTCGTGCGTGTGTGTTTTTAATTGTCTACATTGTACCATATACAGTATTGTTATTTTACAGTGTTGCTTGATTTTTTCGCTTTTTTTTTTGACGTAATTTTACTATGGAAAAGGTATAACGTATACGTCACAATATCAAATGTATGAAGTTATGGTGGTTGTTATATTGTAACATTTGTTTTTTGCCGATAATACTTTGATAACCTTTCATTTCTAAATTTTAAAGTTACTCTAAACTGCATTTTAATTTGCTGAAAACGGCCATTTGGAAAATGCACCGAAAACGTTTCAAATAAAATAAAAATGCTATCGGGAATAAAGTTTCTGCTAATATGCGCTTTGTGGTTTGAAAGAATTTACACCTCTTTACTGAAATTTTATTAAATAAAAAAAAAGTTAATGAGAAAGAAAAACGAATATGCAGGGTATACTGCAGCTTTTTCAGCTTTCATTGCAAGCCATCTATGGCTTGGTTATTATACCGTAGTGATTACGTGCCCAGTCCATTACGGTTAGACTTTTAAGGAAAAATTCTAACTTCCTGATTGTAGTTGCTCTTAAAATTTCAAAATCAATTGATAACGCAACTTTGTTTTATTTCTATTGTAAACTTGATCAGAAAGTAAGCCAACCAAATATCAACCAATTAGAAACAGGTAATGCAAAGTTGCTTTCCTGTTGTTTTTTTTATACGCACGGTCAGTTGGTCGAGCGGTAACGCGTTCGCTTCTCAAGCTTGAGGTTTGAGGTTTAAATCTCGGGCTGGTCAAATTGGACACAATATTGCAAACGGCTCGCCACTGGTGCAACATATCGTCGAATAAAGTTGTGCTATCTGCAAGCACAATGACGGGGATACGGGCCCCGCCAACTCGTTACACGTTTTGACGTAATACAGCGAGTATAATAAAAGATTTGACTGAGATAAATCTCCACAGACTTTTCGTAAAAACTCTATAATTTTAAGCAATTATGCAAAGGGCTTATTCCCTGCAAAATAACAAATCTCTTTCACAAATAGTGCATAACTGGAGTCTGTGATCACTATTTTTGTGCATGTCTGCATCTGCATTTCATGGCTACGATCAGGTAAAGGCAGCGCTAACAACTTACCATGCTGTGGTTTACAAGACTTCTTGCCGCTAGCGGTATCAACAAGGCTTCTTGCCGTTAAAAATTATTTAGTCGATAGAGCTGAACTATCGTATTATGGATTCGAAAACGATCATGCACATTGACAAGCTGTCAGCTTATATAATATTTAAGTTAATGTGCAAAAGACACATGTCAAATTGCATGTTTAGCAGCATAATTCATTTTATGCCAAACTATAGGCTTGCTTATGGAAAAATTTAAATTTCGTTAACTATGCAAAATTTCATATGCAAACTACATATTTGGCAAGCATTCACTTTTCCGTGTTTATTTTGCATATTTCAACAAATAGGCAATTTGTTATCTTAAAAGTTCCAAAAGCATACTGCGTGTTTTTTATTTCAAAATGAGAATCTACAAATACTAGCTTTTAAAATCTTTTGCCATGTTCTTTCCCGGTTTTCAAAGTAAATGAGTGTTTAGTTCAAAAACCAGGTAAGAACATTATGTCGTATTGGTTTAAAAAAACTGTCATCATCATAACTGGCAGCGCGATCTCAAAATCCAGTCTTGAGATTAATAAATAACTGTCTTTAGATGGTCTTTAAAATAAACGTATAGCATGCACGCCAAATAATAACTTCACCAAGTCATTATGGGGGAAGCACTTGGAAAAGTTTTTGCAGTAATCTTGCGTTTTAGAGGGAGAAAAAATGCAAGAAACTTTTGCCTCCCTGGGTACTTCCTTACCAAAAATTGTTTTTAAATTTTTTTAAACGCAGCTTGGTAGCATCTGAAATATGTATAGGCCTGCGCACAATGATATTAATGTGGGCATGTTTTTGGTCAAAATAAGGAGAGCTATAAAAGTGTACATTCTATAAAGATCATTCAATTACCACGGTCATTGTTAAGATTATTACGTGTACTAATTTAGTGATAAGGGTTTTCCTAAACACCTAAGCTTCTCAAATTAATTTTACTATAACTCGGCCCAAAGTTGTATTTTGATGAAAAATTTACTGCGTTTAAATGTTTTTAAAATCTAACGTTGTTTAACTCTCTATAGAAGTAACGTCATATTATTGGAAATTTTTGCAGAAGAACAAAGTATCATTTTTTTGAAAAACACTCATCGTAGCGACCTGGTTGATAATTTATTCGAAGCAAACTGTTTGGCTTGCTAACTGATATCAATCGTTCCAACAGCCTAAATGCTAATAGAATTGATATTCACCGCTTTTTTATTCGACGTTCATTAACAAAAAGAGTAAGAGTGAAGCCTACAGCGTGTGTGGTAGACACTAGACAGGTGGGCAGGCGGCAGTTTGACTCAATACTTTCTTCGAAGAATAAACTTTTACAGGCGTTTTGGAGAATAAACATCTGATTACAATTGCAAATTAAATGCTTTCATTTAGAAAAATTCCATTTTTTATTAATTTTAGAAAATTTTAATTATTTTTCAAACAATTTTTACATTTGTCAATTACATTATTCTGCTGCCCAAGCTATTAAGTTTAAATAAATTTAGAACAGGATTAACTAATCCAACTATTTTTTAAGTAATGTTCAAGGGCAATTTCGCAAGACATGATCGAATTCTGTTTTTTGATATTTCTAGAAAAAAAATCTACCTCGCAGGAAATTTTATTTTTGCAACAGGAAGGTAATATGTACTAACATTCGGGATTTTCCCTCAGTGAAAACGTGGGTAAGACGACACTTAAACTGTCTTTTATGCAAACGACTTCAAAAAAAAATCAGCACCGCTGTGTTGCGGTGCAAGGGCGTTAGTCTTAATTCATCAACTTTGTTAGCACGACCATCACTTGAACTCACACTGCTGACAACACATTCGTGACCGCCATACGAAAAGGCTGCAAAAATTATAAAAAAAATGAAACACTCATATTAGTTGCCCCAAAAACCGTAATAGAAAAGGAAGGCAAAATCAATGGAGATATCTAAAGTTAGGGCAATCGTATTAAATGAGATTGGCGTTGGCTTCATCATTCTTGACCCAGCCGTTTACGTATAAAGATTATGATTAGAAAGACCTATACGTTGTTTTTTGCTTTAAACATAACGTAGAGCAGGGGTCGGCAACCTTTTGAACTAGTGGGCTGCATTCAGTCCTAACAAGGTTCCAGCGGGCCACTACCATTCCAGCGGACCAAAAAAGAAAGGTCTTCACCAAAAATTCAGGCATTTGTTTGGACGAATCGACAGCGAAGACCAAAACAAAAAGTCTTCTCCAGAAATTCAGGTCTTTTTCGGACGAATTGGAGACGAAGACCACAAAAAAAGTTTTCGCCAGAAGATGAGAATCATTTCGGCGGTTTATTGCTACATATCCATCATTGAAAAAAGAAAAAAGGCCGCGGACCGGATGACGATAAAAGGTCGCAGGCCGGGTAAAATGCCTTGGCAAGCCGCATCTGGCCCGCGGGTCGTAGGTTGCCGATCCCTGACGTAGAGGCTATTCTAATTATAATTTGGTATTGGCAACCCTGACGTTGAAAGCATCGGCGACGCATTTTAGATTTATCCTGAGGCAATTCTTTAATTAGATTAAGCCACAAAGGCCTTAGAACCTATGTATAGGTTAATATAGGTTTCTGTGGGCTAGGTTATTGCTTTGAAATATCCTCATTGGTTTTGCCTTCAGTCCTCTTCTAAAGGCTGCAACAATTTTAGCGTCTAAAAACCGGTACCGGTAAATTTATTTTTATCAGCAATAACTGCCATCGAAAAGCGAAAACACAATGCTGGCGTTTAAATCTGCTATGAGCAATCTTCTCTTACAGTTCGACTTTATTTTGTTATTTGAACAAGGTTGGCCATTGCTTTATGACTCCACCGTAATTTCACGGCAAGTTTAATTTGAATTGAATCGTAATCAAGTTTGTATTATAGTGAAAGCTGTATAAAATTAATGTGACTCGCAAGACTTATGGCGACAAATACAGGCCAGTAGAATATCTTTTCAAAAAATGAAAATAAATATATATTAAACTTAGTTTACATTCGTAATACCGAGAGAAAATTTCTCCTCTCAATTTTTGGAACTACGTGTTATTAGTCCGTAAACTATTCACTATGCGGTTGTTTTTAATGAATCAATGTATTCGCATATCTTATAAAGAGTTGCGGTATAAATTTGACAAAACGTCGCAAATACCTTTATTTTGGTCTTTATATTTCAAAAAACACTGTACAACTGTATTCAGATACATACCTATTAAGGTGGCACCTCCAGAAGATTATTCTTTTTAAAATGTAAAACAACGAAAAGTTGGGTGTATGGAACAGAGCTTACGAATTTCTTTAATCAAAATGTTCATTTCTTCGAATCTTTTCGTTGATGCTTATCAAGAAAAATCGTCAGAATGGAGAGCGGAGAAAAGAGAACGAGTATTTACAGAAAAAAGTCGAGCGGTGATTGGCTGGAAAGACCCATAAAGATAGCAATATTAGTGTGAAATCTTCAAACTATACACGCCTTCTCAGAGACTGCGAGAGGGAGGTTTAGGGGGTACATCGTACCCGGGCCCTGGCCTAGGGGGCTAGGGCTCAAGGGGCCCGGAAGAGTTCAGATTTCCGCGTTAAGTTTTGGTATCGCACCATAACACCATAATCAAACTTGCCTACAGCAAAAATATCAGTCAGCTTATTTAGTACTGGTAATTGGTTGCTATTTCTGCTACACAGCCTTTAGGGCATCCAATAGCGGCCGATTTGATTAAAAAAATAGGAAAATGTATTAAAAGCCATACACTTGCACCGAAATTAATGTTTTGTTACATTTCTCTGACTTGAGAGCCATGATTCTACGGTATAGCAATGTACGAGGGCCCACATTTTCAGAGATGCAAAAGCATTTCAACCTCGAGCGGAGTCAAAGTCGACATAATCTACCACTATCATTTGGTAACTCACTCTATCTGTACGAGTTTAACAGGTATTTGGGTTTGTGAAGTTTAGAATTGCTTAATGAATTCTTAAAACTTTTATCAGTAAAATATTTGGATTTGCAGTATTAAAGTCATTATATTGTATAATACTGCGTCAATGTCATCATCCCCCACTTCACATACTTTCTTTCATGTATGTCACGTTTTCTGCTCGTCAATTTTAGCAAGTTTGGTGCTGGGATGTTGATTAAATGCTGTATTTTACCCTCAAAAAACATAAAAAGTGCTAAAGCTTACGGGGCTCTGCACCGGATCCTGCTGGGGGAGCTCACAGCGCTCCCCCAAACCCCCTAGCTGGATTTCAACCAATTTTATGTCTAGTTGTGTTTTTCATACGTTCTAACTGCATGCGAATATCGTTATCCCCTCACATTTAAATGAAGATCTACACCCATCCGACAAAAATTGATTTAATGGCATGGGCCCCGTTAAGGCTTGGAGTCCCAAAAAGACTTGGGGGCCCGGTATCGACCTTCTTACCCCCTGAAAAATATTCTCTCTGAGGCCCTGCACCTTCTTTTTGTCGGCAAAAGGCGGGTTTGAAACTGTTAATGATGAAACAAAACAACTGATCTCCGCAACTGCGTGTAAATGCCTGTGTTGAAGAAATAGTCTTGTGTTCTTTCTGAATTTATGTTCGTCTCTTTAAAAAAACCTGATTAAAACAACGAACTTGCAGATGGCACAACGGCAAGGTATCGAACTGAAAGTCACAAGGGTAACGGTTCGACTCCCTGGCATTACAAACTCTGCAAGTGCGTGTAAACAACTGTGATTAAAAATTGTTTTGTCACTTATGAATTTACCTTCGTTAAAAAAATCGATAAAAACAAAGTTAGCCTAAGCCTGATGAAATAATCAAATGCTTTATTTCAAATTTACTATAATTTCGCACAGTAACGTATTGAAATTGCGTTGCTCAACCAGACTAGGGATGTAGTAAGGGTTTTATTTTCTTATTTTGAAATATAATATCAAATACGTATTTGAAACACAAAATACGTGTTTTGCATTTGTATTTAATTACTTTTATTTTGTGTGTTTTGGATTAGTATTTAAATGCTCTTCAGGACATGTGTTGTATTTTTCAAGATTTCACATACATTTCTTATGCAATGTGTTATATTACAACATATGAATTAGTCATAAACGAAACGGCTGTTTTGGGCATATGATTATAATTAGGGCCCGCTAAAGTAAGCAAAGTCAAATTTTTTTCAGGGCTTTGTTACATAATCACATCTTACTAAAATTGGTTTTGGTTGCTTAGGAGTTGCTTTTGATAGGGTTTATAGGTCAAAATAAAGTCGCAATTTTCAATAAAGTCAAAATTTGTTAAAATTGTCTTTCATCAAAAACTTCTCGAAAAAAAAACAAAATAATTAATTTTTATTCATTTTTCTAAATTTTTAAGCATCTGCTAATATTTTATACGCGTAGTATGATGTTTGATAAAATTTGAAAGAAAGCGTTTCTTCTCAAAGTTGCGTAAAATTTCACAAATGTCATAAATGTGTTGCAATCAAGCTCGCAATATTATTGAGGTACGTAAATACACGTGAAAAAATTCGAATTCTCATTTCTCAAACTGCATTACTGCAACGCAATTACGTATTCCTATAAAACCGCTACGCTCTCTAAACATGGCTGTTTGAAATTGTATAGCTCAGGAAATTTGGCTGGTTGAAAATCCCTAAACCAGCAAAATCGACAGCAGCGAAAGTTAGGGAAATATGCCGCTAATATCCAAAGGAGTTTAGGGAAATTCCAGCTGGCGATTTAGGATGCAATTTTTGCGGCGTATTCGTCAAATAAGACAAAAAAGTTTTTGTGGAGAGTCAACAAAAAAGTAAGCTTCATCAAGCTAAATTGGTAACAGCAAGCAGCTCTCGAGGTAAGCAAACCTACATACAAATCCATCGAGTGAACTGCTGGAAAAAAGTAATCTTTTCATTTCTAGTAGCAGATATCCCACTCCGTAAACAAAAGCATCCTGCTTTAAAAGCTCTGTTTGTTGCAATGGAAAAACCTTTACCTTCTAAAACTGCAGCCCGTGCAAGCATTGTTCAATTATCGTCCCAAAAAGAGAAGAATGTTTGAGAACGTCGTTGGGACAAAAAAGTATTTTTAATTGTGGTTAAAGCAGAAATAGATAAGCAAAAATACATTAATGTACTAGTGGGAAGCTTGTATACCCCAAATGAAACATTTCTTATTGAATGCCTTCCACTTGAAAGCAGTAACAATGTTAATAGCAATATTATTCTACACACCGTGGATGATCTATTGCCACAACATGGGACCAAACGAGAAATTTTTGCATAGCTTTTAACAGATGCTACTCCGTACATGTCTTTGGCAGCCAAAACATCAAAGAAATTATAACATACTTTGATGCATGTCACGTGCATTGCACACTTACTACTATAATTGCGCTATGTGAGTTCGTGCTTTCTTTAAAAATATTGATGACGCAGTGGCCACAATAAAATCAGCAACAAAAAAAATAAAAAATGATTTTCGTGAAGCTGATCTGTCATCACCTCCGGTCCCTGTGATTACGTGATGGGCGACTTGGCTAGATCTGCATTATACTACAACGAAAACCTTCCTGCTATTTGTACCATAGTCAACAATAGAGCAGGTGAAGGTCTCTTAGTCTTCCAAGCAAAAAAAGCTATCAATATGGATGGTTTGGTGCCAGACTTGGTTCGTATTAATTAATCAATACAGGACTCTAGCAACTAACGTCGAGCCATTAGAAGCAAGTGATTGCACAATGACAGAAGAATGCAAACTTCTAAAAATTAAGCATTTCTGGATGACCCCTACTCAATTCAAGCTCTCATCAAAACACAACTATCCAACTCTGATTTAGAAGCAATAATAAACTGTACCAACTATAGGCAATTGCTCCAACCACCTACGCATTGTTGCAAAAAGTTCAACCAAACTCTGTACTGTTGAGCGATCATTCTTAATGCTGCGCAAACTACTGAGAAAAGACAGAAATTTTGTTATCAAAAATGTCAAAAAATGCATGTTAATGTATTTCAACAAATAATTCTGGCAATTGTATAGTGTGATGCTAATTAAAAAATTGTAGAGGCAGTAACATATGTATAAGCTATAATTGGCAGTTTTTTACCCGCAACCGGTAGGCAAAATGGCTCTTTTTTCTGCGTTATGTTCTCAAGCACCGCTTGGTTGCTGTTACGCAGCGCTGTCTCCAAAGCACCACGCCCGTGAACTTTTAATTGCGGCTGGATTTTATTACACACATATTTGCTGTATGCGGTTGTATGCAATATGCGGTTTCTGAAAAAACAAAACACAAATTCAAGCAATTTTGCCACAGAAATAATTAACCAATCAATCAACAATGGCTGTGGCAGAAAAGTCTTTAACAGTTCTAATGACAGAAATAACAAGAAAAAAAATCGATTACGACGTAAATTTCGTATTTATGGTTTGCGGTCTAAGATCGTCAATTAACTCAAAAAAAAAAAAAACGTCGATCGGTTACAAATAACTAAGCAAGCTTTGCAAGTTAGCGTAAATAGAAATTAACAAGTAACGGCACTTACCAAAACTTTTATCGACCGCAATAAAGGTCCATAGTAATTCCCGTTGGTCACAAATGCAATATTTCAAACTGCATCACTAAAAGCTTAACATGAATACGTACATGTAAAACAAAAAAGTAGATAATAAAAACCCCTTTTTTGAAAAGGTTCCTACAAAAAATAAATAAATAAATAAAAACCCTTTTGTGCTGCCAGAATATCTGTCAGGCTACACGCTCAAACCTCAGGCATAACAAAAACTCGACTGATACCAAAAATTGGCCAACGCCTTTCTTAACAAAGAAAATTATCATACTCCCTACAAAAGTACGAAGCTTTCTAGAAATCAAGAATCTTATCAGAGGTTTTAACGAAACCTGACAGAAAATATGACTCAGTTTCAAAAATCGACAATTTCGAAGACAAGCTTATCTTACAAAAACAATTAGCCGCAAAGCGATATTATTTTACAAGGAAAAGGTTATTTACAACTTAACAATTCGAACGGAAAATGTAACAGTTGCAAAGTTTATAAAATTCGTACATCAAAACGTCATACTAAGCCAAAATACGTTAAGTCAAAATAAAGCCAAACTTTAGCAATCATAAAGTCAAAAATTATTTTTTTAGGTCAAAATAAAAATGGCCCTAATCATAACGTAGCGTTTGCATAACTTACTTGTCAGTTGAATGAAAAAATTAACTGCACGGAAGAAAGAAAAAGCGGCTGGCAGCAATTATTCTTGAACACTTCTAAAAACTCAAACTCTCTACGTTCGATCGGCTAACAGGGCAAAATTTTGAAACAAATCACCAACTGCTACCAAAAAATTTGCTCGAAAAACAAGCACGTTTTTATCAAAAGAGTAAAAGAATCTTTTTATATAAATCAAAGAATCGTTTTAAACATTTTAAATAATTAATTTCCAAAGGTGATTAGCTTATTATTTCTTGACTAACATGTTTTGATTAAAATATTCATCTTCGTAGCTTTTCTTCTGACACTTAACAAGAAGAATCATCTGAATGGAGAGGGCAGGAAATTGTCAGAATCCTACGCTCTTCATTCTGACGATTCTTCTTGACAAGCGTCAGACAAAATCTTTGAAGATGAACATTTTAATCATAGCAATTTTCAAGTTTTGTAGCACTGATCAACTTGACTAACATGTATCATGCATCAAGCTGCTTTTATTCTTGATTTGTGCCATTTGTATTGTGCTGGTTTGTTTCTCTTTAACGTTTTTGTAATTTTGTATTCTTGGTCGGGTTAAACCAAAGACAACAAAAGTTGGGATTCACAGCTTCCCTGCTTGACGTCCAGCAATTAAAGAGACAGTGTGAAGCCTCAACCGTGTGTAGCAGACAGGTGGACAGCTTGACTCGAAGACCGAAAGGTCCCTTTGCATTATCCTGGCCAAGGCAACTAGGTAGACAAAATATGATTAAAGTCACAGTCATAAATGCAATATAAAAAAGATGTTAAAGGCTGTAGACTCTACGATCAACTCGACCGACGCAATAACCCCAAGCCCTCACCCATTGACCCCTAATTGTAAAAATAAATCAAACATTAAACAGCATAATTTTTTATGCTAAATTTTTTGCGGACCCACTTGCAGTGCATCAGTAAAAACAGATTTTTTAGCTTGCTTCAAGGCGCCAAAGCATCTACGTGTTATGTATATATTTTTTTCATTATCAGCTTACTAATTATCATGTTTTTGAAAAAGTTCTTTATTATTGTCGCTAATTTTCAAATAATTTAATATATTTGTTGTGGATTCAAGTCTTGCATCTAAAGATAATACCGGGGTTTTAGTCCAAAGGGAGCCAAAGGATTTTCACTGTCCTGCTGTCTTTGGAAAGAAAAGTAACAGTAGCAGCAGCTATAACGTAGCAATAGCAGTAGCAAAACAGAACATTAACTTTTGTTGACCCCGATCTCTAACTCAACAAACGCAAAACTTGTTGAAATTAAAAATGGCCTGCTAGAAGATACGCGAAGAAAACTGACAATGACTAACCAAAAAAAACATAGTTTGGTGTGGTGAAGTGTAGTCACGTGATTTAACTCTACGCAAATTAAGAGCGGAAGGCGCTCAAAAACTCGCTACAGAAGTGCAAATTTTACAAATTTGCAGTGATTCGATAACTGTGCAAAACCGGTTACTATAGGCAAATTATCATGCTGGAATAATATTGTTAAACCAAAAAAAACTTGTAATTTTATGCAAAACGTTGATTAATGGCTATAAGAAATCGCAAAGATTGTCTAGCAACTGGAGGCTTTGCGTTCAGACTCATATCATGACTTTGTCTTACGACGCTGCCAGTGATGATCATAAGTTATGTCACTTTGCAAATTTATCAAAATCCAAATGCCTTAGTTTACTTCTGTAACATTATTTGTTGAGGACTCCCGAAAACTTTGTGCCCTAGGCTCCTGATGCTTTTGGTCCTGACTTCGTTTTGACAAACTATTAGGCGTTTCAAAATTAAATACCCTTCAACAGCATAAACAAAACTAAAAAAATAGTAAAATTATGCAAATTTAAAACTGGCTTTTATTTAAATTTTGCACAAAATTGTTAATATGTTGTGGGACCTACACCTGTCTGTTCCATCGCCTGCATTCTTGAAGGTTATAATCAGCGGCGCTATTCAGCCGGAATGGTTCCTGAATTTAGAGAATATTGGTTATAATTGTTTGCATAGATATATGCACCTTTTGCTTGAACGAACCGGTTGCCAAGCATAGAAAATCGGCTACAGATCCCGTTCTTGCAAAATTTGAAAAGCACCAAGGGGTTCATTCTAATACTTTGCGAAAAATGCAAAAAATTAACTATTTTCTTCAGCATTTCTGCTACTAATCGTCGCAGATCGATAAAAATAAATTGGTAAGCATTGCAGCAACTTGTACGCCTTTTAACACAAATCTTTGCGTTGAATGTCCAATTGTCCATGTTTTTGGCTTTAGATTTAAAATAGGTACGAGGGGTTAAAATGCAGCGGCATATCCGGCTCTGTCAATCCATTTAACTTTTTCTGAATCTTTAGCTACATGAGTTTGACTAAATCAGTTATTTGACATGAAAATAATAGAAAGTAAAAATGAAAATAGCTCATTAAAACTTACCTTAATCAACTTTAAACCTGACCATTGAAGAAAACCAACTAATTTCCAAGTAAGGTATGGAGGGAGGGGCCTAATTTTGAAACACCCAGTACAATACAATGCAATACTTTTTCTCTTTCTGAAGAAAGCGTGCAGAAGGCCTACGTGGTGCCAATATAATATTACTTTACTTTTTTCATTTGCAAATTTGTCAATGCTTTACTACTCCACAGTAATTTCACCGCGAATCTAATTTGAATTGAATCGCAATCAAGTTCGCCTTTGTCTGAAAGTAGCACAAAGCCAAAATAATTCACGCAAGACTTATGGCGACAAATACAGGCCGATACAATGTTTTTTCAAAGCAAAAATAACTAAGAAATTAAAAATTAAAATTAGCTCAGATTTGAAACATAGAGAAAACAATTTCTCCTCTAAATTTTCGAAATACGTCATATTGGTAAGTAAACTATTTACTATACGGTTGTCTTACTGAATCAATGAGTTCGCGTATCTTATAAAGGAGTGCCGCATGAATTTGACAAAAGGCTGCAAATATCATTATTTGTTCATTACTTTGGGAATCTCCACGAATTTTATTTTTGTATTCTCCACTTCAAAATTAATCAATAATTCAGTAGACTTGCTGTATTACTGCCAAAGCGTGTACCAAGTTTGTGGTGCCCATTTTCTTATCATTGCCCTGCAGATAGCACAGATTCATTTGAAGAAATGTTGGTGCGATGACGAGCCGTTGGCAACATTGTGTCTGATTTAAACGGCCCGAGATTTAAATTTCAAAACTGTCGCTCAAGAGACGAACGCGTTACCGCTCGATCAACTTCCATTTTCAAAAAACTCTATCGAAAGCTAGCATCCAGATTCCTTGCTACAGTATTCGGCGTCGAAAACCTTGCAGCCAAGCCGAAGCTGCAATTATTGGTGACTAAAGTTCCCAACAAAAACCGGAAGCAACTGAATCAACAAAATATTAATACTCAACGCAAATATAAAACAGGCATCGCAGTATTTGTTGCAAATTAGGGGTGTTTGAACTCCGATGCACAATTATACAGGGTTGGCCAAAAAAAATTGCACCCTTAGACAAAAAGCCATAACTATTTTTTGCATAAAGATAACCATTTAAAATTTTTACCATTTTTTTACAACGATATATTGCGTACCTGTTTAAAATTTTACAATAAAATTCCAAGAAGTTATAAAATGACGTCTATTTAAACATTGAAGACTGCAATCTCTTTTCACAAAGTGCGTTCAAAGGTTTTTTTGCAGGAACGTAACTTTTTTTTTATAATTGGCCTTTCTATACTCATTGTGACGTAACAATGCCTGAATGCTAACAAATCTTTTTTCAAATGACAATAACTTTGAAATACCAAGCTCCACGGGGGTAAGTGACCGCGCTGGAAGGTGTTAATGATATTGACCCGAGAGGCTAGTAGCCTCAGTTTTCAGTTTAACTGCATGGTTTATCCATAAGATCCAAGAGGTTTTTTCCTTACTGCTCTCTGCAGGTATGTTAATTAATTAAAATTATTCAATTTTCACAGGATTGGTTTAAGGAGGTAATGTTATAAAATTCGTAATGGTTTATAAGAAGTTTTCGGAAGAAGACAAAATTATTAATAAGTATTTTTGACAAGAGTTTGGTTGTGGGGCAAAAAGAATCCTTAAAGATCATCTTGAAAAAAATTGGGGTCTTCGTAATGAGGGCTACTTGCATAAAAAAATTGATGAAACAGGTGACGTTAAAAAGCGAAAAGGATCAGGGAGACCTAAAAGTAGCAGGACTAAAAATAACATTAATGCAGTCAAAGAGCTAACATCAAGCCAAGAAGATAAACCTGGAACACATACTACGCCCAACGAGATATCAAAGATGATGGATATTCCACGTACTTCGATCAGAAGAATAATTGCAGAAGACCTTAAGTTGCAGGCTTTCAAGAAAATAAAAGGTCAACGAATCGACACTAGGACTAAAGAAAAGCGTATTGAACGATGCCCAAACCTTCTCCGTGCTTTTACAAAGCAAGTCTTAGAAACGGCATTTTTCTGTGATGAAAATATTTTCAAGGTGACTCAACTGCTAAATGTCCAAAACGATCGCACTTATGCTCCGACTGCCTACAAGAAGTCTACAATAGAAAACAAACGCTTGTACGTGGAACGCAGTGGTTTTTCTATAAGCCTCATGGTGTCTGTTGCCGTATCAAAAGTTGGCAAATCATCCATTTTCTTCGTTGAACCTGGGGCAAAAGTTAACGGTTCTTACTAACGCGAAAAGCTGTTAGCGTCGATGATACCCGAAATGGATAGACTTACTGGATATCAGCCGTATGTGTTTATGCAAGATGGGGCTCGATCTCATACTGCAAATGAGAGGGTTAGATTCTTAAAGCAACAACGATACTTAACATTGTTGCAACCAAACATGTGGCCTCCCAAGAGTCCAGATCTCAATCCAGTCGATTACTGCGTTTGAAGCACTCTGGAGCGAAATGTTTACCGCGGAAGAAGATTTGAAAACACCATAGAATTAAAAGAAGCCATTCTTCAAGAGTGGGAAGCATTGCCCCAAGCGGTAATCAATAACGCCATTGATGGGTTTCGATCTCTTGTGCGGTTGGTGATTGCAGAAAACGGACAGCACATCGAAAAATATTGAACGAATGAACAATCGCTTACTATTTATTTGTGCCGTGTTACTTTTCATGCAATTGCAGTTTGTGATATTCACTATTTAAACACCTGTAATTTTGTTATTTTATAGAAATTTTTGATAAAATTTTTGCACAGCTTCGCAATATATTGTCGTAAAGAAATGGTAAAAATTTTTAAATGTTATCTCATTCCAAAAAAAGGTTATGACACTTTGTCCAAGGGTGCAATTTTTTTTGGCCAACCGTGTATTTCACGTGACTGGCGTTTGTTGCTGTGCAAATGAGATATTTGTATGCCGCAAATGCATTTTGAGCTAATTTTTGGGAAAAATGAACTAGACTTTGCTGAAATTCATGTTTAAAGTTTTTTCTTAATGTGTTTAGTCCAATAAAACACAGAAAACCGTATTTTCTTTTGATGATTAAAAATTATCGTCAATTTCCACTCATTGCTGAAAAAGTTTGGCTTTATTTTTTGAGTTATTTTTATTTTTGCGTGTTTTTATGTTTTCTTTCAAGGTTAGATGTAGCGACAATCGTAATTTGCAATTTCAATTTTTGTTAGTCATTATAATTGGAGACCTGTATGTTTTACCGCATAGCCTCACATGTATTTTAATGCACAGCGTTTTGTTCCCATCCTTTGGACTGCAAACGTTGTAGAAAAGTTTATCTTCTACCGTGCAAAAACAAAATGCTACTGCTTCTACTATTCCAGGATGCTAGCACACTGGTAGTTTTAGAAAAAGATTGATGCAGAGAGCGTTCTCAGGTGGGAATTGCCTATTACACTTGGGCTAGAATCAACCTCAGTTGTTTTGTGAGAATCTTTGTGTTTGTGTCAGAAATCGAATCAGTCAAATATTCAAATGTGTTCTTAAAAATTATCGCTGGCGACGGGTCTGGTTATATTTTTTATTTCATAACAAATACAATTTGATTAAACACGAAAAAAGGCTTGTTTAAAACAACAAATGTTTAAACGTTTTGGTCTCAGCTATGTCCATCATCAGCAAAAACTAAAGTCTGAAAGTGCAAAGAGTATTAAAATGGTGTTAACCAACCTTATAATGTATAAAATTATAAAAAAGTGTGAAAATGAATAAAAATACTTGGATCATTTTTCACAATTTTTTAATTTTTTGCTGTTTAAAATTTTATTTTTTGCTGATTACTAAACTTCAAAACACTCACTGTATTCAATAAAGCTTTAGTGCTTTTACTCAAATTAAATGAAACAATGAAACTTTTGGGCAATGAGTATCAATCATAATTAAAGTTTAGCACAAACGTAAAAATGCCAAAGCACAGACAAGTCGCTTCTTCTTCATCTTTCGTATATAGGGTCACATTAGCATGATAATTCATGCACGTAATGCGCTAGACTAAGATTAGTGGTATCATCAAGGCTGCTTGGCTGTTGCGGGATCAAACCTTGTTTAATGACGTGCTGCCCGGCCTCAACCGAACCGCATACGCAGGTATTCGAATCCGCGAGTCCCATTTTCAGCATATTGGAGGCAAAACTATCAACTTTGGTGCAGAGGCGATTCGTATGTGAATGCTAAACGTCCTCGTCGTTTCAGTTGTGAATAGTTTATAGTTAGAAATGCTGAACGTCTTTGCCATCCACATTAGATGGTTATTGCAGCGTGTAAATCAGCATCGAAAACACATAGTCACACCAGTGCCGTCGCCAGAGCAAACGAAGTGAGGGGGCACTAGCCGGAAGTGTGGGGGAGGGCACTAAAATAGACTGAACTTTTCCATATAAAAACTGATATTTTACGGCTCCAAATTATACGCTATTTTGAAAATTTTGTATTCACGTATGAAAAAAGAGATGCATAAGGCTCGCAGCTTTGCTTAGCTCATTACATACGCAGCCCATATAATTGCTTGAAAAATCAGTCTGCAACAGTGAATGCGACCAGAAGTGCAACAAGGACTTCGCTAAAAAGGAGGGGTCTTGAATTAAAAATTTTTTTTTTTTGTACAAAAATTTTCTAATTTTGGCCCCGTGCTGAGCAAACTGATGCAACTCGTATGTGTCACAAAGAGGGCCTGGAGGTCAGAGACCCTAGCCGCGGGGCGATTTTTGTGATTTTGCGGCCAAAATAGCAATTTTAACGCCATTTCAATCACATTTTGCACCTTTTTGAAGCCAAATGATTAACTATACAGTAAATTGCTAAAACCCAGAAGTCATTGAAAGAATTAAATTGGTAGGCCACTTCAGCCCTTCTTATACTTAAGATCAAGTTCAAAGCACGTTTAAACGCTTGTAATTTTGGGTTAAATTTTCTAAATGACTTGGCCGAAGGGGACTGAAGCCGCCTTAGCCCCTTTCTCCTGGTTGCACGCTGACCGCGATGTAAAAAAATTTTGAGTGTGCTCAAAAAAAAGCAAAAATAGCTGGTCTTTTAAAACATGTTTTCACGTGTTGCCTCAGGTCATCATCACTAACGAAGTACTGATAACGATTCTATTGGCATGCATTCCTATTCCGCGACATCCGTAAAGGCGTATTAATAAGACTGATTATTGCGTCACATTTATATACAGCAGTTGGTGGCCAGCAATTTCGCAAAGAATAGAGAAAACTTCAAACGAGAATTATGTTTGAACGTCATTATTCTTTTTTCCATTATTGCCTGCTATCTTATCGTTACGTGATGTTCCAAAAACGTATTCTGTGTAAACCGAAATGGGGGGCACAAGCAGTCGTTAGACGGGGCACGGCCAGTAGCGTACGCAGGATTTTGAAAAGAGGGGGGCCAGAAACCTCAGAAAATTTGAGAAAAACAAAGGCTTAAATGAACATTTTTGGCCCAAAATTTATCGCCGCTACTTTACGTTTCTTCGCCCAAAATTAGGTGAAGACCAAAAAAAAAAGGTCTTCACTTAAAGTTAGTCCAATTGTTCGCCCAAATTTAGGTGAAGACCAAAAAAAAAAGAAAAGTTCTTCACTCAAATTTAGCCCGATTTTTCGATGATCGAAGGCAAACAAAAATCTTTGCCTACCGTTTGTGTGCTCAAAGCTTCTGCCCAAGTGACAAAGAGGGGGGCCATTCCGCAATTTTGCATACTAAACTATGCTAATTATACTATCCTGGCGACCCAAAGAGGGGGGCCATGGCACAATGGCTCCCCCTAAATACGCCCCTGGGCAAGGCCCCCCTGGCCCTCCCATAGCGACGGCACTGAGTCACACTCAAAACAGACAAGACTAACCTAACCGTACATTTCTTTCATTTTTTGTATAAGAACTGTTACTGTCTACTCGTATAAGCAGTAAGTTCTTTTCAACTTGAAAAATTAATATTAAGATACAGCACGATTAACACAAACAGTACAGTCACAGAAGTTAGCGTTTTGTATTGACGAGTACTGCAAAGCGGTATGCATTACAAAATTTTTAATACGCAATTGCACAAAATAGTGGCTCTTTTGACTCCAACTGTTCACAAAGTCTACATTTTGTGGTCCATATTGAAATGCAACTGGCAAGCCAGTTTACCAAACGATAATCACTTCGTCTCTGGCAGGCGCGTGGCCAGGAATTTGCTTTGTGGGGGCTGTTTTGGATAGAGGAAAAAACACCAACGATCTTGACCCCGATTTTAATCGAGCTTTCATCAGTTTGAGTCGGTTTTTTCGTCCAAATTGATGTGATCTCCAAAAAAAAAAAGGTCTTCACCTAAAATTCAGTCACTTTTTCTGACCTACTTTACTTGAAATCCAAGAGAAAAAAATCCACTTTTGTGGTCCAAATCACTGGTAGACCTTTACAACTTCTAACCGCCAATCCCGTTGGGGAGAGCTATTTTCAATTTTGGAGCAAAAATCGGCCTCAAAAGCAGGGTGTCGAACCGTTTCAAATAACGGTTCGGGTTCAGGTTTAGCTCCTGCTTAAAATATTTTAGCGGTTCAGGTTTGGTTCGGGTTCACTTGAGCACCATTTTCGAGGTTCAGGTTTGGTTCAGGTTCACTCAAGTAAAATATTACTGGTTCAGGTTCGGTTCGGGTTCATTGACTTAAAATTTAACTGTCGTTACTCGTTTCGTCCAGAAAAAAAAAGGAGATTATTGCTGATCCTGTTGATGATCACCACTGCTCTTATTGTGCGTGTACCAGCGCCAGCGGCATCCGGATATGGAAAAATATATTCTTAGATTTGTTACGGGTTCAGGTTCGGTTTGGGTTCACTTGAGCACAATTTTGAAGGTTTAGGTTCGGTTCAGGTTCACTGAAGTAAAATTTTGCTGGTTCAGGTTCGGTTCGGGTTCACCGAAATGAAACGGTTCATTCGGGTTTACGGTTCGGGTTCAGGTTCGGTTCGACACCCTGCTCAAAAGCACTAAAAACGTGGTATTTTTCATACTTTTCAGACCAATGGGTGGACTCCAGCCCCACCGCCCTTCCCCCCCTGGCTACGCTACTGGTCTCTTGATCAGAAGATCTGAGTTTCGAATCTCAATCCGGTAAATTAGGACACAGTGTTGCCGACGGCTCGCCACCGCTGCAACGTTTTTCGAAAAAAGCTGTGTTGCCCGGGCACAATGACGCGGAAATGTTTCCCCCAAACTCGTTTCACGCTTCGCCGTAAAACAGCAAGTGTAATGCAAGAATTGATTTGACAAAAATGAAAATGCTAAGATATATTGACAACTTTATTTGACTAACTACAATTTTTTTTAAATAAAATCATCCATCATCATTATTATAATAGGGTTTATCAATTAGTTTTACTTCATACAAAATTACGATCAAATTTTTACACTAATTCTTATTTTTCTCGCTTTCTTACACACGCCAAACAGTGAGACAAGTGAGTGTCAAGCTATATTACAATTACCACATTGATGCTTCAGGTCTACTCAGCTGTTTGTGAAGAAAATAATTTGCTAATTAAATTGAACAATTTGCTAATTTGTTAATTTGCTTATTAAATGCTAATTAATTTGATCGATACATACTGTACATTACACCCAAAAACATTTGCTAGGGAGTTACTGCTTGCTACCTTTTGATTGTAATGGTACAGGCTCGAAATTAATGGTGTGTAGGGAAGTGAGCTTATGCTGTAGCGCATTATCGCTTTCATCATAAAAAACAAGTTTTACGCAACTAAAATCGAAGCCAAAAATCTATTACAATCAAAGAATTAGAACACAAAACATCTCGAAGTCTACGTAAAATACAACTTTGGTAAAGTGGAAACTCTTTCAAGTAATAGCGATAAACAGCATGACTAAAGCGTTTATGCTACCCGTAGGCGTATTCATTTATTTATGCGATTACAACCAGGGTGTCGAACCGTTTCAAATAACGGTTCGGGTTCAGGTTTAGCTTCTGCTTAAAATATTTTAGCGGTTCAGGTTTGGTTCGGGTTCACTTGAGCACCATTTTCGAGGTTCAGGTTTGGTTCAGGTTCACTCAAGTAAAATATTACTGGTTCAGGTTCGGTTCGGGTTCATTGACTTAAAATTTAACTGTCGTTACTCGTTTCGCCCAAAAAAAAAGGAGAAATTGCTGATCCTGTTGATGATCACCACTGCTCTTATTGAGCGTGCACCAGCGCCAGCGGCACCCGGATATGGAAAAATATATTCTTAGATTTGTTACGGGTTCAGGTTCGGTTTGGGTTCACATGAGCACAATTTTGAGGGTTCAGGTTCGGTTCAGGTTCACTGAAGTAAAATTTTGCTGGTTCAGGTTCGGTTCGGGTTCACCAAAATGAAACGGTTCATTCGGGTTTACGGTTCGGGTTCAGGTTCGGTTCGACACCCTGATTACAACCAACCAAACAAACAAACCTACAAAAGTTTTTAGGTCTCTTTAGATATTTGTTAAACAAAGTCTGGCCATGTTAACTTCAGACAAATGGAAGGATTAAAATGCAAAAACAAGCAACATCAAGGTTTCGAGTCACTAGGCTCAATTGTTTTACGCCTGGTGACTCGAAACCTTGATATCGCTCGTTTTCTATCTTATTTTTTTCAGTTGGTCTGAAGTTAACCTGGCTAGAAACTAAATAATACCTGAAAAGGCCTAAAAGGGCGAAAATGTTTATTATGTTTGATTGGTTGTAAATAAATGATTAGCATCATCGCCTTCGTCTGGCAATGAACAAATAAACAAAAAATTTTGCAAAAAAATGTTTGTTTTAACTACAACGATTAAAACAAATGTTTCATGAGAAAAAAATTTGAAACACATATAAAAGAAATGTAAAGCACTATAAAAAAAATGTCTCAAATGAAATGACAAGCAAAATATTGCGAAATTAAAATAAAGGCAAAACAATATTACAGCTCGATTTAATCGTTTTGCGTGCTTCTGGCTTTAAAGCTACCAGCGCGGAAGCCTAAAGCAGAGCCACCAGAACGGCGACTACTTAAAAACAAGCAATGCGAAAAAGTTTTCCTCCCACAGGATTCGAACTCACAGCCTTTGGATTACTGGTCCACTGCTCTGTACCACTTGATCTAGAGAGGATGTCTCTTCGCACATTTAACTGTGGCTTTTTAAACCAAGTACTATGATATTGATAATAATTTAATTGAGATGTTTTGATGATTGTGGGCCAGAGTTTTAATGTTCAATCGTTTTGCGTGCTTGTGACCTGAAGGCCACCAGCGCCGAAACCTAGGGAAGAGCCACCAAAACGGCGACTACTAAAAAACAAACATTATGAAAAAGTTATCCTCCCGCAGAATTTAAAGGCTGCAGGTTCGAATTCTGCTGGAGGATAACTTTTTCCATTGCTAGTTTTTAAGTAGTCGCCGTTGTGGTGGCTTTTCCCAAGGCTTCCGCGCTGGTAGCCTTTAGGCCAGAACATACATAACGATTAAATATTAAAACTCTGGCCTGCAAACGTCAAAACATCACAATTAAATTATTATTACACTTTTACTTAAGATATAATTTTGTTTGTTTTGAAATATGCTTTTTTAACATGCGTGTTTACATTAGTTAAAAAGCATTACTATGAAAATGTGAATTTTCTGAATGAACAGTTGAACGATAAAGCGAAAATAAAGCAAAAACGGGGTTTTATTCTCAAATACAGTATTTGCAGTTTTCATCTTTAAAGCTAAAACTATGCCAAATAGTGTAATAAAGTTTAACAAATCACATAACTTCAAAAATTTTTTGTGTGAACGTTTTCGTTGTTTACAACACAATCAAATACTAAACAAAACCGTAAATACATCCAAAAAATACCAAAAGTACAGGATTGCAATGAAAAAACATGAGAAAATATCATAATTCAAATGATAAATCAAAAACCATTGCAATTGAAATACTACAATGAACAAGATATATTTGCGGTCGAAACAAGAAACACATAACGTCATATCTCATCTCAATTGTTGTCCCCAGGAATATAAATTAAATCAAGTTTACAAGTTTATTAGCTCAACTGGAGGGGCAGAAAACTTTTTTGCCAACGTTTCGATAGGCTATGCTTATGGCATGTTCTACCTATTTTCGTCGGGGCTAGAATGCAAAGTTAAAAACAAGCATGCGATAGATGCGAAAATTACGTCACAAGTTGAATCATACGTTAACGCAAAATTTTTAACAAATTGGAAGCGAAAAACTGACAGATAAAATTGCGTCATGGGGTTTGAAGCAGAGTAGCGGAATAAATGCTAGGGAATTTGTCATTGTCCTTATCATTCAGAGTGTTGGGGATTTGGTTAATGAAGTATGACTCGATAAACCGGCGTTTTGTGAAGTCAAGTTCGAAATCTAGAATTTTAGCGTTGGTCCAATCCATGGAATGTTCGTTGTCAAAATCATGCTTAGTGCTGACTTATCGAATCGTAGATGCCGAATGTCTGCAAAGTGTTCTTTTTTGCGGATAGAAAAACTGCGCTTTGTTTCGGCAATGTATGAAAAGTCACAGTCATAGCAAGGAATTTGATATACTTCTCCTTGTCGCA
Source organism: Trididemnum nubilum (assembly GCA_963965965.1). Classification (NCBI taxonomy): domain Eukaryota; kingdom Metazoa; phylum Chordata; class Ascidiacea; order Aplousobranchia; family Didemnidae; genus Trididemnum; species Trididemnum nubilum. The sequence goes on from OZ014476.1 coordinate 5,746,869, forward strand.
TATTAGGGTCCACTGAGTCTTTGCGATTAGCGAGTTTCTTGCCTATGGTGTTGCACGGTTTTATACGGCTTTTACATTATGGCTAGACAAACAACGCCGTATTTTTTCTGTCAATCCGGGATAGTAGGGTATAATGGTGAAGCCTTTGAATTGTTGTTCTGTGCAGTTTGAAGGTTTCTTGAGGGTTTCGTTCGGGTAGGAGTTCAATTTTAAAGTGTCTTTTACGTGTTTGATTTCATCTTGACGGCGTTTCGTGGTAGAGCAAAGGGCATTGACCCTGTCAATTAGTGATCGTACAACAGATTGTTTGTGTTCCAAAGGATGGTCAGATCGAAAGTTTAAATATCGGTTGCTGTTGGTTGATTTTTGGTAGACTGATGCGGAAAAATCGCCATGTTTATTTTTTCGGACCAATTTTTGCGTTAATGTATTTTTTCTATTTGTGGCATAATTTTTGCATCTATCGTGTGCTTGTTTTTAACTTTGCATTCTAGCCCAGACGAAAATACATAGTACATGCCATGAGAATAGCCTATCGAAACGTTGGCAAAAAAGTTTTGTGCCCCACCAGTTGAGCTAATAACTTGATTTAACATAATGTTATCATCAAAAAATAAAGAAAAGTACACTACAGCAGTCAAAAACTTCTAAAAAAATTCTTGCATTTTGTTTGTATATTTTTTTATTTCAATATGTGCAAGCTTTTTGAGTATATTATGAAAATTTTGTTGATACCTTTATATTACAGCAAGCAGATTTGCAACAAATTTGTCCTAAAAAATAACTACTTTTTATTCATCAAGTTATCTTGGCCGAAAGACAGTGAAATGACTTGGGTTCTTTAAGTCAACCTGCAACCTGACCATTTATGCTGGGCCAAGATGCTACCTATCCATTTATCTACCTCTTACGTTTGGACTTTTACCTGAGTGCCAACTGCATTGTGTGCCAACTGCGAAGTGCAGGTGCAACGTACTGTAGATGGAATGGATGGATGAAAAGTTAAGCAAATCTAGTTTTTCTACTCATTTGCAGGAATTAGCCTAATTTCAAAAGCCATATTTACCAAATTGGGTTTAGTTGAAACAAATTTGATTTGCAGAAGAGTCTTGTTAAAATAGGATAATAACAGCAAAAGTACATCGAGTTAGTTGCGTCACCGTTAAATGCACTAAATTATTCTAAGAGAGGCGTTAAGCGAATTCAAGCCTCTATAATTTTTGCTGTGCTTCTTGATTTTCAGTTAATGGCCAACTTATGCAGGAATAAAATTAAACCTATAGCAGTGTTTTATCACGTTTTTGGCAAAGCTGACGAAAAAAAAAAGCAGATTAAAAAATAGCAATGTCGAAACAACGTGTTGCTTGGTGAGAAATATTTTCGTCGGACGATTTCACTGGGAAGTGGAAAGTATAGCATAGGTGGAGTGTTATCCAAAAGTGCTGAAAACTAGCAGAGCCAACGAAAACGCTCTTTTATGATTTGCAGAATTTAGCACAGGAAAGGAAAGCTCTATACATTACCCAAGATTTGTAAAGCTAAACAAGAAACGTCGATAACACAACTACTCTTAAATAAATTAAGCGTTTGTTGGAATAAGAAAAATTTCAAGTATATATCGACGGGAAAACTTGTTATTGCTTTCTTTTTCAACATTTTGTGCCACTATGAAAGCTACAATACTATACAGCATTAAATCATTAATCCTCTACACGGCCCCCTCTCGGTTTTTTATGGTTAATCCCTATGTCAAAAAGACCTTTATTTCAAATTCACTTGACTTTGACTTTGCGATTTTGTATCTTGAAAATGGTGACAAAAAGTTTCTGTAAACCGAACAAAAGTTTTACCCAGAGGTGGGCAGTACCGCGGTACTGTAACGCGATACTTTTTAGTACCGTTATCGGCACGTCAGTACTTCTCCAAAAAAGTACCGTTTTCGGCACCGTCGTTACTTTTTTAGCACGTTTAACGTGGTACTTGGTACTTTTGTGACGAACGGAACTAAAATCATTCAAAAGAAGTAGAAATTACGGAGAAGCACTTTCAAATCTTGCCCACGTAATTAAAACGTAGCAACTGGATAATTGTGGATGACTGATAGTTCACCGGTGCTTCACTAGGTTGCTTCACAGAGCAAATCGTAAAAGTTAGCAACAGTATATTGCGTTATGTCCTTTGTTCTTTTGCCTGTCCCAAAAAGTGAAGACCAGCCTGCCCTGAGAATGAAATCATTTTGAAGTGATATTCTTGTCCAAAAAACATTTTTTGTAGTGGATAATTTCATACGGGGCTGTCCATAAAAGACGTCCGCAAAAAATCGCAAAAAATTGACCCTCCCCTCCTTGTTGGTAAAGTGTCCTCAGTGCGTCAACCCCCTGATCGCGCGGACACAATAAAAAAAACTTACGAAAGGTAGAGATGACCTTGGCAATTTCATTGTAGGATTATCAAGTCACCAAAAGCATGTTTTGAGACCATGGGCTTAGCCAAGGGGAGGCCTTCAATAATAAAAATGTGACAAAAAGCCAATTGTTTCTTCACTTTTAGTTTCTTATAGCATTTTTTTGCGTACAACAGTAATCAACCATAATAGTAACGACGAGGGGGCCCGGCCTCCCTCAATTAAACATTTGCCAACCAATTTAAACGTAGAATTTGAGTGAAATTAATAGTTTTTGTCCTAAAAGTTGCTACCTCAGGCCCTTTTTATGAACGTAATGCAATAACTACGGTGGATTTACCATGTGGCACAGTGCCAGGGGTTCCATGCACAGAATAATGGTAAGACTTGGTTTTAGTTTTCACCTATATTTAGCAGGAAGATGTTGCGAAAATCTCCGAAGTGCCAGGAGCCCTGCGCAATGTAAATCTGGCCCGAGCATTAATATGGTTAGTAGGCGTCACCAATCATTGTACCAAGTAGGCTACCATGTTTCCACAACTATTCACCTACACCTGGTCAGTTTTTACGCGACAAAATATTTTTGAAAAAAAACTAGCTAGAGGAAATGCTCATTGAACAAATTATTACATTTTAATTGAAGGGGCCTGGGCCTCCAGGCCATACGTGTGCTGTACAACTGATTATTTTCATGACAAAACAAAAATCTCAAAGGAAATTTTTTGAGTGAATTATCGTTTACTGCGAAAATATTGCACGAGGCAATATACCTTCTTTCCTTTCTTGGGGATACAAATCATTTACAAAATTTAATTCCAAAATGCAAGATTTTAAACGTGTTTTGGACTTAAATTGTAACTGAAAGAAAGATTAAACAATTTAGTGTTTTTAGTTGGCTTTCAAATGTTAAAAATCTAGTTCTTTCAAATAGCTCTGAACAGGGGCAAAATGTGATCCAATAGCATTAAAATAGCTAATTGTTTTCCAAAGAATTATAAAAAATCGTCCTGCGGCTGAGATCGCCCCCAGACCCCCAAAGCCTCCAGCTGCTCGGAGCTCCGTCTCCAGACCCCTGTCTGTGATACGTTTGAGTTGCACTAGTTTACTCAACGCGTCTCCCAATTCAAACGTTTTCACTTTTGGTTCAAGTACCGTATTCCTCTAGGAAAATCCTGGTTAAGTGCCAGACTCAGGCCATGGCTCCTGATCTTCCATCTTTGTCCCACAAAAAGTTCCTCTTTCGAAAAGTTTTGATGACGTCATTGCATGTGATTTGTGGTTTGCCCCCCAATCAAAACTTCTGGCTACGTCTAAGTTTGAAACCCTTGTAACATTCACTTTTATTAGCGATACAACTGATTATACTACTAGCTGAGTCCAGGTTACCAGAATATAATCAAAAACTGCACTTTTTTTCCTATTGAAATGCTTTAGAAACACGTTTTTAGTAAGCTTAGGTCTCAAAGCTCCTAAACCAAGCATAAAGGACACTAAAAATGCGTTATAAAGCGACGGAATTAAAAATTTCAGAGCAATGAAGGCAACTGATTTTTCATGCTTTGTAATTAAGAAATGCGGATGTCCACTATGCAGGAAACCCTCTCTCTCCTTGTCCGCAAAATGTCGGCATTGAATAATCTCCCCTCACTGCGACATCGGAGTACGTCATTTATGGACATCCTCTAATACAGTAATATCTATTAAGTAATTCTTCCGCTGGTCAGATATAGTGCATGTGGTAACGTGCTTGGCTCTGATGCGGGAGGTCTGGGGTTCAAATCCTGGGTCGGTCAAATTGAACACAGAGTCGCCAACGGCTCGCCATCGTTGCAAATTTTCTTCCTTAGAAGCTCAATTGCCCATGCACGATTTTGCGGCGAAAGGCTAAGCAAACTTGTTACACGTTTGGGCGTGATACCATGAGTATAATGAAGATTTGATCTTTTTCTTTTTTTTTGAAGTAATTGTTCCCGTAGATTTGTTCACTGAGCATGTAATTACACCAGCAACCACTACGCAAATATGAGACTCAATCATTATTCAATGCATAAAATCACCAAAAATATTGTTTCCAAAATGAGAAAAATTTTTCTTTTGAAAAGTACCGAATAACGGTACCGTCGGTACTTTTTCAAAAATGTAACGAATAAACTACCGTCGGTACTTTTTTAACAAAGCAGCGGCAAAAGTACCGTCGGTACTTTTAAAGTACCAAGTGCCCACCTCTGGCTTTAATAAACTTTGAAGAAGGATTGCAGCAAAATCAATAAAGTTTTCAAAATTAATTTCAAAATCATAAAAAAACAGATTGTGTGTGATGATTTTATTTTTCTGATCTAACTGTTTCAAAGATATTCTACTCCAAGCACAAGATTTGCAAATTTTAGTGTTAATTATTGTCTATGCTATCATAACGCAAAGCTGAAATCTTCCAAAAAGTTCCATAGTGGTACAGAAATCAGCAAAGTTTTACGATGACAAAAGACCGTAATCAACTTATGTGTTGCCCATTTCGTTCGACTGTTCGTGCGTCTGAACCAGGCCCAGTCTACACTGTGCGAAAAACCGCGAGCGTACGAGCGTTGTCTTAATTTATTTTAACTAATTTTAACCAGCTTAAACGCTGGTACGACGATATGTCGACGCGCTAAATTTCTGTTTGAAATAAACTAAATTTTCTGTTTGAAATAATCTTACGCTCTCAAACTTACGCACACTGTAGACCGGGCGTAAATCATGTGCATTACATAAAAGCAGACATCCGGTTTTAGTGTTTGCAAGTTTTTTGTTAGGCTGTGTCACTAAAACGGGTGAACTGCTTGGTCCAAGTGGGATATTAGGTGAAGTGTCTTTCCCAAGGACACAACGACGTACTGCGCGTTCGGGAATCGAACCGGGAGTAAGCAACCTTTCCGATAACCCAACGCTCCACCAAATGAGCTGTCGCGGCCGCACTGCTAAAATATCATCAGTTTTCTACTATGATTTCACAAACATTGCGGTTTAGTCAAGCGACAAAATGTTGTTCTTCACGTACTGTAGAATATCTTCAAACAGTTTAGATCACAAAAGATACAGTTTAGGCTAATATACTCGTATGGTACTACCTCGGAAATCTCATTTATTTTGACTACTTGCTTTGTTATTCTTATCAGGTAAAATAAACATTAAACCCACAATTAATATCAAATAAACGAGAGCCTACCTTGGCTGGTACCAAGAACGATTTACATACATTAATCCGGGCTCTCCAAAGATTTTCCTTCAAATTTTCCCTTTCGCGGTTTGATGTGTGGTTTAGACATGGTTTGTTGCTGCTGCGTCTCAGACGATTCCCGCCATTATTATTAACACGTAACAGTCAGGTAATACAATCAATGTAAAACTAAAAACGTCTTTCGAAATAGATTTGATAAACGTCGTTTATGATAAAAAGCATTGTTTATGACACTGTCCGCAGATAGTCTTTATGTTTATGTGCGCAAGAACTTCCCCTTGTAAAAATATAGTTGACACTAACAGTAAAAAAAATTTTTGATATTAAGAAAGCATCATTTTCAACATTTAAAAACTGAAAAAGGTGATTTCTTAAACTTTAATTGTTGGGCCAATAAAAAATCAACCTAAGTTTTGGAAAATGGTCTGCTCCTAACCGGAAAACTTGAAAAATGGTCTGCTCCTAAGCGGGTGAGGATTCGTCCAAAATAAAAGCGCCGCCGTCGCTTCCTCGTGAGTGGAGGATAAACGTGGATAAAAAAAAAAGTCCACTAAAGCTCCAACTTAATTTTCCTGGCAATAGCAATCGTATTTGCTTTGCTTGGTTTTCGGTTCAAGACAACTTTGGATTTGAAAAGATTCTGTTTTAACCTTACGTAACTCTCAAATTAAAAATTGAATATAATTTAAAGTAATTAAGTTTTGATCGACGAAACGAAAGTTTAGATCGACGAAAATTGACAACATTAAAAAGCACTAACTTCAAGCATTTAATTGGAGTTCAATTGTTTCATTTCAAACGTATATTAAGCTTTCTTTGGAACATAAATGTCACATCAAGTAAAGTCTACAATGTCTTTGTGCATTAAAAGATTCAAACACGACTGTGATATTATTAAACATTGACCAATTCAAAAAAATAGTAAAATTCGTATTTAATGGTGGCATTCGTTGTAGTATGCTCGTTTGATTTTCATTACTCGGTTGTAGCATACCAATGCTTCTTTTGTTCGGTTCAGTTGCTGCAAACATTGACATATTTCGTCCAAACTTGTGGCTAAATTTATATCAATGTCGGCATTCTGTGTTGCTTGTTCTTGGATTTTGATTGCTTTGTAGTAATATTCCGTTGCTTCTGTTGCTCGGTCCATTTTGAATAAACATCGACCAATCTCGCGCAAAGCTAAGGCTAAATTTATATCAGTGTCGGCATTTCGTGTTGCTTGTTCTTTGATTTTCAGCGCTCTGTTGTAATATTCCAATGCTTCATTTGCTCGGTTCATTTGTAATAAACATCCACCAAATTCTTGCAAAGTAATGGCTAAATTCGTATCATTGCCGGCATTCAGTGTTGTTTGTTCTTGGATTTCGAGCGCTCTGTTGAAATATTCCAGTGCTTCTGTTGCTTGTTTCATTTTCAGTAAACATCGACCTATTTCGCGAAAAGTGATGTGTAATTTCGTATCAATGCTAGCATTCAATGTTGCTTGTTCTTGGATTTTCAGCGCTTTGTTGTAATATTCCAATGCTTCTGTTGCTCGGTTCATTTGCAATAAACATCGCCCCATTTCTCGCAAAATGACGGCTGAATACATTTCAGTGTCGGCATTCAGTGTTGGTTGTTCGAAGATTTTCAGCGCTTTGTTGTAATATTCCAATGCTTCTGTTGCTCGGTTTAAGTCCAATAAACATCGGCCAATATCGCGCAAAGTAATGGCTAAATTTGTATCATTGTCGCCATTCAGTATTGCATGTTGCTCTTGGACTTTCAGTGCTTTTTTGCAATATTCCAATGCTTCTGTTGCTCGGTTCATTTGTAATAAACATGCACTAATTTCACGCAAAGTGATGGCTAAATTCGTATCATTGTCGCCATTCAACACTGCTTGTTCTTGGATTTTCAACTCTTTTTTGTAATATTCCAATGCTTCTGTTGCTTGGTTCATTTCCATGAAACATCGACCAATTTGATGCAAAGTTGTTGCTAAATTCATATCAATGTCGGTATTCAGTGTTGTTTGTTCCATAATTTTCAACGCTTTGTTGTAATATTCCAATGCTTCTGTTGCTCGGTCCATTTTCAATAAACATAGACCAGTGTCGTGCAAAGGTGCGACTAAGTTTGTATCGATGTCGGCATTCCGTGTTGCTCGTTCTTGGATTTTGAGCGCTATGTTGTAATATTCCAATGCTTCTGTTGCTTGGTCCATTTTTAATAAACATCAACCAATTTCGCGCAAAGTGATGGCTAAATCCGTATCAATGTCGTCATTCGGTGTTGCTTTTTCGTAAATTTTCAGCGCTCCCTTGTAATATTCCACTGCTTCATTTGCTTGGTTCATTTGTACTAAACAGTGGCCAGTCTCAAACAAAATCTTTGCTAAATTTGTATCAGTTTCTTCATTCAATACTGCTTGTTCGTATATGTTTCTCAGTTGGCTGAAACATTTAAATGCTTCTATTGCTCGGTTCATTTGCAGTAAACAATGGCCTAGTCTAAATAAGGATTTTGCCAAACTTGCACGGTTATTTTCGTGATCATTTTCTGATGTTGCTTGCAGCGATAATCTGAAATATTCTGCAGCGTCATCAAAACATTTCATTGAAAACAAAATATCACCTATTTGAATCAATGACAGATTGTTTGACATTACATTGCTTTGAGAGTTCGTTGATTGGTTTGTATGTGAATCTTTTTCCAATAAGTCAAGGCAATCGTCAAAATTTCGAAGTCTATCTGTTGTTGGATGTTTGAAGTTTTTGTCGTGATATTCTTAAACGTTGATTTGACTTCTCAAAACACAATTGAAGACCTAAGTTTAACAATTGGGGATTGGAATGAAAATGAAGTCTCTTTAAATGTAAACGATTTGAAATATCATCATCATATCATCATCATCATATTTATTTATTTACCAAGTGACGTCATATCACAAGAAAAAACTGCAACTTCCTCTAGGTCTATCACCAAAACATCAAAATATGCAATTCCTTTAAAACTAACACACAAACTTGCAGAGTCAAAGCGATATTTAGTCACTTGGTGAGGAGACAGCGAAGGACCGAAAGGTCATCTAAGTTTACTGCCACCTCACCAAGTTAGGGTTAAAAAAGCAGCTTCTAGATTTTCTCAGTCTGCTACTTTCTATGATAAAAAATTTTACGCAAAATTAAAACAAAGTGTTGCAAAGATATGTACACTTTGTACAGTGTATACACAAAACTCACAGTCAACATGTAAAGAAAATGCAAGGCAACATTAGAATTGTTCAAACTCTAAGCATACTAAAAAAAAAAAAATACTGTAACTACAGATTGGATAGAAAATAAAATCAATAAAGTTCATAATGCTTATTCATGTTTTATAAAATTTGAAGTGGGCTATTGGAGTGAAAAAAACCTCCTTGCTTTGTTTTGTATTGTTGGCCAATATGTCATTAGTAGGTACTGGTACAATTTCCAATACCAGTATATACCAACCTTAATCAGTTACTGCAAAATTACTTATAATTTAAGGGCACATCAAAATGAGAGGTGACGTATTGTATAAATGTGTGATAGATGAATGCACCATCTCATGCCATTCAAGCAATAGAATAGGTTATTGTTGAACTCAAGCATAAATATGCAACTATGTTTCCTGTAATTACTACTGCATTGCTGATAGAATGCTGTTATTCTAGCTTTTATCGGTTTCATAGGTTGACAAAAAATGAGCTTTAACAGCTTTTTTAAATCTGTAGAATGAAACTTCTTTTAAACTGCTTGGAATTTCATTCCAAATTTTAATTCCTGCGAATGATAGACTTTTGCCCTAATCTTGTTCTAGTTCTTGGAAGAAAGAAGTTGTTTTTGTGGCTCAATCTTGTCTTATGTGTATAGCAGTTTTTTATTACGTTAAACTTATCTGAATTTGCAAAAGATAATACATTATTGTGAATTTTGTACATTAGCTTTGCAGTTTCCAGAGAGTAAATATTCTTGAGTTTTAAGCATTTAGCTCGATAGAACAAAGGATTAGTATGCTCACGATATCCACTTCCAGTTAACAATCTGATGCTTCTTTTTTGCAGAATAAAGAGAGGTGCTAATGTTGATTTTGAAGCAGTCCCCCAACTACTTATGCAGTATTGTAGATGAGAGTATATGAGGCAGTGGTAAACAGATCTTAAGGTTTGCTCATCTACAAAGTGTTTTAATTGATTAAGGGCCCAAGATCCCCTTGCTACCTTTGAACATTGTTCCTTGATTTGTTGTTTCCAGTTTAGATTGTCGTCTATGAGAACACCTAGATACTTTATGTGATGTGATTGCTTGATTGGATTATTATCTATTGATACTTTGAGTTTAGGTTTATTTTTTTTTTGTTGTCACTACCATAAACTCAGTTTTATTAAAGTTAATTGATAATTTATTCACCTTGAGCCAATTGCTTACATTGACTATTTCATCATTAATATTTTGTTGCAGTTTTGAAACGTTAGAATGGGAAATAGTAAGGTTTGTATCATCTGCAAAAAGATGAATTGTGGAATTTGAGGCAAGTGGAAGATCATTGATATAAATATTAAATAACAACGGACCTAGAGTTGAGCCCTGAGGAATACCGCAAATAACATCTCTTGACTTGGATTTACTGTATATTGATTTACAATTGTATACTGTTGACGGTCAGTCAGGTAACTTGCTGGTAACTGTAATGGTAATCCTCTAATTCCATACTTTTCTGGTTTCTTGATCAGTATTGTGTGATTGATGGTATCATATGCTTTTCTTAAATCTAAGAAAATAGAACATGTAATGAGCTTTTTATCCATATTGTCAAGTAGCTTATTGTAAATATCTAAAACGGCTTCATTTGTTGAGCAATTTTTCTTATAACCATACTGGTTTGGACTAATCAAATTATTGCTCACAAAATAATTGTTTAGTTGATCAAGCAGACACTTTTCAAATAGTTTGGCAAAAGGATTTAAAATAGAAATAGGGCGATAATTACTGCATAACTCTCTTTCGCCTTTTTTGAAAATTGGAACAACTTCAGCGGTTTTTAACACTTTTGGAAAATATCCTGTTGATATGCATGCATTAAAAACGTTAGTTAGAACTGGAGCTATAACAGAGCCTGACATTTTTATATACTTTGCAGGAATTCCATGTCTTCCTGTACTTTTTGATGGATTCATAGCTCTGATGTAATTTACTACTTCTTCTTCAACTATTGGTTCTAGAAAAAATGAATTGCAACTACTCTGAATCAAAGACGTGGCATTAAATTTGCCATCAATTATAGCTGGTGTTTCGATTGTAGATGCAAGGTTAACTCCTATCTCTATGAAATATTTATTGAACAAGTTACTGATAGCCTGTGGACCTTGTGCACTTTCACTTTTGGAAGCATACATTTTATTAGGAATGTTATTTTTCTTCACATTTTTCAAGTGAATAATTTTATTTATAATTTTCCAAAGCGACGAGGTGTCATGCTTATTATCATTCACTAAATTTTTAATGTAAGCTCGTTTTGCATATTCCTTAATATGAGTCAGTTTATTTCTATAGACTTTGTATTGTGCCCATGTATTACTATCATTTAATTTAAGGGCTCTTTTGTACAATAAATTTTTTTGCTGGATTGATAAAAGGATTCCTTAGGATAACCATGGTTTGTTGTTTAGTTTTGTTTCCTTTCTGCTTTGTTTTCGTAATGGTACACGTATGTTTAATGACTTATGAAAAATGTCAATAAACTTTTCAGTGTAGTTGTCAATGCATTCCTCTTTGATATCACCTAATAGCTCCATTCCTTCAGCTAATCTGTCTAGAAATTTTTCTACTTCAAAATTTTTTGTATCACGAATTAGGGTGACAGTTGATTTTTCACTCTTGGGCAGGCTTAAATTAGAGCACATTATTACTGGCAGGTGATCACTTACATCTTTCGCCAGAATAAAACTTTTGTGTTCACCCACTACATTGTTTGTATAAGCATGATCTAAAAGAGTTGAGCTTGTAGTGGTTATTCTTGTCAGGTGTGTAATTAAGGGAATGCAGCCTAAGCTATAAGTTAAATTCATGAAATCTTTAATATTGATATCAGAGTTACTTTTCTACAAATCTGCGTTGAAGTCTCCTCCGATATAATACATCAATTTTTTACTATTCAATTTTTCAATGGCTGATTAAAACTCATGCAAAACTCTGATAATTTCTGTTTAGGGTGTCTGTAAATTACTCCCACAATACATTTTTTGTTATTCCCTAAATCTAGTTGAATCCACATATCTTCACAGTTAGGAATGTTTAAATCAAACTCCTTGCAAATTGAAATTGATAAAGACCCCTTAATAAACAATCCTATTCCTCCCCATCTTGTAGTTGTGCCTTTGTGGTAAAAATGGTACCCACTTAACTTTGCATTATATACCTGTAACAATTTAAGTTTGGTTTCACTTATAGCAATGATATCAGATAAGATATCATAATTTGTTAAAAGTTCATTCAATTTATCAAAATTTGCATTTAGGCTTCTTATATTCACGCAAAGTGAAGAAAATTTACACTTTTTGTTAATAATATTGGCTTCGGCCTGTGAGCAGTATTTTGGGTCAACCAAACCAGAATTTAAATCATTTAGAAAGCTTTTTATCTTGTTGTCTGCCTGTAAGCATTTAGCTGGGAAAAACGAATTATTTGTGTGATTAATATCAAAGTTTAGTTTGTCATCATTTCTCATTTCATTTAACAATTGCTTATCATTTAGGGTTTGAAAAGGAAACAATTCACTGTAACAATTTTGGCAGAGGTATGGTTCAGTAGAAGAACAAAGAGTGTGAAATTTAAGGGGACTAATGACTGCGCATTTGAGGTGAATCCATCCATCACACATATCACACTGAATAGCACACTGGTTCCTTTTACAAGGTCTTACACATATTTCACATGGACATTTAACTGGCATTATCAAGCAGTCAAACCAATGAAAGATTCTACACTAGTTAGACAAAATAGCAAATTTAGAATCAGCCACAAAATATGCAGAAAAAGTTGTTTTGAGCTTAAAATGAAAACAGGTGAAAAGTATCTTTCAATATACTGGTAATTATAAATCTATACAGAAAGGTACAGAAAAAAAAAGTTAGATCCTACTATGTACACAAAAATACAAAAACTACAAATGTCAGATCCTGCTATGTAGGCACAAAACACCAAAAGAGTGCTGAGTGTCAGGTTGAAGTAGCCTTCTTATTCATACACCCAAGAGTTGTTAGCACAGCAATAATTGTTAAGTTCGCCTTCTTTAAACCATAAAGCTATTTCTTTCTTTGCTGTTTCCACAGAGTCAGATCCATGACATATGTTTCTCCCAATGTCAATACAATAATCTCCACGAATTGTTCCAAAAAGAGAATCAGCAGGGTTAGTCTCTCCGAGCATTTTACGATCAATTTTAACTGCTCCTTTTCCTTCCCAAACCATTGCACCAACTGGCCCAGACAACATAAATTCAACAATTACCAGTACTGGCCCAGACAACATGAATTCAACTACTGTACCAGTACCTATCTAGCCCAGCTTACCGGTACAGGCTTATTCAAATAGAATAATTCAATTATTCAAAAGAAGCTATTTTTTGTGGCAAAAAATAATCTGCAGCCTCATAGGTCTATTAATTATCGCTGTTTGGAATTTTCTGATCGTAGCTTCGTTAGTGTATTTGAACCTACTTAGATCGTGAAAGTAGATTAGACTGTAAAATGTAACTTCCAAAACACAAAAAGACCACCATAGCAATAAATATTTCCTTACAATCAGCTCAATAGCGTCAATACGTGATCCACAAACGAGTGAATAAAAAGTGAATAAATTACAGGCAACATGTTCACGAATTAACGGACTTTATTAACTTCTGTTAATTAAAGCTGAAAATAACGGATTAATGTTAGCGGAGGTGTGAAGTTTGTTAACGGACTAGTGGTTAGCGAAGCTAACGTTTTGCATCAACTTGCCCACCTATGCTAAGATGCAACAACCGGTATCGGGTATTGCTCATGGTTTAATTCATAGGCGTAGCCTGGATTTTGAATTGATGGGAGGGCTAAGCCGCCAATCACATGCAATGACATCATCAGAAGTTTTTGAAAAGTGGGACTTTTTATGGGACAAAGAATGAAAGATCAAAAGCTTGGGGTCTGATTTGGCTCGTAACCTGGATTTGTTATAGAGAAAGAACTAGAACCGCAAGTTAAAAATTTTTCTATCCTATTATAATTGGGAGACGTGGTGAGCAAATTAGTGCAACTCAAACATGTCACAGAGGGGGGATGAGGGCGGAGCCCCCAGGCCGCTGGGCGATTTTTTGTAACTTTTTGGCTATTTTAATGCAATTCGGATCACATTTTGCACGTTTTCAGAGCCACTTGAAACAACAAAATTTTTGATGTTTGAAAGCCAGTTGAACAAATCACTCTCTTTACTTTATGTGAAGTCCAGAACACGTTTAAAATCTTGCATTTTGGGATTAAGTTTTGTGACTTGGCCCAAGTCAAGAAAATTAAGGTATTTTGCTTTCTGCAACATTTTTAGCATGAAATAATGCACTCGAAGATTTGCCTTTGAAGATTTTCGTTTTGTCATGGAAATAACCAGTTTTAGGAATATATGCACGACCAGGGGCCCAGTCTTCCTCGATTCAAATTCAATAATTTGTTCAATAAGCATTTACTCTAGCTAGGTTTTTTCAAAAGCATTTTGTCGCGTGAAAACTGACGAGATGGAGATGGATTGTTATTTAAAGTTGATAATTTAAAGTTAATTTAAGTTGGTACATTATTAAATGTCATAAACGGTTACTAATATTGTTATTGTAATATAAAAGTTAGTTGGGGGTGTAAAACATATTATTGCATAAAAATGTTGGATGAGGGCCTGAGATTGCACTTTTTAGAAGAAAAACACTGAATTTCTCCCGGCTTATACATTTAAATTAGTTGGTAAAAATTTAAATTAAGAGGGCATGCGTCCCCTGGTTTTCACAATTAATATTAAGTTATTGCTAATTGCCGTTGTACGCATGTACTGCTGCATTTCAAAAATGCTAAAAGACTGAATAAATAGGCTTTGTGTCATCATTTTTATCATCGGTAGCTTTTCATTTGGGAAGGGGTAGGCATGGGGCCCGGACCTTCTGGCTGTGCCTATGGTTTAATGATTACAGCACACTAGTTTGCTCTCACATCAACTAGAACATTTACCGTGATAGAAATACCAAGTTTTAACACCAAAAATAATTAGTATAAGCTTAAAAACTAATAATATACGTAAAATTAAGCTAAAACGAAATGAAATAGCAAATACAAGTTTTCGTGACGATGTAAGAAAACAAAATTTACGACTAGGCAAATTGTCAGCCTCAAATAAAAAAAAAACAACAAGTCAAATCTATTAAAGTCGTCAACTGTAACATCAATGCTGCAATCAAATTGTAATGTACTGTTCTTACAACGATGCATTACGTACACTGTTTGTGCAATGTACACAACCAAAATACTGAGATTTGTCGACAAATAATATCCGTAGATATTGAAGTTGAATAATTCTGTGACAATATTATTTATCACTACCAGACATTGGTATGTATTGTTGTGTAAATACAATGCACAAATCTAGTATGGAATTGGTATGGAAGTATGGAAGATTGTCTTCTATTCCATTCTTGAAATCTTCCATTCCATTCCATTCTGGCATCTTCCATATTCCATACCGAAATTTCCGTACCATTCCATTCCATTTTCCATTCCATTCCATACCATGCCCTGTTGTAAGGTACTAGCCCGCTAATGAGGCCTCTCTTTGGGCTGGGAAATGAAGGTTCATTCACCCGTACCTTCCCACCCGCATAATTTCAAGCCTTTATCATTATGGACACAAATTACTGTAAATAGTCAAAAAGCAGTCAAAAAACATGACAAAATATCATAATTCAAATGATAAATCAAACAATATTGCAATTAAAATGCTGTACTGTAATGAACAAAATATATTTGCGGTCGAAATAACAAACACAAAATATCATAATTAAAAAAAAAACAGGAAAAAAGGCGCTGCAGCATCAGTCAAAAAACTAAATGAAATTTTTGCATTTTGTTTGAATGTTTTTACGTCAATATCTGCTAGTTTTTTTTTTGTTCATCAAGTTATCTTGGTCAAAAGACAGTGAAATGACTTAAGGTTCTATGGGTAAAACTGCAACTTGTCCATTTATCTACCACTCACGGTGGAAGTTTTGCATGTTTGCAAACTTTATTGTGTGCCAACTGCAAATTGCAGATGCAACGTTGATGGATGCATGCAAAGTTAAGCAAATCCGGTTTTTTTATTCATTTACAGTAATTGATATAATTTTCAAAGCTGGATTTACCAAATTGAGCTTATTTGAAGCAAAATTTTTTTTGGTTTAATATTTTAATCGATTTATTTACTGTAGAGTCAATTATCTTGTTGCATGTCCGACAAGACTTAGCTTTTTTTGAATTTCCTGGACCAATGGTTTTGTTCGTATATTTATCCAAAGTATGTCGAAAAGCTTCACCGTCATGGAACTAAAGCAGTAGCGTAGCCAGGGGGGGGCGGGGGGGCTATAGCCCCCCCCCCCCATTGGCCTGCCGACCAAAATGCAGAACAAGAAAAATACCACGTTTTTAGGACTTCTAAGACTCTCTTTTGCACTGGATTAGACTAAAAGATGATTTAAAGCATAGTTTGAAACGTTTATTTGGGGGGGGGCTAATGGACTGCCGACCAAAATGCCGAATAAGTAAAATACCACGTTTTTAGCATTTCTAAGACTGTCTTTTGCACTGGATTAGACTAAAAATGCTTTAAAGCATAGTTTGAAACGTTTATTTAGGGGGGGGGCTAATGAACTGCCGACCAAAATGCAGAATTAGGAAAATACCTCGTTTTTAGCCAGTAGCGTAGCCAGGAGGGGCGGGGGGGCTATAGCTCCCCCCCCCCCCCCCCGATTGACATGTTGACCAAAATGCAGAAAGGGAAAAACACAACATTTTTAGCACTTTGAGACTGTTTTATGCACTGGAGTGGACTAGATAGTGATTTAAAACATCTTTTGAAACATATGTCCAGTGGGGGGCTAATTTGTCAAAAATAAAACCAACAAATAAATGAAACCTTTGATAAATGGTAAGAAATAAGCAAATCAAATTTGATCGCAAGTGTAAAAATGCTGAACATAGATGAGATCAACAAATATACTATAAACTAAGGAATAGGGGGGGGGGGGGGGCTATTCAGTATTTGTTATTACCAATCATTTCTCTCAAAATCTCTTTTCATTAGCCCAACAATTATTTCTCTCTATAAACTGTATACGAATTAGATTGCTCCGTGTGAGTTTTATCGAAGTATTCGATTATATAATTTACCAGCATCTAAACAAGAGAACTACATTTTACCATTAGCCACCTCCCAAATAGCCCATTTATGCTTCCAGTTTAACTTGTTTGCATAGCCAATTTCTAAGCCACGTTTTAAAATCATTATTTTTTAATCAAAATAGCCCTAAAATGAAGTTATTTTTGCAAAAAAATGCAAAATTTTCGAGCGCTGGGGGCTCCGCCCCCAGACCCCCCAAACAGCCCCCCCCCATTGCGAATTTCTGGCTACGCGCCTGAACTAAAGTATAATGGTATACTGACAAATGTCAGCTAATCACACATCAACAAACTTTTAATCAGCAGTATTGATCACTTGCTGAACAGAAGTTCGTATGGTTTCCGCTTTGAGACGAAAGCCGTATTTATATTTAGCTTGAGGAATAAAGTTAATATCCAAGCTTTTTTTTGAAATTTTGTTTAATTTCAACGCCAGGCCTGCGCTGTTATAGCAAAATTCCATTTTGGTGAAGATTGCTCTAATCTTTTTTATGATTTATTAGTGTGATTTATTAGTCTTTTTATAATTTATTTATTAGTGATTTTGATCAAAAAATTTTGTTGGCTAATCTAGAACAAAATTCGAAGCAAAACTATTCCCTACATAATTTCAAAGAATAACTAATTTAAATAGCAGCTTAATTGTTTTTTAACTAATTTGGTTTTGACTTATTTTTAAACTTATTTTGCTTATTTTGACTTGCTGCAAGCATGTTGGCAGCCATCTTGTTTGACAGTTGATTATTGTTTTAACGCTGCACGCTTGAAGCCAAATCTGCTGTCACGTGATGGTGCTATCAGTACAATTGTACTACTAATGACTCAAATGCTCTACTATTACACTGGACAAAAAAAATACGCCAAAAAAATCGTACGTTTGTACGTGTGGTGACCGAAGAGGGTACAAAATTTGAATTGCTTGTGACGTAAATTTTCGAAAATATAGTGGTGATATCACAATGATTTAATCAACTCAAAACCAATTTTTTTGAAAAATTTTGGTAAACACCAACTCTCGTGCTAAATTTGGTGTTCCCATAACTTTTGGGTTAGGAGTTGGATATGGGGGCATTTTTACCCTCCTTTCGTAAAATAGAGTTAATAAATAATAAGCAGTTGTTATGATAGATAGTTGAGAAATACAAAAGTTTTTGAATTATATTTTGGAAATTGAATTAAATTAAAAACAATTATTTTAAAGAATTAAATTTAAAATATCAATTAAAAACACCACCCATTTTTTACGAAAGGAGGATATTCTGAATATTTTAAAATCTTTTACTTACAATGCGTCATGCCGCAGCAGGAATGAATGAAGTTGCTTCAAGTAGTCAATTCTTATCAGACGCACTAAATCCCTAATAAAAAAGCGTTTAATCTTAAAGGACACATAAAATAAGTAGAGAAGTTTTCTTTGCTGAAAAACCTGAATTTATAACCAGAACCAAGCCAGATTGAGGTTCTGCTGTGTGGTGTTTTTGGTAAAAATCGTGAAATTGACTTTAAAAGCAACGTAGAAACATTTTAAACATGAAAACTCTAAGAAGGTCATGTGCGGAGTTTTCAAGATAAAGTGGCTTGAAAATAATACCATATACAGCAATTGCACGATTGCTGAATATGGCTATTTTGGTCGTGTTTATCGTTTTGGAAGTCTTCCAGTGTTACAGTTTTGTAACTTAGAAGTGTGTGATATAAAGTTACTGTAAACGTATTAAAGATTTGACGAAATTTTGAAGAAAGACGTCAGCAACATCAATCAATTTTTTAATTAATGCAGCACTACAATGAATTATATGAGATGATTTCATTCTATTAACCTAACAGTTTTAAGGATATTCTACTGCATGCACAAGATTGTCAATTTTAAAGTTAATCACTCACAAGATACTCTAAACACAAAGCTGAAATCTTCCATAAAGTTCCATAGTGTGACAGAAATCAGCAACGTTTTACGATGACAAAGACCGTAGTCAACTTTAGCCAACCTTTTCACAATACGCATTGCAATGGTCTTCATGCAAAAAATCAACACCATTTCGTCATAAAAGATATCACGGTTGCTTTGAAGACTTTTATACGGTAACACTATTCGTGATACAAGTTTCTGCGATGCAATAGCCAATACAGTATTTATGACAAAATGGTGTTGAAAATTTTCATTAACACCATTGCAAAACCTTATGTAAAAGGGTAGACTGTTGCCCATTTCGTTCGACAAATGGCGTACGCAGGATTTTTCAATGGGGGGAGGGGTTAAAAGCAACATCGAAAATTTGTTCGTGATCTATACGTTGGCGAATAATTAACTTCGTGCAATGTCACAAGATGGAACTAAAGTCACACAGTGCGTATTGCAAATAAAACTTTCAAAAAAAAAATAAGCATTAGGCATACGTCTTTAGTTAACATCCAAAGGTTTGCAACTGAACTCTCAAACAAAAATTGCTCAAAACAAAAACTACAAACACGCATATAATCATAAACAGTGCAAAGTTGCTAGGCGTGTAGCCAGAAATTCACAATGGGAGGGGCTGTTTTGGGGATCTGGGGCGGAGCCCCCAGCCGCAGGAGACTATTGGGGGTCTGGGGGCAAAACCCCCACCCGCTGGAGGCTGGGGGTCTAGGGGCAAAGACCCCAGCCCCCGGAGGCACGAGGGTCTAGGGGCGGAGCCCCCAGCGCTTGAAAATATTTTATTCTTTTTCAAAAATAAATTAATTTTCGGGCTGTTTTGATAAAAAAATAATGCTTTTAAAACGTGGCATATAAAATTGGTAGTGAAAACCTGATTAAACTGGTTGCATAAATGGGCTATGTGGGAAGTGGCTCAAGGTAAAATTTTAGCTCTTTTGTTTACATCTGGTAAGTGATAAAATCGTATAGTTCAAGAAAACTCTCAATGAGTAATTTATTTTGTCCATATTTTAAAGAGAAAAATAATTGAAGCACGTTTTGGCAAAAGTTGATAAGTCGCATTTCGCCATTTTGAGAAAATCGCGTTTAAAGTTTTAAACTTTCATTTAGCTCTGTTGTCAAGTGCAACGTAATAAGCTATATAGTACCGAAAATTAATCGAAAATAAACATGTTTTTTCTCAGGTAAAACTTTTTTAGTAAATAACTTAAAAAATACAAAAAACTCGTTTTTTGAAAAATGTCACTTATCAACTTTTGCCAAAACATGCTTCAATTGGGGGGAGCTTATGGAAAATTTTTTGAGACAAGTGATTAGTAATTAACTAATACTGATGAGACGCCCTCTGTTCCTAAGTTTATAAAATGCTTTTTGATTAAACCTATGTTTAGCATTTTTATACTAGCGATTAAATTTGATTGCTTGTTTTAAGATGTTTTTCAAAGCTTTCATTAATTTGTGAGTTTGTTTTTGACAAATTAGCCCCCCCCCCCTAAATAAATGTTTCAAAAATGCTTAAAATCTATTTCTAGTCCGTTCCAGTACAAAAGCCAGCTTTGGAAGTGCTAAAAACGGGTAATTTTTCTTATTCTACGTTTTGGTTGACAGGCCAATGGGGGGGGGGGACTATAGCCCACCTGCATTTGCTAATGAGAGTTGCTCTGACTTATAACATGACAGTTTTTTAAAACCTACAAGAATTGCATAATATTCAAGGACGGGTGTTCGTCATTAATATTATTTACTTTTGTACGCGTAAATCCTAAATTAAAGAAACTGCAATTTCAAACAAGCACAACATTTTGGCTATGCTCTCATTATATTTATTTGCAACGTTTTGACGCGTCCCAATGCGGTCGACCGGCTCGGTTGAACAACCTATCGAGCTTCTCTCCGGGTTGACTTATTAATCCATATGTCCAATCAATCTTTCACTTGTGGCTACGTAGGAGCTGACGCTACATTATCATTGATAGTATTTTAATTGGGGGGTTTGCATTAATGCCTGTGTTATAGCATTAAGTTCATGATAACATTAAACGAGGGCCTGGGGTTGCAACTTTTAGGACAAAACTTTTAGATTTCTCACAGGTTTTGCATATAAATTGTAAAAAATTGAATTAAAAGGCCCCTAGCCCGAGACCCTTGGTCGTCAGTCAGGGGCCCCGGGGGGCCCTGGTTGTCAGTTTATAGAGAGAGAAACAAGATTTATAGAGAGAGTTTATAGAGAGAGACAATTGGGAATGGGGTGGGCTAACGAAACAAGATTTGAGTAGATTAATAATTAACTAATACTGATTAATTAACTAATACTGAAACCCCATCTCGATATTTTTGATGAAGCCAATGTTAAGCATTTTTTGCGGTTAAATTTGCTAATTTTGGAAATTTTTTGAAGTTGGTACTGATTAGTAAGTTTCATCTTTGACAAATTAACTCCGCTCCTCAAGAAACTCTAAATGTTTCAAAAGTTGGGGTTGAACCCCAAATCCCCCTTGCTTACGGCCTTGCGTTCGACTGTTCTTGCATATGAATAAGACACACTGCGCCTTTTTAAACCATGCACACAAAGGCAGACACCCGTTTTTTGGTGTTTGCAAGTCTTTTTTCAGTCTGTGCCACCACAACGGGTAAACTGCTTCGCCCAAGTTGGATACTAGGTAAAGAATCCTTGCCAAGGCCACAACGAGGCATTGCTAGTTCGGGAATCAAACCGGCAGCCAGCAACCTTTTCGACAATTCTACGCTTCACTAAGTGAGCTGTTGCCGCAGCACTTCTAATATTGCACTATTAAAATTGCACCAGTTTTCCGCTAAAATTTCGCAAACATTGCGCTTAAGTCGAACGACATAACGTTGTGTTGCAAGTGCAGTAGAATATTTCCGCATAGTTGGATCACAAAAGATACAGTTATAGCAAATGTGCTCGAATGGCATTGCTCTACCTCGGAAATCTCTTTGCTTTTTACTCTGCTTTGTTATATAACTTCTTCTCAGGTAAAATAAAACCTAAACCCACAATTAGTATCAAATAAACAAAAGCCTACCTTGGCTGGTATAGGGAACAATCCAGATGCATTAACCCGGGCCCCTCCAAAGATTTATCTTCGAACTTTCGCTGTTTGACGTTCGGTTTAGACAATGGGTTGTCTGCTGCTGCAACTCAGAAGAAGGATTTCTCGCGCTATTATTAACCAAAAACAGTCAGGTAATACAATCAATATAAACACAAAACGTTTTACCATTTTACGAAATAGTTTTAATAAACGCCGTGTATGAAAAAAAAAAAGCTTTGACTCTGTTCACAGATAATCGTCACGTTAATGTGAGCATAACTTCTTCTTGTAAAAATATAGTTGCCACCAACAGTACCGGTACGCAAAAACATTTTTAATATTTGGGAAAAATCATCTTTAACATTTAAAACTGAAAAAAAGTGATTCCTTAAACTTTAATTATTGTGCTAATAAAGAATCAACCAAATTCCAATAATGTTCCAATTAATTTTGCGAGCAATGCAATAGTATTAACTTTCCTTGGTTTTCAGTTCAAGACAACTTTGAATTTGAAAAGATTTGGTTTCAGTCTTATGCAACTCTCAAATTAAGAGCCAAATATAGCTCAAGGTTAATTACATCGTAAGTTTTGATCGACGAAAAATGACAACACTGAAGAGCACTAACTTCAAGCGTTTATTGGAGTCGAACGGTTTTATTTTAAACGTATATTAAGTTTTGTTTGCAGCGTAAACAACTAAACATCACACCAAGTAAAATCTACAACGCCTTTGTGCATTGAAAGATTCAAACACCATTGTATCAAAGTTCTTGAAGCTGATGAGTGGATAGTTTTGGCGCATTGTTAACAATCAATGCCGATTGTTTGTCACTATCAGGTGAGTTTTTGTGACATTTTAATTTAAATAATGTGTTTACTTCCAATCAACATCGACCAATCTAAAGCAAAATTATAACAAAATTCGTTTCAATGTGGGCAGTTAATGCTACTTCTCATTGAATTTAAGCGTTTTCCTGAAATATTCCAATCTTCCTATTACTAGGTTCATTTAAAAAAAACATGGACCGATTTCCTGAAAGTTGTAGATAAATTTGTAACAATGTCGGCTTGCAAAGTTGCTTGTTCTCGGATTTTCAGCGCTCTTAAAATGTTACAATGCTTCTGCTGCTCGGATCATTTTCAATAAACATCGATCAATTTCATGCAAGCAGATGGCTAATTACATAACTTACAGTGACGGCATGCAATGTTTTCAAAGAGATTTTTTCATTTTTTCGCGCTTTTTTGTAAGGTAATATTCCAATGCTGCTCAGTCTTTTTCCAATAAAACATTGCCGATTTCGGGCAAAGTGATGGCTGAGTTCTTATAAATGTCGGCATTCAGTGTTGTTGTTTTTAGATTTTCAGCACTCTGTTGTAATATTCCTATGCTTCTGTTGCTTGGTTTATTTGCAACACACATAGAACAATCTCGCTCAAAGTTGATGCTATATTAGTATCAATGTCATCGTTTAGTGTTGCTTTTTTAAAAATTTTCAGCGCTCTGATGTAATATTCCAATGCTTCTGTTGCTCGGTTCATTTCCAATAAACATTGATCAATGTCGTGCAAAGTGTAGGCTAAATTCGTATCAATGTTGGCATTTAGTGTAGCTAGATCTCTGATTTTCAGCGCTCTGCTGTAATACTCCAATGCTTCTGTGAATTGGTTCATTTCCAATAACAATCGACCAATTCCGTCCAAAGTTGTGGCTATATTCAGATCACTGCTGGCATTCAGTGTTGCTTGTTCTTCGATTTTCAAGGCTTTGTTGTAACATTCCAATGCTTTTGTTTTTCGGTTCATTTTCAATAAACATCGACCAATGTCGTACAAACTTTTAGCTAAATTTGTATCGAATTCGGCATCCAGTGTCGTTTTTTCGAAGATTTTCAGCGCTGTGTTATAATACTCCAATGCATCTGTCGCTAGGTTCATTTTCAATAAACATTGGCCAATCTGATACAAAATTTTTGCTAAACTCGTATCACACTCTGCATTCGATATTGCTTGTTCGGAAATGTCTTTAAGCTTGATAAAATATGTTAATGCTTCTCTTGGTCGGTTTATTTGCACTAAACATTGGCCTAGGTTAAATAAGGAATGTGCCACACTTGCATCGTTATTTGCGCGATCATTTTCTATTGTTGCATGTAGGGATAATTTGTAATAATCTACGGCGTCATCGTAACATCCCATTGAAAGCAAAATATCACCGATTTGGTTTAATGATTGTTTTTTTGAAATGATATTGTTTTGAGAATTCGTTGATTGGTTTATATTTGAATCTTTTTCTAATAAGTCTAGGCAATCATCAAATTTTCGAAGTCTATCTGTTGTTGGATGTTTAAAGTTTTTGTGTGATATTCTTAAGACTTGATTTGACTTCTCAAAACATAATTGAAGACCTAAGTTTAGCAATTGGGGATTGGAATGAAAATAGAGTCTCTTCAAATGCAAACGGTTTGAAATATCGCATTGTAATGCATAAGCAATTCGAAAATATTGAAGTATGCTTGCTTTACCTATTATTGATGAAAATATTTCTGTTGCTCTTGCATCGTTTAAATTGGATTTGATTATATCAGTTTGTCGTTGATGCTTCATGTACCATCTCAGTCGGATTTCGCAAGCCATTGCAACTGCATACATCAAGCTTTCTTTTGAATATTCGTTGAATCCATCTTTTTCTTTAAGCTTTTCAATAATATCAAAACAAGACGATTCACAAAAACCAAACTTACGGCCATAAGCAGCAACAAATAATGTAACGTTGCGATAAGCAACTTTTTTGATGTTGATTTCGTTTCTTAAATTCATTTGGAAAACAGTTGACCTTGTAGCAAATTTTTCAATATCTTCATTTATCTGTTGTTTAACACTTTGTGTTTTTTCTTCGTCGTTTTGCCTTGATAGGATTTCTGTAACGCCATGATTAAATTCTTCATTAATGACTTCATCACCATACACAAAACAAGTTTTCGTCAATATATCATCCAAATGATATCCTGGTTTCAGTTTTGCGTCGCCTTTCAAATATTTTAGCATTTCCTTCACTGGTTTTATTAATTCAGTTTCAAATCGTTTATTTTTGGTCAGTTTTCTTCTTCCAAGTGGAAATTTACAAGCATATGGCATCATGCCATCAAATGAAATGCCACTTGGTGTTATGTCGTCAAAAAACCAATCGTTCTTTTGTATATCCGAATAAGAGTCATTTAAAGATGGTATGGCGACGCTTGGAAGGATAGTTTCTTGCAAATTAATCAATATTATTTGAAATATTACAGAAAACCATCGAAAATAATCCAATACATTT
Source organism: Trididemnum nubilum (assembly GCA_963965965.1). Classification (NCBI taxonomy): domain Eukaryota; kingdom Metazoa; phylum Chordata; class Ascidiacea; order Aplousobranchia; family Didemnidae; genus Trididemnum; species Trididemnum nubilum. The sequence goes on from OZ014476.1 coordinate 5,772,233, forward strand.
TGCCATTCCGCTTCATCTAAATTTTCCTTTGCTTTATCTGCCAATGCAATAACATGTTCAAAATCGGAAAAAGGAGTAATTTCTTTTCTAGCCAGTGATCCCATTCCGATTATTGCAAATTTGCAAGGGGCATCGCCCATGACGTCATGGCAATAGGATGCCACATATTCCATTATTTGTTTGTACTGTTCCGTGATATCATGTTGAAGTTTCCTAACCAAAGATGTTTTTTGTTGTTTACCAATGCTAAGCACTTTTTTGGGCTCTGTTAGCAAGGCTTGACCCCAATGGCAAATAAGCGTAAAGTGTCTTTTCCAAGAAAACAACGACGCATTGCCAGTTCGGGAATCGAACCAGGAGTCAGCAACCTTTTGATCACTGATCCGACGCCCTACCACTGAGTTTGGAAGTTGATCAGATGGAATTTGCGGAATGTCTTTTAGCTGTTCAGACACGTAATTTCTCAATGATTTGATCTTTTTTTTGACGCGTATGGATTGGTCAATCAAATCAGCTGATTTATCATTTGCATCGGCTGCAATAAGAATGTCATTGCAAAGTTGTTTCAAATCTTTTTGAATTTCTAAGGTATTTTTTGTTCTGATCAACGCAGCATTAAAAAGAGCAGCACTTTGGATCCAACAAATCATTTTATCGCCATCTTGTTTTCCTCGTTCATGATAAACCCGACCCAGTTGATGTAAAATACCAGCAGATTCAGTTGGACTTGTTTCCTTGCCATTTTCGTCGCACAGAAGTTTTAGTTTTTCAGCAAGCTCTTTTTCTTCAGTATCTAACTTCTTGCTGAAGTCGTTCCCCATGTTGTTGTTTGAAACCCTTCAGCCCAAGAGTACAATAAGCCTACATCCCTAGTTAGTAATTTTAAATAAATCAAGGTAAAAATCCTGGGGACAAGCAAAATACTCCTTCATGTAAATACAAGTCTGTCTGCAGAACGATAATTTTGGGAAACAGGGTTTAGCGAGTCCGTGCGCTATGAGTCTCAACTTTCTTTTATTATGCACAAATAGAATGCATTTAATTAGTGATAATAATAAATTGAAGCAGCGATACATATACAGCTAGTAAATAAAGAGAAGCGAGAACAAAGACATGTTAATCAAATTCTTTTTGTCTTGCGATATCCGTTCATTATGCAATACCACCCATAACAATAAGCAATATGAGCCAATAACCGCATACCGCAAGCAATATTACACAAAGACAAAATATATAAATTAATGGCTCGGCCACCACAAGGGCATTTTGAGATAAATTCTACCATGTTGGTCACCACTTGACCAGCCAAATTCAACAAGCCGCTGGCACAGTTGAAGTAAAAAAAAGTGCGGTTAGAAGCTATTTTAACATTGATGCTCTTCATTTCACGGCAAGGTAAAATTTGCGTTTTTCTAAGTTTTCTAAAGTTATATACTGTATTGACTTATTGCAAAAATGTTTTCAAAATTATAAATTAAACTGCATTACACAGAAACAAACGTTCTACAATGCACATTTATACGACACACGTGGAAATAAAAGCCCACCGGGTGCTAGGCGAAACTTCCAATAGCCGCAATGTTAACTATATATTGTAACTCGGTTCTAAGGCCTCTCTCCAGGACTCAAGAGATTTTATAGTAATTTTCTGAAATAAACTCGACTTGGGGCAATATTAATTGTTTCAATTTTTTGTTTAAAAAACCTGGTTACAGTAATACTGCAAAAAATGCTTAAATTAACATGATGTTGTATGAACCTTATGATGGGAGAGGAGATTTAATAAATTCGTTTCATTAACAACATATAGATAGACTAATATAAGAAAAGTTTAAGCGAAGAAACTTATTGCATTGCTAAATAAAAAAAATACAAACTATGCATGTTTTCAAACTCAGAATCACATATATCAGCGTAATATTTTTTAAATTTATTGTTACGATATTGATTTTCATCCCTTTCCAGACTCAAATTACAGGATGATCGGAAAGTAACTCCCTATTCTAAAATAACTATAATTTATTTTTGAAGCGTAATTTCTCCAATTAATGAGTATGAGAAGAAACTATATTGCATGGACTTTTATTTAAAACTTAATTAAAATTCAAAATTCAATATGCATGGACTTTTATTTAAAATTCAGTATGGGCACTATGATTCGCCACCAGCTTCCCACGTCAACCATGAACCGCAGCAACTGATTTCACAAGAAACTTTGGGCGGACGGAACTCATAGCAAAGTGAACTTTCCTTTAGCTGTGTACGTAATGTGCTGAAAAATGAGCTTAAATGTCATGCTTGGAAGCCCCGCTACTACCAAGCACTCTCTGCCGAAGACATTCTGCGACATTCGTATGGAGTTTGGAGAGATGATGTTGGCTTGGTTTAAAAATTGGCCAGATCTCTTAAAAAATATTCTCTGGAGTGCTGAAGCTGTATTCCACATAAGTGGGTTTGTAAACCGTCATAACGGCCACTACTGGGTGGGAGAAGATCCTAGCGCTTCCAATAAAAAATGCAGAATCGAACCAAGATAACGGTATGGTGTGGAATGACTTCGGATAGGATTGTGGGTCCCTTCATCCTTCATGATACCATGAATGCCAAAAGATACCTCACTATGCTGATAGACGAAGTTTGGCAAATTGTTATTGCTTGGGATAATATTAAAGATTTAATTTTCATGCAATATAGAACCCCTTCACACTTTGCTATTGTTGTTTGTGAATGGTTGAATCCCCAATTTCCTGGAAGTTGACGCGGTTTATGGTTGACTCGGGAAGCCGGTGGCGAATCATAGTGCCCATACTGAATTTTAAATAAAAGTCCATGCATATTGAATTTTGAATTTTAATTAAGTTTTAAATAAAAGTCCATGCAATATAGTTTCTTCTCATACTCATTAATTGGAGAAATTACGCTTCAAAAATAAATTATAGTTATTTTAGAATAGGGAGTTACTTTCCGATCACCCTGTATATATCAGACTCATCTATTTTGCCCCAAAAATATGCAACTTTAATCAACCACTTTTTAGCATCAGGTGATAGATTAATGTTGACACCTAGAGGCCAGAAGTTTGGAAAGAACGTTTCAGTTTTGGGTTAACAAATTATTAATTTTTGTTATGCATGCATCACATTTTTAGAATTTATGTTTGCATCGCAATTTTTATCTAGCAAATTCTTATACCGCTCGAATTTAATTGCTAGCATATTTTGAGTAAACTACTTAATAAAAGCTGTTAGCTGGTAACAAATCTACGTAACTTTCAAGTTTGTAAAAGCAGAAAGGCGCGAACTTTAATGTTGCGACTAAGAAATTCCAAAATTTAACCCTAATTGTACCGGGGGGCAAATTTGCCCCCCCCCTATTAGTTATTTTAATAGCTCCTAAACTAAACAAAATTTTGCTTTCATGCACCCTGACATTGCATTAAATTTAATAACACGTACTTTCAGACTTTGGGGTTAACCGGATAACCGGAATTGACGTCATTTTTGCGTTTGTCAAAGGCACCAAAGAAGTTTTATACAATTTTGAGCACAATGCATGCTTATCAACGCACTTATTTTATTCATTCTACAGCGTCTTCATTATCGATGCTTATCTTCAGCTGGAATGAAATAGTTTATTTACTGACAAATGCATTGCATCATCATTACGTCATTGATGACGTCATAATTCAAAAGTATTGCTTTTTCTGCTGTTTCTCGAAATAAATTGCGTCTGCATAAAAAAATATTGATTGTCGCCAGCTGTTGAATGATATAATGAAAATACTATTGCGGTGTTCTAAAATTTTGTGAATAATACTATATCTCAGTCATGAAAAATTACAAATAACAATCAATGCAATATAATAAAGATGACGTCATCATCTGCGGTGACTTTATCAGAGATGTCTTTGAAATTATTCCATTAAAAACTTATTTGTAACGTCTGAAAAAGTTTTTGAAGTAAAATGAAAAATTGGAGGGAGGTAAAAGAAGGTTTGAGGTGGCATTGACCAAATCCCGAAACTAGTGGGAATGCGTGGAGATGGCAAAAAATCTTTAGAAGGGTTGCGAAAATTAATGAATTGTTGCATTTTGTTTGTATGTATTGAAACCCATTATACAAATGTGCATGCGCTTTGTCTTTAAATAGCCCACAAAGACGATTCAATCAAAAACAATAGTCAAATGTGTTTTGAATGCTGATTAAATTGCGTAACAACCAGTGTTTATTATGTGTTTGTTACATTTATCACCTAATTTGATCGACACTTGACAGGCCAATTGAGGTTTATTGCACCCTACTCTTCATCCTGGCTACCCTACTGGCAAAACAAAACGTACTGTAAACATCGCATAAGCGTAATGTGATTATAATCTTCAACTGAGCCAGTGCCGTTGCTAAGGGGGATCCAGCGGCTGTGCCCCCCCTCCCCCCCCTAATGACTGCTTGTGCCCCCTTATTTCGGTTTACACAGAATACGTTTTTGGAACATCACGTAACGACAAGACAACAGACAATAATGAAGAAAGAAATAATAACGTTCAAACATAATTCTCGTTTGAAGCTTTCCCAATTCTTTGCAAAATTGCTGGCAACCAACTGTTGTAAATAAATACAATGCTTGGAAAATGTGTAATGTGAAACTTCAGGTTCGGGCGGGCTCATGCGGTACAGCTTTGTGAGCCATGTTTATGACCATAGCCATAGCTCTTTCAATTTCATTAGTAATAGCTCTTTCAATTTTATTAATCTTGTCTACCAATTACTGATAGGAACCAGTATGAAAACAAAAATATAAAAAAATTTGCTATAGGCAAATTTTAAATTGAGCGCAGTCAGGCGTGAAATTAGAAGTAGATGATTAAAAAATGCACGGTAATTAATACAGCCTAACTGAGCAATGCAAATGCTTGACTGTAGATGCCACATAAGTGCAAATAATTCATTTAAGATTAAAAAAGATTTAAGCACTGGCAGAAATTTTGTTCTTGAACATAACGAGAAACACTGCTGTTATGTTCTGTAGACAGTAGACGCACTGAACATTTGCACGCACTGCAAATGTGACCCCAAAAGTGAAAAATATGCGCTATTTGCTAGCCTACCTGCACTCGACAAAAACGTGCAGTAGACTACTACATTCACCAAACCATTTAAAAAAATTTTTCAGAGTAATCACGAGAAAAAAGTGAAAATTCCATTTCTTGCAATATTTCGCTCATTTTTGTCTTACTTTTTAACAGATAACATTTCTTAGGGTCGGTCTACACTGTGCGTAAAATCGTCAGCTTACGAGCGTAACCTTAGTTTATTTTAAAGGAAAATTCCGTAAGCCCAGGCGTACCACTTTACGGGCGTAGCACCTTACAAGAGTAAAATTGCCAGCGAAAAAAATTTGCTAAAAGAGCAAATTGTTTTCGCCGGCACGCTCGTAAGCTTGTAAGCACAGTCATAAAAATTTGTAAGCTCACGATTTGCGTGAAATTTTGAAAAACTGGTTTGCCAGGTCTCGAGGTAGGCTAAAATTAGGTTCATATGTTTTGTTGAAAAAAAGTTGATTTTCAAAAGTGAAAGTATGCGTGTTGGTTTGAAATAACCTAGTTCAACATGAAAATGGTCAGTTTGCGGCTCTATGAGGAAAAACTTGCAAAAAAGAGGCCTAGGTCGATAGGCCCAAAAGCGAAATATAAATTGTTTGTTGTTATGTAACATTTTGTTAGCCTATTCCAAATAAAGAAATTTGAAAATTAAAACTGATGTGTGGTGTGGCGATGCAGATCACAGTCTTGACCAGGGGGACTACTGTAGCTTGAGCCAAAACCAGTACCAATAGGCCTACCAGTATGGTACGGTAGATCTTGGTCTTGGTGGTACTCAAACCTAGGGTGTAATATACCACGTTGTTAAATTAAAGTAGTAATCTTAGCCTGATAGCTGCTGTAGGCTAGTTTAGTTCAAAAGGTTTAACCTACTGGTGCACTTTGCAGGTACAGTGATGCTACATTATACCGGTAAGAGATACTGGTAAGCAAGCAACTTACAGTAATAACCTAAGCTACTGTCAGAAAATATGCAAAGCTAAAAATTAGTCTGCCGATAAAATCTAGGCTCTGATTTTTTATATCAATGAAACTCAAAAATAGTAGAGCTTACACTATCAGTTAGCCTACAGCTACAGTAATAAAAGCAGAATTAAAATGTTATAATCTAGGTGTACCCTGATACTAGCCTACTGATATGATGGACTGTGCAGTTACAGCTATATAGGCATGTAAAATTATTCCATTTCAAGATGTGCTCTCGTATTATTCAGTAACTATCAGGTTTTAGACTTTTACAAACAATTGAGTGGAATTGCAGACACTGCCAAGCCAATAGGTTTGGCTTACTGTCATGTCAATAAGATAGTGAAATCAAAAGTTTTTATATTCGACAATTGCTTTTCAGAATTGTAAATTAAGACTCTATTAGCTAGTATTTATTGTAATGAACAAAATATAGCAAATGTAAGTATTTGGAATTAAAGAAATTTATGAACGAAATTGTACTTTGGTCCAGACTCAAAGAGACTTATTTATGAAACAACGTTGATCTTTAATGCTCAAAGATTTCAAGGATGATAACCAATCTAACAGTGGCATGGTCAGGTTTTCAAGGTTAGTTATGTGTATTCCTAGATTGACAATCTTTACCAGCTATTTGAGCTTTTATTTAAAAAAAAAACTTCAAGCGTTTTCATAATGAAAATAAAAAAACAAATTTGGAAGTTTTATCTAAATCATTTGCTTTTTGTTAAAATAATCATTTAAAATTAGCAGTGGACCAAAGAAAATTTGTCACTTTTAAAGTTTTTTCTAATGTGAATGTTTGACAAGACAGTATTCACATCACTGCAACTTAACTACACAATTTCAAGTTTCTTGTAACATATGAGTAGCATAGCTTGTTTTTCTTAGGTGCAACTAAAATTTTAAAGTGTCATATTTCTCAAACCATAAGGTGCACTAATGATACTTAAAGTATTTAAGAAATCGAACTTGTGCCTTATACTCTGATGCATTTAATCTGTACTTCTGGTTATGCTTTCTTACGGCCAGTTGATCAAGTGGTAATGCATTCGTCTCTGAAGTAGAGGTCTGAGATTTAAATCAGCCAGGTCAAATCAAAGACAGCATTGCCAGCGGCTTTGCATCGCTGCAACATTTCTTTCAAGGCAGCTATGTTGCTTGGCTGCGATAATGCTGTGGTGGGCCCTGCCAACTTTATGCGCTTCGATGTATTACAGCATGTATAATGAAAGACTTGATTTGATTCCATAATTTCATTCAGAGTTAAACCATTTAGATTTTTAAAAAGTTTTTTAAAGTTTAATAAATTTAATCTTATGTAGTGCATCTTATAGTTTGGCGCACATTGTGCCTAAAAACAAAAGCTATAAAAGCCATTTGGTGCGCTTTATGCTAGAAAATAATAATTGTAGAAGCCATTTATCGATACTACGACAGTGCGCCAATTAACAGTTGTATGTTCCAGTTTGCTGCGCCTTATGGTTTAAAAAAGGCTGGAGTGATATCTTCGCATGAATTAATTGTGATAGAATAAAGTATTCTTTGTTTTGTTTTAAAAAAAAGTTGTTTTTTTTTTTGCTTTAATTTTGCTAACTTGATTTGATAGCTTTGTTCTGTAATGTAGTATTGGCGCTTTTTTGAGATTTAATGTGACCGGTTTGATGCAAGAAAATATGACACTGCAGCGATATGGTGAGGGTTTTGCGTCAAACATCTTTCGGGTCTAGTTTGGACTAAGATTAAAGTTGGCCAAGTCAATTATCTTGTGTCAACTGGTTGCCTCTAAAAATTTTGGATTCTTCTCTGAGTGCAACTGATTTATGCATAATTGGTCCGTTTTTTTGATATGTCTACTGCTCATGACGGTTTTGGACACTTTGCAGAATTTTGAACTTTTTTTGGTAGGAGTAATTATTATTTGTTTTACTTTAGGTCCTCCAACGAGTAGAAGATAATTGGAAAGTTGTTGGAACTGCATGATTGAAAACCAGAAGCCATCAAGTTCCATTAATGTTTGTTGTGTATTTCTACAATATGCTTCATGGTCATCACAACCTACTGGAAATTGATCATGATTTGGGTTATGCGCTGTTGACTAACAATATGGCATTTTCTTCTTTAGTGATAAGAGTAAAAAGCAGAAGTAAAGCCATCAAATTTCATTAATGTTTGTTCTGTATTTCTTCAACATGCCTCATGGTCAACACATCGTAATGAAAATTTCTCATGGCTTGGGTTAAGTGCTGTTGACTGAACTTGTGATTTTCTTTTCCCACCATGAAATCAATCAAGACAGTGGTGATTATTAATGCTTCATAAAGTTGCTGCTTAACTTTTCCAGGATCCAGGCATTACTCATTTTCAAGTTTTATAAATCAAAATGTTGGTGATGTATAATAAAATATCTGCTTTCTGAGACTGATTGGACTTTGGCATCCTTTTTAATCCTCTGGTTATTTTTTCCTACAAGTTTTGATTAAACCTATGAGACAGGTTTTGCTTTAAGCAAAAACTCTGGAGATGAACTTTCCTACAAGTTTTGATTAAATCTCTGAGGTAGCTTTCGCTTTACACTTGTTTATACATTAATACTATCAATAATAATATGAGCTTGTCTAATCTGCGCTGAGATCTACGTGAAGCGACAATCAGATGGAGGGTTCCTCACTCCCTCCGAACATTACAATCGTAAGAGATGCCCGATGTGTTACTTTCTGAAATATTAACTGCTTTGCGCTTAAAATTTTGTACTTTTGCTTGCAGCAAATTTAGTTTATTGAGCTTTTGAAAATATTGAATGCAGTTGTATTACAAAAGTTGCAATATCTGTCTTATTGAGAAAATTCAAAAGTTCCTCCTCGGAGTACAGTAAACTTATTGAATGCTCTAATCGCACAAACAATTTTCTGCAGTTTCAGTGACAATAATATTACTGCATTATAGGGTAATTCAAATTTTTTAGCTACCATAGTTCGCCCTATTTTCGTTTTATGTTTTATGAAAGTGCATGTAGCTGGACATCTGTGATTTTTCTCAATCTTCGGCTAATGCTAGGGTAGGCATTTCTCCGAATAAGTTTAGGTTTAGCGGGTGAGGGATTAAATCCCAGACTTTTATTATTAAATTCTTGTACGTTACTGTCATACAAAACTACTAGAGTGGTAGTAAAAAAAAAAGCGTTCAGTAGAAGCGTTTGTGTGAAAAAAGAAAAGATGAATACTACAATAAGCATGTCAACAAAAATTTTAGTTATGAAATCACTAGTTATAATGCAATTCAATCTGATTGATTACAAGGAGTTAACTCAAACCGCTTGAAGGGAGGAATCAATACAATAATGATAAAATGCGTGTTGTTTTTGCAGAAGGGATTATATGCGGAAAAGATTGTAGTTTAATGTGTTCGCGCACTCAAACCGTTCGACAATTCGAGAGGATAACCTACATCTGCATGCTACGCATCATGCACCGTCTAATGTGTTTCCAGCGGTGGACTGGATAAAGTTTATGTAAAAGCTGATATGGAAGAGAGGCGAAAGACGCTCAACATTCGGCTTAAACGGACACGGGACAGAGGTTTAGTTGAGGGCACAAGGCTCGAGGCCAAGGACACAAAAAATATCCGAGTCCAAAGACAGCCTTTTCGAGGACAGACCCTTTCTAGGGCAAGGGCACAGGCGCAAGTGTTCTCCAAAAAACAATAATAATAAGGTCTTCAAAATTTTTTTTTCAGGTGTTCTCAAAAAAACAAAATCAAAAAATCTCCAAAAAAACAAGTTTTTCTACAAAAAACGATATACAGTACAAAATTTAAGGATTCCAAAAATGCTGCTGTTCTCGAGCCGAGGACAGGACAATTTTCGAGGACTTGAAGCTTCGAGGCCAAAAACTTCAAAATGTGTCCTCGAGGACTCAACCTCTGTAAACGAAATGCATCAGTAAAACTGAAAAACAGTTAAAACCTGACAACAAAATGTATCCTTCAAAACATTGTGATCAGATCTTTTCACCGAGTCACTCTACGCTAAGAGGAGTTCAAAAGAGGAAGAACCGGACCTTTGAAACCAGCCTCTAGTGCCCATCAGTGCAGGCCAGGCGCTACGAGGGGACATTCCGGGGCCGTGCCCTCCAAATGACTGCTTGTGTGCCCCAAGCGAGGACTGTGCTCCGAAGAGATTAACAGGATCGGGGCTACTGGAGTGCAAATCGAGGCCTAAGACACCCAAACTGGTGCTTATCGCCTTAAAATTTGCGGGCAAGAACTGTTTTTTCGTAGTTTTTGTGGACTCACACCGGATTTCATGAAACTTTGGGGACGAAGACCTTTTTTTTTTGGTCTTCACTCTAGGATTCGTGGAAAGTTGCAAAATTTTGAGATGAAAACCAGAGTTTGTGAAAATTTTTGAACTGAAGACCTCTTTTTTTATGTCTTCACCTTTTTCGTTTGCTCCACACTCTTAAATTTACGTAAATAAACTTCTCATGCTCCCCCAAAATTTATTTCTGCCCTCCTAGTCACGCTATCCTGACGCCGGGCCTGCATCAGTGGCCTATAAGTTAATTTTTGTAATTTTGTTGCATTCACCAAGTTGCTTTGGCCAGGAAACAGCAAAGAAACCTTTTGGTCTTTGAGTTAAACTGCCACGTTTTGTCTACCACACACTGTGGAGTCTTCAAGGTGTCCCTTTTTATTGCTGAACGCTAAGCAAGGAATCGAACCCAGATCTAGGTTTTCAGTAACAGGCACTCGATCACTGATTGGCCGTACGTTATGTTTTTTTGTGAGGAAGGTAGAAAAAAATTCACGTTTAAATTATCAAAAAGACATTACTACAGTAGTTCTTGTGATGCATAATCTGACCCAAATTTAACCGAAACTACAAAGAATTGTAATAAATTTGTGATTTCCGTCATCCAATTCAGCATATAATATTATGGCCACCCACAGAATACACTGTTAAGCTGTTACACTTGTAAGCACCGTTTTATATAGTGTAGACACCCTCGACGTACGAGCGTAAAAAATTTTGAAATTTTGTACGCACAGTGTAGACCGGCCCTTTAAAGCTAAATTTCATCAACTGGGCTGGATTAGGAATGGTGTGTGAGCCAAGGGCAGAACTAAATGCGCACCCTTTGCATTAGTCAGAAACGCTAATGAATGTCTTTTTCTATCGTTCCATTCAAGACCGTATTTGGGGGGATTAGGGGGTTCAACTCCCCAATTTTTAATGTGTTCCATCTAAGACAGTCTAACCTAGCAATCATCTATTTTTTGCCAAAGCAATTTTTGCCGAAAAATTGCCCAGCGGCTGGGGCTTCATCTCTAAACCCCAGCTTATAAGGCAGCTATGAATAAATTCAGATGTAGTCTTGGGGTTCAAGCCTACCACCTTGAGCAAAACCCTGATTACGCACCTAACCCACCCGAAATTTTTTTCTAGATACGGCTCTGGTTTTGTAGACTCTAACAAAGATCTTCTCAGACGTGTTTTCAAAAAAAGGGCCAGATTCGAGCCAGTTTAAATGACGGACCAAGCCGGGCCTGGGCTTCAGCTTAGTCTGCCACTGTGCCCTCCCCTCCTAACCTAATCCAAGTCAAAATTATCACTTGCTTAAAATAGGTCAAATTTGAAATTGTAGACTTGATAATTCAGTGTTAGGCTAGCCTCGCTTCTTCAGACTTTGTGCCACATTAAAATAATAGTTTTTTATATTTACCAGATCTTCAGCGCTATAGGCCTACCGTATACCAGTGCCTATTTGATTCTTTTAAACTTGCTTTATCTGCGTCAAAATTTTTTAAAACGTTGAAGTTACTATATAAAATTGTATTTGATCAAAAGAACAATCTAATACGAATTCAACATTTAAGTCTTTGAAGTTGCATCCAATAAGAGTTTAAAGTTTCAGATAATTGTATTACAGAACGTGTTTTTGTACCATGTGTTTAATATAGGCCAATATTGCAACAAATTATCAAACGTCTTTATTTTATGTGCATTGATTAGAACAATATAGATGTTAAACATGTTCAACGTGTGATTTCTTCAAAATTAAATGCGTTTATTTTGTAACATGTTGTAAAACATAAACACTAACGTTAAAATTACGTGTTATTTTGTGGTTTAAATTTTCAAATAAGGCTAAATTTAAACGCCTCGTTAAAAGTGTACTGTTTAGAAAGATTAACGACTGTGGTTGAAAGCCAATTTTTTGGACGTCAAAATGGTTTGTAATGTGTCTTTTTTTGTATTAGGCGTGGGCTTGTCTTGCCTTGTCTCGTCTTGTATGTCATGGACCTTTTTATTTTATCTGCAGAAAACCTCCAGTCTGAATGCCAGTTGGACCGCCAGTTGACCAACTAACCGCCAGCTTGACTATCTGACCGCCAGCTTCACCGTTTCACAATCCTTTTTATTTTATCTTCTTAATCACTTAATTTAAGAATTTTAGTTTTGTAGGGATTTGGCTTCATCATTTCATAAACTTTGTTTTTACCCATCGGAATCGGACCACCTTCACAAGTGGAACCTCGTGCGGCAGGGAAGCGCCTAGGGACTCCTAGGTCGTCATTCAGCAAAACCTCTATGGCATTCGAGTCTTAGGCAGAGGGGCTCGTTCGAAAAATAAGCGACAATCTCCACCAGCCAGCCCTAGTGGCAGCTCCACCAATGTGCCCGCTACACGTTTGGAGAGGCGAATGGAGGCAGCGCAGAGTATTCGTACTCGAGATAATGTCGCACACTCACGGGTCAACCATCACCAACACTGCTGTTGGGCTATTGGAATATCCTCACTCTCACAGGAAAAGAGCTAGAATTGGTTGAGGAAGCAAAGCAGTATCATCTCGATATTATCGGAGTTTCTTCAACCAAACGATGTGGCTCTGGAACTGTGGATCTGGATGGCGGATAGAAACTATTCTCTTCTGGTGCTGATCCTAGTATGTCTGCTCAAGCGGGTGTGGAGATTCTCACAAGCCCCCGTTTGTCAGACTGTGTGTCAGATTGGATTCCTTTGGGATCACGGGTCTGTATGCTGAAGCTCAAGGTATTGGATCGGTCATTGTGCCTATTGCAGGAATATGCCCCCAAAGGCAATCAAAGGGATAAAATCTGGAAAAGCAGCTGGTGAAGATGAAATCAGACCCGAGATGTTGAAAGCGCTGACTGGAGAAGGAACTCTCTGGTTAACGAGAGTGTGTCACGTTGCGTGGAAGTTTGGCAAAACTCCCAGAGATTGGCAAACAGGTGTGATTATTCCGATATTCAAGAAAGGAGATCGCAATCAATGTACAAACTACAGAGGGATATCACTCCTCAGTTTGCCAGGGAAAGTATATGCCAATAATGCCTTGAAAAGAAATGCCGAGAAATAGTGGAATCAAAACTGGAAGATGGCTATTGCAGTTTTCGTCTGGGTCGCAGCACCACGGCCCACGCTTCACTCTGAAGCAAATCTTCGAGAAATCTTGGGAGTATGGCAAAGATCTCTTTGCATGCTTTGTCGATCTTGAAAAAGCATATGACCGAGTTCTTCGGGAGAAACTTCGGAAGGTTTTGCAGTAGTATGGCGTTAATGGTCAATTGTAGCGCACCATTAAGTCATTCTACTGACGACCGGAGGTTTGTGTTCGGGTAAATGGCAAGCAATCAAAGCCGTTCCGTGTGGGCGTTGGACTCCGGCAAGGGTGCGTTTTGTCACCTTTCCTTTTCATTGTTTGTATGAATTGGATCGACAAATGCAGCCAAGCTGATGAGTGTGCCACGATTGGAAATTACAAAATCAGCACGGCCAAAACTGAGGTACTTCATCTTTCAAGAACCCTGATCAGTGCGTATTACAGTACAAGTGAATGGAGCGACACTGAAGCAGGTAGAGAAGTTCAAGTATCTTGAGGTTGCATTTACGAGTGACCGAAGGCGAGACAAAGAACTCGATACCCTAATAGGCAAGGCTAGTGCGATAAGCGAGCTTTGCACTATTCGGTTGTCATGAAACGAGAATTGTCGAAAAATGCAAAGCTCTCAATTTTCAAAACAGTTTTGACCCATTCTCACTTATGGTAATGACCAAATAAATGCGATCACAAGTGCAAGCGTCCGAAATGGGGTTTTTACGAAGAATCGAAGGAGTTACACTGTTCAACAAGATGCGTAGCTCTGAGATTCAAAAATCTCTGAACATCGAGTCGTTACTTCTCTGAATTGAAAGATCTCAGCTTAGATGGTTTGGCCATGTAAGCAGAATGTCTCAGGAAAGACTCCCCAAATAAGCTTTGCTTGCCAAAGCAAATGGGAGAAGACCAGTCGGACGACCTAGAACTAGATGGACCGATTACATTGAGGATCTTGGATGGAATCGTTTGGGATTTCACCCAAGTGAAATGATGGAGGTGATGGAAGACCGTAAGGTGTGGCGGCTTAATCTCGAGCTGCTGCCCCAGCAACCCTCACGAAAAAGCGGGCAATGAAGAAAGAAGAAAAAGATAACCAGTTTTAGGAGTACATGTTCGACCAGGGGCCCAGGCCCCTTCAATTTCAATTCAATAATTTTTCAATGAGCATTATTTTTCCCTTAGCAATTTTTTTTTTCAACAGTATTTTGTCGCCTAAAAACTGGCGAGGGGAGGTGGATTGTTATTTAAAAATGGTACAATAGATGGTTACGCCTACTAACCATGTTAATGCCGGGCCGCATTTACATTACGCGGGGGCCCTTGGCACTTTAAAGATTCTTGTAATATCTTTTGCCAAACTAATGTAGGTGAAGACCAATAAAGTTTCACCATCTGGGCGCGGGACGACTAGCTAATACTTGCCATGTCAAGATAAATCTGGCCCGACTTATTGCATTACGTTCATAAAAAGGTTAGAAGTGGACATCTTCTTCTTCTTTCTTCATTGCCCGCTTTTCCGTGAGGGTTGCTGGGGCAGCAGCTCAAGATTGAGCCGCCACACCTCACGGTCTTCCATCACCTCCATCATTTCGCTTGGGCGAAGTCCCAAGCGATTCCATCCAAGATCCTCAATGTAATCGGTCCATCTAGTTCTAGGTCGTCCGACTGGTCTTCTCCCACTTGCTTTGGCATGTAAAGCTTGTTTGGGGAGTCTTTCCTGAGGCATTCTGCTTACATGGCCAAACCATCTAAGCTGAGATCTTTCAATTCGGAGAAGTAACGGCTCGATGTTAAGAGATTTTCGAATTTCAGAGCTACGCACCTTGTTAAACAGTGTAACTCCTTCGATTCTTCGTAAAAACCTCATTTCGGACGCTTGCACTTGTGATCGCATTCTTTCGGTCATTACCCAAGATTCATGACCATAAGTGAGAATGGGGACAAAAACTGCTTTGAAAATTGAGAGTTTTGCCTTTTTCGACAATTCTCGTTTCATGACAACCGAGTAGTGCAAAGCTCGCATTACAGCACTAGCCTTGCCTATTCGGGTATCCAGTTCTTCGTCTTGCCTTCCGTCACTCATAAATGCAACCCCAAGATACTTGAACTTCTCTACCTGCTTCAGTGTCGCTCCATTCACTTGTAATACGCACTGATCAGGGTTTCTTGAAAGATGAAGTACCTCAGTTTTGGCCGTGCTTATTTTCATTCCGGCGGTGTTGCATGCATCTGCAAAGCTATTTAATGCGCGCTGGAGGCCAGATTCTGTGGAAGAAAGCAGAACCAAATCATCTGCAAATAGCAGACGACTAATTTTGCAATTTCCAATCGTGGCACACTCATCAGCTTGGCTGTATTTGTCGATCCAATTCATGTAAACAATGAAAAGGAAAGGTGACAAAACGCACCCTTGCCGGAGTCCAACGCCCACATGGAACGGCTTTGATTGCTTGCCATTTACCCGAACACAAACCTCCGGTCTGCAGTAGAATGACTTAATAGCGCGTAACAATTGACCATTAACGCCATACTCCTGCAAAACCTTCCAAAGTTTATCCCGAGGAACTCGGTCATATGCTTTTTCAAGATCGACAAAGCATGCAAAGAGATCTTTGCCATACTCCCAAAATTTCTCGAAGATTTGCTTCAGAGTGAAGATTTGGTCCGTGGTGCTGCGACCCGGACGAAAACTGCACTGACCATCTTCCAGTTTTGATTCCACTATTTCTCGGCATTTCCTTTCAAGGCATTATTGGCATATACTTTCCCTGGCAAACTAAGGAGTGATATCCCTCTGTAGTTTGTACAGTGCTTGCGATCTCCTTTCTTGAATATCGGAATAATCACACCTGTTTGCCAATCTCTGGGAGTTTTGCCAAACTTCCACGCAACTTGACACACTCTCGTTAACCAGAGAATTCCTTCTCCAGTCAGCGCTTTCAACATCTCGGGTCTGATTTCATCTTCACCAGCAGCTTTTCCAGATTTTATCCCTTTAATTGCAGTTGCCACTTCTGCTGCAGTGAAAACTTCGTCCTCCCCTAGATGTGTCACTTCGTGTGTGTCACGAGTCGATGCCTTTACAGGATTCAAAAGACCTTCAAAGTATTCTCTCCATCGTGAAAGGATTTCATTCTCATCCGTTAGAATGTTACCGTCAGAATCCTTGATGGAGTACGTGATACTCGATCTTTTGCCACGTAAACGGCGGATGGTCTGCCAAAATACTTTGTTTGCCGAAAAATAGTTGGAATCCAAACGACGACCAAACTCTTCCCATGACTTCTCCTTGGATTTCTTTACTGCCAAAGTTGCCGCTTTTCGCGCCTCAGAGTACCGGGATTGCAAATCAGATGACGATCTGTCCTGTAGCCAGGCCTTGAACGCATCTTTCTTTGCTCGAATAGCTTCTTTAACCTCTTGGTTCCACCAAGGTGTTCTTTTCTCACTATCGCCCGCCACTCTAAGCCGTTTTCGCCCACAACTTTCGGCAGCTGATGAAATGATTGCTGATCTGAACAGCAGCCATTCCCTCTCGATGTCCTCGGATACATCAGGAAGTTGTCTGAACTTAGATGATATACTGGATGCAAACTGTTTTCTTACTTCTTTGTCTTCCAAAGCCTCCCATTTGATTCGGTAAGTCACAGACGACCTGTTGGATCTCTTGTTTGGCCAAGGTTTTGAAAGTCGTAAGGAACATACTACCAGATGGTGATCAGTTGACAATTCAACACCTCGCTTCACTCGAACGTCCAGCACATCAGAAAACAAATCTGACGAAACTATGCAAAAATCTATCAAAGATTTTTGATCCATACTAGGTCGATACCATGTATACTTGTGAACCTCTCTGTGCTGGAAAAAGGTATTCATGATGCGGAGTCCGTTGCTACAACAGAGCTGCAATAAATACCTTCCGTTCTCATTCAGTCCAGTGACTCCATGTTTTCCGATCACACTCTTCCACGTATCTGTGTCTGTTCCAACATGTGCGTTAAAATCCCCCATAAGGACTGTAGATTCAGTAGCTGATACTCGTAGAAGAGCATCATTTACTTCATCCACAAAAGTCTGATATTCACTCGTGGCATTGGGGGCATATACCTGCAATAGGCACAATGACCGATCCAATACCTTGAGCTTCAACATACAGACCCGTGATCCCAAAGGAATCCAATCTGACACACAGTCTGACAAACGGGGGCTTGTGAGAATCCCCACACCCGCTTGTGCAGACATACTAGGATCAGCACCAGAATAGAAGAGTTTCTATCCGCCATCCAGATCCACAGTTCCAGAGCCACGTCGTTTGGTCGAAGAAACTCCGACAATATCGAGATGATACCGCTTTGCTTCCTCAACCAATTCTAGCTCTTTTCCTGTGAGGGTGAGGATATTCCAATTGCCCAACAGCAGTTGGTGATGGTTGACCCGTGAGTGTGCGACATTATCTCGAGTACGAATACTCTGCGCTGCCTCCATTCGCCTCTCCAAATGTGTAGCGGGCACATTGGTGGAGCTGCCACTAGGGCTGGCTGGTGGAGATTGTCGCTTATTTTTCGAACGAGCCCCTCTGCCTAAGACTCGAACGCCATAGGGGTTTCGCTGAATGACGACCTGGGAGTCCCTAGGCGCTCCCCTGCCGGACGAGGTTCCACTTGTGAAGGTGGCCCCATTAACGTCGTTCACGTAATTTTCATTATTTGTGCTCATCATGATTTGTTTTGCAGTTTAATCTAACTGCGGAGAGGTTTTATATCAGAGTTGTCCTTCTCCTAGGTTATATGCTTACCACAGCTGATGGGCATAACCAACCCAGGTTTTAAGTTTTCCAACTATTTTGATTTGAACTATACTTCGTATCGCTTCTACCATTAGACCTATCTGGCATGGGTAACCCTTTCAGGAGAATTGAATCTCCAGCCAGTACAGCTCTGCAGGTCATTGAGGCACATAGACTTTTCCACCTCGTTACGGTGATAGTTCATGGAAAAGCTATGCATTGTAGGTCTAATTGCCGAGCTATGTTATTCTATGCCTACTGTGCCATAATAAGCCAATTATATGTCATACTATGCCTACTAAGCTACGGTGCCCACTTTGGCCTACTATGCCTGTTGTGCCATAATAAGCCTACTGTATGCCATGCTATGCCTACCAGGGTGCCATGTTATGCCTACAATGTCATACTAAAGCTGCAGCACCTACTGTGGCACACTATGCTTACTAATACTATGCCTATTTTCCATAACAAGCCTCCTGTATGTCATAATCTGCCAACTAAGGTGTAATGCTATCCCTACTATAATATACTACGCTGCAGTGCCTACTGTGGGATACTGTGCAATAATAAGCCAACTATGCCTACTGTGTCATAGTAAGCTGCAGTGCCTACTGTGACATGCTATGCTTACTAAGGTGACATAACAAGTCTACTTCATGTTACACTATGCCTACAATGCCATACTAAGCCTCCTATGACATAGTATTCCTACTAACCTATGGTGCCAAAAGCCCACTACAGTATATTGTTGTTGTGGTACATATTTATCCTCCAGTCACCAGACAGCATCAGACGCTAACTTATTGGACGATCCTCACATTTTTTTATAGCAGTGACTACTTCGTGATTGGAGAAATCTGCACCTGCTTAAGGAGTTTCCAATGATCCAACGTTCCTGTAGATTTCTTCAAATTCTTGCCCACCGAATTTGCTGCTTGTTCAAAGCCACCAACCAGAGATAATTATCGTAAAACGTCTTATCCAAGGATGCAACGGTGTGACCAGGGTGTGGGTTGAACCCAGATCATTCAGTCAAGGTCGTCGTAAACAATTCGCCTTTACCCATTTGGCCAAGCTACCAACTATACTACACTGGAATGCTATAGGCCTGTTATGTCTAAAATGTCATACTACGCCTACTATAACATACTAAGCTGTAGCGCCTACTGTGGGATACTATGCCTACTGTGCCATAATAAGCCAGCTATATGTCATATTCTGATGTTGTACTATGCCTACTAAGCTACAGTGCCCACTGTGGCACACTATGCCTACTGTGCCATAATCAGCATAATATTCTGTGCCATAATAACTATGTCTATTGTGCCATAATTAGCCTACAATATAGCATAACTATACCCATTGTACCATAATAAGCCTACGATATCTACAATGTCATACTAGCCTGTAGCGCCTACTATGGTCTTTAATAATATGCGTACTGTTCCATAACAAGCCCCCTATATGCCATACTCTGCCTAATAAGGTGTCCTTCTATCCTAACTAAGTATACTAACCTCCAGTGCCTACTGTGCCATATTAAGCCAACTATTCCACAGAGCCTACTGTGACATGCTATTCCTACTAGGGTGCCATAATAAGCCTACTTCATGTCATACTATGCCTAAAATGCCATGCTAAGCCTTCTATGACATACTACGCCTACTGTAGTATACTATGCCTAATGTGCCATAAGGCTACTACTGTATATGCCACATTATACTCGCATGCTATACTATGTGTACAATGCCATACTACGTTTGCTATGATATACTAACCTCCAGTGCCTACTGTGCCATATAAAGACAATTATGCCACAGTGCCTACTGTGACATACTATGCCTACTAGAGTGCCATAATAAGCCTACTTCATGTCATACTATGCCTAAAATGCCATGCTAAGCCTCCTATGACATACTACGCCTACTGTGGTATACTATGCCTAATGTGCCATAAGGCTACTACTGTATATACCACACTATACTCGCATGTTATACTATGTGTACAATACCATACTACGTTTGCTATGATATACTAACCTCCATTGCCTACTGTGCCATATTAAGCCAACTATGCCACAGTGCCTATTGTGACATACTATGCCTAGTAGAGTTCCATAATAAGCCTACAATATGTCATACTATGCCTAAAATGCCATGCTAAGCCTCCTATGACATACTACGCCTACTGTGGTATACTATGCCTAATGTGCCGTAAGGCTACTACTGTACATGCCATACTATACTCGCATAAAACCAACCATATGCCATACTTTGCCTACAAAGCTACAGTGCGCACTGAGGTATATTATGTTTACTGTGCCATAATCAGCATACTATGTCTGTTGTGCCATAATTAGCCTACAATATAGCATAACTATACCCATTGTACCATAATAAGCCTACGATATCTACAATGTCATACTAGCCTGTAGCGCCTACTACGGTCTTTAATAATATGCGTACTGTTCCATAACAAGCCTCCTATATGCCATACTCTGCCTAATAAGGTGTCCTTCTATCCCAACTAAGTATACTAACCTCCAGTGCCTACTGTGCCATGAAATAGCAATTTATAGGACAAAAACTCTCAGTTTCTCCCGAGTTATGCATTTAAATTGGTTGGCAAAAATTGAATTGAGGGGGGTCCTGGCCATAGGCGTAGCCAGGGGGGACCAGGGACCCGCCCCCCCCAAATTAAAATGCTACCAATAATAAAAATCTCACAAAACTATTGCATCTTTAGTTTCAGTTTCTTTTAGCATCTTCGCGTAGAACCATAGATGGGCACAAGTCCGTTAATCGTTAATCCGTTAATAACGAAGCTAACTTTTCATTAACTCGTTAATCCGTTAAAAAGTTTCTTCGTGTTAACGGACTAAATTAACTTCCGTTAAGTGTTGTTAACGAACTAAAGTAACTTCCGTTAAGTTCTGTTGACTTCCGTTAAGGTTTTTATCGTTAATATATCTTGCAGCTTCATTGTGCATTTGAACTTGCTTTTATCTTGAAATTAGATTAGACAGTAAAATGTAACTTTCAAAACACAAAAAGACCACCATAGCATTTAATATTTCCTTAAAATCAGCTCAACGGCGTCAATACGTGTTCTAGAAGCGAGTGAATAAAAAGAAATGTAAATTACACGCAAAATATTGACGGATTAACGGACTTTATTAACTTCCGTTAATTAAAGCTAAAAATAACGGATTACCGTTAACGGAGGTGTGAAGTTTGTTAACGGACTAGTGGTTAACGAAGCTAACGTTTTGCATTAACTTGCCCATCTATGCGTAGAACAGTACACGCGTGCAACAGTAATTAACAATAGTATTGATCCAGGGGGCCCGGGCCCCTTCAATTTAATTTTTGCCACCAATTTAAATGGGCCTCCAACAATAATATTTAAATGTCCCCCAATTTAAATGGGCCCAAACAATAATACTGATCCAGAGGGCCCGGGCCCCCTCAATTTAATGTTTGCCAACCAATTTAAACCAATAATCCTATTGAAATTAAGGGTTTACATCCTAAAAGTTGCTAACTCAGGCCCTCATGTAGCCTTTTCATGAAAGTAATGCAATAACCAGAGACGGATTTAGCATATGGCACAGTGCCAGGGGTCCCGCGATCGTTAAAGACTTTTTTGTTCTTCACCTGTATTTGGCTGGAAAATATTGCAAAAATCCTAAAGTGCCAGCGGCCCAACTCAATGTAGATCCGGCCCGGCAATAACGTGATTTGTAGGGGTAACCATCTATGGTACAATTTTCAATAACAATTTACCTCCACTTCGCCAGTTTTTATGCAAAAAAATACTTTTGAAAAAAATTAGCTACTGTAAGGGGAATGCTCATTGAACAAAATTTTGAATTGAGAGGGCCTGGGCCCCCTGGCCGTATATGTACGCCTATAATAACTGGTTGTTTTCATGACAAAATAATAATCTCTATGGAAAACTTTCGAGTGGATTATTATTTACAACGAAAAGATTGCTGGAAGCAGTGTACTTTACTTCCCCCTACTTGGGCCAAATCACTAACAAAATTTAACCCCAAAATGCAAGATTTCAAACGTGTTTTGGACTCAAAATGCAAGCACAAGAAGGACTGAATAACTTAATTTTTTCAATTGGCTTTCAAATGTTAAATATCTATTACTTTAAATGGCTCTAAATACGTGCGAAATGTGATTCAATGGTGTTAAAACTGCTTTATTTTCAAAAGATGACAAAAAATCGCCCAGTAGCTGGGCTACGCTCCCAGACCCTCATCTGTGATACGTTTGAATTACAGGACACTTCTTTACTCAAACAAGTCTCCCAATTTAGACATTTTCATATTTCAAATATTGTTTAAAGTCCTCCCCTCTTGAACGAGTGCCTAGTTACGTGCCAACACCAGGCCACGGCTTTTGATCTTCCATTCTACGATATCTTTGCTTTCCAAAAAAATTCCTCTTTCGAAGTTTCTGATGACGTCATTTTTTCTGGATGACGTCATTTTTTCTGATAACAAAAATTCTGGTTGCGCCTATGGTCCCGGGGCACCTGGTCGTCAATATTGTCGTTAATTATTGTTGTAGATATATAAAAATGCTAAAAAAAAAACTTAAGCAACATTTAGCCTTTTTGTCACATTTTTTGTCATTGGTGACATTCTAATTTAGGGGGCGGGCCCGTGGGTCCCTTTACTTCTGGCTACGTCTGTGTAGCCTAGCAATAAAGTTTTTATTATTATAAGCTACCAAGTACAAACTATTAACTGATAATAAGACTTCAAGTATCTGAGTAGGCCTATAGTATTTGCTTACACTATTTTATGGTCCGAGAATAAACTTTTCCAAATAAGTTGGAACGATGTCTTACTATTCTACTACAGTATGTTCCCTACTTTCGCTTGCTCTTAGACGTTTGTTCCCTGGGCTACCGTCAGAGGTGGAGTCGAGGACATAAGAATCAAGGCCAAGGACAGCTCTTCTGAGGAAAGACCCTCTCGAGGCCAAGGACAGGAATGCTCGAAGCCAAGGCCAAAGGACACAGGCGCAAGTGTTCTCCAAAAAAAAGGTCTTCAAACAAGTTTTTCAAGCAAACTCTAAAAAAAAGGTGTTCAAAAATTTTTTCAGGCGATCTACAAAATTTTAACAATTAAAAAAATAGTCCTGTTCTCGAGCCGAGACAGGGCATTTTCGAGGACTTGAGGCTTGGAGACCAAGGCCAAGGACTTCAAATTGTGTCCTCTAGGATGTCCTCGACGCCAAGGACGTCTTCGAGGACTCCACCTCTGGCTACCGTACACCCTACTTTTTTTTCACCTCAGATCTATTGTGCTGACAAGATCAAACTGATTAGTGCGCAGTGAAACGGCTCAATGCAGTAGACTAATAGCGGCGTTGTTTGAGCTTAGAACTGAGATGACGTCTCTAACGACGCTAAAGCTATCAAGGTCAGCGCCGCCATTAAAAATTACAACAACAGACTCAATACGTCGTGTTTGAAGTAAAATATCCCAGGAACGGCTGGGTCAAGAAGGATGGAGTCAAAGCCAATTTAATCTTATGCGATAGGCCTAACTTAAGATACCTCCATTAATTGATTTTGCCTTTAGTTTTCGTTTAACAAAAAATTGTTTCTAAATTTATGATTGCGGCAAAAAATAAGTGTCGTTTGCTAATTTACTACAGCAACAAAAAAAAAACTGAACTACGAACGGATAATATCGAAATTACGGGACAACAAAAAAAGTAAAACGGTGTTGCAACTTCTAACATAACGTTCCCTTGAAACAAATTTAAGTAACATTTCATTAAAAAAACATACAAAAGAAACCAAAAATTCGTTCATATATCCTAAAAATCAACAATTGCATATAATTATCGATAAATTTATTATATTAGAGTATTCAATTATCCTACTTGATTACAAGCTATAAATTCATTCAATTTGATTAAAAACGATAAAACTTTAGATAAAATACTTTTTAAACGCTTGGAAACAAATCTAGTTTATCATCACTCAATAGATAGTAAAACTTAATCTTAGTTACATTAGAATTGCATTATCTACTTATGATGAAATTAGTTAGGTCCGAAACGTTTAAAAAGTTAACTTTAGTTTTATTGTTTTTAATCAAATTATGATGAGTGCGCTAAGTGCCAAGTCTCTATTGCTCAATTATGAAATATGCAATAACTGTAAATCATAAAAAAAGCATTAGTAAGTTTAAAAAAGTATCGCACCAACCTCTAGAAGGCATTAACACACAGACGGAAAAGATTTAGAAACAAAGATTCAATATTGCGGTTGATAGTTAGGACAAATCGGACAGCAAAAAAAAGACGCGGTGTAAAAACAACAGCACTACCTTATTCCTAAACAAAGCAAAAAAAGTAAACAAACATATGCAACTGATACTTTACATTATGAAGCATTTTTTAAATGCAGCAAAAGTAGATAACGTATTGAACCTTGCTACTGCAGTTTTTTCTTAAAGTTATCCAGATATTTTTGCTGTTAATGCAATCTCTAAGCAACAGACATAATTATGCTTATTTTTTCGAGATAGGTTAAGTTTTTTCTTTAAATAATTGATTTTGTGTTTTTGTGCAAAGATCGAAAAAGTCAAAACTACTTCGTCAGTTTTCTGAAAAAAAAAAAAACGAAGCAGTTTATACAGTGTAAACTTGATCTACGACGATCCAACTGAAAATTGGGTCTAAAGTTTAAGCCAGCGGCTCTTAACCTGTGGGTAATTACTACCAAACGGGTAATTTGGAATTTTAAAAGGTGTAATGTAAATTTTCAAAAAAAAGATTACAGCTTTAATGGCAAGTGTTATCGCGTGGGGTCATTAACTCCGAAAGTTTCATCTTGCTTCACTACTTTCAACAATTCCACACCAAGTCAGTACTAAAGCGACTAGAGTCTCTTATAAATGCTTTTGTTTCGCAAACAATATTGATGGTCTAGTCTAGTAGTTAGTACCCGTATTAGACGTGAGGTGAGCATTTGTTTCCTGGCTGCAGTAGCATAAAGCTAATTCAGTGCCAAAAAATTATTCACATGCTTCCAAAAAAATAAAGTTAGAAAGAAAAGCTTCTGAACTTTAGTTTCACAAGTCTTATCGAAAATTCTGCTGAAAAGCCACAGTGATTTGTTTACAGTTCTGAATCAGAAAAGTATGATACCAAACAAATTGAAGCAGCATTTTGAGTCTTGCCATGGCGGATTAGTAGGAAAAATAATCAGTTGACTACATGAGGAAAAACCTGAGCATTTTATTTATGATAAATTTGTGATTAATCAGAGCATTTGATTAAGCGGCTATAGCCCCTCCCTCCCATTGGCTTGTCGACCTAAATGCAGAATAAGTAAAATACCACGTTTTTAGTACTTCCGTAACTGTCTTGGGCCCTAGAATAGACTCAAAAATGATTTAAAGCATATTGAGAAACATTGATTTATAGGGAGGGGTTAAGTCATTACAAGTCAGTAAAAACTTTGAAAAATGGCCAAAACTCAAATCAAATCTTTCATTACACTCATTGTATTACGCCGAGGCGTGTTACGAGCTTGCGAGGCCAATCTCCGCGTCATTGCGCTCGGGCAACACAGCTCCATTCGAAGAAATGTTGCAGCGGTGGCGAGTCGTTTGCAATACTGTGTCTGATTTGACCGGCCCGAAATTTGAACCTCAGACCTCCCGCTCCAGAGACGAACGCCTTAAGCAATCAAATTTTTTGTTTGTGGAAAAATACTTAACATAAGTTTCACCAAAAAAAATTTAAGCACAGTAATAGTGAAGGAGGCTATTCATTTCATTAAAAAAATTTAAACACAGTAATAGTAAAGGGGGTTATTCATATTATAAGGGGACTATCAAAATCATCATCAAACCTTCTTCTTTACTATCTGAAAAACGTGAGACTTTTATAGCTGACTCCATATCTAGAAAAACCTTAGACCATTTTGCAGTAACTTGCAAGCTTGCTCTTTCTGTTAAATCAACCAAATGCAAAACTATTAAATACAGAAAGTTGAAAGCCATTGATGTTGACGTACTGAACAATACTTTATCTCAGAAGCTATCATCTGTTCAACTGATTCAAGATGTAGATACACAAGTAAATCTTTACAGCAATGTTATAACTGAGGCTCTGGACACACTAGCTCCTATCGTAAAGAAACGAATTCAAATGCGTACTACTTTTGCTTGGTATAATGTTGATCTGAAAAACGCTAAGAAATTACGTCGAAAATTAGGAAGACTGTGGAAGAAATCAAAACTATTACCTCACAAACTGACTTTCAAAGAACAATGTGCTAAATTTAATAAACTGCTGTACAATTCTAAAAAAAACTTTTATTCGTTCCAGCATCAACTCGTGTAAAAAAGACACCAAGAAACTATATCAAATGGTTGGCAAATTCCTAAAATCTTGTTCATCAAATAAACTGCACTTGAGCTCCAAATGCATTTTCTAATTTTTTTCAAAACAAAATTCTTACGTTGCATCAGTGTTTAAGTACAAATCAATCTGCTTTCTGTGCTCCTGAAGAGAATGATGTGCTCTTTGATGGGACTACTTTTGACCAGTCTAATCAAATCCTGTCACTACTACTGATGTAAACAACATTCTGTACTAATTAAACTCAACAAATTGCAAATTAAATCCTCCTCCTGCTGCTCTTCTGAAAAAATGCTCTTCTATTGCCATTACTGCAATCACTGTCATCATCAACAACTCCCTAAAAAATTTCACTAGTCCCCTTGGAATTAAAAAAAGCCATCATTTCTCCCTTATTGAAAAGCCAAAATTTAGACCCGGACACTCTTGCTAATCATAGACCAATATTTTATTTATCATTTTTGTCCAAAGGATTACAAAAAGTAGTAGCTGGGCAGTTAAATGAGCCTCTAGCAATCAATAACATTCATGACAAATTCCATTCTGCTTATAGGCTTGTTTTTTCGACAGAAACTGCTCTCATTAGAATTACTGATGATATACTATTTGCTCTGGATAATAAAGGTTTTACTGCTTTGATAATGATTTACATGTCAGCTGTTTTTGACACTATTGATCACAACATCTTACTTCACAGGTTATCTCATCATTTTGGTATTAACAATTTAGTGCTATCTTGGTTTCATTCTTATCTGAGTACCAGAAGTCATTGTGTAGATGTAAACAATAATATATCTCGCTCGTTTCAACTGCTTTCTGGTGTACCTTAGGGCTCAGTGCTTGCTCCTATACTGTTTACTCTTTACATTAAACCACTTGCTAGTATAATCTCTAGATTTGGTTTCAGTAACCACTTTTATGCCGATGATGTGCAGTTTTATGTTACCTTTGATGCTGACAAAACCTTAGATGCTAACGTACTCACAAATTGTTTGAAAGCAGTAAAGTAATGTTTATGCTGTAACATAGGCGTAGCCAGGGGGGCCCCCCAATCAAAATACCACTAACGACAAAAAATTATGACAACATAGCCTGGCGATGTTTAGTTGCAGTTTTTTTTCACTAATTATGCACATAACAGTTATTAACAATAATATAAATGACAACAAGTGAGTCCCGGGGCATCCAACTAACAACCAGGGGGCCCTTACTAACAACTAGGGGGGCCTGGAATCCTTAACCGACAACCAGGGGGTCCGGGACCCCTAACTGAAAACCAGGGGGCCCATAACTGACAACCAGGGGCCCCAGGGCCCCTAACTAACAACCAAGGGACCCTAACCAACAACCAGGGGGCCCCTTAACTGACAACCAGGGGGCCCAGGCCCCTAACCGACAACCAGGGGCCCCCAGGGCTCCTAACCCACAACCAGGGGGCCCCGGAGTGCCAAACTGACAAGCAGGGGGCCCTGGGGCCCCTAACTCACAACCAGGGAGCCCCAGGGCCCAAACTAACAACCAGGGAGCCCCTAACCAACAACCAGGGGGCCAGGAGCCCCCTAACCAACAACGAGGGGCCCCGGGGTCCTCCTAATTGACGACCAGGGGGCCCCAGAGCCCCTGATCAACAACCAAGGGGTCCTGGAGTCCCTAACTGACAACCAGGGGGCCCCGGGGCTTCTACTGTAACTCACGACCAGGGAGCCCCAGGGCCCCGAATTAACAACCAGGGAACCTGGGCTCCTAACCGACAAGCAAGGGGCTACGGGGCCTCTAACTGGCAACCAGGGAGCACAAGGGCCCCTGATTGACGACCAAGGTTCCCGGGCCAGGGGCCCCTTAATACAAATTTTTAACAATTTATATGCAAAACCTGTGAGAAATCTAAGAGTTTTGACCTAAAAGTTGCCACCCCAGGCCCTCGTTTAACGTTATTATAAACTTAATTATTTACTGCTAAAGTATTGCAGGAGGCAATGTTTGTTACTTTCCCCTATAGACCAAATCACTTACAATTAAAATTTTACACCATAATGCAAGATTCTAAGCGTGTTTTGGGATTTAATTGCAAAAAGAGGATTGAACAACTAAATTTTTTCGATTGGCTTTGAAATGTTAAAAATCTAGTTCTTTGAAATGGCTCTGAACTCGTGCGAAATGTGATCCAATGGGATTTAAATAGTTTTTTTTCCAAAAAACAAAAATCTTACAAAAATCGCCCAGCGGGCCCCCCATAGCCATCGGCGGCTGGGGGCTCTGCCACCAGACCCCGTCTCTGATACGTTTGAGTACACTAGCTTACTCAACACGTCTTCCAAGTTAGACTTTCACACTTTTCAACAATTAGTTTTCGCCCTCTCCCTTTACCAAAATCCTGGCAAAGTGCCATCAGGCTACGGCTTCAGATCTTCCATTTTACGATATCTTTGCCCCACAAAAAATTACTTTTTCGAAAATTTCTGATGACGTCATTGCGTGTGATTTGTGGTTTGGGCCCCCCCAATCAAAAATCCTGGCTACGCCTATGTGCTGTAACAAATTAAAGCTAAATAATAGCAAAACTCAATGTATTCTGTTTGGTCGTACTTCTAAACAATCTAGTTCTGTTGTAAATGCGTTCAGTACTGTTGATTTTTCTCTGACTTCGTCAATTTGTGTTAAAAATCTTGGTGCTCTGCGAGACAGTAATCTGTCTATGGAGGGCCAGATCAAACGCATTATTAAAATATGTTTTTTCAATGTTCGTAATATTGGCAAGATCAGAAAGTATCTCGTTGAAGATAGTTGCAAAATGTTGGTTAAGAACCTGATTATTTCTCACCTAAACTATTTTAATGCTCTTCATCATGGTTTACCTGATTGTTTATTGAATCAGTTGCAAAGAGTGCAAAATACTGCTGCTAGATTGGTTTCGTGTATCCGTAAATCTGCTCATATAACTCCTGTTTTTAATGAAACTGCACTGTTTGCCTGTCCAACATCGAGTAAAATTCAAAATTCTGATACAAGTGTTTAAAATTTTAAATGGTCAATCACCTTCATATCTAGTTGATTTAATATCTTAGGCATGTACCTACTCGAGCCTTACGTTCTCGTCATACAAATTTTTTGGCTGTACCTAGCTCCTCTTCAAAATTTGGTGATCGTAGATTTAGCGTAAGTGGCCCTCGGTTATGGAACGATTCACCTACCTATATTAAAAATGCTGAAACCTTAACTCAGTTCAAAACTTTGCTGAAAACTTGAAAACTTTTTTTTTTTTACTTAAGTGTTTGTTGAAGCTTAGATGTACTTAAATATTTTGCTATGCTTAGTATTAGTGTTTCGATACTCATTTTATGGTGTTCCATTATCCTCTCAGACTATGTACGTGATGTGCTATAACCCCAACAACTGACTCCACTACCTGTTTATTGCTAATAGCACTACTATACCTTAATGAATATAATATTGACTAGGCCAGTTGACCTGCAACAAAATGTTTCAGCTTTTCCAACGTTTTCTATTTGTGCTCTGAGGTTTTGCTTACAGTCAATCTATTTTGAGCTTCTTTTATGTTCTTTATCTATACTCCCTTGCTTGTTTTCTTGTTCGTGTTTTCTGTTATCTTTTTTCGTTTCCGTTTCGGTTTCCAGGGTAAGGGTTAATAGCTTTTCGATTTTGTTTAGGGAGATAGAATGCGAAAATAAAAAAATCACACTGAATATATTGATATTTTTTACTGTGCTTTTTGTGTAAACTGCTTTTTGATTTTTTGTAAAAGCGCCTTTGATCTGATTCACTTCAGAAAAAGACGCTATACAAATTCCTGTCATTATTATTATTATAAATTGGCAGAGGTGGCGTCTTCGAGGACACATTTTAAAGTCCTTGGCCTTGGCCTCGAAGTTCAAGTCCTTGGCCTTGAAGCCTCAAGTGCTCAAAAATTGCCCTGTCGTCGGCTCGAGGACAGCACTATTTTCGAACAGTTGAAATTTTGTTGGAAAACGCCAGAAACCTCGCGGAAAATTTGCAAATACCTTTTTTGTTTTCGTTTATTGGAGCATAGACGTAGCCATGGGAGAGGGTCCAGGGGAGCCGCCCAAACAATTGAAATTTCACCAATGACAAAAATGTGACAAAAAAGTCTATTGTTTCTTCAGTTTCAGTTTCTTTTAAGCATTTTTCGCTTACAACAGTAACTAACAACAATATTGAAGACCACGGTCCCCGGGCACCCCTCAATTCAATTTTTACCTGCCAATTTAAACGTATATCCCGGAAGAAATGGATAGTTTTAGTCCTAAAAGTCGCTATCTTAGACCCTCATGTAGCATTTTTATGAACGTAACACATTAACCAGGGCCGTGTTTACCATAATGTGAAGCAATACCGGCTAGGGGCCCCGTGCTCAAATCGTAAGACTTTTTTTGTCTTCATCTATATTTGGAGAAAGATGTTGCGAAAATCTCCAAAGTGCCAGGGGCTCAGCGCGATGTCAATTCAGTCCGGCAATAACATGGTTAATAGGCGTAACCATCTATTCTACCATTTTTCGATAACAATTCAGTAATTCCACCTCAACCTTGCCGTTTTTTACGCACAAAATACGTTTAAAAAATTTGCTGTGGAAAATGCTGATTGAGCAAATCATTGAACTTCAACGAAGGGGGCCTGGGCCCTCTGGCCGAACATGTATCCCTATAACTGGTTAGTTTCAAGACAAAACAAAGATCTCTAAGGAAAACCTTTGAGTGGATTATTATTTACTGCTAAAATGTTGCAAGAGACAACGCACTTTACTTTCCCATACCTGTACCAAATCACTTACAATTAAAATTTAACTCCAAAATGCAACATGTTAAACTTGTTTTAATTGCTAGTAAAAGGAGTATTAAGCAATTTCATTTTTTCAACTGGCTTTCAATAATGTCAAAAATCCAGTGCTTTCAAATAACTCTGAACACTTGCGAATTGTGATTCAATGGCATTTAAATAGCTTTTTTTTCAAAAAAGTTACAAAAAATCGCCCAACGGCTGGGGGCCCAGCCCCCAGACTCCCGTCTATGATACGTTTGAGTTACACTAGCTTTCTCAACACGTTTCCGAAGTTAGATACTTGTACTTTTTAACTATTAGTTTAAGCCCTCTCTCTTTGCAAAATCCGGGTTAAGTGCCTACAGGCAACGATTTTACATTTTCCATCCTATACGACATCTTTGTCCCACAAAAACTTCCGCTTTTGAAAATTTTTGATGACGTCATAGCATGTAATTTGTAGTTTAGGCCTCCCCAATCAAAAATCCTGGGTACGCCTATGAATTGGAGATTGCCTGAAAAACTTTTTTGAAGACCTTTTTTTTGGAGAACACTTGCGTTTGTGTCCTTGGTCCTTGGCCTTGGCCACGAGCATTCCTGTCCTTTGCCTCGAGAGGATCTGCCCTTGGCCTCGGATTTTTTTGTGTCCTTGGCCTTGGCCTCAAGCCTTGTGTTCTCGACTCCACCTCTGTTAATTGGAACACTGATAAAGGAAAAATTTTCAACTTAAAATTGCAATATCCTGAAAACTGCAATCGCAGTAAGCTCAAATTTGGTGAGAATGCATTCTAAGCTTTTTCCAACATTTTGGTCAAATGAGAAAAAACTTGACTTAAATAATGCGCTTTTACTATAAGCAAAGGCTGGCACCGGTACTTCAAAAGTAATTCGGCACCGGTACTCGGTATTTGCCTCCAAAAGTGATTTAGTACCAGTACTGCCACAAAAATACTGAATTACTTTTTCGGTACTTGGTACCGGTACTTTTAAATTTTTTTAAAGTAGTTTAAAAGACTTTTTTCCCTAGAAGAGCGAACATAAACTTTAATGAACAGAAGACCGACATTTCGACATCCCATCGTCGTTCGCGCCGCTACAACCGTGTTATACTACTACTATTTTTGGAGATAGATTTCTCCCGGAGCTCCAGGGGCCTGGGCTTTGTAAATCCGGCTCTGCATAAAACTTGAGTTTTTCTTCGTCGGCAGTCGCCACTAGAATATTTATATCTTCTGACTGATATTAAATTGTTGCTGGTATGAAACTGCCGAATACTATTTTTAATGGAAACGCTGTCTTTTTATTGGGATCTACTTGGAACCAAACTAAAACTTTGGGCGAGAATAGGTAACTGACAACACGATCAATATAACGGTAGGTCACAAAACAAGTGAATTTGTATCTTACGTTAATTCAGTGGCGTCGCTAGGAGAAAGCGAAGGGGGCGGCCCGCCCCGGGTGTCACCATTTTGGGATAACACCACATTATGAAACGAAACCATATCTCCACTGATTTGCCGCGAAGATCTTTTTTTCGTCCTCATTTGGACCGAAAGCCAACCAATTTAGCGTCGAAGACCTTTTTTTTTTCTTTTTGTTTTGGACTTCACATATTTCTGGGCCGAAAACCCACTAATTTGACGGCAATGACCTTTTTTTGGTCTTCACCTATTTTTGGACCGAAAAGGGGTGACACCCTTGAAATCCCGCCCCGGTGCCATCATCCCTAGCAACGCCACTACGTTAATTTCTGAACAAA
This sequence comes from Trididemnum nubilum, assembly GCA_963965965.1. Taxonomy (NCBI): domain Eukaryota; kingdom Metazoa; phylum Chordata; class Ascidiacea; order Aplousobranchia; family Didemnidae; genus Trididemnum; species Trididemnum nubilum. The sequence goes on from OZ014476.1 coordinate 5,805,449, forward strand.
TTACACTAATGCAAAATATTATTTCGGCTTTAACTTTGGTTGTGCAGCACAAAACACAGTTTCAGCCTGTGGAGTCACAGTCCAAGCAAACCTTTGGTTCTTGATTGCATTGAAGACTTACATTAACAGTAAATTTTCTGTGCTGTATGATTTTGTACAGTACATGTACTTATTCCACAACTAAAACTATTGATGTGATCACACTGCAGCAAACTCAAGTCAAGTCAAGTTTATCTTACCAAACGCTAAAAGTACGAAGGAAGGAATTAGTGAAAAGACCATGCGGTAATCTAAGTCAACTGCACCAGAGCAATACTTACCAGAAACAGGCGTAAGCTTAAGCTTGGCAATAAATAATAATACAAAATAACACAAATTAGGGTTAGCACTTGAACAACACAATCTCCCCACCCACAGACACATTCAACCAGGGTTGGAAAAATTACTTGGTTTTGCTTTAATTACAATTACAATTATTCAAGTTCAAGTAAGTGTAATTTAATTACAATTTCAATTACAATTACAATGAAAAGATTCTCAAAACATTGCAATCAATTCACTTACATACGAAGCTGCGAGTTTTGCTAATGTCCACACTGTGGATTTCTTTTGTATTTCTATATTTGACCTATTAGCCCCATTTCTCTCTATGCTTGTTCTTCCATCAACTTTTGTTTATTTTTAATTTTTGCAATACATAATTTCGTTTGTAAGCAATTGTGAAGTACATTATTGAATTCATATCGCTTTCAGCTACATTATGGTTTTAGCTAAACCCTGGTATCACACCACAATTCTTATGCAAAAGAAAATAAGTTTTAGCACAATTAAAAATGTGAAAAAGTTGAAATTGTATACGTCACAACTTTAAGTTACAACTACCATCTAACCAGAGGTGGAGTTGAGGAAGCAGCCTTCGAGGCCGAAGTAAAGAACTCCAAAAAATCCGAGGCCAATGCCAAAGACCGACTTTTCGAGAATTGACCCTCGCGAGGCCAAAGACAAGAATGATCGAGGCCAAGGCCTAGGACTGAGAACACAATTTTTAATTATGGTCGGCAAATTTTCCATTATTTTTCAGCGCAAAAGTATTTGCGATAATTGAAATTCGTTAAGTTTTTGATGATAAGATTCGCATAGGCTAGGAAAAACTTTTGGTGGATAATCGGTACCGGCTAAGTCCAAAGCATAACAATTTTGTTAAGTCATAGAGCTCAGTCAATTTCTTGACCGAACTACCACCAAGCAAAACAGTCGTGCGAAAAAAAAAAAATCTTCTCTGAAGCAAAAAGAAATTTGAGAGTAAAATAACCCCCCATGCAATGCTCAGGATAGCGCTATTTCGGTCAATACCAAACCTCGTCAGCTGAGCTGGCATGAATCGAAATGAGTAAACAAAAATTTTTCTCACTATTTATAGAATTTCCAGTCGCCGAAAACAGGCCAGGCCAAAAAAAATATAGAAGGCCGAAACAAAAGAGCAAAAAATCGGCAAAACCAACAATAAGCTCCGAAGTCAAAAATATCGTTTCGCCAGCGATCAAAATGCAAATGAAGCGTTGAAATCGGCTACGAGTTTTAATGAACCGATCAAAAAATTATGTAAATTAGCCGTTGAAATCTGCCATGAATTTTAACTAAAAACATTATTTTGGTAGCAAAATTGTGCTTAAAAAATGAAAAACTTAGCAAGGTACCAAATCCAAACAAAAATTAACAGCCAATAGCTGAAAGGAGAATAGCAGGGAATCAGGCCAACAGGCGATTCTCAACAACCAACTCCAAAAATCAAACCAATTAGTGGATAGGTCTAAAAATTCATCAAGAAAAGATGGGATCAGCCACAAAATAGGGGATCGCAAACATCAATTCCGTCGAAAAGACCTGGGTGGCAGTAATCTGCTCAGTCGCATTACTGCTAACCGAGGATCACTATTTAGCCATCATAATTACAAGATTCGCATAGGCTAGGAAAAACTTTTGGTGGATAATCGGTACCGGCAAAGTCGGTACCGGAGGGTTATTTTACTCTCAAATTTCTTTTTGCTTCAGAGAAGATTTTTTTTTTCGCACGACTGTTTTGCTTGGTGGTAGTTCGGTCAAGAAATTGACTGAGCTCTATGACTAAACAAAATTGTTATGCTTTGGACTTAGCCGGTACCGATTATCCACCAAAAGTTTTTCCTAGCCTCTGTGAATCTTGTAATTATGATGGCTAAATAGTGATCCTCGGTTAGCAGTAATGCGACTGAGCAGATTACTGCCACCCAGGTCTTTTCAACGGAATTGATGTTTGTGATCCCCTATTTTGTGGCTGATCCCATCTTTTCTTGATGAATTTTTAGACCTATCCACTAATTGTTTTTGATGATAATTCGAAAATAGTAGTTTCTAAAAATAACGAACGTAAATTTGAAGTTTAACGCGTTAGCAGCAATGTTGATTATGTTCTGTAGCGGTATCGTGGTATTGCTACAGAAAGGCCGTAACTCGTGAATGGGAATAACTAAGATCTAAACGTCTAAATGGTCAATTTTAATGCCTTAACTTCATCAGTTAGGACCCCAGAGTAAACGTCCCCCGATTGATGATTATTAGGGCACCCAGATTTTCAACATTTTTTTTCTTTTCATGTGTTTCGTGACTTTTTTTATGCAGTTTTTGTGCTGATTCCGAAAATGTGCTTAAAAATGTGATGCGATCAACATCCGGGAAGTTATGGGGAGGTTTTGACCCACCACTTTTTCAAAATTTGGTTAATATTTTAAATAGCGTTTTTTGTTTTAAAGTTATGATACTGGGAGTAATTTTATTTGAAAGAGCATTAAATTCCGTGCAATTAAAAAAAAATTTGTTTGAATTGATCCAATAAGTTGAAAGATATGAAGTGTTTTGTAAATAATTTTTTGTTACGCTTGAGTGATTTTTGACGCAAAGTTGCTTTTTACAGCTTTGAAAGCACACTACTGGCCTAATTTGAGTCAATCTAACCAAGAGGCTCCGACTTTGCTCAAATGAAGAGTCAGAAAACCTACTGGCATAGTTTACTAATCACGTTATGCCCAAGTGATTTTTAAGAGATTCACGATGAAATAACTCCTAAGTAATGTTACACATGAGTGATTCTTGCTGTATATTTGGCAGAAACCTTCGCAATATCTCAAATTTTATTCATAACTTTAAATAAAACAATTCGGTGTCAAATGGAAGAATATGTTACCAGCAGAATCATGCGTTTTTAAATCGCAACACCAATTTTAAAAATTGTCGAAACTTACTTGAAAAGAAAAATGATGTAGTAAGCTTTTGCATTGATGCAAAGCATGAGGAATGTAGTTAGCATTTATGACACATTTTGTAGTGAAAGTTATGCAACTGCATTTAGGATCAGAAATTCAACAAATCATAATTCTGTTGGGTCTGAGTTTTTACAGATGTAGTTGTTATGGGAAAATACGACACAGAAATACGAATAGTCAATAGCAATCTTCACAAGTATCTTGAAAAAACATTGCTTTTTTGGCTCAAGAGTAAATTTTTGTATTTCAACTTCATGCATTGTAGCCTGTCTCTTGCTCTGTTTGTCATAATGACACTTGTAAAATCACTCGCAAACTTAATCGTGCCTCCTGCAGCATCGTTTACCATTTAAATAGTTCAAATAATGTTGTTAAAGTTCAAGACGTAATAAGACATTAAATTAGATTATTTCAGACAGATATTTTAACTATAAGGTCAAGGCAAGAGGTACAGGGCCATTGCTTTCTTACCGTTTGCTTACCAGCAAAGAAAAATCATCTTTGCTTAATTTGCAAAAGCTTGGAACTAACCAAAATTTAATATAAATTTCGAAGGTAGAACATGTCAGCTTCCATATTACTTACTGTTCATGTTCTTTTTTTAAATATTAACTGAACTTGGAGCGTTTTCTTTCCTTGTAGTGGTTATGGCAGCACAATCTTTATCATTTATTTTGGTTGAATGAAAAGCAAAATGCAATACTCCTTAGAAATGAGTAAAATAAAATAAAATATAAAACAAAGCGCAAAAAGTATTTACCCTAAAAATATAAATGGATATTTTAAGAACCAAAAAGAAGTTATTAATTAAAATAAATTACAACGGTTAATGAAGTTTTCAAAGTTAATAAATTTTAGCTATACTACAGTAATTCAAAACAGCATACATCAGAAATTGATTTAAAATTTTAAGGTGGTTGCGAGAGGTTCTTTACAGCTTCCTGCTACATTTCATTTTAAACAAATGTTTGTGTTTCTCTGAAGTGATTTCGAAGTGCGAAAATATACGTCATTGTCATTAGGAAAACAGCTAGAAAAGGAGGTTCTTTTATTTCTCAATTGTTTAAATCTTTAAAGAGCAAAAAATGTTGGCACTGGGACAAGAAGAAAAACCAGTATCATAAATACATTATAATATGACCAATGTCAACCCTAAAACGCTATGATATTTCTTTAAAAGCACAAACTTGAACTTTGTCTTGTCCAACAATCATTATTTTCAAAATATACAGCAAAACCTTCGATCCAATCACCAATATCCATCTTGCATCCTTAAGACTATTCAGTGCTCACTTGTGTTTATAGCATAACAAAAAGCTACCACGTAAATTTAAGGTTGGAAAATAAAGCAAATTGAAAATTTATGATGATTTCACAATCCATTCTCTCAAGCTTTATAAACAGTAAATCTTTACTCCTTTAAGTTTTCTCAAACTCTTAAAGCTGCCTTGCAAGTGAAAAAAAATGCTTTCTATTTTGAACCTTGAAACATTATTTGAACTATTTAAATGGTAAACGATGCTGCAGGAGGCACGATTAAGTTTGCGAGTGATTTTACAAGTGTCATTATGACAAACAGAGCAAGAGACAGGCTACAATGCATGAAGTTGAAATACAAAAATTTACTCTTGAGCCAAAAAAGCAATGTTTTTTCAAGATACTTGTGAAGATTGCTATTGACTATTCGTATTTCTGTGTCGTATTTTCCCATAACAACTACATCTGTAAAAACTCAGACCCAACAGAATTATGATTTGTTGAATTTCTGATCCTAAATACAGTTGCATAACTTTCACTACAAAATGTGTCATAAATGCTAACTACATTCCTCATGCTTTGCATTAATGCAAAAGCTTACTACATCATTTTTCTTTTCAAGTAAGTTTCGACAATTTTTAAAATTGGTGTTGCGATTTAAAAACGCATGATTCTGCTGGTAACATATTCTTCCATTTGACACCGAATTGTTTTATTTAAAGTTATGAATAAAATTTGAGATATTGCGAAGGTTTCTGCCAAATATACAGCAAGAATCACTCATGTGTAACATTACTTAGGAGTTATTTCCAGGGTGTCGAACCGTTTCAAATAACGGTTAGGGTTCGGGTTTAGCTCTTGCTCAAAATATTTTAGCGGTTCTGGTTTGGTTCGGGTTCACTTGAGCACCATTTTCGAGGTTCAGGTTTGGTTCAGGTTCACTCAAGTAAAATATTACTGGTTCAGGTTCGGTTTGGGTTCATTGACTTAAAGTTTAACAGTCATTACTCGTTTCGTCCAGAAAAAAAAAGGAGAAATCGCTGATCCTGTTGATGATCACCACTGCTCTTATTGTGCGTGTTCCAGCGCCAGCGGCATCCGGATATGAAAACTATATTCTTACTTTTGTTAGGGGTTCAGGTTTGGTTTGGGTTTACTTGAGCACAATTTTGAGGGTTCAGGTTTGGTTCAGGTTCACTGAAGTAAAATTTTGCTGGTTCAGGTTCGGTTCGGGTTCACCAAAATGAAACGGTTCATTCGGGTTTACGGTTCGGGTTCAGGTTCGGTTCGACACCCTGGTTATTTCATCGTGAAACTCTTAAAAATCACTCGGGCATAACGTGATTAGTAAACTATGCCAGTAGGTTTTCTGACTCTTCATTTGAGCAAAGTCGGAGCCTCTTGGTTAGATTGACTCAAATTAGGCCAGTAGTGTGCTTTCAAAGCTGTAAAAAGCAACTTTGCGTCAAAAATCACTCAAGCGTAACAAAAAATTATTTACAAAACACTTCATATCTTTCAACTTATTGGATCAATTCAAACAAATTTTTTTTTAATTGCACGGAATTTAATGCTCTTTCAAATAAAATTACTCCCAGTATCATAACTTTAAAACAAAAAACGCTATTTAAAATATTAACCAAATTTTGAAAAAGTGGTGGGTCAAAACCTCCCCATAACTTCCCGGATGTTGATCGCATCACATTTTTAAGCACATTTTCGGAATCAGCACAAAAAACTGCATAAAAAAGTCACGAAACACATGAAAAGAAAAAAAATGTTGAAAATCTGGGTGCCCTAATGATTATAGATCCCCGCTTTTTGTAGTTTCTCCAACACAAACCTTATTGTTTGTTTAAACGACTTCTTTTTACAGAAGTTTTTCAAAATAATGTCATAGTTTTTAAACATTACATACTGTGGTAATTAGCGAATATGATATTATTATCTAAAAGTATTTCAAAATACTGTAAATTAATGTTTTTGAAATGATTTAAGGTACCGTAGCTGGTATTTGCAAGCTCAAGTTCTTTAAAAAAATAGCAGGCTTCTGGGGGCGAAGGCAAAATCCCATGGCTCAGTTGAACAATTTTTGTGATTTGCTTTTAGAAAATAGTAATTTTAGCGACTTTTAAAATAAGTTACTCAATTAGAATTTGAAAGCAATTTGAAAAAAGAAAATATCGGAAAAGTTAAGTTAGAAAAACTTCAAGTTTCCCTCCATTTTTCCAAATCGTTTTATATTTTAAACCATTTAAGCCAATCTTTTCTTTACGCTTTAGTGCACGTGTTGTCTCTCTATATTCTCGCTTCTAATGCCTATTGCCTATCAATGAATAAGCGAGCACGTTTGGCCCACAACAATAAAATTCATGAAACTTAACATAACGTATTTGACTACAAAGAGTAACCTGAAGATCCCAATAGGGCTTTATTAAGAAGGGAGGCATTGCAAACATTTTCAATTTTTCCCGGGGCCCCCCTTCATAAGACCCACAATTTGTAAAAACGTAAAAATAATACATCAGTATTTTTTCTAAAAATGCCAAGTTTTTTGCCAGAGCTTCGCCTCCTTATCTTTCTGACGTCGTGTGAAAAATTAATTTTACGTGGAGCGCGCATCTTTCCCGGCATTTGAACAATTATAGTTATATTTAATTTCACACTCGCTTTTTTAATAATTCTTTATGCAACTTTTTTTTTGATACTGATACAGTAGTTTATTACATGGAATTCTTAACATCGATTTCAACACAAAAATTGTTTAGTGGATTTGGCTTTGCGCCCAGACCGCTTGTCAGTGATTACAGAATTGCTTTTTATCTCAAAACAAATTCTCCCCACTATTCGCTCACGTATTTTCAGAACAAAGCGTTCTCAAAATACGTGTTGTTAGTTATATCAGGTATGCATTAACGTATTTAGCATAAGAGGTCACTGTATTACATTTCATTATCGCGTATGACATAGGCTTCTGAATCCGCACTCAGATAGGCACGATCATGTTTTCGCTTAACAACTCCAAAATGTTTGTGTCTGGACCCCCGGATCTCTTGTTATGACCCTGGACGGTTTTAGTGCGTTGCCGTTCGTACGACCTGAATTTGAGAAAAAAAAAAAGATTCTACACTTCCTTTGCCACCTCATTCTCCGATTAGAGCTTTCACGCAAGGCTATTTAAAATAAAAATTTTTTATAACTTGGCCATCACATTATATTACTTTTTAAATTAATAAAGAAATGATACGAATTGACAGGCTAGAAGATTAGATTATTTTTTGTCTGGTTATTTTCCTTTTCATCCAATCAAGAAATAATTAATGCTGTCCTCGAGCCGAGGACAGGACATTTTTGAGGACTTGCAGGCTTCGAGGCCAAGGCCAAGGACTTGAGCTTCGAGGCCAACGCTAAGAACTTCAAAATGTGTCCTCGAGGATGTCCTCCTGGCCAAGGACGTCATCGAGGACTCCGCCTCTGTATTTAATACGATTTTAACTTTTACCTATAATATCACATAACTAGCATGAATATACAAATTAAAACCATTAGTGTTGCTTTGACATGCGAACAAGTAAAAAAGCACACAAAATCTTAATATTATAAATAGCATTGAAGTTACAATGGTTACTTTCCACCGGTGACAGTCACATCTGACGTCATAAGCCAATTCTATGTTAGGCTATTTTTTGGCTTAGAGTTAGTTCTAGTTTATGAATAGAGTAGATGCTAAGTTTAGTTTATGAATATGATTGACCCTATCTATAAACTACAAACTGTAGCTGTCCGTAACCTACTTTGATGTTCGGTTTGTGATGTCAGATGTGACTGCAACCGGTAGAAAATATCGATTTGCAACCGGAGGAAAATTGATATTGTTCAAACACATAATAGAGTAATTGTAATTAAAAATAGGCAGAAATTTTTTCAATTACAATTACAATTGCAATTATCGACTTTTCAAAATCTTCAATTACAATTACAGCAAAATCGTGCAATTAATTACAATTATAAAAATTGCAAACGTAGGTATAGGCCTACTAGGCCTAAAGGTTTGATGTTCACCGGGCATAAGTAAAATAGCTCTAATTCTTGCGTTCTTCCGGTGAAGTCATTGACACTGCAAGCTTGATCTTAAAAGCTTTGTTTTTATTGACGTTTCGTCGGTCATGACGACCAACATCATCAGAATACGAGCAACGATAAAGAACTACGACTGAAGCTACGTCGTAGTTCTTTATCGTTGCTCGTATTCTGATGATGTTGGTCGTCATGACCAACGAAACGTCAATAAAAACAAAGCTTTTAAGATCAAGCTTGCTGTGACAATGACTTCACCGGAAGAACGCAAGAATTAGAGCTATTTTAATTACAATTATGTCAATTACAATTATAATTTTTCCAAGCCTGCACTCAACGCCACTGGCCGATCAACAAAACATACTAAATTTAGGTTAAAGTTAGTCACCCAGCCCTCATTACACCGACCTCAATCAAAAACAGCCCAGTTTGATACGGGCCTGCCACGTCAGATGTTGCTGTAGGCGAGAAAAAAATCTAAACCCAGGCGTCCACCATCAACTACATCAAGCGATGTTGTTAACTGAACAACGTTTACATAAAAAAGATATTTTTATTAAAATAAAAGGCACTAGCAAGCTACAAGTTGGTCCCACCAAGGAATCAAATCGGTCCCGCCTTAGCTGCTTAGCTTGCCAAGCTAAGCAGGTAAACTAAGCAGCTAAGGGAATATGATACTGGCAATAAAAAAACAAACTTTGGCTCTTTGTTTCTCATGATCAATGCGGCAAATACTGGAAATTTAACTGGGTGAATTTTATGAGGGGAGGCTTAAACTGCAAGATACCCAATGTTGTTGATGAGTCCTCATATGAAAGAGTGACAGTTAGATTATTATCCCTAAACCGTAGACGGACAATTTTTTACTGTGCCCTCGGGTCCTTCTCAAAATCTAGATAAATCACAATTAAATAAAATGGCTGGCTATCGCCTACAATTCTACCTCATCCTGCCAAATGTCTATCGCTAACAATTCTAACGCCTTCCAACTGATCTGCAGAAGACTAAACTTCGACTTTATTTAAATGTTTAAAACTTTTCGCGTGATATGGCTGCGTTTTCGCGCCGAAATTTTTGTTATTACTCTGCAAAATAAAAATAAAAAATACTAATCGAATCGAAAATAAGAGAGTACCGGAAAAAATGTACCGATTTTACAAAATCAAAGTAATTCGAAACCGGTACTAATACATATTTAAAAAAGTACCGGCGGTACCGGTACGGAAGAAGTAATTCGGTACAGTAATTTGGTTCAAAAATAATTCGGTACTGCCCACCTTTCACTATAAGTTTTTTTAAATAAGTTGAATAATGTGTCTGCTTTGCACGCAATAGAACATAGATTTAATTCAGCAAAAAAAATTTAAGATCTGTTGTAGTTGTAATTATACAGTATAGGCCCCATATCAGATCTGTGATTTAGTCAGGTCGAGCACTCTCGCTGGGGACAAAAGTTACCGCAAGTGATAATTTTCAAGCAGGCTTTAGGACTCTGCCTTTCAGCCAACCAGTATCCTCTCTATTCGCTGTGATAAAGGGACAAACCTCGAAACGGTTGGCCCTACAGCGATTGAGAATATATAGACAATGCATATGTGCATTAAGTAGTGACAGCATACGAGAAAGCCTTAGAGGCCGAATCAAAACCATAATTAACAGTTTTTGACGTACTGTTTCAATGCTTAGATTAGCGGTTCTCAATTCATTTTGAAGCTTGCACCCCTTCGGAAAGGAAAAATTACTTTCGCAAAGGTCTTCACGGGCTGAAGAGCTGAAAATTCAGGTGAAGACCGAAAAAAAAAACGTCTTAACTGGCTGAAGAGCTGAATTTTGCCCAAAAATGAGGTGAAGACCAATAAATAGGTCTTCACGGTCTGCGGTCGAGGTAAAAACCAAACTTGAAGCGGAAACTGAAAAACCAATAGGCGCTTTGGTCACAAATTTATCATCGCTGGCATTGCAATTGGCTACGCCTATGATCCGATGAAACATAAATCAAAACACAGTTTGGCAAAAAAGTTCATACCTCAAGAAGTCCCTTCTCGCAGCCCCAGAAGTCATTCCTCGTATCTCCAGGGAATGTGAGCACCCTCGATTGAGAACCGCTGGCTTTATATACACAGGCAAAAACAATTAAACATGATCGTACTGGAAAGACACAATAATGCAGCAAACTAAACAAACCTCAATGAAAATATTACAAAAAATGTAATGTAGTTGTACACCAGGCATTTCAAATAAAAGTTTTTCCTGAGGTTCCTCTGGTGTTCTAGGCTAGCTTTAAGAAATCGCACAGGTGCTACTCAAAAGACTAACTTTATTACTGACGTTTCGCTGGTTAGAAACAACTAGCTTCTTCAGAGCAATGCTATCAGTAGTGATGGCAAATCGCCATCAACTTCTGATAGCAAAAAACAGAAAAACGATCCCACACATTGCTGCAGTAGAACAACTAGCGAAAAAATTCAAAATAAGGCTCCGATAAAATTCATTGTTACGATAGGTATTACAGTTTTTTTTGACTTATAAACTACTAATCACAATTACTATTTCTTTTATGCACCACACTGCATTCATTACGTGTTGGAGCAAAAGCAGCTTTCGATTTTTTTTCCATCCAGCAATGCTAATAGTGTTTGTTGTCTTGCAAGTTTTGGTCTGTCTGTGTAGTAGTAACAAAAGCATAGTCTGATATCGCTTTGATGCAAAATTTTTAGAGAAAGGAAAAAAACTATAAAAAAGTCAACAGTTGTTTGCAGCTTTTTTTTAAAAGTAGCAAAGTGATCTGTAATTGAAAATCACTGCTTTAAGGGAATGGGAAATTTTGAAAATGTGACGTTTTAGTAATGATTTCATACCAAACTTTTTCCAATTTTATTTTTTTAGATATCAGCAATCAAGCTTAAGTTTTGTTTACCGTTGACCCATAAACTGTATAAAACCAAGTTAGTATTTTTATCAAAACGGCACGGATGTTTCTAAAAGATGTCTTGCCGTCCAGACTAACATTTTTACTTGCTTTAGGTTGCCGTTATTTAGAGTTGGAATGAACTTCAACGTTTGAAAGTTGGAAAAAGACTACTTTTAAAGATGCTATAACTGCCCAGATTAGCTTGCTTTTGTTGTTTGCCGCAGTTGGGATGTCGTGATTCAACATTTTTTTATAGTGCTTTACCTCAATTTCTTGAAAAAACTAGATGTTAATGTTTTTATTCAAACTCCAGAATGTTGTTTCAGACTATGATTTCGCATTGCAAATTGTCGGCGCTGACTTTTCGCAGCGACCAATCCAATATGGTTTGTCGTTGATTACTCCCTACTGCTTTGTGGATCAGCGGCTTTCTCCTATGTTTGTGTGGGCTTCGTGACCACGTAAAATTTAAGAAAATGTATTTATATAACGCTACTTTGGCAAATCGCTTTTTGTCTGGGGTGGATATAATTCTACCTACTTGCTTTATAAGGCCGGGTTTATTTAAAAAAAAAAACGGTTTTTTGCTTGCTTTCTTGTTTCAAAAACATTGTTTTTTTGTTTTTATTTTTAAAAATCAAAAAGTTAGTCACGATTTTATTTGAAAATCTTCAATAATCGTTTGACCTTTTTAACTCTGTTACCGCCAAGTCCGAGTTCTCTCGTCCTAATTACTTTTTCTTGTACTTTAAAATGTAGAAATATGAGTTGGATGAACCCAAATTATATTTTGCGTTTTGTTTTTCGAGTTCTTTAATTCTCCAAAGCACCACAACTTTACTTAAAAGCTTCCTCGTTCTTTATTGACCGTAAAAAGTCCTTTAAAATCACTATACGTCCTCACAGGACAACTGCCAATTTCAAAAAGATCACTATCGCAATTTGCATGATACAAACTGCCTGAGAAAAGGTCACGTGATACTTAGATTATATAGTGTTTTTTTAACATGGAGTGATTATCGCTAGTTCAAATCAGCGCGCGTTTCAGAAACTGCTGCTACACGCTGAAACAGACTCTTGAGCAAAACACAAAGGACATTGGTTCCGTACCGCTCAGAGTCGCTGTAATTGTTTCTCTTTTTTTTTTAATCTTATCCTGTATTACTCATCAAATTAGATGGCAACTTAGAGTATTAGATGACAACTTAAAATAAACCCTGGCAACTTACAGTATTTTTGGTTCTATAAACTATCTTTGTCTTGTAACCCACTGATTTCGTGAAAAAGCTAGACGAGATGGCAGGAAACCATGGGCACAGATATACTAACTTACATAGCAAGTTTTGGAAAACACACAATATGCGTCGAAGCAAATTTTTAATAATCACACTGAATTCAACACTACTACTCAACTATATTCTAATTAATGACAATGATAAGCGTACAGTAGACCTAGTTGTTTTTTGTTTTTTTTTTGCATACTTCTTTCAAATTTTGGATTCTCAAAACTTTTCATAGACCTTTGATCGTAAAAAAGAAACCGCTGCATTGTATAGTTAGGCTAAAAAAGCAAAAACTATTATAACTGTTATCACACTTTTTTAAGCATTACGTGAATAACAACAATCAACACGTTTATAGCAATAAAACACAATTTTTTCTTGACCTCAAAAGCAGCCACTTTCTCACCTGTGATCCAAGCCATTATTTCCGAGATCCCTTCCACCCCAAGACATTATTGCTGGTTCTGTCTCTAAAGAGCAAGTTGCTGATCTAACAATTTTGCAAGCTATGCATAAACTTTTAAAGCAGTTTTTGTTTCTTAGCAACTGGTGATCAAAGGCAAGTGTTAAATTAGCAACAAAAAAGCAATGTCGCTTTCAAATGGCTTCTGCTTGCTCAAATCTTCAAAAAAAGCAATATCCAGATTCCAGAATTTAAATTTAATTTCGCTCAGTGTCTTGTTTGTTGAAGGCGTTAATAACGTCAATGAAAAAATTTTGTTAGTGGGCTATTCGATTATACAGGATTGGCAAAAAAAAATTGCACTCTTGGACAAAGTGTCATAACCTTTTTTTGGAATGAGATAACATTTAAAAATTTTTTACCATTTCTTTACAACAATACATTGCGTAGCTGTGTAAAATTTTATTAAAAATTTCCATAAAATAACAAAATTACAGGTGTTTAAATGGTGAGTATCACAAACTGCAATTGCATGAAAATTAACACGGCACAAATAGTAAGCGATTGTTCATTCGTTCAATATTTTTCGATGTGTTGTCCGTTTTCTGCAATCACCAACCGCACATGAGATCGAAACCCATCGATGACGTTATCATCGTGGAGCTTGGTATTTCAAAGTTATTATCATTTGAAAAAAGATTTGTTAGCATTCAGGCATTGTTACGTCACAATGAGTATAGAAAGGTCAATTATAACAAAAAGTTACGTTACCTGCAAAAAACCCTTTGAACGCACTTTGTGAAAAGAGATTGCAGTCTTCAATGTTTAAATGGACGTCATTTTATCACTTCTTGGAATTTCAATGTAAAATTTTAAACAGCTACGCAATATATCGTTGTAAAAAAATGGTAAAAATTTTAAATTGTTATCTCCATGCAACAAAAAGTTATGGCACTTTATCTAAGAGTGCAATTTTTTTTTGCCAAACCCTGTATTTCAAAAAAAAATTAAGCATGTTTACATCCAACCTCTGGAAAAGAGTCAATTAACAATTTTATAAATAGAGGCTAACGTACTGATCAACCTACAAAACATTTTTTTTCAAACCGGCCCAGTGGTTGCTGAGATATTGATAGTCACCACTAGATGGCAGATGCGAGTATGTAAAATTTAAATGTAGATTTTACGAGTTTTAATAAAGGATTCGGCTTGGTTTTTGTGTCCAAATACATGTTTTTGGAGGCAAGGAGTCATAATTTCAGGTCATTTTTATGGTTTTTCAGGAAAGTTTGTTATTTGAAGTTTTTTTAAATTTTGGGGACTAAGTTGAGGCCCGAAAATGAAAATGAAGGATTGCACAACATAAAAAAAATAAATATGCCTTAGAAAGTCTTGACAATAAACATTTTTCATTGCTTCTTTTGTTTTTCATGACAATTGTAGTCTTTATCATCTGTGTTGTATTTTTTGAAACAAGCTTTTAAAGTTTGTAACAAGCTTTCAAAAATTCCTATCTTGTTTTTCAAATTTTGAATTTATTGCTTGCTCTGCATGAATACAAATATTGATTGTTTCAAAACAATCACAGTTGTTTCATAATTATACAACGAAAACATGGTTAGACTATGTATCAGAATCAAGAAATTTACCTTAGTGACCAATAATCAGAGATCATTCTCTCAGGTGCTTTACTTATTCTCTCCAGAGTTTAATTGCCATGATTTTATTTGATTTGGCTATACTTCAACAATTAATGAAATTAATTAGTAATTGTTAGTGCAAATTAGGTTGTATAAAGTGCTAACTAAAATTAATCAAAGTTATTTTGATCATTCTCACCAATTTCGCATGCATTTTTCTAGAGCTTGCATGCAAAATATTTTAATTTTTTTAGTTGTTTTAAGAGCAAAATGTTGAACTTTTTGGTCATTTATCAAAAGTTTACGCAATAATTATCAAATAACTGAAAAAAAAAATTGATATACCTAGGCGGTTAGTAGTATTGAACTATTGATTTAATAAATAAGGTCAATTAAAGTTTGCATTTCGATGTTATATGGATTAACTTTTTAAATTGTGCTCATTATGAAAAAGATGTAGGCTACAACAATGGAATTATTAAAAAATACCATATTATCAAACATCTGAATTACTTACTCTTTTAGGTCAATACTAATGTATTAAGTAATTTTGAGTGTGCTTAGTTGTGCTGTTTTCTCCCAGGACCTTGATATTTTTTGTGCATGTGATTTCAATTACCATTTAACTTTATCAAATCAAAATCAAATTTTTCTTTTTACTCGCTGTATTACGCTGAAGCATGTAATGAGTTAGCGGTGCCCATCTCCGTGTCATTGCGCCCAAGCAACACTGCTCCTTTCGCAGAGATGTCGCAGCAGTGGCGAGCCGTTGGCAACACTGTCTGATTTGAATGGCCCGAGATTTGACCTCCCGCTTCAGAGACGAACGCATTACCGCTTGACCAACTGGCTAGTCATTTAACTTTATTCCAAGAAAAATTGTAATTGCACTATAAATAAGTTTGCAATGCTAGTTTCTTATTTTTTCAAATGACATACTGTATAGTAATGATTTGGAGATCAACCCAAGTGTATAATATTTTATCGTTTGCATTAACATGTTTGCCATGATATTTTTGAGCTAAATTAGTTAAAACGTATATACAGAGTTTTGGAGCATAAAGGTCGGAGTTTCTGCTTAATCTAAGAACAAAAACGATTGCCAGAATAGAACTAAGCATAACAATTTATGAGACGCGTTTTGCTTTAGCTTAAAGCATCACCAGTATAATGTATTTACAAAGTAAGAAGCACGAATTTATATACTTTTTAATGCTTAATTATTTTAATTGTTGTTTATAACTGACGTCGCCATTCGGCTGTGCCTTTTTGTGTGTTTAAACCTATGACCTGTCGCTCTTTTATTCGATAATATGACAAATTTTAAGTCATGCAGCGGCCACCTGTATCAATGGGTGGCTATTGTATAAAAATTCGTGCTTCTTATTTCGTGAATTCATTCTGTAGATAATGCTTTAAGTTAAAGCGAAACGCGGCGAATAAATTGTTATGCTTAGTTCTGTTCTGGCAATCGTTTTTGTTCTTATATACAGAGTGTTTCAAAAAAAAGATACCGGTATTGTATTGAAATAATATCAGTAGATTGGTATGCTACTTTTGAAACACCCTGTACAAAGCTTTTGCAATGATTAAAACTGTATTTTATAGCAAAAATGCACCAACCACCAGTTACACCATTGTAACAATGACACCAATTTTGTGATTGACTAGCATTTATTACGTTAGTCAGCAAGACCAACATAATGCTATGCATGATTTGAGGCCAAAACGTCTACTAATGTTCGTTATATACTGTACATGTTACATGCAGCTGTATCGTCATTTGCTCAGCTGCATTGTTTGGTAAAACTAAAATACTCAAACTTTTGTCTCTTTAATATCCATACTTTCATTTTACTTAAATGAAGAAATTTTCGTGTGCTGTTTTTGTAGCATTACCTATATTGGTAGCTGAATATAACAGCTAAACAAATTGTTCTGTTTGCACACATTGCTTATCATTGTTATCTCATATTCTTTATCAAAAAAAAAAAAAACAGGCTTTATACTACCCAAAAATATTTTTTCAAAATTTTGTTCCATTCTTCATCCCCAAATTTTGCTTCCAATTTCCCCTCCAAAACCTAAAAAAACTATCCAAACACAATTTTTGAGCAAAATTAGCCTTAATTGAATCACAAATTTAGATTTTTCATCCCCAAAAACATACTTTGACGCAAAAACCAACTTTCTGCCATAAGTAAGGGCCTCAAAATCAATTTTTGTATTTTTATATACTCTCGTCTGACACCAAGTGGTGATTTTCGATATCTTATTTACGGACAGTCCGATTTCAAAAAAAATTCAAAAAAAAATGTCAAAAAATGCTTGTGCCATCCTATGTAGATGATTTATAAGCATTTTATGCAAGTTTTCCAATCAATAGGGTATTTGGCATTTGTTGAAACATAATGGAACAACCCTAGTAGGAAATAACAAAATGTGTCCTCAAATGCACTTTTCATTGAGTTCGTAACCTTGTACTTTATTGCACTACGGCCCCATAGACATTGCGTTGTTGTTAGACTTTTTTGGGAGAAATTATCAAATCAACAAAAACAACACATTCCAAACATATTTAGCAATTAATTATTTTGACGTAAAATTTTGCCGGGCCCCCTACTTCCGATTTATGTGTTGTTAACTACACTCTCAAGAAATGACTGTAGTTTTTTCTCTGAAGAGCAGATTGCCATTCTTTAAACAATTTTGCTAACAGTTCAAAAGCTATAAAGCTGCGCTATTATTTAACCCTTTTTTGTGCTATGCCGGTTAAGAACTTTTGTGTAAGTATATATCTCACAACAAACATTAATATAAAGAAAACCTAAAAATTAGATAGTCAGTTAACCATAGTCACTTAATTTTACATATTGAGTGACTGTGGTACTGAATGACCATGGTTTAACTTTAGCGGCCTTTCGAGTTCACAAAGGCTCGACAGTTTAGCAACAACAGATTTTCGTTATTAGAACATAAACTAGGAAGCCTGGGACAAAGCCTTAGCTTTTCTAAAAGTTTTGAGAAATATAAGTTTGGTAAAGAGGTAGACTTTTTGTACCAAATTTTGTAACAATTTCTTATCTGCATGCATCTTTATTTCCTTGAACTTACCACTTAATAAAGCCATTTCGGTACAGGACGTTTTTTGGACTTCAACAAATAATTTTATTGTAGCGGAATAAAGTAAATGTGGACCAGCATATATTGGGCTTTATGAGAGATTAACAGAGCTGGGCAACCGCTCCAACTATGAAGTGAAAAAAGAAGCGCCGCTCTCGCTACTAAAACCGAAAACGAGTGTGTTCTCGCTTGCGCTCCTTTTGATATTTAATACAGCCAAACCTCGTTTATCGAACAAAACCCGTTCGAGAAGGCTGTTTGAAAACTGATTTGTTCCAAATCCGAAACAACTTTTCCGATTAGAATTAATGCAAATAATTTTAATCCGTTTCAAGTCAACAAAACAAGTCTTGTGAAGGATTTTTTTGCTATTTTACATCATAAACTTTTCTGTATACTGTATACCATAAATAAAAATGGTTAGAAATAGATTGTGTTTTATTATTGTAAAGGGTTTCCTATCTAAAATGATGAAAAAAAAACAAAAACTAAACATTTCGAATGTTTTATTTTTAATTCATCTAAAACATAAAAGATTAAAATACTGTACAATACAAAAAATTTTGAAAAAATTGCAAAAATTAATAATGAAACAGTATGATGAAAAAAAACAAAAACTAAACATTTCGAATGTTTTATTTTTAATTCATCTAAAACATAAAAGATTAAAATACTGTACAATACAAAAAATTTTGAAAAAATTGCAAAAATTAATAATGAAACAGTAAAAAAGAAATACAACAGCTCAGTTACATCAAAGATCGTGTGAAAAAAGCCGACCGATGCAGCGTCATGGCGCCTTCGTGATTGCTCGGCTTCTTTCGGTTTGGTCGTGGCCCGAATTTATGTTCGAAGTCTGAGACGTAAAAATCTCGAATGTTTTGATCAAAAACCGATTTGGTCGAGAACAGAATTGTTCGATAACCAAGATTTGACTGCATATAATTTATATACGATAATACAGATGTTAATAATGTGTGGTATAACGACTACTGATTTGACTTTCATATCATTAATTTCCTGTTATTTTGCTTTTATCTGAAAATAATCGCAAATTTATCCGTCGCAATTAAGCCTATCCAAAATCTTTCTTAATTTTACGAAATTTTTCCGATAGTCAGCTGCGATTGACTATTAAAAAAGCGAACTCCCATGGACGTTTTTCTTTCAGACAAAAGCGGCGCTAACCCACTCCTCAAAAAAAATGTGCTTCTATCGTGCTCTAAAGATCGGGCTAACTGTATCAACTGTGAGATTGATTATAAAGCGGCGCCTATTTATTTGCTTTGAAAGCACTACAGAATAACTTAAACTTTTGCTTTGGAAGTTTGAAGTCAAATCGATCTGAGAGTTACAAAATTGGTTTGCAAGCAATTTCCGTGATTTCTTTGCGAAATTATTTAGTTGGATGCGTTTTTATAGCTTTAAAATAAACTTGCGGTTCATTATCATTCTCGGAAGAGTATCGCCGAGGCATGTAACGAGTTTGCGAGATCCTTCTCCGTTTCATTCCGCCGGGCTACGTAGTTTCTGCGGATGCCGAATCAATAACAAGCTGCTGCAATACGGCGTTTGATTTGACTGGGGCGGGATTTGAACTTCAGACCTACCATTTCCCAGGCGAACGTTTTAACCCCTCGACCAAATGAGCCATCAATCTGCAATCTACGGTGTCGAACTTTCTGCCTTCATCTATGCATATAATTACAATTGTAATTACATCTTTATATACCGCGTTGCATTGGCCAGGAGACAGCAAAGGACTTTACCCTATTGTTTTCAAATCAAGCTGCCACTTGCTCACCTGTCTACCTCTCACGGCTTCAAAGTTTCCCTTTAAAAGCTTAACGTCAAGCAGGAAAGCTGATCGGTAATCGAACCAGAGTCTCCCGCTTCAATTGCAGAAGTTCTATCCACTCGACCACTGATCGGTTTGATTCAACCTGCATACTAAATAGTAAGTAAGAAATTTATTTGGCCTTAACCACAGACAACATTGTTCAAACAAAAATTCATGTAACATAACATTGGATTAGGCCCGGGGGCAGCGAGGAACGTTACTTCAATCTACAGTTGGTTCAAATACTTCAATTTACAATTGGTTCAAATATTAAACAATACTGTCTGTTTTGTAAGAACATAAAAATCAATTTTTAGCTAAGTAAAAAGATGTGTTACCATTCTGAAGATTATCCCCGGACTTGGGGGGAGGGGGGACGTCAACTTAAACAAAAAATATTTTGGAGACTGTTATCTCATTAAGTGATGTTTGCGACGAGCAATGTGTTTCATTATTAGCAAAACTTACTGTACTTGTGAGAAGTTTGCAAAAATTTTCGTTCACTTTCATGACCAAAATAGGTATTTTTTCGTCCAAGGTCCTGTGGCCCCCTGCTTAATGTACCGTGGTCCCCGGTTGGGAACCACTGCTCTATTCACAGAAAACTACTACCTGAAAAACACCTAAAAACATGCCAAACCAACGTGGGAAACCCCTCAAAGTAATTTAATTTGGACAACAAAAACGTTTCAATTTTGGTAAAGACCTTGTTTTTTTGTTTTTTTTTGGAGATCACCTTAATTTGGACAGAAAAACTGACTCAATCTGATTAGTGTTCGATCAAAATCTGGGTCAAGATCGTTTGATGTTGTTTCCAGGCTCCAAAACAGCCCCCCGATGCAAATTCGTGGCTACGTGCCTGCAGCTAATTTTCTAGCGGCGCAGGGGGCCACCGGTGTTGAAAGACTCTAGAAGGGGGCCACAGGCCATCAAAGGTTGGGAACCAGAGGAATAGAACTTCTATGAATAGAACTATGAATAGAAGTTTTTTATGAACAGAACTTAATGAAGTACCGCGCACTATTTTTGTTTCTCAGCAACTGCTGATGAAAAGAAATCGTAATTTACGGTAGGCCTATTAGCAACAGAAATACAATATCGCTGTTAAGCTCTTTGTTTGCTCAAATCGTATAATTACGTAGCATTTGCTCAGAACTCACTTAGTGTCTTGTTTGCTGCAGGCGACAAGAAGTAATCAACCGCTACTATAGAAAACTATTTATAGGTTAGATTTGAAAATGCTTCCATCCGCTGCTCTGTGTATCGAGTCTTTAACCTTGCAATAAAAATGCAGCAGCCAGCAAAAGATGGTTGCCGAATGGAATACATTGCGCAAGAATTCAGTGGGCAAGAATTCGAAGAAATCCACAGGAACTTTGGATCACTGGAAACTCCTAAGCAGGTGTGGATTCCTCCAAGCACAAAGTAATCAATGCAATGAAAAGTGTGCGGATCGTCCAATAGTTAGCGTCTGACGCTGTCCGGTGACAGGAGGATAAACATGCACAACAAAAACAACAACATTGCTTCTTTTGTCCTCCTTAACAACAGGGCCGGGTTTTCTTTAAGGCACAGTACCAGGGGCCCCGCCCTTGGATGGTAATACCGAAAATGCAGCGTTCATCAATCTGGCGAGGAAAACTTACGTAGTCCCTTTAATTGCTAAACGTCAAGCAAGAAGCTGTTAATACCAATTTTTCTAGGCTTTGGTTTGACCCGACCGGGAATTGAACCCGTGTCTCCCGCTGCAGTAGCATACGCTCTATCCGCTCAATCATTGATCGGTGTTACAAATATTATAAAGTATCAACCCTGCACCAGGGCCTCAGAGAGAAAATTTTCCAGGGGGTACGAAGGTCGATACCGGGCCCCCAAATCTTATTGGGCCCCCCAAGCCTTATCGGGGCCCATGCCGTTAAATCATTTTTTGTCCGATGGGTGTAGATCTTTATTTAAAAGTGAGGGAATGACGATATTCGCATACAGTTAGGACCTATGAAAAACACAGCTAGACATAAAATTGGTTTAAATCCAGCTAGGGGGCTGGGGTAGCGCTGTGAGCTCTCCTGCGGGGTCTGGGGTCACGTGCAATCCATCAATAAGGAAAAACTAGTTTTGATGTCTTTTTTCAAGCTTTTAACCTGTTAAAGATTTTCACGGTTTTCAGGACCCGCTTGCTAAAGGGTGTTACAAAACAGCAATGTGATATTATTTAAAAATAACAATTAAAAACAAAAAAACAAAAACTACAAAAAAAACAATGTTTTTTTTTAAACCAACAAAAAACAAGCAAAAAAAAGCCGTTTTTAAAAAAAAAAAAACAAGCTTCGTTTTTTTTATTTACATCAATAGTCACTAGCAAGCAAAATATCATCCATGTAGCAATTATTTTCAATTGCATTTAATGTTAACTTGGAAGCATTAGTCGGGTTCTCCTCAACTAAACGATTAAGAGCAAGCAATGCCACATAGGGGCTTGAATTGATCCCCCAGACATGCCTGGTAAAACGAAACACCTGTGGCTTTCCGTGATCCAAATCATTATTTTCATACCAAACAATTCTAAACCAATCCTGCTGGTCACAAGGAATCCCTACCTGGAAAAAATACTTGCTGATGTCAGCGACACAAGCATATCTACTTAAGCAAAAACGAATTAAAACCTCTACCAAACCATTTAGCAAATTTTCACCTGCCAATACAGCCTGATTAATAGACATACCCTCCGCAACTGCCGCACCGTCGTAGACCACTCTTGGTTTAGCAGATTTAGTAACAAAAAACGGCAAGTACCACGCTTGAACATCAAGCGAAGTACTTTCAACAGCAACCAACCACTCCTCACGCAGCAACTCCGCAAAAGTGTCCAGTAAAATTTGTTTTAGTTCAGGGTTTTTAGCGACGTTATGGCGCAGAGACAAGGTGCGTTTTAGAGCGCTCTCGTAATTATTTGGAAGCGCTTTAAGAACTTCCGACTTAAAGGGTATTGGCATTTCATAACGCCCATTTGCGACTTTAATACGTGTTTCAACAAGATTTTTAGCACGTTCGTCTTTAAGCGATGGCTGCAGAGCCTCGTCCTGCCTCTCGTATTCCCTCACAGTCTCCCTGAGAGAAGAAACCTCATGTCTCAATTTAACACATTCACAAGCAGCATCTTCATAAGACTCAACCTGAACTCTCAAGGCAGACAGGGAACCTGAGGAGGCAGAAACTCGACCACCACTAGCAATGGGCCCAAGACGAGTGAGTACGTAGTTTGGTTCCTCCGGACTCGCGCCTTCACGTTCCTCAAGGACAGTCAGAAGCAGCTTATCAGACTGTCCAATCAGAACGTCAATGCGGTTACGTTCCGGAGCAACCGGGACATGCGTACCTTGAAAGTGTTTTACTTCAGTAACATCCACGGAGTGTGGCAAAGTGCTATCGTCATCTGAAAACTGTGGCACAACCAACGCATTTTCGATTACGAATTTTTCACCGGTATGAAGCGATTCGAGTTTAAAGGCGGTGCGACCTTTACAGTCCACAGTTTCATCCGATAAAATGCGAATTTTTACATTCGGGTCGGAGTTAGTCTCTAGCCCCAGTTCAGTTTTTAAAGCATTGGATATAAGCGTCACCTGTGAAGCTATATCATGTTGAGCGTAAGCCAAAGTCGATTTGCCCGTGTTAGGGTTAATGACTCTGCCTGCACTCGTGCGAAGTAGGACCACCCCATTATCAACAGAATTAAGCTTACGGCAAGTATAGTCCTGGCTTTCCCGGCAATTAGTTCTAGGGGCGGGAATAGGACGGGAAACTTGGTCTACCCTGTCAGCGGCCCCGAGATTAACCCCATCATAACATTCATGTAGGGCACCAGCGTGTTTGTTGCGACATTGCGGCCCACAGATCCGACATTTAGAAGGAAACGCACAATTACGCACAAAATGGTCAAGTGACAAACAATTTAAGCACCTTTTAGCATCCGTAACTGTTTGCCTTTTAGCTCTGGGATTAAGTGCCTTGAACTTTTCACATTCAACTAAGAAATGTCTTTGATCAACATTACTACAGAAGAAACAAATCGGGGGAGGCTTGTTCAAACGACCATGTTCACCACGTGGTACACTGGAAGAACTTGACTCGCGTTTATCCATGTCAAAAAACCTAGAGCGGGCCCGGTCACAGCCTGGGGATCATTTTGTCTCCCATAAGCAACCTATCGAACCCTCACGTTCTTAGTCCCACCCGTGGACTCGCGGGACCCATCTTTTTCGTCCGATTTAAAGAACGCTTGAGCGTAGTCCGATGTCATAGTATTAAGCTCGTGAACGACAAAATCACGCAGCGAGTCGAAACCGGGAGAGTTCAAGTTTAAATTCCGTTTATTTAGATAGTCTTAAGTATCTTCTTTTCAGCAAACTTGGCAAACGATTAGCAGTGTCAATCAAAAGTTGCCCAGAGAGCTTTTTAACCTCATCGTGAGCGTACGCAAAAAGTTCCAGGGTATTTAGATCCTCATTAAATAGTTTTAAAGAGGTCGAGGTAAATGAGACCTTGGGACCATTACGCACCGCCATAACTTTAGGTTCTGATGTGAGTCCTCCCGAAACGCCATATCTCTAACGCAAGGGATCCAGCGCTTTTTCAATGCGTCGAGACGTGCTCATATTTTTCATGGGGACGCAGAACAGATTAACCATCTCACGCGGCTGGCCCACACACGAAGCTCTCAATACCTCGAGTCTCCGCTCCTCGAAGGGGCTCTCGCTCATTAATCGCCGGATCTGATTTTCATAAAAGACGAAGGCGATATTACTTCCGTCATAGCCGATTTGCGAAGCCAAAGTAATATATTGATTACGTCCTTGCCTGTCGAGGTAGGTGCGTAGTATCAAGTGATTGTTATTAGCAACTTCGTTTACTTGCAGTCGTTGGGGCAATTCGTGCGACCCAGACTCACTTTTAACTTTCATGCGACTTGCCATGTAATGTTTTATAGGGTTCGAGGTTTTCTCATTTACGTTTTCACGGTTTTCACTTAACTGATTAAAAGGGTCAACATTAACATCAAAAACTTGTCGAGAGGCAGTCGTCTGCCAATCGCGATATCCGAACATTTGTACATTTTCAGGTACCATATCATTTAAGCAAAGATCATTCAAACGATTCATTCCTCGTAGGGTTTTAACTCGGTGGTTTTAACCAGCCTTTCACGAACAATAGGAACTTTAGGTTTTACAGGCAAAGGTTCTGGTTCAATTCTTTGTTCAGCGTAATGTTTCGATTTAGCAGCATTTTCGCTCTTTACGCGAAGATTAGAAATATTACGTCTCACACGAGAACGTGAACTTGAAAAAGATATGATTTTAGTCGAAGTGGAAAGTATTGAGCTCCCCTCAAAAGCAGCAAGTTTTTCTTCCGCCTCAAGATTAGCTTTTTCAAGACGTAATTTAGCTAACGATTCTGCTTCTTCGGCCTCAGCTAGCAAACGAGCTTTACGAGCCTGGGCTTGAGCCTCAACCTCACAAGCTTCAGCCTCAGCAAGCAGACGAGTCTTGCGGGCTTTAGCAATTTCCTCTGTACTTTCAATTTCAGCACGTTTACGTTCAAATTCTATTTGCTGCGCAAGATCGTATTTTTTAGAAACAATTGATGTGCTCACACCAATTTGAGAAGCACTATCAGAAGCTTTAATTTCATCTTCCTCTTCTTTATCAAAGTTAGTTTCTGCACGTTTATTAATGGGTTCTAAAAAACGTGTTTGACAGTTTTAGAAGAATTTTGAACATTGTTCAAAGGAGTCAACGATACCTTCAAACATTTCCTTTTTAAATTCAACGTCATTTAAGGTGTCTAATGTGTGCAAAACATTTTCATAGGATTCTTCCATGAAACCGAAATACGGTAATTCGTGCTCAAAAAAATGATCAGGGGATGTACAGTCAGTGAGTGCACTATGCATTCGTTTTAAATCTAATAGCAGCTTTCGGCGCATAGTCAAAATTTTTTTTCGGATATTAACCGAAGGAACGGGGCCCGTGGGATTTGATTCCCTCCCAGACACGCTAGAACCATTATCATTACCCTTGGATAAACTAGAAAAAATATCATTCCAACTGTTGGGTTCAGCAGCAGTAGTCAGACACTGAGTATTACTAACAGATGGGTCATCGATTTGATCGACACTAAGTTCACACTCATCAGGTCGAGGTTGACTAGAATTCGAGCATAATCGGCCCGAAAATTTACGTAAATCAGACATTATCTACAGTACTCGCAATCACACCGCAAAAATAAAAAATACCACAAATACCTTCTCGATAGACAAGGCAGTCCAAAATTGAATGAAACAAATTATTTCACCACAGCTTTGAGAACGACGCTTGAATTGACAGCAGTAGTGACGATCTTTCGACGGGGCGGAGAGCTTGAATAGCGTCTTCTGCAGCAGCAACGATGTGGCTTCGAGAAATAAAAGTGCACTGGTACCAAACCAAAGAGTTGAAGCTTCCACCGATGCCAAAGGGAGAAATTCCACCGCTGAGAATGGATTCTTCAAGAAATGAAAGTCGCTCAAAAGAAGTCAAGAGCGATCGAACCCGATGATGAACCAACTTGAAACCCAGCGAAATGTGGCGATGCAAAACCAAGGCTAGCAGTAGATGAATTTCCAACAGACCGTAACGATATCCAACTTTTTAAAAATTCTTCTGGGTTGAAACAAATATTTTATCTTTTTATGTTACAGAAGCCCTCTGTAACTATAGCGTAAAGATAGCTTTTTTTTAGGTTGCCCCAGCAATTCGAGACTGGGGCCGTCACCGTCCGTGCTGTTTCCACAAATTGAAATTGAAGTCCAGCAGATAGAGGTTTATTGAAAAAATTATAATAAATTAAAGAGCTGCACGGCTCGGCACGGCATGGCAATAAAATATTTGAAAATTAACCCAGGGAACAAAATAAAAAGTAACGATGCCGTGTGACTAAACTTACAAAAATAAAACGTCCGCTTGCTTCAAATCCCAAAATGAAATGAAAGACTAAACGCTAGAACTCGGCAAAAAAGCAAAAGAGCTGCGCGTTGTGCCGGGAATTAGGCGTTGAACGAAACGTGCCAAAATTAAAAAACACAATAACGCGCAGACTAACACAGCAAAAATAAGAGCCAAATAAAAGAGCCGAGTTCGAAAATTTAGTGGAGCAAATAAAACAGATCGGTGTAGTAACACTCTATTATAACAAACCTAAACATAAAATGTTGTTTTGTATTATTTTAGATAGCTATTGATTGCAAAAGAGATCGCAAAAGATCGCAAAAGAGAACAAATTAACATAACAATCATAAAAATTTCCTACCCGGTCGTCACAAACAATTTAACAAAACAAACATGCTATGTCAATAAAATTTAAAAAATGTACTTGCTCATTGAGGGCACCCAATGTCTTCGCCAGAACAAGTGAAGTGGGGGGAAGCACAAGATCAAAGTGAGTGGACACTATCAGCAAATTTTGTTTGACAAAACTGATTTTCATGATGGTCAATACAGAAAACAACAAATAATTTTTACCATGGCGTCATTTATATGACGATCAAACAAAGATGTAGCAATATAACTTATTGGTAAATCTATATGTTGCATGAAAAATATTATATCAATCGGAGATGCGGTTGAGAATTTTTGACTTTCTGTAAATAGTTACGTCTTTAAAGCAATAACTATTCAGCGGGTGCGACCGATAAAAAAAATTAAAATTTTTTATAATAACCCTACGTTTTTGAGTGGCCAGCAAGTACTGTAGATTTCAATAAAATCATTATCCTTCTGGAAAAGTTTGTGATCAATAATTTCTCGAACTTATTATGTTCGTTAGCATCCAAAATGCGTATGTACAATCAGGTATTGATTATTGATACGAAAATAAAACAAAGCTGTACACAGCTAATCAGCTATCCTCAAGATGCTGCAGAGATACTTTTATTGGATTTTTCGGGTAATAAGAAAATAGTACCGAAACTTGAGTCAGGAGGTGAATTTGGATGAAGATAAGAAGTGACTATTTCACCTGAAAGTCTTAAAAGAGAACCAAACGAGAACGGGGAATATTCATCCGAGCATGTTTTCCTATTTTGTGTTTTTTTAAGTCAAGTTTGAGGATTGAGTTAGGGTTTTGGTTAGGGTTAGAGTTGGGGTAGTTTTAGAATAAGAATTTAAGTTTGGGGTGAATTCGCGTCAAAATTAATACAAAAATGAGCAAGAAATTTCCAATAAAATGAAGCCTTCCTAAAAAATTTTGTCATTTGATAGCGTATGTAGTGAAATATGGAATCTAAACTAGTCTCAAACGGAGGAAACCAGTAGATGTTAAGGTCCGTAGTGACTATTGTTTTGCTTTCGGTGAATTGCCAGACAATAAATTAGAGACTACTTATTATATTAGCGCCTTTGTTTGATGTATTCAGGGCCGGATTTAGAAAACAATGGGCCCGCCCTTCACCTAATAAGGCTTCTAACATCCACGAATAGTAGCCTGAACATTGTCGAAGAGTAGGGCAAAATAAAATTATTTTGAAACTTTTTTTCTTGTAGCAAACTAGTTTGGTCAACTTTTTCACTTCCTTTTTTAAAAAAAATAGGTTAATTCTGACATTTTGATGTCACAGACGCATTTTTACTTCAAGAGCAAGCAGTGCATAAAATAATTTCGTAATCAACTGGACCTAACTAAGGTTTTTCTAGATATCTCTGAACCTAACTATGATTTTATTTTGATGATTAAGTCGACGACTCAATGGCGCAATCAGGGGGAAGCTAAAGGGCTTCATCTCCCCTACCCCCTAAGCCAAATCAGTTTAAAAATTTAACCCAAAATTGTTAGCGTTTATTAAACATGTTTTGGGCTTTACCTGAGAGTAAGAAAGGAAAATGGAAAAGCTAAACACTTTGATTCAATTCTTCAACTGGATTTCAAATTTTCCAATCTAATTCTTGCAAATGGGTCTAAACGGTACAATTCTTGCAAAAAGGTACAAAATTTGATCTAAACGGCGTTAAAATGACTATTTTTTTTAATATTACAAAAATTATCCAGCTGCTATAGAGGTTTCACCTCACCAATAATACGCTTGCAAAACCACTTTTCTCAGCACGCTACCCATTGAAACATGTTTCAAGAAAACTATTTCAACCTTTAGTTCAAGCCCCCATCCCCCTTAACAAAATCCGTATTGCATGTCTGCGAAGACTAACCTTTTAATCATTTGATTCAATAAAATTGATTTAATTTTTGGGCCATCAAAAAATGGCCTCCACCAAACTTGAGCCCCTGCACTCAACCATCAAATCCGTCATTGAGTGTATTATGCCTAAACAGTCATTTTGGCATATTGCTAAAACATCACTTTTTACTAAGATTTGAAACCTAGAAAACAAATGGTTTGCAGCAACAAACTCACGTATAATTTAGCTAATGACGACAATTGCGGTTCAGTTTACAGTATTTTCCTGTGCTTTTACTTTGTATGAAAAATTAACAATGCGGATGAAGTTTTTTTGGCTGTAAGTTGGAAATTGAAAGGTTGTTCTTTTTAATTTTGCTAAAACAATATTTATACTAATAAAGAATTTATTTCATTGCTCAGTACGATTAAATGCTGCTGATTTGCTTATATTAACTTGTTTTCGACTCTAAGGTCTCAAAATTTTTGCGATCTGTCCGTTTTAGGGAATCAAGCGCCAAATTGTTCCCAAATGTAATCAAAGAAATAAAAAAATTATTTAACGTGAAACAAGTAAGAATCGTTTACAAAACGGTCTGATAATGGTTTGACATAGCAATAAAGATACTAATTAAGGTCAAAAAACAGAGAAGAACAATAATTAGAATAAGCGCTAAATAAGCAATTCGGATTACCTATCAAGTGTTGTGTTTTGTACTCAACTGATTATTTATCAGTATTGTGTGTCTATCTACATAAAGTAGAGTGTGTTACAACAACGAATACTACAACTGTTTTTGTGACGATTTCTAATTCGTACAAAATTGCGATGTAACAAAATTACGTTATTTGTTTGCTATGGCTTGCAAACACACACACAAAAAAAAATGAGTGGCGATAGAATAAGTAATTGAATGCGTTATAAAACAGTCGGCACTCCCATTAGTGTTTTTGCTTTTTAGATCTCAGGAAACTGTTTCTGTACAATGTAAAAGTGCGATCAAAACGTAAAAAAAATTTGATCGTCCTTGGGCTTAACCTTCATAAATGTTAAGGCTCGGGGGTCACCCAACAAGGCCTAATAAAAGCCAGTTTCATAGCAGTTTGGAAGGTTTACCGCAATAGAAAATACAAAACTTTAAAAACTAAAAACTTCTCTGATGATTATTTACGCTTGATGATTATTCCGAAAGTTTGATCCATCCAAGTCTAATGGTTTGAAAGTTTAAAAGTTTGGCGGCCCCGCTTAAGGGCCACCCCCCATTTTGATTCCCCCAAACTTTGTCAAACTTTATCTTTTATTTATATATGCCTACCCTGAAAATTTCACTTGTCCAGCACGCGTGGTTAAAAATTTTGATTTTTGACGGCCCCATTTGAGAGGAACATTCCATTTTAGTACCCTAAATTTTGTTAAATTTTATTATTTCTTCATATACTTATCTTAAAAATTTCATGGGTCTAACTTAAAAGGTTAAAAAGTTTGAATTTTGGTAAGCCTGTTTGGGGGAGAAACCCCCATCGTGGCATTTTCAATTTTAGTTAGCTTTAGCTTCATTTTTATTTCTTCTCATTGCAAAAATTTGATCTATCTAGATTTAATGTTTCAAAAGTTCAAAATTTTGGACGGCCTAATTAAGGGGAATTTCCCAACCTGGCAACCTCCAATTTTAGTCGCGCAAAACTCCTCCCTGATATCTTTAATGGCTTAAACTTTAAATACAGTGCGTTTAGCGGTTTAGAAGTAGATAACATGGAAAAAGAAATAAAAAAAAAAAGAAAAAAATTGGGGTAAACGAACAGAACCAAAAGAAAGGTGTTTGGTAGAGTACTCCAAAATCACAAACCATTTTTCACCAATATCGGTAATTAGTGAGACATATTGGTTCAAATTCGTCAACTTTTTGCTCATTTTCGGCCTGTAAAATTTTGGTCCCATTACCTGGCGCCCCAAACTCGGTTTGCTTGAAGCATTCATAAGTACCCACATTATGCCCAAATTTCAGCTTTGCACGTCAAACGGTTTTTGAGTATTAAGCAAATTTATAAATTTTCAAGCCAAAAATTGCCGTTTTTATGTCTTTTGAGTCTCAATTCACGATCACGTAATCTAGAATTCCAAAGTTGGCACACATGATAGTTTCCACTGCTTCTTATGTCCAATCCAAATTTCAACTTTCTAGGTATTACCGTTTGTTAGTTATAAGCAAATTTAATCCTAATTAGCCAGATTTCGCAAATAAAACAAAGGAACTGCGCAAACGCGCGAAACCCCAATTACAGCAACATTTGCCATATAAAAATAAATAAATAATTAGCAAAAAAACATCAGCTTGGTGGCGTGTATAACAGAACTAGTTGATGGTTTTATGTGTAGGCTAAAACCAAGCTTTTCAATATCAATTTTTTGCGATTTTTTGTAAATTGGCTGTAGGGCATTAAAACTAAGGGTAAACTAAATTGAACATTAGATTATAATTTGCTTTTAGAGGCCAGTTGGTTGAACGGTTACTCGATTGCTTATAGAACGGGAGGTTGCAAGTCAATTCCCAGGCTGTTCGAATCCGACACAGTTTCGTTACGGCTCGCTACCGCTGTTATACCTTTATCCAAAAGAAACTGTGCTGCCCAGGCGCTATGACGCGGAGCTGGCCCCGAAATCTCGTCATCCATTTCGAAATAATTTTGCTTGTACAGCCTAATGAGAAATTGATTTTGATTTTTTGTAATGGCGTATAGCTCAAACAACCGTGATTTATAAAATCATTATTCGCTTTAACTAAAACGTGTCTGCTATAATATTGTTTCGTTTGATTTGCAGTTTGCGAAGAATCATTGCATTTCATACCCAAAATAACTCTCTTCAATCAAAATTACCGTGAAATAGAATCAAAGAACCCTAATAATCGTTTGTTGCCAATGGCGTTGTAGCTTTGCGTTTGCAACGCAGTCACGTTAATTGTAGTAATCCATCTAATCTCGCGTACCAATTTACTCTAATCCCCTCATTCTCTGCCACAAGTATTAAAGGTGAAATTAAAAGTTTATACCGAAAACCAAAAATTGGCAAAATTTCAAAAAATTTGTCAAAAAGTTTTACTCTTAAACCTCTCAAGTTGTATAAACAAAAACAGTATCATTGTAATGGGAAAAAACAAACAAGAACAGTCAGGAAACTTTAAGTTTATTTTGAATTCCAGATTTAAGTAATTACTGTTTGTAATGAGTGTGGGCTTCAGAAGTCCTACCGTTGAGTAATAAAGGGTTAAGTCATTAATACAAACACTACTGTGTGTAAGGTTCTTTTATGCATAGCGGTTTTCGCGATTAGGAACGCAACTTCAGCCATGTGTAAACGAGTTTTCGCATAGTGAAACCAGGTTTCACACTTTTATTTTCCGAGAATCTTTCACTCCTGGCTTTGCAACGTGAATTGCCCATTTTTCCAGCTTAATTGTGTAAACGCTTTGACACGAAAACTTCAATCACATGATGTGCATTGTGCTGTGGGATAACGCTAAGTCGCGAAAATAGCTGCAGTGCTCGAGTTAGTCCAGAACTCTTTACTCATCGCACTTCTTTTTGATGCGTTTCAGGTTTGAAAACCAAGAAAAATGCAGGTTTCAAGACTGGGTTTAAAAACTAGTTTTCGCTACTTTTGACCGTTCTCACATACATAAGGTTTCGTTTCTCGTTGTCAAAACCGCTATGTATAAACCACGTTTTTTGTCTTGTGTAAACGTGGCAGGCTTGATAACCAGGTGCGAAACCAAGTCGTTAAACCTATACGTAAACCCAGCTTGAATGCCCTCTTAATGCCTCTTAACAGGTTACCAATGCGCATTTTATTACTCATACCATTAACAGGTAACACATAGGCAAAGATGCCTAAGGGCTAGGGGGGTTGTAGCTCCCTTAAGTTTTTGGTCAGAGGCGTACAAGGGGTTTCTATACTCGAGCCCCTTGAATTCCACCTTAAAAATCGTTTTAATATTTTTTAGCCGTTATGCAAATCGTTACTATTTACAGTACTCACGTTGTTCAATCATTGAAAGTTCGGACGAAGTGATTCTTCAACCCCAATCAATTTCTGAAGACCCCCAAATCTGTTGTAGAGTAACTTTCAATAAAGGTTGTAATTTTCGCTATACACAATTTTGTAACATCATGATATCATAAGAGTGCGCCCCTATGCAGTCGACCGACTCGTTTGAACAACCTAAGATCTCCTTTCCAGCTTGCCTTAAGAACCAATACGTCCGATTTTACTTTTAATTGGATGTATTGGTTATTAAGTTATAACCAATACTTTCGAATCTACTGTAAATAGAACAACCAAGGGACTGTTTGTTGCATTCAAGTTAATTTTTTAGTGGGTCAATACGGTTACTTGGTCGTTGTGTTTATTACTTATGGACTGAGGATTGTTTTGTAATAGTCAGTAGTGGCTTTACCAACCAGAAAACTAATTATTATCATTCGACCATTGCATAATTAAAATTTTTCTTTTGCTTTTATGGCGTTAACTTGCCAGTTGGAATTGTTCGTCTCTGGAGTGGGAGGTTTGAGGTTTAAATCTCCTGCCGATCAAATCGGAAACTGCGTTACCAATGGCTTGCCACCACTGCGATATTTCTTTGAAAAGATCTGTGTTGCCTGCAGGTGCAATGACGCGGAGACGGGCCCAGTTACCTTGTAACACTCTTCGACGTAATGCAGCAAGTATAATGAAAGATTTGGTTTGATTTTATTGCGTTAGAAAGTGTTAATTAAAAAAAAGCAATCAAATGTTAGCAAATAACATTGAAGTCATTTTTCTATCAGTTTGCCGTGGCAGTCCACTTTCGTTTGCCAACCCTCTGCAAAGCCTCTCCTCCTCCCAGCATCTCGAGACGATGTTTGCTGCCGAGACGTGACGCATGCTCGTGCTGAAGACCCGCTATTATGACCTTTCTGATAACCGAACCCAGTATTCATAGCAACCAGTCATCACTGTCCACGTGCGAGTCTTCCACTACAACCGCGTCTAGAATTTCTACCGAGGATATACTCGTTTACCAAACAGCCTTGCACAAATCAGCCAGTTTCCCCAACCCAACCCCACGCAAAACGGCTAAGGACTCAAGTTGAGGCGGGTTGGAGGCTCCAAACGACGAGCAGTTTCTTGTTCCAGCTCAGACTGTTTCTCGGACCGTTTCCACACCCATTTGAAAACCGGGCTTTAAACAACCAACCAACTACGCCAGAGCGAAATACCTCAGCCTAAACCAAGAAAAAATCCGGTTCATTCCGGATCCGACCAGATCGTATCCGGCCGCAAGTACTCAGTTCCGTCAGTAAGTTTCTTCGAACATTTCAAAACCTACAGCTCGTCGATGCAGCAGTGGAAATGTCCGCACTGCGCCGCTTCCCGACGAATCGAGAGCTAAATATCCAAAGTTTGAACTGGCAAAAATCGACCAAGACGCTGTGTTGAAGCTGGGAGATACCGAATCACATCGAATGGTGCAAAGACACCCAGCCTGGAAAGGTAAATCTGTGTTTTTCTATTTTTGCGTTTTTAACGTTTGACTATATTGGATTTCTTGATTCTTAGTTTTGAAAATGCTAAATGTTGTGTGTGGTTGTACAATTTAAATATACTACATTAACGTTGAAATATTTACAAAAGAAAAACATTAAAATACATTAAAGTGTTTGTACCAACACGAAAGTGCGGTGGCCGAATGACTCAAAGCCGTCTTGCATTAAATAATTGGCTCTGAGAAAAATTTGTTGTTGTAGCCTTGTCTTAGAATCCCATCTGTATAGTCGTTTTTCGACATGTTCCAGCTTACATGATTTCTATTTTAGTTGTTTCAGGATCATAGATTTAGAATTTGGTTGATATATGAATAAATTAATTAATTTTCCTCAGATGATTTTGCAAAATTAGACGATGGCATGGTCGCTGTGCCGGTGGCGGCAGTGAAATCGCGCGTTGTCGTGGCTACTGCTAATGTCAACCGAGTGAAAACCTCTCAACACAGTCCACTAAGCGGATCGAAGCAGAAAGCTCAACATAGTGTTAACTCTGGACAGGTTAGTAGCCTGTTTAAAACATTAAATTACATCAAATTTGACTTGTTGAATGCGCCGAAGCATAACGATTTTGCAAAGACCGCCAGCTCTGCTGCTTGCCGATATAGGATGGCTGCTTGACTCAAAGACCTAATGACCTCCTGTCCCTCCATTGTAAATAATTGTTAGTTGTATACATTAATACTATTAGGTGTTTTGTATTATTCAAGCGCTGTTTTCGAGTTGGACCCAACAAACGTTAAGTTGAGTCTGCAGTAGCTGGGTCGGGGCAGATAAGCCTTTCAACTGCACCGCGAAAATTACTTGCGACCTCCCAACAAGCCAGTTAGAACGTTGAGTACTGTTTAGTTGAATTGCCATATTGCATTTGAATAACAGTGGTACATCTAAGACTATTGTTTTTCGTGGAAATTTAAGTATGCACTGCTGGTTAATTTGGTTATTTTGCTGTGTCTCGAGAATCGAGCGTACAAATAGTTATACATCAATGTTTTGCTTTTTGTTGATCGCCGTCGATTTTTGATTACGGTGTTTCAAACAGAGATCGAACGTTGCTATATTTGATTCATAAATCAAAACAGCCGAGCTTGGAAGGGCACAATTTGGCCTTCTATTTTATTGGTTACATAACATTGTAATTTGATTGTTCAAATCGCTGTTTACAGTTTAAAATTTTCCGTTCAAAACTTGAATTGAAAAATTTTAAATATGAACAGAAATAAAACTTGCAACCTATATGCACGACTCGCTGTGTGTGTTGCAATTTATAATTACCTTAACATTTCTATCAGAGGTTTGCCCTATGGATTAAGCGTCACAAGAGACGCCGCTTCACGTATCGTAGTGAGCAATCAGATACTTTAATATATATTTGCAATTCTTTGTTTTTTTTCCTTCGTAAAAAGTTGAGCTTTGTGGTGGCAACGATTCAGCGCAGTTTTAGAGCTTTCGGTTTTTTATCGAAACGCTACTAACTAACTGTCGGTTCAGTTTTATTTCTGGCAATTGTTGAGTCTTCTTGTCAACGATACTTCATGCCTATTTCTGATGATAGTGCCTGGCAGTTGATTCATCCAGTGGCTAGTTTTACGAAAGCTTTGCTAACCAATAACCAAGCAAGTGTGGTAGTCCAGACACGGAATTCTTTCTTTGTACCATTTTGATAAGAAAACGAGTCCTACAAACTTGGCAGCGGAAAAGATGAAGATCGATGCTTTTATCTCAAAGAATCCTTTGTTAAAGACATCTATTGTAAGAATATTCTTGGTTGCCTTGGCCAGGAAAGAGCAAAGGGACCTTTCGGTCTTCGAGTCAAGCTGCCACCTGTTTACCACACGTGGTAGAGACTTCACACTGTCCCATTTTTATTGCCTAAGTCAAGCAAGGAAGCTGTGAATACCTATTTTTATAGTTTTTGGTTTAACCCGACCGTAAATCGAATCCGAGTCTTCCGTTTCAGAAGCAGACGCTCTATCCACTCGATCACTGTTCGGATGAATCTATTATTTAGATGCCGCGACGAGCTATCGGCCACAGAAGCGCCAACAAACCCAACTCACCTTCCGACCATCAGTCAGATTTTCCCCCTGCTACCCCGGAAAGTCAGCTCTCCCCAGAAGCTCGGACTGCTCAGTGGGTGCTGAACCACGATCCCCATCCTCATCGCGAGGAGGAGGCGAAAGAGGATGCCAGGGCGATTATGGCAAAAAATGTAAGATTATTGGTTATTTATGATTTCAAAAGGAAAGCAAACAAAGTAACAGTTTGATATGATAGTTCAGTTTCATCTACACTTGTCTCATTAGAGAAAGCAAAAAGCTGCCACGGAAGCATTAACTATTAGGCTGTTTATGACCGACAAGTGCATGAAACGTTCTTAATTTCAGACTGACAATAATATGACCTTGACTGCAGTGGTTTTCTAATGGTAGCTTGGCGAGGTGATACTGTTAAACGTATTATTTTAAGATGCAACAGTACGAATTGAACTCTGACTAGGCGATCAGAATCGCATAACAATGTCTGTACGCTCTTGGCCACGCTGCAGGCTAATGTCACATTGCTATAGGAGGGTTTGAAGTTAGCTTTGTACAAGTAATTAAAATGTTGAATATTTTAGTACGAGGAGCGTTTGCTACGAATGGAGACGGAGATATTAGGTTTGCGAACTCGTCTTAAGAACGAGAACGATGCGAGGAGTCGAGCTGAAAAGAGAGAGGCGGTGCTCTCAGATAAGGTGAACTTTCTGTGTGCTTTTATACGTTTTAAGTTTTTCCTTTTAGGACTGTGAATGAAGTTTTGATTTCCTTCTCTCTTGTTTCTTTCAAAGGAATTGGATATTATATGCGATAAGGAAGGAACCACTCCACATGTCTGATTTCCTAAAATCTTGCCGTTTTTTACTTGGGGAATGTCATTTTTATAAACTAGCTAGATTTTCTAGAAAAATATTTAGTTAATGCATAACATTACTTCCATAGGTCGTGCTGGGCAATTGTGATGACCTAAGGATTTGCTTCACAGTTGCGGAGTTTTGAAAAACGCGAATCGAAATTTCGAAGGCAAATTCAAAAAGAAAGAGATGCTCAGATCCAAACCCTCTTACAACGGTGTGTATGACCAAATTATTATTATTGTGAAACACTTAAAATGTAGTTGAGTTATATTTCATTGCATTTTGTTATACTTCCGTTGTATTTACTTTATACTGCTTTAGAACTGACATATTTAGGGATGGCGGGGTTAATACTGCATTTTTTTGAGTCGTAACATAGTAGTCAAGTGATTTAACTTTGATTGAATTCGTTGCGAGTCTGGTTAATATCGGGGTCTTAAAAAGTACTCAACAATTGAGTTAGAGCGAATAATTTTCGTAATTAAAGTTGTGATAAAATATCGCACTTTAATTTCAAGTTCAAGAAGTTTCAAGTTCACCATTTATGATATTTATTCTTAACTCTTCGTTCTCGAGCTTTTTTCAAAACCCTGACACCAGCCACAGGCTGATTCCGCTCCTTGCCTCAAACCAGTTGAGCACTTAGATCAGAAGTTCCAAGTTTACCATGGAACCTGTAAATCGTTGAGATATCGAGCTTGATTCTTGTTGAAATACTATAAATATTCATTCGTCTTAAGAAGCAACCATGATTCAAAGAAAGTGACTATTTCGCCGAAAGTTTTAAAGCAAAAGAGAATAAAACGAAAGTGAGCAATATTGATTCACACATGTTTTGTTTACTTTTTTGATGATCAAGATTAAGTTTAAGGTAAATTGGGGATTAGTTTTAGAGTAAGAATTCGAATTTTGGTTATATTTAGGTTAGGCTTATTAAAAAACTAGATAAAAATTTCCTATGAAATAGTCTACTTTTACTTTGAAGTGTTGCAGTGTTTGCAGAAAAGTCTAACTTTAAAGTATTTGTAATAAAAATTGGTGATATTCTGTTTGCAAACGTATCTTAGTTCACTGTGTTACTAGAATAGCTAATGACGTAAATATGAATCTTGACGCGTTCGCATTTTTTCAGGATGAGCATACTCGAGGGCGACATTGTGCGGCAGCGTGAGGAATATGACGAAGAGCGTCAAAAATTGCAAAATGAAACTCAAAATAAAGATGAACTTTTGATGAGGCAGCAAGCAAAAGTTCACGAACTTAAAATGAAACTCGCCAGTGTTGAGCAAGGCTCCAACGAACAATCGAAAAATACTGCCTCTAATATTTGCCCAAGGAGCACTTAAATTGGGTTAGTGTTATTGGAATTTGACTTCAGATTTATTTATTTCCTAAAAATCTTTTCTTTTGATAACGCATTCAGTATTATCAAGACATGGATTTTTTTGCTTTGTTTAAAGGGTTTACTTTTGTGATACGATCTCAAAGTTAACCTCTAATTTGAAGAACTAAAAAGTCGGAATTTTTCAAAGAAACAATTTGGCGTTATCAACTTTCGTATATTGATGTCAAGATTTTTGCTGTGTAATGTTTTCTAATGAACATTTTTCAAAATTTAGTTGTGTGTTGTTTTGTTTGCCTTGCCTTTTTGCTAACAGATTGTACCAGTGTCTATCTACCACTTTTAAAATCTTTTTTCAATAATTGTGCTAAGATTGTACGGTTGTAATTAACAAATTCAGTCATTGATTAAGTTTAGACTGAGAAGCGAACTCGAGTTTTTCGATCTTCCAACCAGGCAAGAGTACGAGAAGCATTTGCACTTCAGCAGTAGGCATAGTGGCATCGAACATGCCTTACTTGAAACCGCTTCATTGTTTTAGTCACTTTATGCCTCTATTTCATAGATAAAAACTGAACCAACGTGGTTGAAAACATCATGTGTAATTTTTACTAGCCCATCCCTACAAACAACCGCTTACTCCCGAATGCAGATGATTCAAGACCATAGCTATTTTCACAGCTAGAATGGTATCTATTCTAACTGCCTATCGACACCGTGGTCGTTTAAATAATGTACTATATTTCATGGGGGTGCTGGCACTCCGGCGTATCTGGTTTAGGGTTAACGATTCTTCCACAATTTTGTGTTTGTGGTTATTAAATTTTTGTACATAGGAATTATGTACACTGTGTTGTCTTCGATGTTGTTGTATTTTAATCGCAGCATCCTTATAATACCTTTTTAGTTTTTACTAATTTTGTTGTTGTTTGTAGCAGCTTATAATCATCATTCGATGTATAAAATGATGTGAAATTTCTCGAAGTTGTCCTTCCTTGGTTTCGAACTCGTGTCTCTTTGTTCCTACCCTGTAGTTTTCTGTTCAGCTTTTTGTCACTGCTAATATAAAACATGACTACAATCAAGTTGTCCGCAATTAAGTTCTGAGGCTAGCTCAGCACTTTAATTGTAAATTATTAGATGAGGAGATGCTTTCGGCCTTTAACAGGACACATTTTCGTATCAAAATCATGCAGGGCAAAAAAAGATCTCTATGTCCAAACGTCCACTATTTCGTCCAAACTCGAGGTGGTGCCCAAAAAAGTCTTTACGTCCATTTCAACCCCTTATTTGGTCGAAAGTCAAGTTACGTTAGTCCTGGCTCAATTGTTGTAGGAGTAAAGGAGAGGGATACGCTTAGTTTCGAAGGGGGTATGCTAATTCTTGATGGGGGATAGATTCCCTTCAATTTAAGTCCTTGGCCAACTTATTTCACCGAAAAATATCTCGTTTTTCATCAAATTAAATCCAACTCGAAGCTTTAGACTAAATACGGAGTTGCTACTGAAACAGTACCAACTGCTGGTACCGTTTTCACCACGTCATATACTTGTCAGAGCAATATTGAAAATGGATGAATGACTGTGTTAGACGACGTGTTTTCAATGATCTAGCATTATCAGTTAAAACAAGTGATTACTATCAAATTACTGGTAAATATAAAAGATTAAAAGGATATGTCGATCTCTTAGGGTTTCATTTCCCGATCAAAGCGCTAGATCTTTCAACGTTCACTTCTTCGTTTGCGTGATGAAAAAATCTCGATGATAATGTATTCATAA
Source organism: Trididemnum nubilum (assembly GCA_963965965.1). Lineage (NCBI taxonomy): Eukaryota > Metazoa > Chordata > Ascidiacea > Aplousobranchia > Didemnidae > Trididemnum > Trididemnum nubilum. The sequence continues at coordinate 5,846,086 of OZ014476.1, forward strand.
ATATCTTTGCGCTTGTGGTGGGTAGTGAAGTAAAAATAGAAAGCGAACAGTGCCATAAATTCAATTTTGGTTCAATGGCAGCTTAGTCGAGGAGATAGACTGGTACTTTGTGAGTCATTCGCAAAAATGCAAACTGACATAATACTGTGCTGTAGGTAGGACCAGCTGCATTTCTGTGCAAATATCAATTTTAGAATATGGGCTTTATATTAGTTGAATACTTTTTATACCGGTACTGTAATTCATGATAGCTTAAACACAACTTAAACATTCTTTTCCAAAAAAAAAAAAATTTATACCATTAGTGATACAACTGTATGCAGAATCAAGGAGACTTAAAAGAGGGATGAAAGCAAAATCAATGATGGTATCTAAAGTTTAGATAGGGCAATCGTATTAGTTTAGATAGATGTTAACTCTATCTTTCTTTACCCGGCCGTTACAGAGATATTCTACTTCAACACGACGTAGAGGCTTTACTATGGTTTTGATGTTTATTGGCAACTTTAACGTTTCAAAACAGTAGCCTAACCCAAAAAAAAGCTCTATGATCTTACATAATTATACTGTACCGGTAGTTTAAGAGTCTTCTCTTTTAGTCTCACTGCGGCGTTGCCTTAGAATGGAGCAACTGTAAGATGGCGTGGCCGATGTTATCAACGTCAAGGTTACCAATGAAAATTATGATTAGAGAGGCCCCTACGTGGTGTTTGAAGCAGAATAGCTCTGGAATGGCTGGGTCAAGAAAGATGGAGTCAACACCAACCTAATTTAAAACGATTGCTTTGACTCTAGATACCCCAACTAATTTTTTCTTCAGTCCTCGTTTAAATTTAAAGAATCAAATCACGGCTTTCTACTTTTAAACCAGCTTTTCCGTTAAATAATAATTCTTATTGCGTTGAGCTTTCGTGATTACGTTGAAGACTGGTCCTTGTGCATTATCCAGTGTGACGCGAAGGGTCATCTCCCTTACCAGGACTTCTTTCGATCGTTCAAAGATCGGATTTGTTTCGATTCGTTCGGCAGTCGTTTTTTTTTTGATCGAAGCGTGTACCGACTTGCCAGATTTAATTCGTAGGTGTTTACGCGGGCTGTGTAAATGCAGTTTCAAGCGAAGATTTATCTCAGCGGTGGCGAGCCGTTGGCAACACTGCCGTGTCCAATTTAGCAGGCACGTAGCCAGAACGGAATGTTTTGGGGAGGGCAATGACTTTTTGCAGTGGGCGATCTCCAAAGAAAAAAAAGGGTCTGCACGGAAACAAGAGCTGATTTTGCCTACAAAAGTAGGTAAAGACAAAAAAAACAGGTCTTCATTTAAAAATAGAGTTGATTTTTCATTCAAAAGTAGGTGTAGACCAAAAAAAAAGGTCTTCGCGGAGTTAAAAGTTGGTTTTTCTCGCAGTTGGCTGTCTTGCGGTATTTTAATCGAAATCATTTGGGAGACAAAAATTTTTTGGGGGGGCAAAGTAGCGCACGTAGGCACGAAATACATGAAATTTTGTTAAAGGCGACGTTTACTGAAGTCATTTGGGGGGCAAAGTAAAATTTTGGTGGTAGTTGCCCCCCTGTTCTCTCTGGCTACGTCTCCTTAACTCAGTCATCCAGGGTTCTGAAAACTAAAGACCGATCTATGGCTGCAAAGACAAACCAAGAAAGGAGTATGCGGGTTTCACGCCGAAAAAAAGTGCACCCAAAGTTGTTGTAAAACTTGACAAACTCGGGTAGCAAAACAAACTCTAGGAACGGTCAAAAACCTCTTTTAATCTTTATTTATTTTTGGTCGAAAATTAGTAAACTACAACCGAAAAGCGCTAAAGATTTTTTTGCCCCAAAATAGCGCCGCATTGGCCCTGAAATACTTTTTTAGTCTTTACCTTAATTTGTACAAGTTGTTAAATTTCCAATGAGTGCAGTTTTACCAGTTTATTTGTTGTTAATAATGAAGCCCTGCCTATAAGGACTCTGAGCTTGGCGAGATGGTCGGCTCTGCTGGCTGCATCCCTGAAGCGAAGCACTCGAATTATCGAGCACGTATTTATATCAGCGTGATTGTCAGTCAAATATTGCTTCTCATATGCTCGGCATCTGTTGAGCAAGCACAGAGCCAATATAGGAGCAATCCCGACTCTGTGGTGAGTTGGCGAACCTACACCAGTGCCCGGTGAACTACGTAGTCTGCCGACAGACTGCAAGGACAAAACACAACGTAGTGAATATGCGGACAGCCCACTAACCTCAAATATAAAACACAAATTTATTAAAGATGTAGCTTTGGTGTTCTTATAAAGACAACAAACACACCAATTTGAAATAAATGGGCCCAATACTTGTGATTTAAATTTTGTTGCAACTTGGTTATGCTACTTATATCCAAAAGGAGAGCTCCAAAATATGTATCCTCTCGCGACCACGTCGAATACAAAACTGACTTGAATCGAGGAGCCTCGGGCTAGACATGTGTTAAAACTCTACTGTTTAATCACGCTATGCAACGAAGCATAACGTGCACCAATTAAACTAATCCATTCCAAAGCAACACTTGCGGAGGCTCTCGAGAAATACCGAAGCCTTCCAGTTGGTTGTGACAGCCAAGGTGTGGCTATCCAATTCTCATTCTAACAAACCGGGCAAGCTGCAGTCTTTTCAGCAAAGCAATAGCAGCTTTCATGATATTAATGCTCAAAAACATTATAAAATGCTTTGTATTTTCTGAAAATGCACTTTACAAAACTACAGTTAAGCATGAATCTTGTGCTGTGTTTTCTGTCGTTGGCTTCAGCCATCCATGTTGGTTCCGATTTGAACTATTCAAAAAGTCCATTGAAGAAAAGAGTAAAGAGATTTGATGGATTATTTCAAGAATATTTTGAGAGCACAAGCAGTGAAGAAAACAATCTTGAATTATATTTGTCTTGGTCTGACATTTTATGTAAGTTTACGTCTGTTTTTGCTGAAAAAAAGTGATTAAGTTTTATTCATTATTAGTTTCAAATTCATATGATTAAAAACCTAGTTTGTTTTGACTTCAACATTGCATTAACCTTTACAGCGTGCCGACACTAAAACTAGCGACAATTTACTACTGAAGACTTTGCATACGAATTTACTCTTTAAAAGCAACCAATATCTCTCGTAATCTCGTTACACACGAAAACCATCTTCAAAAATTAACAAACTTTTTGATAAAGGAATTAATTCGGAACTGATTTTTTCGTTATTTCAATAGCCATGTCGAGTCAATCAAACAAGTCAATCAAATCAAGATGTGAAAGGTTTATCTTTTTATTTCTACCACTAAAGCTCCATCTACTGATTTGCTTGCTTGCTGCGGCTTACAATATTACTATGAAAAGACAATCAATGTGCTTACAAAAATTAAAAAAGAATTGATTCGAAAATAATTTCTCAGCTTTGTACAGTATATCATTATACCAATCGTATTACATCAAATTTCGCAAGTATTACGATGTCGTAGGCAGAGTTGTAAATGAGCTGATTAGTTTAGGCTCAAAACCCACCCAAACCCGAAAATATGAGACCGACTCAAAACTGATTTTAAGCCCAAACCAAGCCCAAAAAAAGCCAGAAAGTTAAGTTGAGTCTAAAAAATGTGCGCGGTTAAATGCTCCGTTTTTTAAAATGAATTAAGTCTGATGTTACTAAATAAAACTCCTTGTTGATGATGATTTATGTCAGCAGCATGGCCGAGCGGAAACTGAGCGCTGATTATTGCGTAAGCAATACTGCGACCCGAGTTCGAAAACGGCTGAAGGCCGCCTGCTTTGACACATACGCGGGTAGCTGGAGACTCGAAGAGCGCGAACTCACTTCCCAGTCACCCTCATCTCTCCGTTCTTGAGTTTGTTAATAAACATCTCTCCGTTGTAATCCTCAGTTGATAATGTTTATTAATAAATTGTGATGCAATAAATATAATAACTGTGCTAACAATAGTTTTGGTGCTTCAATGCTTCATTCAATGTAGCAAGTTATAGTGATTAATGATTATGTTTTGAAACACCTAAAGCACGAATCACGTATCGGGCCCGATTTAAACAAAGTAGGTTTTAATTTTTCTAGCATTGGTCTCCAGTACATGAGATTTCATTACCACTGATGTATTTCATTACCAACTTTCATCAAATATTGTTTTTAGATGCGTGTTTACGTAATAGATGTTCTGGCGGATTTGTGAGCTGCTATTGTAAAAGTGTGGGCAATGAAGATTCGCCAGGACCCCCATGTATTCCTCTTGAAGAGGTGTGCGACGGGTGGGCCGACTGCGGCAATGGTTCAGATGAAATTGATTGCATTTGCTCTGCCGATGAATATCAATGCAGTCCTTGTAAAAAAGGAGGAGGTTGCTCTGGGTCGATTGAGGATTTTTATCAATGTGTTCCAAAGAACCAACGAATAAATGGGAACTACTCGGCAGCATGTCTATTTTCAATGTACATAATTATTTTTGTAGGAGCTATCCCGACTCTGGGGGGAATTGGCGAACCTACACCAGTGCCCGGCGAACTGCGTAGTCTGCCGACGCACTGCAGGACAAAAGCGCAACGTTTAAATGCGCGGACTGCCCACAAACTGAAAATATAAAACACAGATTTATTAAGGTGCGGCCTTGGTGCTCTATTACGACTACAAACACAAATTTGAAATTAATGGGCCAAATACTCGCGATTTAAATTTTGTTGCGACTTGATTCTGAAAAACAGTATTCATACGGTTAATAAAGTGTTCAGTCGCAACTGCTATACGTAGTTCTATAAATTGGCGCAAATAGTAGTGAAAACTACAGGTTTACAATTTCACCATTCACGATAGATAACTTTTAACCTCAAATATTAATCAGACTATTACCAATGCTGTAAACTTATAACAAATCTTTAACTGACATCGTACTCACATGCTGCTTTGTACTCAAAAGGAGAGCTCCAAAAATATGCGTCCTCTCGCGACCACGTCAAAATACAAAATGACTTGAATCGAGGAGCTACGAGCTAGACATGTGATAAACTCTATTGTTTGACCACGCCATGCAATGAAGCACGACGGGTACCGCAAATTAAACTAATCCATTCCAAACATCATTAGCGGAGACCTCTCAAGAAACACAGAACAGCTATTTGGCTGTAACAATTTTTAAAGGAGGTATTATGGTCTATTTATCATTTTTACGCACAGTTAGCATTTTTACTTTTACAGTTTTCGGCACGGTTTCCAAGCAGTCAGATGGGATTGACTTGAAATCCACAATGTCCTGTTGTCATTTTTTGGCCAAAGCAAACACATAAATTAAGATGTATAGTTATTATAACAAGGGAAATATGGGCTTATAACAAGGGAAATATATACGAACACTTTTTATTCAGTTACAAATGCGTAGAGCAGGAAGTTTAAGTTTTTCTCAAGCTTGCTTTCTCGTAATACAAATGTTAATTATGCAGTGAACAGAGCAAGGACGAAAAGTTATCTTGCTCCAATTTTTTCCCATGCAACGGATATATTGATTGTCCTTTCCTTTTTTTCCATGACGAATTAAACTGTACCAGTTGTCCGCCCCATTTACCAAATCGGTGTGCGTGCAATCAGGTCGGAAACATGACGTGTACGAAAGATATGGTTTGTTACAATGATAAAAGTAAGCATTCTGTTTCGCATTTGTTTATTTAACATTTTTTGACAACTTTATAACGTTTTAGTATTTTCAAATTGAATTTTTCTTAGTACAGTAAGTTTTCCTGCTCATTAGATCAGCTTCCGGGCCGTATTAAAGCTCAGATATCTTGAGGGTAGATACAAACGTTGGGCCCCCACCAGAATTGAATCATAACCAAGGTGCCTCTTTGAGAGTCAATGTGTTGCCAGACAAATAGCAAAAACTCGTGCCTTAAATCACTGCAAACCAAACGCGAAAATACTTGTCGACTGCCTGGCCATCAGGGTAAATGCGTTGTTTTTACTCTATTTACCACAATAGCAAGATCTTGGTTCAACGCTCACCCTGAGGCGTTGTTGTTTTCTTAGGATAAGGCACTTTATTATTTAAGATTATCGCTGCTTGGTGGCTTTGAACAGGCAGCTAATTTAACTGGAATAAGTCAAACATCAACCACAAAATTTGGAAAGTAATCAACTCCTCAGCGGTTGAGGAATCATCCATAAGATAGCGCCAACGTCACTTTTTTCGTTACAAGTGGATAATGATGTTAGGGGAAAGACGTGTATATTAAACCCCTTAAAGCAAAATCGGTAATATTTTTTGAAGCACTTAAAATTTCGAGCTACAATGAACTGTTAAAAAAACTTAGGATAGTGCCTTTCTATAAAACAAAAAATAAATAGGCTTCGATTGGTAGCTTAAGCTCTATGTTGAATTAATTTTTTTGCTGTTGGGGGTTGAAATTACACACTCAATGTGTAAATTGGTCCCTCATTATGTGTAATATGGACTCCTAGAAACATTGTGGAAAATTGGTCGGCGACATCCTGAAGTGAGACAACTTACCTCGGGAATCGTAACTCCTTGACCTAACATTCACCTTTGCCCTAACGTCAGGATTTCCAGGGTGAGTTGTCTCGTGTCAGGATGTCATGCTTTGACTTCGCCTACCCCCTTCCACCAGCTCAGCTTGAAGACTCCAGCCTACATAAGATAATTATAATGTTAGGCTATAACAAGGCTCTGAACTGACAAGGACAAGTAGTGATAGTGCTAAGATCATAAAATAGTTTTTTAGAAAAGAATATAATTTTTTAACCTTATTATATCGGGGGTCCAAATTACACTTGTATCACAGGTACAATTTACACAATCATATTGATGCAAGTCGCTGAGCCATAAATTTTTACCTCCTAAATCAACGTTTTAGTTTTGTTACATGTGGATACACGTATGAATAACTGTTGTTATAATGACTTTCACAAAACTATTGGCCTTACTAAAATAAAACAAACGCTAATAATCTGATACCTCAAAATTAGATCAACTTCACTTCAAACCTTCAAATTCGTACTACTTTTTCTAACCAAAAGGCAAAAGCGTCCTGATTGGCTTAAACTTTATCTGTCACACACCTATTTCAAGCTGTTATAGCTTTGCGATTTATTTTGTTTCCAAAAAGGAAATTTAATTAGGGGTTCAATTTACACGGGGGTACAAGTTACACGTCCTTACCTACAATCGATCAATCGATCAATTTTCCACTAAAGTCAGGTAATCTTTTATTTTCAGTCTATATCTATTTTTGAGATCAAGGTTTGTGTAACTTCAAAGTATCGTAAATTTAAAAATTCTGCTTTCTTTTTGGATATGAATAAGCGCTAAAGTTTATTAAAAAATAGCTCGAAATTTCCTGTTTGGTGACTCCTTTTAGAAGCGAAAGGCGGAACAATCGCCCCAAATGCCCTTCACCTTAAAACGCCCCTGATCAGCTTTGAAAATGAGTTAAGTAATTTCTCTAAGCATCAGCATTAAAAAATGCCCATTCAGTACCGTAACAGTAGTTTTAACTCGTTATTTGTAGTTTAAATATTATTTGCTTACGCAAATTTTGGGAAAGCCATTGTAAGCAAAAATAGATTTGGGGAACAAATCTAATACGCTTTTGGTAATGCCATATTTTGTACTAATAATATTAATCTCGCTATTTAGTCAATTTTTTTTTGAATTAATATGATTTCAAAGCTTATTTCAACTGAGCATCGTGATCAATCGTCAAAAGATCTTGTGCTTTGTCGTTTCTCATTATTGAAGAACACCTTGCTGCGTCTGCATCATAATTTGCAACAATTCCGCGGTATAATTTCGTGCCTATTAAATTGCTAGCTACAACATTTGTCTTAGATATTAAGCCTACTACGGCTTGCGGAACCAACCGAGCAATTTTAAAACGGTTATCATTTTCAACGGTAAAGTGAGTGGTGGTGCTGTTAGACCCCTTCGAGAGGTGGGAACAAAAAGCTTAGAGCAACCGTCTTGTCAGACCCTTCAATATGTATTTTCTGCGTTTTCCTTCAAATCACATTCGAGAGAAGACCACACTACTAGCACTACGTTGAGGCAACGAGACCTTGGCCGTTGGTGTACGGTGTAGGCGATTGCATATTGTCATTAGCCTGGATGCGAAGTTTAAAAAAAAGGAAAACAAAAAGTCCAAATTGCCACTGACAATGAACGCTGTTTACAACTTCTTGTATTTTGCACCTTTCGTTCGAGTCCGACTTTAACAACCATTAGCAAAAACACTGCAACAATTATTGTTTAAATACTAATCTCCTGTACTAGGATTTACTAAAGAATTTTTTTGCAGTGAGGTGCGATACACGGCGCGATTGGTCGGATGGTTCAGACGAAGTCAGATGCATATGCAACAAAGCTCAGTTTGCATGCAGTTGTGACGGTGAAACTAACTGCGAGACTGGTCAATGCATTCCCATACAACTTTATCATGACGGTTTTTCTGACTGTTTTGACTATAGTGACGAAGATTTTGTGTATTTTCGTGTATTTCGTTGTGGTGATTGTGACATGAATTTATATCGGTTGGACAACATTAGTGCATGCAATGATTTGGCTTCATGTGATAACTCGACTTGTTTTGAGACTCTTTCGCAGCAGTGTCATAATGACGATTGCGTCGAAACTCAAGTAATATGTTCGTCATATTGCCCAGACAGCGAAATCAACAATTGCTATCCCATTTATCAATGTGATGACGGAAGGTTGTTTTTGGCTTATGGATTTTGTGACGGAAATTTTGATTGTTTGGACGGAACAGACGAATTGTACAATGTTCCAGGGTTCAAAGCAAGCGTGTGACGGGGTAATCGATTGCTACGACTTCTCTGATGAATGCTTGTGTAAGAACAAGATCAATCACCTAAATTGTAAAGCATTTTTTAGCCTAAAGACATTTTCAAAAACAACATGTACTTTTACTACTCCTATATCTATTAGATTAATAAAAGATTTCTTTAACAATATTCCTATGATGCTGTATTGTCTAACTCATGGAAGCGCGACTGTGAATTTTACGGAATTACTCACAGATTCAGTAATTAACCGAACAAATTGTCAAAGGAAGCATGGCAATATCTTTCCTACTTATTGCGATGGGCTTCCAGAGTGCAGAGATTTCAGCGATGAGTGCAACTGCGAAAATCCACCAACTTACTGTAGTGACAATTGCTATTCATTCTATCCACTTGGAGATCGATACTGTGATGGAGTGGTTGATCAAGCTTGGAAATTCATCAACAATTCATCTTGCCCTGAAGGATTCGACGAGAAAACTTGTCCAAACAGATTCTACTGCAAAGCCGGAGACTACATCAGCATTGATAAATCACAAGTTTGTGACGATGAAAAAGATTGTGACGACGGTTCTGACGAAGAAGGTTGCTCATCTAGGCTGTTTTCATCGGACACTGAAATGATCGGGAATCCAATTCACGAAGTGCGTTTTGGATAATCGGTGATATAGTTTTCTTGGGAAATCTGTTTGTGATTATTTGGACCTTGAAACTACTTCGAACAACTAAACTAACGCACTCTTTGTATTGTCAGCACACAATCATTGCAAACATCTCCATTGCTGATTTTATCATGAGCTTTTATTTGCTCACAATAGCAGTATATAGTGTAGTGTATTTTGGTCGTTATGCGGAAATAGACCTACAGTAGAGTGGAGATCAAGCTTAAAGTGTTCTGTTATTGGAAGCCTTGCGGTAATTTCTAGTGAAGCTTCGTGCTTTCTAATGGTTACCTTAACTGCTTTCCGATTACGGAATATTTCTAAGCCAATTGCATCAGTCACCATGCCAACACGTCCTTGGAAATTTTGTATCGCTGTATCTTGGCTAGTTGCTATTTTGCTTGGAACAGTCCCATACTTGACTCAAAATTCACAATATTTTGTGAATGAAATTTTATTTCGAAGTATATTCAATAAAAAAGGTATTTGGAGGAAGTCAACTCTAAGTGAGTTTGCTTGTTTTTATTCTGCCTTGACTAACCAAACGGAAATTACAACACAAGGTACCACTTGGAAAACGACGCAACAGATTTTGAGAAATAACTTCTCAGAAAGCATGCCTTTAACAAAGTTTGGATATTACGGGGAAACCAGCATTTGCATGCCACGACTGTTTGTTCAAAAAGATGATGCAGCTTGGGAATATACACTCACATTAATCACACTTTTTAGCTTTTGTTTTTATTCTTGTAAGTTATGTAATGATGTATGTCAAGTGGACAAAAACACCAAATATGCTGGGCCTTTCCAACCAATCTACAGCAAAACAAGAATCAATAATGCAGAAACGAATTGCCAGAATTATTGCTACAGATTTTTGCTGCTGGATTCCAATCAGCATCATGTCGTACATGAAAGTCAGTGGGGTGGTTTTTTCCAACATCGTTTATCAGATCAGTGTTGTGTTTGTGCTTCCAATTAATAGTGCAATAAATCCCATACTCTATTCCGCCCTTCAAGATAGACTAGTTGGAATGTTTGCATGCAAAAAATAACAAGATCTTGAACTGTTACATTTGTCTTAAAAAACGGTTGATATTTTTGATGTCGTAATGCATTGACAGCTTCGTAATAACCGCCACTGAAATGAATATTTTCATAATATATGTTCAATTATTTTGTTTAATTCAGGGTTTTTAGGCCTGTTCTATAACACTATGGGTAAACTTGTGAGCTTATAAGCATAGCTTAAGTGTATTTTGAAAAAAAATTGGTACTCGTTACGTACTGACAATTATACCTGTCAACCTTTGAAAATGCCAAATCGGGAGATTTCTTTCCAGCAAATTCAATAGCTGGGAAGTTTTGCCCCCAAGACCTCCCTCCTGTTTCTACTGCTTGAAAAATTATTGTTATTTTTTAATGTTGGTACACATTACCAAACTTTTGACATTACCATTTCAGGTTTTAGCAGTTCTAACTACTAAAAGACAGACTAATTAAATCAATCAGACTTTTTATTTTGGATACGGTACCATGTAGCCGATAAGATCCGAACTATTTCATACACTTCACTAACACACGGCATAAAATGTCATGCAATCATGCTACATTCAGCGCAGCAGATGCTTTCAAAAAGTACTAAATGATAAAAGTGAAATATCATTTAACCACGTCTACTTTAACCTGACTCACAGACCCCCAAGAACAAGTTTTTGCCCCCCGGCCAGTACCAAATCAGTTGTACATGTATAGTGGTATATCAATTAGCGCCCCCTCTTAACCAATCTCGCCTCCTCCCTCACCCTTACCTTAAGCATTTGCTTCTACTTGCAGGCCTGATTCTAACTTTTCTGGGCTTAATTACCTATGTATGTGGCTTTTTTTGGCAGCATTCAACTCTACTTTGAAAGGTTTAAAGCCAGCTGCACTGCTGTCACAATTTAATTTAGATCTTAAAAGCGCGAACACAGTGTCATTGATCAAACTGGTTCTGTTTTCAGTTACAATCTTCCGCTCCATGGAAAAGATTCTTTCGCTGGATGTGTTTGAGTAAGCTAAATGGCAAATTGTTCTTCACCACGAACCAGAGGTGGCTGGGTCCACAAATTTAAAGACCCGGAACCGCTCGGGATCCAACAAGAAGAGATCCGCTGCGGATCTGCCAGCAAACAAGTACATTTTGATCTTAATAACGAAAACCAAAAGTAGACAAAAATAGCTCTTCACTCAAAATTGGGGCGTTTTTTCTGCCAAAATTTAGGTGAAGACCGAAAAAAAAATTGAGATAAAGATGACAAGGTTTTTACAGTATATAGTGCTAATTTTTTCGGGAGAGCAGAGCCAAATTCAAATTCGGATCCGCATATTCTAATAAAACTGTATCCGGATCCGAAAAAAAACACGAATATTCGAGTCCGCTCCGGATCCGTTGCCAACTCTGCCACGAACATTGCAAATTTAGTTTCCACATAAATAAGTTAATCGCTCTCTTCTGGTGTTCTTACCATAAAGCTGTTTATCCTATGAGTTCTTATTTCGGCTGCAACGCTCTTTTTATGATTTTCGAAGCTGACCTGTTTCGTTACGTCATTTTTTCCTCCTCGAGCTACCAGCTACGCTAATGTGAATACTGCAAGAATCACATTTAGCGTATTCATCCCCTTTATGGCTTTTACATATGAAGAGATAATTTTTCTCCCAAGTTTGCTAGTACTTACAGCTATACATTTTTTTTTTAACTTTTACCCGTCTCTTCTTGCAACTCTCGCTGACCATTCCCCTTGCGCTTATCAGAACTAGCAATTTCTCCGACAGACGCCATTAAAAGAGCTCAGCTCTTCATAGTTGCAATGACCTGCAATGACCCGTACCGGAGACTGCAATTTGTGCATGACATTGCTATTTGCTTCATCGTGAATTTTTAACAATTGGAGTTGATGTCACCGTTGTGTGAAAGCAAGATCACACATTAATTTTCAAATCAACACTCTTGAAAAATATAAAATCCGTCGAAGCAGGGGTCGAAGTGTATTCTTTCCCTTTCACAAAAAAAAAAAAGATTTGCGAACAATTGATTGATTAATTTTTTAAAAAAACTGATTAATTTTTAAATTAAAAAAACCTTGAGCCTAATTCTAATATCGGGAGATTTTTTGTTAACATCGGGTGATCGGGAGAAATCCTCGAAATCGGGAGTCTCCCGACGAAATCGTGAAAGTTGACAGGTATGGGATAATATCAGCGTACAAACTGCAATATATTAAAATAAACCAAGGATAAAAACAACTTATGCTCGTACGTTCACGATTTTACGCCCAGTGTTAGGCTGGCCCTTAAAATGTTTAAGAACATTGTCGCCTGAAGTAACATGAGAACATGTCCCGCACCTTCTTGTTACAGCAACAAAATGTGCTACAAAATTTAAAGCATAAAGGTGAAGTTTTCATCTAATTGGTTTTGAACTATCATTTTGTCTGGCCTTGACTTCCAGACAACTCTGGCCGGTAATCCCTGCTACAGTAGAAGAACGTAATCCCAGCCACCACGTTTCTATAATACACCTTAAGAAGGCCTTTATTTTTTTCCACCACGTCTGAAGTAATTGCATTTAAAACTTGCGGTTTGAGAATAATGGATTGTCGAAATTTGTTTTCATGTACATACGTCATTAAAATTCATTTGTTTACTACAGGTGAACGCAAGGTCAATATGGTTCTGTTGAATTCTGACTTTGCTTTTTATAGAGAGTTTATCTCACTTTTGATTAATACGATGCTTAATCTGCCCGGCATTTCATACGGATGAACTAGTCGCTGCGTTTACCCATCTAACTACATCGAGTCAGAGCACCTTTCTTGTTTACCACGAATCTGTGAGCAAGTTTGTTTTTTTTTGCTGAATTCGGCCATCAAGATATAGGTAGACTGCTCATTGCGCTCGACTTCAATAAAAAATAAACGTTAAGCGTCTTTCTCAAAGACACAACGACGCATATTTGATCACTAATCAGAAACAGAGAAACTCTACCAACTGAGCAATCGCAGCCGCTTAATTTGTCCTAATGTCTGATTGATAAGTATAAAGTAATGCGTCTGTTGCAAAATAGTTAACTAAAATCAGAAAATTCAAATAAAAGTTGAACAGCTTTGCTTTGATTTACCTACAATCACCTTATCAAATCTTTCATTACACTGCACGCGCTGTATTACGCCGAAGTGTGTATCGAGTCAATGGGACCATCTCCCTATCATTGCGACTGAAGGCAACTCAACTCTTTTGGAAGAAACCTTTGCAGCGGAGACTCGCCGTTTGCAACACTGCGTTGGAATTGGCCTGCACGAGTTTTGAATATCAGAACAACTGTCCCGAAGACAAACTTGCTACCGCTCGACTTATCCAAAACATCCAAAACCAAATTATTCATTTTGCATTTGTTTTTGATATCTTTTGGGTTTAAATTCATTTGCTGCTTGTTTAAAGTCATCAAACGGAAATAATTGGTTTGAGATGCCTGTTTTAAAAATTCTCCATCGCAACCAGGGTTTAAATGAAGCCTAAATTTAGAGACTAGGTTTATCCTTGGGACCGCAACTAAGAGGAGAGCCAGGGGGGCCGCGCTCTCTCAAGCAAAAATTTCGCCCCCCAAACTGCTAAGCACAGAGTTGTAAGTCGGGCCGGGCTTTTCGGGTTGAGTTCGGGCCTAAAGTTGACAAAAACTTTGGGATTAATTCGGGCCTGAGACGTACTTTTTGTCTTAAGTGCAAAAAAATATAATCAAAACAACTTGGCAACATTGCTAAATTTCTCAGACCTAACTTAACTTTCGGGCTTTTTCGAGCATGATTTGGGTTTCAAATTAGTTTTCGGGCCGGGTTCGGGCTTATATTTTCGGGTTCGGGCCAGGTTCGGGCCTGAACTCGTCGGCCGGTTTACAACTCTGGCTCAGCATGCCCCTCAAACTTCCCTTACCCTTGCGGCAGTTTCAAGATGGTGGCTTTTTTTATTCGAGATCAACAGAGAACTCGGAGAAAGATAGACCAATTTGGCGCGATGACCTTTTTTTTTTTTATTTTGGAAATCTACCAACCCAAAAATTCCCCCCCCCAAGAAAGAAATTTTGCCCCCCTTAAAACAACGTTCTAGTTGCGGCGCTGTTCATCTCACAGTAAAAATAAATAACGGTTTCAATTTTTTTTGACGGTGTTTGATTTTAAAACATAGATGTGTGTATATTTTTTTTATTGCGTTTTGTCACAAAACATAACAAATTTGACTCGGGAGAAGAAGACAATATTTCATAGAAAATTTCTACCTACGTTTTTAGTAATTTCCAACCCAAATCTAACCAAACATAAATTCTTACCCTAAGGCCGTAATTACACGATCAAGTTTTTTACACATTTTTCAGGTATCAAGATTGTGAAAGGTCGCGCAAGTTTATGACTCACTATTGCGGGCACTGTCGGCAATTTTATTGCATAGCCATGTGAGAATGAAAATCAGTGTGTAGAAAGCCTTGCTGAGTTCTTGCGAGGAAAGACTACCGAGCTCTATTTTGCCAGCAAGTTTTTTAAAAGCCGCCATTCTCAATGAAGAAAACTGAGCTTTTAGCCGTGACTTTGAAAATATTGAACCGCAGAATACAAAACAATACC
This sequence comes from Trididemnum nubilum, assembly GCA_963965965.1. NCBI lineage: Eukaryota > Metazoa > Chordata > Ascidiacea > Aplousobranchia > Didemnidae > Trididemnum > Trididemnum nubilum. The sequence goes on from OZ014476.1 coordinate 5,861,228, forward strand.
GCCGAAGTCAATGCATAAAACGAATCCTTCACAATTACCAAGCAAAAATTCTGTAAGCAATTTTACCGCTTTAGATTTAATCGACAATGACGTATTATAGCATTGTGTCTGCTGTTTTCTCATGCTTCTTCAAAGACCTAAAAATTCGTTGCGTGCTGTTTTGTTTGCGATCGCATTTCGATTATTCGATTCTTCGTACTTCAGATTTGTGCTTGGCCTCTTCCAAGTTCGTTCTGAAAAGGTATCAAACAGAGCTGCAATATAGTTATCAACATTCCATCGTGGTCAACTCATGAAATTGAACTTTTAATTAGGGAAATTGAAGAAAGGCAATGCTTGTGGAACATATTGAATCGCGAGTACAAGGATTGAGTAAAAATGGAGATGAGCGTTTGTTCACTATTAGTAATAATTAAACATCAATAAGCAATGAATGTGTGATCTGGTTTCAATCAAGATGTTGAAAATTTCCTTCTGATTGGAAAAAAGTTTCCAGCCCTGCTTTTGCTAGTGCCACATTTGTGATGATTTTAATATTTTTTTGGTTAAAATTTGACATGTCCACCAGCAAAAGAGCCTGTTACATTTTTAAGCAGTTAAAATAAATTTCAGTTGATAATCTTCAGCTATTTCACGCTGATTTTGTAAGAAACCAAGCAAAAACGCTCTTATTCTTATTTGAAAATGATAAAGTTTTAAGTTACCCTGACATGCAATTATTGAGCCCTCTGAAACGGCAAGTACCGGGAAGATTATACCTGCTTTAATAATATTTGATCAATCATGCAATGTTATGCAAATTTATTGGTGATAAATAACATTGCATAAAAAAACTATACGCCATACGCTAAGGAGTTCCACGCAAGCAAAGTTATTTTGACATTTTCTATTTATCTATTTCATTTCATAGCAGGTCGAAAAAAAGAAAATTCACGCAATTCGGAGCAGAACTCAATTAGCTATTTATTACTATAGCTGCAGCTTTTCGCTTTTGTGAACGTGCTCGTATCACTTTGGCAAATGAGAAATAACAATGAATCCACAAAGCGCATAATATTACCATCGCCGCTGCAAATTTTAAAGAAATTCCTTAAATACTGGGTAAATGCTTTTAATAATACGTGTGATAGCTTCGGCAATTTGTTTGCTGAAAAACCCAGATGCTTCCGTCTGGCAAGAAGCTGAGCAAGAAAATTGCATCCAGATGTGATAGCTCAAAAAACATTAATGCAAGAAAATTGTGCAAAAAGCTTGATCCTGTGATTCCGGTCAAACACTAACCCCGAACAACTTAAATCCTAGTCTTGACCCTTAAAAATGTAAATAAAAATGCGCGAATAATTATTCCTCTTTTTGTTTTATTGTTCTTAACTTAAAAGTTTTTGGTGAAATATCCACTCTCTCTCTCTCTCTTCGAAATTGCTATATTGTAATAAAACTGCAAAATACGGTACTATATAATGAAAGTATTTTGTTACATCATAGTACTACTTGAACAATTACGTTAAAAAAAATTCATGTAATTTAGCTCGTATTTTTCGAGTTAAACTTCTGATTTTGAGCAGCAATTTGATTTTGCAAAATGAAAACAGAATTATTCTTTTTTCTGATTGCTATAACAACCGCTCAAGCGAGCCTTGAAAGCCAAAGTGCTTCTAACAAGTTCAACTCTTTCTTGGATTTATCGCTGAAGCGAAAACAGCTCCAGGTATTTCAATTGCAACAATGTCAGTACGCAAATTATCCTTTAGGCCATCTACAGGATGCGCACTGTGCGTAAATATGTTTTTTCTTTGTTTATTTTAAAGGGCTGCAGTTTGCGTGCACGCTGATAAGTTGACATGCCAAGCGTAACAATTGTTTTTTGAAATATACAAATGCACCACTTAGATAAACTTTAGTTCACGGCTCATCAATTTTCTATCTGCTAAATCTAAACCTATGCGAAAACAAGAAACTGAATTCGCAAGTTCAAAGAGATTATTTTAGAATTCCATAATAATTACAGCAAGTTGGTAGGCCATTTGCACAAACTTTTTCCTTAAAAGTTTTTTAATTCATGAATCAAAATTAATCTACACTGGTGTATACGACTCAAAGGATACGGTCTCACGCTCACAATTTTACCCACAGTGTAAACCGGACCTTATACCTATTCTGTACCATGTCATCAATATTCTGGTCCGCTGTTAAATTTTGATTATAGATTAACTGCTTAATTATTTGTTTTTTATTTTTGGGTTCGCTTTTTCTTTTTTGAAAACAAGCCAAGAACAGTAAGTATATTAGAAAAGGGCATATAAAAAGCTGTTCATATTTGTTCAAAAACAAATTTATGCACTAGATGCAAGTTTGAAATAAACTGGGGTTCTTAATGATACATCTGTAGATAATTACCGTACGGTACCTTTAACTGAAAATACTAAGCTATGTTTCTTAGCAAATTAGTTTTTTGGTTTGTGCTCCAACGTCGGCAACAGCCTGAAAACCTTTGCCAGTTACGAACCATTTTGATATTTGCAGACTCCATAAAGCTTTCTTTTCAATTTTGCTGCATCTTGAGGACTGCTTTCAATTGATATTAAAACACCTATAATTTTGTAGTAGCCCTACCTCTATCAGTGCTATAGAAATGAGGAATCTGAAGCAGAAACATTTTCGATCTACGCGTTTTTCGATCTCTTAATTTTTTTTTCGATCAAACACCAACTCTTTACGCTTCCGGTTTGCTTGACACTGTTTATTAGAAATCAAAATGAGTAGCAACATCTTGTAAATTGAAAAACTCCAAAGACCTATCATTAACATCTTCAATACAATCTTCAAGTCCTAAAGCCAGTTTGTTTCTCTATAATGCAAATACGTCAATTGTTTTTGAATTGACCTAGCAAACATATTAGTCGGAAATTACAACTTGCATGAAATGTTTTTAACAGAGTACGTTGGATAATCTGGTCTTTAACCGAAAAGTTACGAATGGCAAACCAATACTAGATGCGGTATGTGGCTGCAGTAGTAGGTTATAATTAATCAAACGTTGTTATTTGGTAAATCAATAACAATTACATTGATGTAATAAGTTTAGAACAGTGTTTCCGACACCAGTTACCAATGTTTCAGTTTAAATCAGCAATTTTGCCGAGGCGCTTTACAAAGACCTTTACCACTCTTGATTCATTTTGTTTTCAACAAAAAAAATTAGATCTTCATATCACTTGCACTTTTTAAAAGTATTATTACCTTATTATCTATTTTAAACGTATTTTGGTCTTTTTGTAATTTCTTAATTTTTCGAGAAATAGTTGATTGACTGATACTTTAAATGTTCTAAAACAAGTGAGAACCAGGAAATAAGGATTGAAGACCCTATTCCCTCAAAATGTAATTTTTTTACTTTAACAATGTTTGGATTGTGCTAGTCAAGTGGATGCACGTTAATCTTCTGTCACTATAAGTTACCGAAGGAACAGTTAAAAGTAAAGGTACCATTTTTTGTTGGTCTTTTATGGGCCCCAGGTTGAAGCATATGATACGGAATTTCGCTTCTCTAGTTCATAAGTTGTTTAACTTTATAACTACTAAAGAGGGTTTATTCTAACTTGCAAAAGCATAACAGTGAAGCCAATCACAAGAAAATTTTCTTGTAATGTAGTTTTAATTTTAAATGCCCCATTTTACGAGTGTGGACTAAAGTCAAGTTCGACTTGAAAGTAGCTTTCATAGGCCACTGTAAATAAAACTCACTCACTGATTGGATCTCGGCTTAAAATTTAGGCTGAACCTTCGAGTTATTCAATTCAGCTCTCAAAAGTAGCTAAAATCCCTTTAAATTTTTATTAGTGACGTAAATCAGATTTCTACTCAAGTCGAACTTGACCTCAAATATGCTCTCGTAACACAGTGTGTTTTTCAAACCGGATCAATACGTTTATATTTTGAACAGTTGGTTGCGAAGTTTAAACAAAGAACTGCGAATGCGGTTTTGACAGTGGAACTTCTTCAAAGCGCAATAAAAACCTCATACAAGCCAAGCTGGTTTGGTTTCATCACTAATCTTTATCGAAACTTTCTCACCGGTCGTTCGTTGTGCTCTCGGGTTTCAACGCACTCAAATTTTTCCGAGTCGGTAAGTTGCAGCTGGCAATCACGGCTGAAGTGCAGGCTCCAGCTAATTCGCTTAGTGCATTTTTTAAGATTTGCATCAATGAAAGTAACAAGAAAGTGCAATCAGAAGCTTTTGCTTAACCTGGGCAAATCAACAAAATTGTTGAAAGAGTTGAAAACGACTGGCAGATCTTTTTTTTGTTCTTCGATCACGTGATTTGCCTTCCCAGTTTGGACGTTGAACGACATTTTGCCCACTCTTAGCTCTGTTTAATTTGGCTAGACTTAGAGAAATGTCTAACACTTTGTGCCTACATCCAATCCGTAAATTAACACAGTCGTGTTTGTTGAATACTGAAATGAAAGACGTCATTATATTAAACCGTTAAACGAGGACTGAAGGCAAAATCAAAGGAGATATGAAAAGTTAAATTAATCGCATCAGATTAGATCAGCATTGACTCCTTCCCTCTTGACCAAGCAGTTCAAGAGATATTCTACTTCAAACACCACATATGGGCTTCTCTAATCATAATTTTTATTTGCAACCCTGATGTTATTAAAGTTTGACATCGCCCCTGTTAAATTTGGTGCTCATTCGTCGAAGCCACCAAGCAGAGATAACTATCGCAAAGCTTCTTTTTCAAGGGCGCAACAACGTGACCAGGGTGCGGGTTGAACCCAGATCATGCGATCAGGGTCGTCGTAAAAACTACACTTTTACCCAGTCTGCCACGTATTCGTAAAATAATTGCAATTGTTGGTGCCAGTGACACTAAGTTACGTGCTATGTGCTAATCGTGTTTAGAAGGAGTAAAATTTATTTTAACGTGGTGTAGATCAAGACAGGAAGAGCTTGTGAAATAAAAACCGCGAGTACTCCGTTCAGCACAACCCGGCTAAATTCCAAATTCGAGAAAGCTGCGAGGAAAAATGCGTACAATAATTCATTTTTGAAATGGCAGTATTTTGTCAGTGGGGATAGACTCACCACAGTTTTCCCCATGCATAGGATGCCGGAATGTGATGCTGATTGCACAAAAAGGTAATTTCAGACATTTCAACTTTTTAGATGAGGCTTTGTAATGGTGTTCATGAAAAAAAATCAACATCATTTCATCATAAAATATATCTTAATTGTTATAAAGACTTTGATTCGGTAATAATCATTGTGATACAAGCTTTTGTGATGCAATAGCCAATGACGAAATGCTGTTAAAATTTTTGATCAACACCATGAAACCTCATGTACAAAGATTGGGTTAAGTGCACAGTGCATGATAACCACGCAGTGGCGTACAAAAATTTCATAAGGAGGGGGAGCCATCGGCCACCGGAAGCAAGATTTTTACATTTTTTTTTTACAAAAATAACTGAATTTCAATTCCATTTTAAGTTAAATTTCGGTTTAAAAGACATGTCTTCAGCAGCACAAACATATACAAACCAAGCGTAAAAACAGCTGATGGGCACAAGCTGTTTAGCCATCCTTCCTTGTGGTAGAGCACATAAATACGGCCAGGGAAAAAAGTAAGATTTTTGTTGCTTGGTGACAAATTAGTTATTTGCAACTTACAAAACAGCAAACGCTAAACTGTTTTTGGCATTGGCAGGAAAACATCTAAAAAATAACTGGAATCCAAAAGCTTCTAGAGATGCTATTGCATGTGAAGTCTCTTTGAATATGTCATAACCCAAATGATAGGGCTAGGGTAACCCACAAGGCCTTTGAAACCTTTTGTGCTGTACATATCGAACCTTTTCGGTCTCTGTTTGTATTAAGGTCCAAACGAAAATGATGTGGCACAGTTCTCTTCCCACTTGAAATGTTATTTATTGGGTATCAAATAGAGCCATATTTTTTTTTGCTACAATGTATACTAGATGTAAAAATAACTCTTTAATTGCTTCCATAGACTTGACTTGGAAATCTGTTGCTCGATCTGTAGCAGCTGGATCCGAGACAAACTGGCCTTCTAACTGCACCAAGGAATTTAGTTATGACTTCCCAGCCAGCCAGCCAGCCAGCCAGTACTCGATCATAATCTTTTACATTATGTTTCATCCTAACATATTCCTCAGGGCGCTGTATATCCTTGTGATAAAATTAGCCGAAGAAAATTTGCTTTAATTAATAAAAGCTGTTGATGATTTAGGATAAGTAACCTGCTTAGAATACCATCAGACAATTCAGGCTGTAAATGTATTTTATCTCTGCTTTATGTACAGCTAAAAAGTATAAAAAGATACTCTGCTTACCAAGCATGCAGTATTTTATAATGGTAACGAAAAAAAAAAAAAACTACACCCATTTATCGGGCGGCTCAGCAGTGCATACAAGAGGCAACTGTTGGTAAGTGACCAAAAGATTGGTAGCTTCTGGATCGAATTCTGAACTGGCAATGAGCTGCTGTGTCGTTGAGAAAGATTTTAACCCTTGTTTTCTATCAAAGCCAAGCAGTCTACCCGTTGTTGCTGCCCCGCCAAGAAAGAGGCTTGCAAACCGAGTATTAACTCTTATAAGAATGCACTGAGTTGTGGTAAAACAGGCGCAAAGTGTTTGGTTCATATACAGGATTATCAATTTGTGCTTTTTCTAAGATTTGCACTTATTTTTCAGAGTAATGTTTTACAAAATATAAACGTGGTTATTTCTAAAAACGTGTCCATTTTTCAGTGCGTGCTTAGTATGTCTGTGTTAGAATTTGGCCACTTATTTGAGCTCGAGGTAAAAAATTGCTTTCAAATATTATACAGTATAACCTGCATTTCAGAGTTTGCTAAAGCAAATTGTTAGTGGTGAAAATACTTGTAATTATTAGTCTTAACTGAAAAAACAAACTTTCCTTGTACGAAAAATGTTTAGTTTGCGTTTATAAATTATTTCTAGCATTTGAATTTGTTTTTATGTTATAATTGCTAGGAGAACTTGATACCAAGCCATACCAGTCTCCAACATGATTTTTGCTATAAATAGTTCAAAAAAAAGTAGTCATTTGATTGATTCGTAACCTTTTACGTCATCGCACAGCAGCGTGTTTATTTTTTTAATGTAGGCAAATTACCACCCTGTTTATAATGGTGGCACCTTGAATTAAAAGCCGCAAAAGTTTCTTCGCTTCTTACTGACCAAGAAAACTTGTTCAATACAAAATGTTTTTAAAGAGATACTACTGAAAATCGGTTTTATTGAAGAAATGAGAACTATACTTGGGGTAATAAAAAGATGCCCCAAATATTTTTCCACGACTCCCTTTATTTGCGAAAATACGAGTTAATCCGTTTGACTCTGTACCGTTGGCAACCCGGCATTTCACAACTTTGTGACATCACAAAAGGCATACCTTTGCAAAAATTTTCACAGACTAAAAAACGCGATTACAACTGGTAGCAATGAGTAGCCTGTAATCAAATCTGAAAATTTGGTTTCTGCTATTAAACCTGTAGACCGAGGCTACCAGTTACTGATCTACAGTGCGCCTTTTGTGATGTCACAAAATTGCGAAACGCATGGTTGCCAATGGTACGGAGTCAAACGTATTAAAACGTATTTTCGCGAATAAGGGAAATTGTGGTAAAAGGTTTGGGGGAACTCTTTATCACCTCAAGTAGTGTTCATTTCTTCAATGAAACCAATTTCGAGCAATATCTCTTGAAACAATTTTAAAAAGGTGTTAAATTAATGTACAAAAATTTAAACAAACACCACGTATTTCTTTTTGTTCCCAGACCGTGGAATGTTGATTCGATAAAACAGATAGACAAGCAAATGGATTTCACCCGCAAAAGGTCCAATTCTCATCCGCACGTCTTAAATGTAAGTTGAGGGGGTTTCATCACTTTAATAACGCCAAAAAACTGCTAAATTTTTCGTTTTCAACGTAATTTTGTCAGCTATGTGCCGATGCAACACTGGTTAAGGCCTGATCTAATATGAGGGTAAAATTGTAAGCGTACATTGCGAGCGAATTCTTAGTTTATTTCAACCAACCAACTAATTAACAACTTGTATGCTGGTAAAGCGGTAGGCTGGCGTACCGATTTAATGTTTACATTAAACTAGAAATTAAATTTAGACCAGGCCTTAATGTTATACCAAATTAGTATTTCGAAAAAGTGAAAACATTCTAAATCTCAGACAAGTTTTTTGCGGTTAACCTGACATTAAAGGTACTAGGAGAATAGTTTTCTTCTTGTACTTTAAACGTCACGCAAACTGATAAAAGCTTGCCTGGTATGAAATTTTTCTTTACTTTATCATAATTGAATTTGTAACTTTTTAGCCTAGAAGAAAACAAATATTCTAAAAGCATTATTCCAAAACACAAAATAATCATCGCGAAACAATGCTACTCGAATGATAGACAGATTAAGATATAAATAAATAAAAAGGAGTTTTACCTTGGTTGCAAAGTTAGCGGTTGATATTATGTGATATGACGTATTGCAGGCGCTCTAACCCTTAATTGGTGCCATTGTCAGTTTTTAAAGCACGTTATAGAAACCGACGCTTAAGTCATTGTACTGTAGCCTGAAACTAAATGGCAAACCTACGTTTTCATGAATGAACCGCAGACGAGAATATAAACTTACTTTATCGCATGCAGCAGCATAGTGTTTTGAATCAGAAAGAATGCAAACGGACTCTACTATTTTCTAGTATATGTTGTTTATGAACATTATTAATGGTTTTTAATGCAACATAATGTACAGTTAGGTTGGTGAAACAAAAACAGTAAGCTGGATTATTTAGGAACAAAATGCTGGCAAAATTAAGGACGAAAAAGGCGGGAAGTTTATCAAATCTGATCCTGCTAGTCTGGAGCCGGTTTGGTCATTTCCATACGTGGACAAATGGGGTTTAGGTTAGTCTTAAAAATTGTAGAATGTAGTAACATTTATTGATTTTTATCGATTGGCTGCGACTTGAAAGATGACAAACATTCGGGATTAATTCGAGCATGACACGTGTCTTGTGTTTTTAGGGCTATGAAAACGTTATTAAAATAACTTTACTACGCTGAATGACAACTTCATTTAAGCAACCATTCAGTTACTAGAAAGCAATATTATTGCTATGATTAATATTGCATTGCGGATTATCAATAATCTATTTATTTAGTCCTCAGTAGGAGTTTGTATTTTTAGAATCATGATATACGTTAATAAGTGGATATACTCCGCTGATCTTATTTACGGGAGAAACAAATTACATGTTGGGTTTTATTAAATGTTAGTTATGAATATTTCAAAACTGTACTAATCTGCTATTGTGCTTTGAAAATATGAGTAATTTTTACAATTCTTTCAGCTGTTTTTGCCGGAAAATTTCTAAAATTTGAGATATCAACCACAAGCAAATTTCTCAATACCTACCCAACATCTCAATGTAAAAGCTCACAAACTTGTAAAAAAAACTATAGTATTAGCGGTTGCTAGAAGCAAATCATTTCGAGTGATCGTTTTTTCCACCCCTTAGCCTTTGATCTCTGGTAATTTTATAAGTTTTTTAACTCAAATGAAAACACCTCTGTTGATCATGAATACGGGTGAAACAGTCAGTGGAGTTTTAAATGTTCATTTTTTGATTTAAGACTTAAGTTGTTTAAGATGTACATTTAGCCCCCTGCATTTTTGAATCAGTTGAATTAAAGTCCAGTTAGTAAGTTCTTTTAAAAGTAATTTTACTTCAGCTCTGAAGTTTGTCCTTTTTTGTTCTGCAAAAAGAAAACAAAGATTATACTAAACTGCATTTTTTTTAGTTTTTGGTATTACTTCTTTACAAATATGTTTGCAAAATTGCACCAGACCGCAAAAACTTTGAATTGGTTTCAAAACAATTCTTGTTGCTCATTTGTACTTATGTTAGAGAGTTTTTATCCAATGTTTTTAACTAAGCAAACTTTTAACAGGTCAAATTATCACTATCAGTCTTCCTGTGTACCGTGAGGATCAACTTCTTGGTTGGGTGGCTACCGACTCATCAGTAGCAGAGCTTTTCGGCGACCCGGTTTTGTTTCGCTCTAACGAATTCACCTACGCGTTTGTTGTCAACAACCACGGTTTGTCGAAAAATATTCGTTTCATAAGTTGAAGTACAAAACCTTCAATAAAGCTTCAATAAGTATATAAGCTTCAATAAATACATACGCTTCAATAAAGTACATAAGCTTCAATAAATTGCATTCCATCGACTTACTGTATTTCTATGACACTATCCTATGACATTGTTGTGTTTATGCTATGCTAACGCCGAACCTATAAACTTTTCGTTCTGTTTTGCAGACTGGTTTAAATTAATTTATTACGCAGCGAAGGTACTTGATGCAGTTTAGCCTAATTAGCGTTGGATGCCATTGTCTTACGTTAGAATTCAAACCGTAGCTATGACGACGTTAATCAACGTCAGTGTTGCCAATAATATTTGTACAGTTGGGCTAAAAATTCTGGAGAATGTTACTTGTGTTTGAAGTACATCATCTCTGAAACGGTGCAGTCCAGAAGAATGGGGTTAACGCTAATCTAATGTAATGCGATTGTGCTCGGTTTCAATACCCCCATTGAATTTGCCTGCACTCCTCTTTTAAAGTTTTCTGGTAAAATAGTCATTCCCTACATTTTACTGCCGTTAGGCGACGATATTAATTTTAACGCTAAAGACATAAAAAAATTTATATCGCAACTGACTAAGCTTCGGATCAAAACTGAAAATGAGCCTAAAAGGAAATTGTGCGGGGATTTTACTGTAAATTTTTAATTGTGATTGTGCTAACTATCTCTTCTGTCTGGTAAAATTTGATTGAATGTTCTCAGGTTACGTGATTATCCATCCTCATTTTCATTTTCAAAATGATCATGATATACGGAAGTTCGAAAAGGATCGCGAATTTACAAGCATTTACAAATCTATTATAAAGTAAGCATAGATAAATTAGCATAGATAAATTTACAAATCTATTATAAAGTAAGCATAGATAAATTATGTTGCTGTATTGCACGCCTCTTTTCTCTAAACATGATGTACCAAAATAAACGCCACGTAAAATAAAACAATACAGGCTCTAAAACGTGGATCAGTAGCTTTAAATCTTTTTTGCCTAAATCTTTGAATTTTCTCTTCATAGCTGCATTGTTTTGATTTTATTTTAAAGTTTTATTTTATTTATTTAAAAACGATCAAAACATTAAAAACTCTGGCACGCAAACGTCAAAACAGTATGTAATCATTATCAAACAATTTTTTTAACTCTTTTAACTATTTAAACAGTTTTGGGGTGGTGCAGAATTTGATATGACTTTCAATAAAGTCAATTTCATTTTAGCTTTCGCAATAAGCTTTTCGGACAGAACTCTTCAGTTGCAATCTCTGTCTGGTTTGGTGAGTGGTGAGCAAGATCTTTTATAGACCAAATGCACTAAGGAGAAATGCAATCTACTGTAAGGAGAACAGCATTTGAACTATTCTAATTTCAGAGGCGGAAGTGGAAAAAAGCAATATTACGCCACTAGATATCGTTCAAGTGGCAGAACTTACAAGCCAGTGAAGAGCAAGATATTGACTGCATATAGCTGGAAAAAGGTTAGGTCAATTCAATTATACTGCAAAACAGTTTAAAAAAATGAGATTTTAGTAGCAAACTGCTCCTAAATTTCAATATTTTTAGCTTGTCTACTTGAAGTTGAAGTTGTGCTGGAGACCAAGCACGCAACCAGAATTTTGCTAAGGGGGAGGGGGCTTGAATCCCAAGTTAAAATCTTTTTGTTAGAAAAATGTCTTATTTAAATTACGACTTCGCATTGTGCAACTAAACGAACGTATCACAGGCAAAGCTTCAAGCCGATGGTCAAATTTTATGATTTTGTTTGAAAAAATAATCATTTCAACGCCATTTGGAGACATTTCGCACGTTTTTAAACCCTTTAAAAAAAACTAAATTGATAAAAACGGAAGTCATATTGCGAAAATTAAATTGCTTAGCTCCCTCATTCCCCACACTTACAGGTGAAGTCCAAAACACGTTTAAACGCTTGTGTTTTGTGTTAAATTTTTAGATGACTTGGCAAAGGGAAGGAGGGGCTAAAACCCTCTCCAGTTGCGCTGGACTGTTTCTTGTTGTTTTTCGCTGCAGTGCTGCATTGTTGTTTTTTTTGCTAAATTGTGAAATCTTTGAAAACAATCTTCTAAATTCATTGCTTAAATTCAAGTAGGAATCGAATTGCTTAAATTCAAATAGGAATCGAATCCAAATTTACCTCATTGCAAATACACACTATTCATTCAGTTCTCTCGCATAAAAAATACAAAATTTACCGTATATTTTTATTCACAGTCATATTAAGAAAATCTTAACAGTCTGTTTCACCCTCCAAGGTTGTCAGAAGAGAACTTCCAAACAACACATACATCCATACATACATGCATTGCATACATAGCAAATAGATTAATTATATTAGAAGTATAAATTTGTAAGGAGTTTTTAACAAAATAGTGCGTCTGTTCAAAACTTTATCAAATTAATTGTACTCTACGTATCTTATTAACGCCAGCAAGAGACCTTTTGGTCTTCGATTCAAGCTGCCACTTGTCTACCGTACACGGTGGAGGCTTCACACTATCCCTTTTATTGCTGAACGTCAAGCTGGGAAGCGGTGAATACCGTGGTTTTTTAGACTTGCAATCGAACCCGAGTCTACCATTTCAGCTGAAAAAGCTCTATCCATTCGACCACAAAGTAGCTGTCAGAAAATTTTTAAATAGTATTAAAAGACAGAAAACAGAAAAGCAAATTTTTATAATACTAATCTTTCAGATTCACAGCACACCATTCACAATTTGCTTGGCATTTGTTGCTGAAGCGCACTTTGATCTCGAGCAATCCCATTTTCTTCAGCCAGATAGAGTTAAATCGCATCAACTTGAGCTATCTCCACCACAAGCTTCGTGCAGCCATTACAAGAGAAGTGCTACCATGAGTAAGACCGTAGGAATATGGACTGCAAATCGATTTATAACCAATTTGTCATACATATACTCAGAAATTTAGAGCGCTATTTAAATACGTAAAGCCCTATTTTCGCAACCTTATTCAATTATTAAAAAATTTATTTAGTTAATAGTGTAGTTTTACATTCTCTACTTATCTTTGTTTTATTTACATCCTATTGTTGTAATTTTTAATTAAGTTTCTTTCTAGCCTAAAAGCTCAAGCACACGGATTTGGATTGTAATTTTAATTGTTGTTGCGGAAGTTTAGATTTGATCTTGGTTTGATAAAAAGTTATGTTGCAAAAATTGCCGTATTGCTCTTCAACTTAATTCATTAGCTGATTGCGTGAGCTGCTCTGCAGCACTGTACGTGGGATGGTTTAAAAATTGTTCGCGTTTTGTTAGACTGCGCTTTAAATGAAATATCGTTAACGCTCGCTCACTGATGTTTTTCTTTTCAACTTAGACGCCCGGATTGTGGGCAATCTTCAAGCTTTTTTTTATGAAGTAACGAGCAATTTTCGGGAGTGTGGAGGTGCGGATTCCTCCAAATGCAATGTACTTTAATTGTGATATTTTGACGTTTACAGGCCAGAGTTTTAATGTTGAGTCAGTTTGTGTGCTTCTGGTCTACAAGCTACCAGCGAGGAAGCCTAGGGAAGAGTCACCAGAACGGCGATTACTTAGAAACAAGCAATGCAAAAAGTTATCCTCCCACAGGATTTGAACCTGTAGCGTTTGGATTCCCAGTTCGGTGCTCTACCACTTGAGCTAGAGAGGATATTTTGTTTACTTTGTTGTTGTTTTTTTCTGCAGTTTTGAGTACCAACAATCTTTCTCAAGGTTTTCAGTCCGTTTTATGCAGTATTGCTTGTACAGTAATATCTTTGCAGAAAATTCCTCGTTGTTTTTGGCACCTCGTGCGTTTGCAGAAAACTACTCGCAAAGTCTCAGCAAATCTACTTTTGATGACTCGAAAAGATTCTCAACTAACCATCAAGTACGCTTGGATTCGCTCAAAGTAAGCTTTTAATGACTCCAGTAAAATAAGTAAATATAAGTTACATAAAAGAAATCTGCATTGAAATGACTTTGCTTCGTTTTAGCGTTATACAGTTTTTGTCTGAACTCAGGTTGAACAATAACAGTATCATTCAACACAAGAATAGAGTGTCTTTTGCTGAAACGGTAGAATTGGGTTCGAATACCAAATTGAAAAGACAATTTAGCAATCGGTTTCATTCTAATGGAAGTCATCTGCTGGACCGCCTTCAACAAAACCTTAGTTTTCAAATTAGTGGACAATGGCTTTTTCTTTTCAATTATATTTTATCAATGGATTAATTTTAAACACCTTTTTGGCAGCCACTTCTGATTATCCGGGGTAAACAACCTGTCTATTATAACTTGCATTTAGAGTAATTTAATTAGCTTTCTTATCATCAGGACGGAGTGAAAGAAGACGTCCTGATATCACAAATTGTCGACAACATGTGGAGAAACAAGAAAAACCCATTCAAAAACAACTTGATGTGGAGACACTTTTCGACAACAAATGGGGTGTTTCGAGTTTTTCCTGGAATCGAGCTACCCGAAACCTACGATCCCACCGCGAGAGAATGGTAGGAAACTTTGGATAAGCCATCATGTTCTCAAACAACCAATCAATCGATTAGATTCAGTTGTCTGGTGTTCTGAGGTTTATTTCCCAAGCCTTTGAAATATTAGACTCAGTAGAGCCAAGTGTTCACCAATGCAGCGACATTTATTCGAAAAGAGCTCGAAAGCTCCGAGCAATAAAATGCTAAAGATGGACCTGCCAACTCGTTACACAATTTGAAGCAATTCAGCGAGCATTATGAATATTTGATTTTTTGACACACCTATACCGCGTCCCAAAGAGCACAAATAACTTTTTTCGGTTCTATTGTTGATCAGACATCGGTTGAATTGAGCGACTGACGGAGGAGATATGTTGCTGTAATAGTATAAAAAAGAGTTCTCGTTAATCTTTGTTATTCACAGAAGCCGTATTGTATTTGATGTCAATTATAGCAATCTAAGGAAAATTTTTACATACCGATTAGTGGTCAAGTGTACAAGTACATAGAGCGTCTGCTAGTAAAACAGTAAACATGTTCAAAAATCGATAGACGGTAGACCGTTTGGGTTAAACCATGCAAAGACTACAGAAATGGTATTCAGAGCTTACCTGCTTGACGTTCATCATCAAAAAGGAATCGAAGACCGAAAGATTCTTGGCTATATCCTGACCAGGGTAACAGATAATAAATACAGATAAATACAGATGTAATTACAACCATTAAACGTTAATGTTGGTAAATGCCTGGCAAGATATACAGTAAGGGGCATAAAAAAAAACCTAAAACAATAAAATGAATAGCTGATTTTAACAAAAACTGACTTTAAAAAATATTAGAAAACAATGACTTTTGTTTGTATATTTGAATAAAATTGAAAAGGGCTTTTGAATAGAATCTTAATTTACTCTTAGCTTTAATATTTTCGATAACCTTTTTTCAGGTTTCATCGGAGCTTGTCATTTACTGGCGGAGCGATTATTTCATCACCTTATATTGACCCTGCAAGCGGTTATGTCGTCGTTACTCTTGCGCAAACTATCTACAAGCGGAGGTGACGAGTTTCAATTTCATTACAGCATAGTTGGTTACTGCACTTAAACTGTAAAATATTGTATGGGGGACGGTTTCGCAGCCGGAACCCGACGCATCTGGAATTAAAACGTTTCAGGGAGGAAAAAATATTCACGCGTATAATAAGTGATGACGAAACAAAACGTCTTTTTTCAGCCATTTTTTAGGCAATTTTTATGTAAGGCCAGCAAAAGAAAAAAAAACGACTACGACGCTTTTTTTTTTGTGGAAGGATGCTGAATTTCGATTGGGGGACGCTAATTCTCAATAGGGGACGCGTCTCCAGCGTTCTCCCTACTGTTTAAGTACTGGTTAGTTAGATCAAGAAAATTCTTATTTGCATTGAAAAGAAGCTTCACTTAAACTGTTATTTCAGGCAATTTTTTTTATTTTATTTATCATTAGACTTGGAAGAGATTTGGCCTTAACGCCACGTATAATAGAGTTCTCGATAACAGTAATAGTCAAAGCAGATCATACAGTCAAATCGCCAAACCAAAAAACAAAACAGCGCCTCTTTTGCCGAAAAACGTTTCCTCAGGTGTAAGAGCTTTTATTTAAATACTATTAATTTCTGATTTTTGTGGTTTGTAGTTTTAGTGATTTTACTCTGTCGACTTATGTGACAGTTTCTAAAGTCACGAGTCATGCGCGTCCAGTAGGAATAAGTAACTGATATATGGTGAGACAATGAGAAAGAGTAAGTTTTCAATTTGATAGTTCCTTACTTTGCGACTTTGAGAGTTTCTCAAGCTACCGTTCGTGAATGTCGCTAACCCTTGCGGAAGTTGCTTGCTTCACGTTGCTTTGCGGCCGGTCAAAAGGCAGCTTTGGATGAAAAAAGTATTATTATTTAATAAGGTTCAGTTAAAGTTTGATTTGTTGCTTGTTTTCTTTTAGTCATTACGCGATGCAACACAATTCATTGAATCCTGTAGCTGGAGTCGTTGGTCAAGATATGACCTTGGATTACTTCCACAAGCAGTTCCTTTATTGGTATCCAACTTGCGAATCGGCACAATACAGGTTAAATTAACATTATCAACCAAAATTCTAATCTAAAAAAGCAATTAGAAATATTAGTTCTCAACAGCAACAGTATGCTAACGCTTTTCAGGGTTAATGTCATAATATGTGTTAAAGCTGGTATGAGCAAAACATGACTAACTTTAAAACATAATTGGCTCTGAGAAACCCAAACATTGAGAAACTTAAACTTTTTTCGAATTCCAGTAACTTCAAATTATCAAGGTTGTTTTTGGATATATTTGATTTCAAAATCTTGTTTTACACGAGCTATTAGACCATTGAAGAATGCCCCTCTTCCTAACCCTTAAACCGGAGATCGTGAGTGCACAAAATTTGGTAAGTGAGTTGTTGTTTACAAAAGTTTGGTTGATGACGTCATAAATTACAGCAGATTATGTTACAGCCGATTTGGCAAAAATGACATCAATTTTAATTATGTCGTAGGCAATTAAAATTTTGTTTACAAACTTGTTTGTCTAATTCGAAAGCATAAAATTCGTAAATATACTTAATCAAGTCTCGGAAAAGGTGTGGCAGGTTGTTTTCCTCCTTCCTGCAAAATTAAGCTTTTTTCAGAAAAATAGTTGTAATTGTTTTTCAGATGATACGTCATAGACAATGGTGGATACATGATTTTAACAACGGAGCCATCTTATGGCCGATATTTCAGAGCTTCTTTCATTCGCAGTACCGCCAGCAAATTAAATTTATACCAATTGGAACCGGAAATTGCTCAGGATATGGAAAACCAAGGGATTATAGAGTTGAGAAGTTGCTCTTTGAAAAATTCTGGGTGTAAACGAACTATCATTCATGTAAGATCGCTCATAATTTTCAACAATTAAATTAGTGCAGTTTACGGCAGCGTTACGTCATATTATTTTCAACTTTAAGTTGGGCAACTTTAAACACAGGCATGGGCAGAAATTCGCAAAGGAGAAGAGGGAGCGAACACCAAAGAACAAGGTTTCCGCTTCACATGAGCTGGAATTCTTCCTGAATTCAAAGTGAAGATCAAAAAAAGGACCTTTTTTCAGGAAAGTTTTGATTTCTGCGAAAGTAAAGGTTTAAACAGGAAAAATAACTGGAAAAGTTTTCAATTTTGCCAAATTTGAGATAAAACCAAACAAATATTTTTCTCTGCTTTTGATATTGTTTGGTATTTGTATTTTTTTGTCTGCTTTTGGTAATGCCTTCTGTAAATTTTGATGTTTGTTCGATCGTTTTCGTAATGCATATCTTTTAAAAGGTGTTCCCTTTTGATACGTGATTACTTTATCCCACTCAGCTTGAATAGAGTTGCTAATGCTACAACTTTGTTGTCCTTTTCTTTTGAAACCAAAAAAGGTCTTTTCTCCAGAGAAATTTCGATTTCTGGGAATTGAACAACGTAGCTTCAGCACGCGAAAAGCTGCTTTTCTCTCCTAAATCAAGGTGAAGGCCAATAACAATGATAAAATAATAATAGTGCATTTGACTGTTGTACAAAAGCCCAAACCTACACTCATATTCTGTAAGACTGCCCCATTTGGAAACCACCATGTACCTCACTGAGATCCCCTTTTACAGAACTACCTACAAAACTAGAATTTTTCACATGATTTTTATTCCTTTTTTTTTGTTTTCTTTGCGTATGCGAATGGAGCTGTATATACCCAATAATGACATCAGCAGAGAACTGTTAAAAATCGCCATGTCGTGCTTGCGAAACTTTGATTGTTTCGCTAAATGCAGTTTGTTAAGTAGGTCTTCGCAGAATTAAACAAAAAATTTAGAATTGATATTCACATCTTTCCTGCTTGAGGTTCAGCATTAACTAAGTGTTAATGCTCCATCGTGGGAGGTAGGAACTGAACAGGTGGTAGCTGAAAGCTACGTTTCAATTGAGTGTAGTGCTCTAAAGTTCAAAATGAGTTCCGAGGGTAACTTTTTACAACTTGTTTAGCTTTTATGTCAGCAATATCTAATCAAAATGTTACCAATGAGCTTATTCAACTAACAATTTCCAGGTTTCTTTAAACGGGTATAGCTACATTTCACTCGCCCGCATTCAAAATAGAACGGTTTCCTATGAATTTTCTTCGATCAAAGGAACTAATGCTTTTGTCTTGGTAAGAGAAGTTTCGAAAGAAGAAGAGCTCAATCCATGCGTTTGCTTAGAAAAGGTACGTCGACCTTGAACTGCATTGTTTTACAAGTATAAGATTATGTACCCCGACCGCTCTACACTAAACCACTGAGTATCTCTTGCAGTTTTCTATTCCAAGGAACTGCTGTATTCAATGCATTATTGTTAACAAAATATGTCAGTACACGAAGCACGCTAGCAAAGTTGGGATTGCACTATGACCCAACGCTATGTGCGATAGTGTAGTGTGAAACGTCAGATGACACAGCTAAACGCCAACTCCAATGCCGCTAGTCTTGCAGAAATGTGAATCAAACAATCGCTCAGCCCTTTAGAATCGCTGATAAAAAAACTGTGGGTTTTCTGGAAGGATTACCGTACGTCAAAGGAAACACAATCAATCAGTAGTTAACTTAAGGTGATATTTCGTTCGATTTCAATTAAGGACTCGCTGCTATCCTTAACAAACTAGCTGAAATTCTTTGTCAAACAAAGATATTTTTTTACTGCACATTGATTTTGCTTCATCATTTAGAGAAGTTTGTTTCCCGCATTCAGGTTTTCAAATTTAAGCCAACAACCACGTCAACTCGAGTAATATTACAAACTTTGTTTCACAAGAGCCGGATAGTTTCAAGCAACCAAGATATATATTTTGGTAACACAGGCGGTATACAGTATATTTACTCCAATTTTAGAGTAGATCAAGTGGCGCCAGATTGATACGTTAGCTTAGATTTATACAACCAAGATCTGCGAGGTAATAGTCTTTTACAGTAGCGTACAGGTTACTGTGCATTCTTAACACTGCTAATCATTTATTCAGGATCGCATCGAAACATGTTATAGACAAGAAGAAAGTGAGGAGTGTCAGAGAGCAGAATTGGACGAGTGAGTTAGGCGACAACGTTATCTTCTAAGATTGGCATTAGGTTGGAAAAATTGATTGATAGTGATCCTCGGTTTTGCAGTGAAGTTTTAATGTAGATTCTAGACTATCATATGTTTTTTCTCCGTTTAACACTTGCGACTTTTCCACGGAACTGATGTTTGTTATGCTCTGTTTTTTGGCTGATCGCACCTATTCTTGATAAATTTTAGACTTCTTCTCTAATTTGTTTTTTATATATCATTACGGTAATAGTGATTAAGTAGTGATTACTATTACTGCAAGTTAAATCTTAAAATCCGGTATCTCATGAGGTACTGTTGAGAGCTTGTTATGCAATCTTTTACACAAACTTGAAAATCGAGGCTTTTAAATTGTGGGTGCCACTTGCAAAGAAAAACTCTTATCCCGTAGTTAAAAAGAGCTAAGCAAGAATACTTCTCTGCAACTAAAACTAGTCCAATCTCCTCCTTAAGCAGTTTGTTAAGTCTGGTTTACCTAATAAATGGAGCTAAACGCAAAGTTACAATCGTTTTATTATAATTGGTAAGGTTAAATGGAAATCGATGCGCGCCAATCAGAGGTGGAGTCCTCGAGGACGTACTTGGCCTCGAGGACACATTTTGAAGTCCTTGGCCTCGAAGGTCAAGTCCCTGGCCTTGGCCTCGAGGCCTCAAGTCCTCGAGAATTGGCCTGTCCTCGGCTCGAGGACAGCACTATTTTTTGAATTGTTAAAATTTTGTGGAGCGCTTGAAAAATTATTTGGAATACGATTTTTTTTGTGGAGATTGCTTGAAAAATTTTTGTGAATTTTTTTTTTTTGGAGATCGCCGGAAAATTTTTGTGAAGACCTTTTTTTTTTGAAGAGCACTTGCGCTAGTATCCTTGGTCCTTGGCCTTGGCCTCGAGCATTCCTGTCCTTGGCCTCGAGAGTGTCTGTCCTTGGAAAGGCTGTCCTTGGCCTTGGCCTCGGATTTTTTTTGTGTCCTTGGCCTTGGCCTTGGCCTCGAGCCTTGTGTCCTCGACTCCACCTCTGGCGCCAATGTTAACAAATTATTGTGAAATAAATACAAATGTGATGCTCAACTTGTCAAGAAAACCTGGTTCGTCATGCTGTTTGCAAACAGGTTTGCCATGCAAGCACGGCGCTCGATGCCATCGATAGAAGTTCACCATTAAAAGCGTTTTTAGATGTCAACCTTTAAGGCCCGATTCCGGAGCCTGTTTATTGATGCAAAAAAACAGTGCATAAAGTACATAATTAAAGCACTTAGAGCTCATTCACTATGCCACCAAAAAAAAGCATTGCCAGCATATAAACTTTTTTGGTTGGCATGGCATGGTTCTTTGGTCTCATTATGTATTCTGGCACTTTTGCGCTTGACTCTGCAATTTCCAGGCACTGCAACTAACAACTGGACCTGAAAAGATGAAATGCAAAAACGATAGACTGCCCATATTTGTTTTCACAGGCCACCAACGTTCGATTCGCCGTGCATCCCGCCTCCGTATATCCCTGAGGTTGAACGATTTCCCACAGGGGTTGTAATTGGATTGACTAAATGTCACAACACGACGTTTGTTTATGTCGGTAGGTAACTCTCTCTAGTTATTGTTTAAAGCAAATCACAGTTTTTGGTTTGGCGGTGAAGGTACTATGTTGTAGTTTTATTTCCACTACTTGGTTAAAATTAAACCTTAATGTTTCTTTGCAAACTTTTTTGAATTTTCACGCAATTTATAATTTTTCTGTTTTCTCATTGCTGTGTTGAACTATCACGTTACTTTTGGTTTTGTCTAAAAGCATCTAAATCATTTGTTCTAATTCTATGCGTTGTTGAATAAACTAGTCAAAATTTTGAATTTTTCGTTTGTTGGCTCAAAGTTGAAAACGTTGGAGCTCCCCTCAGACATCATAATGTTGGGTGTTTAGGATAATTTTCTGCAAAAACATTCCCTGAAGAATAGAAAAAATGACTTCATTCGCTTTCGAATTACGGTCGTTCCATTTACAGCAATAATTCTTATCTTTTTTACATGTCCACTTCGTTGTTTTTTATATTTAATTAGTTGTCGAGTGAATAAAACGTTTGCTACACTAACGGTAGACCTGGGTTCGACTTCCGGTCAGGTCAAACCAAAGACTATAAAAATTGGTATTCACAGCTTCCCTTATACTTTACCTTCAGCATTGAAAAGGGACAGTGTGACGTCTCCACCGTGGTGGGCAGGTAGCAACTTGACTCGAAGACCGAAGTGTACGTTTGCTATCTCCAGACCAAGGCAACTTAGGGAATAAAATGTAATTACAATTACAGATAATTGCAAGAAAAGTGCACATGTAAAATGGGTAATTGTAAAAATCACTTTCAGCGTTCTAATGATAAATTTTCTTCATACAGTGCTGTTTGACATAAAACACTGCTTGCTGTACTCAATTGACGATTCACTCAAACCTATCCAGGTTGCGTGCTAGCTAAAATTACTTCATAATCATCAAAATTTTTTTCATATTAATTACTTTTTGCATTGTTTAGATCTTTCTGAATTCGCTGATAGTAGAAATTACTCCTTGGATGCAGCGATTGCGACGTTCATACTTGTTATATATTGCTGCTGTTGGCAGCTTTACATGTGTGGTATGAGAAGGAATAAAAGAAGAGACAAACAAACACGTTCAGTCAATGCGGAAAACACAAAATCAAAAACATTTGGAACTTCAAACAATACCGACAAGACTCAGATTGTGGAACCCTCAACGATTCAACAAACGGAGTTTTGCCGTTTAGACGATAAAAGCGAAATTTTCTCCAATAAAGATACCGATAACAACAACATCTCTTCTCTTGAAGACCCTTCATTTGCTTTGTTTAAGGCAACTGAAATGCTCTCCATCAAAGAGAGTTTAAAATATACAGAAAGCAAACTCAACAATGATTACAGCAGTAACAGAGAGACTTCGGCTTTAGTGGCCCCACACAGCAAAAATTGTGGAAACTGCAGCAGCTCGGATGTAAAAGCTTTGGTTGCACCTGCAAAAATCAGTATTCCTGCTGAAACTGCACGAATTCAAAACACAGTGCCCGAAAATGAAGAACTCAACCAATCATCGGATGCTATTAACACTAACAAAATTTCAATTTTAGATTTGTCCGTTCATAATAGGCCAAATTCTATTTCTAGTGATGCCGAAAAAATAAAAAAAGGCAGACGGAATAAACAAAATCTGGAGAATAAACAGTTCTTGGAAGTAATAAGCAAAAACAATAATACATTTGCTGCTTCAGATTTGATTACTTCCATAGACACCATTTCTGAAACTGAGGAAATCCACGACAGCAGCAAGGCCGTCTGTGCAGTTGCTTCAACTTCAAATGATTCAATCAAAACAGATTCACAGCTTAGATCAAAAGTTGGAAAGCGTGCCACCTTTGAAAATGTTGAGGAAGAAATCCATCGGGATGATGTCAGGGCTAATAAAGCTACAGCTTTGTATCAATCAGCTGAAGATATAGACACAAAGCCAACAAGAGCTGCTTGTCTATTAGACACGCAAGCAGATTCAGAACAAAAATCAAACGCCTCGGCTTTAATTGCTCTATATGAGCAAGAAATGAAAAATAACGTTCAAAAGCTGCTGGAGAATCCTACAAGTTCCAGCTTGTATACAAAACCAGACCAAGAAACAGAAATAGACAGCATGGCTTTCATTGAGCGACTTTCTGAAAAATGGGTTAAAGCTAAAGAAATCACTGGCACTGTCGAGCATAGAAAAACAAGAAATGTAGAAGGTGTTGTGATTATTACAAAGATAATAAAGCATTCAAGCGGAAAGGATCTTGTTTTTGCTGAAGGCATTAGTAACGAAGTACAGCAAAAATGGGGGGTTTGCAAAAGAAGCTGGAAAGAGAGATATCAACAATTTGAAAACGCACTAAAAAGAAAACAGTTCGCAAACTTTAAAGTAATTGACTATGCTGCAAATATTCCCAAAGAATATTGTCATGATAAATTTGTCAAGAGGGCTTTGTTGGATCAGATTGAAAAGGAAGACAAAAACCTTAATGAGATGCAAAGAAAAAAACAGCTGGACGTAAAACTCAAAGTAGAACACGTAAATGATGTTAAAACTTTTGAAGCTATGAACAATAATTTTCAACAATCGGCAACAGAGACCAATGAAAAACCTGCTTTAATGCCAGATGCGTTTGGTGATGCTGCTAAAGTACGCAGTTGCGGTATCAACTTGCCAATGCTGGCCCCTAACGAAAGGGATGTCGAATTGCAGCGGGATTCTGACAGCTCCGATACTGGTACCATCAAAGAGTCAGATGTAGCTTCACTTCACTCTATAAACGAAGATGAAATATTGATGAAGTGCAAAAACCAGCCAGCTGATGTAGAAATAAACAAGATTACAATTGATGCTGTGCTTCCTCAAAACAAGAATCATTCTTCGAATGCGGATGAATTGGTTAATGAGTTAGCTGATGCTTCTTCAAGTTTGCATTTAGAATCTGGTAATTCCGTGAAATCAGTTTCATGTACATCAAGCACTTCGATTAACCTAGATTGCAATACACAAGACGATTCACATCTGAACAGAAAATCCAAGGCTCCTGTACGCTCTAAAAATTCAGTAAGCTCCGAAATTGGTGTGAAGAACATTGACGATTTTGTCAAGAAAGCATCAGTCATGTCTGAATGCGATTCATCTGAAGAATCCAGTCTTGAGTGTATCATAGGTTTGCAAGTTTGCGATAATTTTGGATTTGACGATATTTTAACTTCACCTTTGAGGCCAACGTGCAATGTAACCGGTATATTGAAAAAGTCTGGTAGAAATATAGCAAGAAGTGAACCAAACCACCATGAGCAAAAAAATGAAACAAGAAGAGTTACGTTTCTCCAACAAACGGTAATTAATCTATTTTACGCGAATATGCCTACTGTTATGGAGCAAATCGCTATTTCTGAAACAGCGGCATTGCAAGGCGACAAAAGCACAACTTCAAAATACCGACCACCAAAACCATTAGTTAGAAAAAACAAACACACCAGAGTTCAGCAATTGCCTCATTCACAAGTGTCTTTGGAAAAAATGAAGTATTTTAATAACGTGTCGCCTGAAGCTTGGAAGCGTTTTCCTCATAGCGATGAATTGCTTAACTACGAGAAAACTGTGTTAGGTATTGCTGAGGAGGAATTGCAAAAAATGTCAATTTTGACTGAAGAAGAAGAACGTGAATTTTTGATTGAAAGTGCTAAACCATTTGATGATTCAGAAATCTTAGATCTTAGTACAGGTGTGCCAAGGTTGGTTCCTGATCCGAGCAAAAAAATACATTCCATAATGCCCACCTTGTCGAGCAAAACAGAAGAAGAGCTAAACAAGTTTCCTAATACTAAGTTTGCAGAATTTATGAAAAAGATGCAAAAGTCAGAAAAGCTTTAGAAGACAAAGAAACACCTTTAATGTCCTATTTGTTTTAGCTATATGGTTTGTGATCTGTTTGAATAGATAACCGCAACAGGTTCTTTAGTCTACGGACGTAAAAACAGTTATTTTTTGCTTTGCTACTGTAAACTATTTTTATGTAGCGTGTCTTTTATTGCATCGTATAGACAAATAATAAATCAAATTTAAACTTGTTTCTCATACTTAAGCTAATATTTCAAGATAAACTGCGAGAAAAATGTGGCAGCTTCCAGATTTGGTCGAAAATTGGAAATTTGTCTTCGTATGATATAATTCTTGTATTGGCGTTTGAATCTGGTAGTTGTTGACAATCTTTTGTCCTTCATGTCAAAAACGAATTTTCATTCCTTTGAAGTTAGCCTCAGCAATACAAGTGAAGTTTAAGCATTAACACAAAAATGTAAGGGAATAAGATCCACGTTAGAGCAATGTTTGTGCATACAGAATCATAAGACTTGGATAGAGTTTTCGCAATTTGATATTTAGACCGAAGCGCAGCCAGGATTTTCGAAGGGGAAACTTAAACCAAAGCTCAAAATTTTTTTATTAAAAACTGTTTTGTTTAGACAGCGGTGCTGAGCAAACTTAATTGTGCCACTCAAGTGATCAAGAGTCCAATAGACGGGGGCTTGAGGGCTCAGTCGCCGGGGGCGGTGGAGACTGGGGGTGAACCCCCAGCCACTAAACAATATTTGTGATTTTTCGAACAAAACATCTATTTGAACGTTAGTTAGATCATAATTTGCAAATTTTGGAAACATTTTTAAAGGATGTTAACGGAAAATATAAAAAAGATGTTAAAAACTCTATGCACTCTACGACCAACTCGACCGATGCAATAACCCCAAGCCCTCACCCATTGGCGTAGCCAGAGGGGCCCGTCCCCCCCCCCCCCCCCCAATTAAAATACCACCAATCATAAAAGATTATGACAACATAGCTTAGCGATGTTTATAGTTGCAGTTTTTTTTCAGTAATTACGCACATAACAGTAATTAACAATAATATTTATGACAATTATGACAACGAGGGGGCGCCGGGGCCCCTAACTGAAAACCAAAAGGCCCCAGGGCCCCTAGGGGGCTCCAGAGCCCCAAACAAACAATCAGGGGGCCACGAGACCCCTAACCGACAACCAGGGGGCCCCTAACTGACAAACACGGGGTTTCGGAGCCCCCAACTGACAACCAAAGGTCCCTGGGTCCCTAACCAATAACCAGGTGGCCGTGGGACCTCTAACTGACAACTAGGGGCCCCAGGGCATCTAACCGACAAGCAGGGGGCCCCTAACTGACAAACAGGAAGCCTTGAGGCTCTTAAATGACAACCAGGGGCCCAAAGGCCCCTAACTAAATACCATGGAGCCCCTAACTGACAACCAGGCGGCCCCAAAGCACCTAATTAACAACCAGGGAGCCCAAGGGCCTTAATTAACGACCAGGGGACCCGGGGATCCTAACCGACGACCAGAAAGCCCCGGGGCCTTTAACTGACAACCAGAGAGCCCCCTGTCTGAAGACCAAGGGTCCCGGGCCAGGGGCCCCTTAATTCAAATTTGTAACAATTTTTATCCAAAACCTGTGAGAAATCTAAAAGTTTTGTTCTAAAAGTTGCGATACCACGCCCCCGTTTAACGTTATCATAAACTTAATGCTATAACACAGCGGTAATGTAAACCCTCCAATTTAAATACTACCAATAATAAATACAATGAGAGTATAGCCAGTATGCTGTCTTTGTACGTAATTGCAGTGTCTTTAATTTAGGATTTACATGTACAAAAGTAAGTAATAATAATGATGACCACGTGTCCACGTCGTAATAATGTCATCCAATTCTTGGACGTTTCAAAAGACTGTAAAGTGACTCCACTCGAGTCCTCCACGTTTTGGAAAAAAAGTTATTTTAATTTTGCTTTAAGATTTTTTTTTATAAAAGAACTTAAGGGCGCGATCTTATCTCAAAATCATTGGCGTAGCCACGTGGGTGGCCAATGGGACCCGGGCTCCTTCAATTGAAATGCCACCAATGACAAAAGTTTGACAAAAAAGCCATGTTTTTTTCATTTTCTGTGTCTTTTAGCATCTTTGCGTACAATAGTACACGGGTACAACAGTAATTAACAACACATAATATTGACGACCAGGAGGCCCGGCGCACCCCATTAATTCAACTTTTTCCAACCAATTTAAATGTACAACCAGGGTGAAATTAAGGGTTTTTGTCCTAAAAGTTGCTACCTCAGGCCCTCATTCAAACTTTTTGTACGTAATGCAACTACCAGCACCGTATTTGCCATATGGATCAGTGCCAGGGCCCCGCCGTCAGATAGTAGGAATTTTTTGGTCTTCACTAATATTTGGCAAGAAGATGTTGCAAAAATCTCCTCAGTGCCAGGGGCCCCGCGCAATGTAAATCCGGCCCGGGAATAACATGGTTAATAAGCGTAACTATCTTTTGTACCATTTTTAAATAACGATTCATCTCCATCTCGCCAGTTTTTACACACAATATACTTTTAAAAAAAGCTAGAAAAAATACTCATTGAACAAATAATTGAATTTCGATTGAGGAGGGTCTGAGCCCCCTGGCCGTACATGTACTCCTGTAAATGATTGTTTTCATGACAAAAAAATAGTCTCTAAAGAAAATCGTCGAATGGATTATTATTTGCTGCTAAAATATTGCAGGAGGCAATGTGCCTTACTTTCTCCTACATGGACCAAATCACCTCAATTAAAATTTTACACCATAATGCAAGATTTTAAACGTGTTTGGAATTCAATTGCAAGTAAAAGAAGGATTGAACAATTAAGTTTTTTGACTTGGCTTTGAAATTTTAAGAATCTAGTTCTTTCCAATGGCTGTGAACACGTGCGAAATGTGATCCAATGGCATTAAAATAGCTTTTTTCCAAAAACTTACAAAAATCACCCAGACCCCCATAGCCACCGGCGGCTGTGATACGTTTGAGTACACTAGCTTGCTCAACACTTCACCTAAGTTAAACATTTGCACTTTCTAACTATTTATTTTTGCCCTCTTCCTTTACCAAAATTCTGGTTAAGTGCCAACAGACTACGGCTTCAGATCTTCCATTCTGCGATGTATTTGCCGCACAATAAGTTCCTTTTTTAAAAATTCGTGATGATGTTATTGCTTGTCATTTATGGTTTGGGCCTTCTCCCCCAATTAAAAAACCCTGCCTACGCCTATGCCCTCACCCATTGACTCCTAATTGTAAAAATAAATCAATAATTAAACAGCATAATTTTTTAAGCAAATTTTTTTCGGGCCCACTTGCAGTGCAACAGTAAAAACAAAGAGATTTTTTAACGTGCTTCAAGGCGCCAAAGCATTTACGTGTTATGTATTAATTTTTTTCATTATTACCTTACTAATTATCATGTTTTTAAAAAGTTCTTTAATATTGTCGCTAATTTTCGAATAATTAAATGTGTTTGTTGCGGATTCAATTCTTGCGTCTAAATGTAATACCGGGGTTCTAATCCACAGGGAGCCAAAGAATTTTCACTGTCTTGCTGTTTTTGAGTACTCAAGTTCGAATCCAAATACTGTATTGTTTCTCTTCATCATGAAACTAAAAACGATCAGGTCTCAGATAAAAAAAAATAACCAGGAAAGAAAAGTAACAGCAGCAGAAGCAAAACAATAGCAAAACAGTACATTAACTTTTGTTGACCCCGATATCTAACTCAACGAACGCAAAACTTGTAGAAATTAAAAATGGCCTGCTAGATGTTACGCGGAGAAAACTAACAATGACCAACCAAAAAGTGTAGCTAAGTGTGGTGAAGTGTAGTCACGTGATTTAACTCTACGCAAATTAAGAGCGGAAGGCACTCAAAAAATTGCTACAGAAGAACAAATTTTACAAATTTGCAGTAATTCGATAACTGTGCAAAACCGGTTACTATAGGCAAATTACCATGCTGGAATAACATTGTTAAACCAAAATGCAAAACGTTGATTAATGGCTATAAATAATCAAAAAAATTGTCCAGCAACTGGAGGCTTCGCGTTCATATCATGACTTTACATAGGCGTAGCCAGGATTTTTGATTGGGGAGGGCAAAACCGCAAATCACATGCAATGACGTCATCAGAAATTTTTTAAAAAGAAACTTTTCGTGTTGCAAAGATATCGTGAAATGGAAGATCTGAAGCCGTAGCCAGTTGGCATTTAACCAGGATTTTGGTAAAGGGAGAAGGCGAAAACTAACAGTAAAAAAGTGCAAATGTCTAACTCGGGAGAGATGTTGAGTAAGCAAGTGTACTCAAACGTATCACAGACAGGGGTCTTAGGGGCGGAGCCTCCAGCCGTCGTGGCTATGGGGGTCTGGGGTAAAGCCCCCAGCCGCTGGGCGATTTTTGTAAGTTTTTGGAAAAAAAGCTATTTTAATCCCATTGGATCACATTCGCACGTGTTCACAGCCATTGGAAAGAACTAGATTCTTAAAATTTCAAAGCCAAGTCAAAAAACTTAATTGTTCAATCCTTCTTTTACTTGCAATTAAAGTCCAAAACACGTTTAAAATCTTGCATTATGGTGTAAAATTTTAATTGAGGTGATTTGGTCCATGTAGGGGAAAGTAAGGCACATTGCCTCCTGCAATATTTTAGCAGTAAGTAATAATGCACTCGAAGATTTTCTTCAGAGATTTTTGTTTTGCCATAAAGTTAAACAGTTATGGGAGTACATGTACGGCCAGGGGGCCCAGGACCCCTCAATTCAAATTCAATAATTTGTTCAATGAGCTTTTTCCCTTGCTTTTTTTTTAAGTATATTGTGCGTAAAAACTGGCGAGATGGAGATGAATCGTTATTTAAAAATGGTACAAAAGATAGTTACGCTTATTAACCATGTTATTCCCGGGCCGGATTTACATTGCGCGGGGCCCCTGGCACTTAGAGGAGTTTTGCAACATCTTTCTGCCAAATATTATTGAAGACCAAAAAAAGTAATTCTGTCCAAAGGCGGGGCCCTGGCACTGCGCTATATAGCAAATACGGTGCTGGTTATTGCATTACGTTCATAAAAAGTTTGAATGAGGGCCTGAGGTAGCAACTTTTAGGACAAAAACCCTTGATTTCACCCTGATTATACGTTTATATAGGTTTGAAAAAAGTCGAATTAAGGGGGTGCGCCGGGTCCCCGGGTCGTCAATATTATGTGTTGTTAATTACTGTTGTACCCGTGTACTGTTGTGCGCAAAGATGCTAAAAGACACAGAAAATGAAAAAACAAGGCTTTTTTGTCAAATTTTTGTCATGGTTGCATTTCGATTGAGGGGGCCCGGCCTCCTGGGCCACCCCCGTGCTACGCCAATGATTTTGAGATAAGATCGCGCCCTTAAGTTCTTTCATAAAAAAAAATCTTAAAGCAAAATTAAAATAACTTTTTTTCCAAATCACTTGACAGTCTTTTGAACCGTCCAAGAATTGCATGACATAATTATGACGTGGACACGTTTTCTTTTTGTACGCGTAAATTCTAAATTAAAAAAGCTGCAATTTCAGACAAGGCAACATAATGGCTATGCTCTCATTATATTTATCATTGGTAGTATTTTAATTAAGGAATTTGCATTACCACTTATGTTATAGCATTAAGTTCATGATAACGTTAAACAAGGGCCTGGGGTTGCAACTTTTAGGACAAAACTCTTAGATTTCTCACAGGTTTTGCATGTAAATTGTTAGAAATTTGCATTGGGGCCCCTGGCCCGGTACCATTGGTCGTTAGTCAGCGGCACCGGAGCTCCCTGGTTGTCAGCTAGGGGATCCGGGGCTTCCTGGTTGTCGGTTGGGGGCTACGGGTCCAACTGATGTCAGTTAGGGGCCCTGAGACCACCTGTTTTTTTAGTTGGGGTCTCCCTGGTTGTTAATTGGGGGCTTTGGAGCCCCAGGTCGTCAGCTAGGGGCTCCAAAGTCCCATGTTTGTCAGTTAAGAGCTCCGGGGCCTTCTGGTTGTCGGTTAGGGGCCCTGGGGCCCCCTGGTTAGTAGTTAGGGGCCTTCTCCTGGGACCCCATGGTCGTCATTTAGGGGCCCCGGGGCCCCCTGGTTGTTGGTTAGGGGCCACGGGACCCCTGGTTGTCAGTTAGGAGCCCCGGGGCTCCCTGGTGGTCAGTTAGGGATCCCGGAGCCCCCTGGTTGTTGGCTAGGGGCCTCAGGGCCACTGGTTGTCAGTTAAGGGACAAGGGGCTGCCTCGTCGTTATTAATGTTATTGTTAATTACTGTAATGTGCGTAATTACCAAAAAAACCTGCAAATAAACAGGCTATGTTGTCAGAATTTTTTATTATTGATGATACTTTAATTGGGGGGATCCGGGCCCCCTGCCCCCGCCACCTGGCTACGCCTATGTGACTTTGTCTTCAGACGCTGCCAGTGATGACTATAAGTTACGTCATTTTGCAAGCTTATGAAAATCCCAGTGCCTTGGTTTACTTCTGTAACATTATTTGTTGAGGTCTCCCGAAAACTTTATGCCGAAGGCTCCTGATGCTTTTTAATGATCCTGACTTCGTTTTGACAAACTACAAGGTATTTCAAAATCAAATATCCCTCTACAGCATAAACAAAACTAAAAAAGTAGTAACATTTTGCAGATTTAAAACTGGCTTTTATTCAATTTTTGCACAAAATTGTTAATATATTGTGGGGCCTGCACCTGTCTGACCCATCGCCTGCATTTTCGAAGGGTGTAATCAGTGGCGCTATTCGGCTAGAGCGGTTTCTGAATTTAGAAAATCGGTTGTAATTGTTTGTATAGATATATACACCTTTTGCTTAAACGAACCTGTTGCCAAGCATAGAAAATCGGCTGTGGATCCCGTTCTTGTAAAATTTGAATAGCACCAATGTGTTCATTTTAATACTTTGCAAAAAAGGCGAAAAATTAACTATTTTCCTTAGCTTTTCTGCTACTAATCGTCGCAGATCAATAAAAATAAATTGGTAAGCATTGCAGCAACTTGTACGCCTTTTAACACAATTCTTTGCGATGAATGTCCATGTTTTTGACTTTAGATTTAAATAAGGTACGAGGGCTTGAAATGCAGCGGCATATCCGGCTCTGTCAATTCATTAAACTTTTTCTGAATCATTAGCTATATGAGTTTGACTAAATCGGTTATTTGACATGAAAATAAAAAAAAGTAAAAATGAAAATAGCTCATTAAAACTAACGTTAATCTACTTCAAACTTGACCATTGAAGAAAACCAACTAATTTCCAAGTAAACTATGGAGGGAGGGGCCTAATTTTGAAATACCCAGTACAATACAACGTAATACTTTTTCTCTTTTTGAAGAAAGCGAGCATCAGAAGGCCTATGTGGTGACAATATAATATTATATTGCCTATATCGTGCTTTACTACTTCACTGTAATTTCACGGCGAATCTAATTTGAATTGAATCGCAATCAAGTTCGCCTTTATCTGAAAGTAGTACAAAGCCAAAATAATTCACAAGACTTATGGCGACAAATACAGGCCAATATAATGTACTTTCAAAGCAAAAAGAACTAAGGAATTAAAGTCAGCTCAGATTTGAAACATAGAGAAAACAATTTATCCTCTAAATTTTTGGAACCACGTCATATTGGTGCGTAATCTGTTTACTATACGGTTGTCTTTACTGAATCAATGAATTTAGGTATCTTATAAAGAGTTGCCGCATGAATTTGACAAAACGCTGCAAATATCTTTATTTTGTTCTCTACTTGGGAAATCTCTACGAATTCTATTTTTTCATTCTCACAATTAAATCAATCAATAATTCAGTAGACTTGCTGTATTACTGCCGAAACGTGAAACAAGTTTGCAGGAGCCCATTTTCTTATCATTGCCCTGCAGAAAGCACAGATCCATTCGAAGACATGTTGCTGCGATGGCAAGCCGTCGGCAACACTGCGTCTGATTTAAACGGCCCGAGATTTAAATTTCAAAACTACTGCTCAAGACACGAACGCGTTACCGCTTGATCAACTCTCATTTTCGAAAAACTCTATCGAAAGCTAGCATCCAGATTTCTTGCAACAGTATACGGCGTTGAAACCTTGCAGTCAAACTGGGGTTGCAATTATTGGTGACTAAAGCTCCCAACAAAAACCGGAAGCAATTGAATCAACAAAATATTAATACTCAACGCAAATATAAAACAGGCATCGCAGTATTTGTTGCAAATTAGGGGTGTTTGAACTCCGGTGCGCAATTGTATTTCACGTGACCGGCGTTTGTTGCTGTGCAAATGAGATATTTGTAGGCCGCAAATGCATTTTGAGCTAATTTTTGGGTAAAATAAACCAGACTTAACTGAGAGTTATGTTTAAACTTTTTCCTTAATGTGTTTAGTCCAATAAAACACAGAAAACCGTATTTTCTTTTGATGATAAAAAATTATCGTCCATTTCCACTCATTACTGAAAGAGTTTGACTTTATGTTTTAAGTTATTTTTCTTGGTTTTCAAATTTTTTCCGTGTTTTTATGTTTTCTTTTAAGGTTAGATGTAGCGACAATCGTAATTTGCAATTTCAATTTTTGTTAGTCATTATAATTGGAGACATGTATGTTTTACCGCATAACCACACATGTATTTTAATGCACAGCGTTTTGTTCCCATCCTTTTGGACTGCAGACGTTGTAGAAAAGTTTTTGTCTTCTACCGTACAAAAACAAAATGCTACTGCTTCTACTATTCCCGGATGCTAGCACACTGGTAGTTTTAGAAAAAGATTGATGCAGAGAGCGTTCTCAGGTGGGAATTGCCTATTCCATTTGGGCTAGAATCGACCTCAGCTGTTTTGTGAGAATCTTTGTGTTTGTGTCAGAAATCGAATCAGTCAAATACTCAAATGTGTTCTTGAAGATTATCGCTGGCGACGGGTCTGGTTATATTTTTTTATTACATAACAAATACAAGTTTGATTAAACACAAAAAAAGGCTTGTTAAAAACAATAGCTATGTCCATCATCAGCAAAAACTAAAATCTGAAAGTGCAAAGAGTATAAAAATAGTGTTAACCAACCTTATAATGTATAAAATTATAAAAAAAAGTGTGAAAATGAGTAAAAATACTTGGATCTTTTTTCACAATTTTTAATTTTTTGCTGTTTAAAATTTTATTTTTTGCTGATAAGTAAACTTCAAAAAACTCACTGCATTCAATAAAGCTGTAGTGCTTTTACTCAAATTAAATGAAACAATGAAACTTCCGGGCAATGAGTATCAATCATAATTAAAGTTTAGCACAAACGTAAAAATGCCAAAGCACAGACAAGTCGCTTCTTCTTCATCTTTCGTATATAGGGTCACATCAGCATGATAATCCATGCACGTAATGCGCCAGACTAAGATTAGTTGTATCATCAAGGCTGCTTGGCGGTTACAGGATCGAACCTTGCTTGATGACGTGCTGCCCGGCCTCAACCGAACCACATACGTAGGTATTCGAATCCGCGAGACCCATTTTCAGCATGTTGGAGGCAAAACTATCAACTTTGGTGCAGAGGCGATTCGTATGTGAATGCTAAATGTCCTCGTCGTTTCAGTTGTGAATAGTTAGAAATGCTGAACGTCTTTGCCATCCACATTAGATGATTATTGCAGCGTGTGAATCAGCATCGAAAACACATAGTCACACCAGTGCCGTCGCCAGAGCAAACGAAGTGAGGGGCACTAAAATAGACTGCACCTTTCCACATAAAAACTGATGTTTTACGGCTCCAAATTATACGTTATTTTGAAATTTTTGTATTTACGTATGAAAAAAGAGATGCATAAGGCTCGCAGCGTTGCTTAGCTCATTACGAACGCAGCCCATATAATTGCTTGAAAAATCAGTCTGCAGCAGTGAATGCGACCAGAAGTGCTACAAGGACTTCGCTAAAAAGAAGGGATCTTGAATTAAAAGTAAATTTTTTTTTGTACAAAAATTTTCTAATTTTGGCCCCGTGCTAAGCAAACTGATGCAACTCGTGTGTGTCACAAAGAGGGCCTGGAGGTCAGAGATCCCAGCCGCGGGGCGATTTTTGTGATTTTGCGGCCAAAATAGCGATTTTAACGCCATTTCAATCACATTTTGCACTTTTTTGAAGCCAAATGATTAACTATACAGTAAATTGCTAAAACCCAGAAGTCATTGAAAGAATTAAATTGGTAGGCCACTTCAGCCCTCCTTAAACTTAAGATCAAGTTCAAAGCACGTTTAAACGCTTGTAATTTTGGGTTAAATTTTCTAAATGACTTGGCTGAAGGGGACTGAAGCCGCCTTAGCCCCTTTCTCCCGGTTGCACACTGACCGCGATGTAAAAAAATTTTGAGTGTGCTCAAAAAAAGCAAAAATAGCTGGTCTTTTAAAACATGTTTTCACGTGTTGCCTCAGGTCATCATCACCAACGAAGTACTGATAACGATTCTATAGGCATACATTCCTATTCCGCGACATCCGTAAAGGCGTTTTAATAAGACTGATTATTGCGTCACATTTATATACAGCAGTTGGTGGCCAGCAATTTCGCAAAGAATAGAAAAAATTTCAAACGAGAATTATGTTTAAACGTTGTTATTTCTTTTTCAATTATTGCCTGCTATCTTATCGCTACGTGATGTTCCAAAAACGTATTCTGTGTAAACCGAAATGGGGGGCACAAGCAGTCGTTAGGTGGGGCACGGCCAGTAGCGTACGCAGGATTTTGAAAAGAAGGGGGGCCAGGAACCTCAGAAAATTTGAGAAAAACATAGGTTGAAATGAACATTTTTGGTCCAAAATTTATTGCTACTACTTTACATTTCTTCGCCCAAATTTAGGTGAAGACCAAAAAAAAAGAAAAGGTTTTCACTCAAATTTAGCCCGATTTTTCGATGATCGAAGGCAAACAAAGATCTTTGCCTACCATTTGTGTGCTCAAAGCTTCTGCCCAAGTGACAAAGAGGGGGGCCATTCCGCAATTTTGCAAACTAAACTATGCTAATTATACTATCCTGGCGACCCAAAGAGGAGGGCCATGGCACAATGGCCCCCCCCCCTAAATACGCCCCTGGACACGGCCCCCCTGACCCCTCGTAGCGACGGCACTGAGTCACACTCAAAACAGACAAGACTAACCTAACCGTACATTTCTTTCATTTTTTGTATATGAAATGTTATTGTCTACTCGTATAAGCAGTAAGTTCTTTTTAACTTGAAAAATTAATATTAAGATACAGCACGATTAACACAAACAGTACAGTCACAGAAGTTAGCGTTTTGTATTGACGGGTACTGCAAAGCGGTATGCATTACAAAATTTTTAATATGCAATTGCACAAAATAGTAGCTCTTTTGAGTCTAACTGTTCACAAAGTCTACATTTTGTGGTCCATATTGAAATGCAACTGGCAAGCCAGTTTACCGAACGATAATCACTTCGTCTCTGGCAGGCGCGTAGCAAGGAATTTGCTTTGGGGGGGCTGTTTTGGATAGAGGAAAAAACACCAAGGATCTTGACCCCGATTTTAATCGAGCTTTTATCAGTTTGAGTCGGTTTTTTTGTCCAAATTGATGTGATCTCCAAAAAAAAAGGTCTTCACCTAAAATTCAGTCACTTTTTCTGACCTACTTTACTTGAAATCCAAAAGAAAAAAATCCAGTTTTGTGGTCCAAATCACAGGTAGACCTTTACAACTTCTAACCGCCAATCCCGTTGGGGAAGGCTATTTTCAATTTTGGAGCAAAAATCGGCCTCAAAAGCACTAAAAACGTGGTATTTTGCATACTTTTCAGACCAATGGGGGGACTCCAGCCCCACCGCCCTTCTCCCCCCCTGGCTACGCTACTGGTCTCTGGATCGGAAGATCTGAGTTTCGAATCTCAATCCGGTAAATTAGGACACAGTGTTGCCGACGGCTCGCCACCGCTGCAAAGTTTTTCGAAAAAAGCTGTGTTGCCCGGGCACTATGACGCGGAAATGGGTCCCACAAACTCGTTTCACGCTTCGCCGTAATACAGCAAGTGTAATGCAAGAATTGATTTGACAAAAATGAAAATGCTAAGATATATTGACAACTTTATTTGACTAACTACCAGAGGTGGAGTCCTTGAGGACGTCCTTGGCCTCGAGGACGTCCTCGAGGACACATTTTGAAGTCCTTGGCCTTGGCCTTGGCCTCGAAGCCTTAGGTCCTCGAAAATTGCCCTGTCCTCGGCTCGAGGACAGCACTATTTTTGAACAGTTGAAATTTTGTTGAAAACGCCAGAAACCTCGCAGAAAATTTGTAAATACCTTTTTTATTTTGCGCAATTGGAGCGTAGGCTTAGCCAAGCGGGCCTCCCCCCCCAATTGAAATTTCATCAATGACAAAAATGTGAGAAAAAAGCCTATTGTTTCTTCAGTTTCAGTTTCTTTCTAGCGTTTTTCGTTTACACCAGTAGCAAACAACAATACTGAAGACCAAGGGCCCCGAGACCCCCTAAAATCAATTTTTGCCAGCCATTTTAAACGTAAATCTGGAAGAAATGGATAGTTTTCATCCTAAAAGTTGCTATTTCAGGATCACATCTAGCCTTTTTATGAACGTAATGCATTAACCAAGGCCGGATTTACCACATTATAACGCAGTACCAGCTAAGGGCTCTGCGCTCAAATCTTAAGACTTTTTATGGTCTTCACCTACATTTGGCAGAAAGATGTTGCGAAAATCTCCAAAGTGCCAGGGGCCCAGCGGATGGAAATCCGGATCGGCAATAACATGGCCAGTAGCGTAGCCGGGGGCGGGGGGGGGGGGCTATATCCCCCCCATTGGCCTGTTAACCAAAATGCAGAATAAGAAAAACACCACGTTTTTAGCTCTTCTGAGACTGTCTTTTGCGCTGGAATTGACTAAAAAGTGATTTAAGGCATTTTTTGAAACATACATTCAGAGGGGGGGCTAATTTGTCAAAAATTAAAGTCACCAATCAATGAAAACTTTAGAAAATACCCAAAAATAAGCAATCAAATTTGATCGCTAGTGTAAAAACGCCAAACATAGGTTTCATCAACAAATATATTATAAACTCTTATATATTATATATATATTATAACAGGAATAAAGATGGGGGGTGGCTACTCAGTGTTAGTTAATTGCCAATCACTTCTCTCAAATATCTTTCCATTAGCCCCCCCCCCCCCCCCCGTTTATTTTTCTTTATAAAATACAGACGAAATAGATTACTTCGTGTGAGTTTTGTTTAATAATAGGATTTTATGATTTACCTGCATGTAAACAAGAGAACTGCAATGTTATCATTAGCCACTTCCCTCATAGCGCGATAATGCAACCAGTTGAATCATGTTGCGCTGGCAATTTCTATGCTACGTTTTAAAAGCATTATTTTTTATTAAAATTGCTCTAAAATTAAGTTATATTTGCAAAAAATGCAAAATTTGCGAGCGCTGGGGGCTCCGCTCCCAAACCCCCGTGCCTCCGGCGGCTGGAGGCTTTGCTCCCAGACCCCAAAACAGCCCCCCCCCCATTGCGAATTTCTGGCTGCGCGCCTGACACATGGTTAGTAAGCGAAACTACCCATCTATTGCACTATTTTTCAATAACAATTCATAAATTCACTTCCACCTCGCCCGTTTTTACGCACAAAATACTTTTTAAAAAAATTAGCCATGGAAAATGCTGATTGAACAAATCGTTGAACTTCAGTAAAGGGAGCCTGGGCCGCCTGGCCTAACATGCACTTCTATAACTGGCTATTTTCATGACAAAACAAAAATCTCTAAGGAAAATCTTCAAGTGGGTTTTCATTTACTGCTAAAATGTTGCACGAGTCAATGCATCTTACTTCCCCCTACCTGGAGCAAATCACGTACAATTAAACTTTAACTCCAAAATGCAAGATGTTAAACGTGTTTTGAACTTAAATTGCAACTAGAAGGAGGATTAAACAATTTAATTTTTCAAATTGGCTTTCAAATGTCAAAAATCTAGTGCTTTAAAATGATTCTAAACATGTGCAAAGTGTGATTCAATGGCATTAAAATAGCTTTTTTCACCAAAAAATTACAAAAAATCGCCCAACAGCTGGGGGCTTCGCCCCCAGACCCCCGTCTGTGATACGTTTGAGTTACACTGGCTTTCTCAAAACGTCTCCAAAGTTACGTATTTGCACTTTTCAACTATATTAGTTGAGGCTCTCTTCCTTTGCAAAATCCTGGTTAAGTGAAAATCAGGCAAATTTTTGATGACGTCATTGCATGTGATTTGTGGTTTAGGCCTCCCCAATTAAAAATTCTGGCTACGCCTTTAAATTGGAGATTGCCTGGAAAACTTTTTTTGAAGACCTTTTTTTTTGGAGAACACTTGAGGCTGTGTCCTTGGTCCTTGGCCTTGGCCTCGAGCATTCCTGTCCTTGGCCTCGAGAGGTTCTGTCCTCGGAAAGGCTGTCCTTGGCCTTGGCCTTGGCCTCGGATTTTTTTTGTGTCCTTGGCCTTGGCCTCGAGCCTTGTGTCCTCGACTCCACCTCTGCTAACTACAATTTTTTTTTAATAAAATCATCCATCATCATTATTATAATAGGGTCTATCAATTAGTTTTACTTCATACAAAATTACGATCAAATTTTTACACTAATTCTTATTTTTCTCGCTTTCTTACACACGCCAAACAGTGAGACAAGTGAGTGTCAAGCTATATTGCAATTACCACATTGATGCTTCAGGTCTACTCAGCTGTTTGTGAAGAAAATAATTTGCTAATTAAATTGATCAATTTGCTAATTTGTTAATTTGCTTATTAAATGCTAATTAATTTGATCGATACATACTGTACATTACACCCAAAAACATTTGCTAGGGAGTTACTGCTTGCTACCTTTTGATTGTAATGGTACAGGCTCGAATTTAATGGTGTGTAGGGAAGTGAGCTGATGCTGTTGCGCATTATCGCATTCATCATAAAAAAACAAGTTTTTCGCAACTAAAATCGAAGCCAAAAATCTATCACAATCAAAGAATTAGTACCTAAAACATTTCGAAGTCTACGTAAAATACAACTTTGGTAAAGTGGAAACTCTTTCAAGCAATAGCGATAAACAGCATGACTAAAGCGTTTATGCTACCCGCAGGCGTATTCATTTATTTATGCGATTACAACCAGGGTGTCGAACCGTTTCAAATAACGGTTCGGGTTCAAGTTTAGCTTCTGCTCAAAATATTTTAGCGGGTCAGGTTTGGTTCGGGTTAACTTGAGCACCATTTTCGAGGTTCAGGTTTGATTCAGGATTACTCAAGTAAAATATTACTGGTTCAGGTTCGGTTCGGGTTCATTGACTTAAAATTTAACTGTCTTTACTCGTTTTGCCCCCAAAAAAAGGAGAAATTGCTGATCCTGTTGATGATCACCACTGCTACTATTGTGCGTGTACCAGCGCCAGTGGCATCTGGATATGGAAAAATATATTCTTACTTTTGTTACCATTTACCATTTTTACCATTTATTTATTTTTTTCATCAAGCACAGCGACTGAATTATGCGCATTACACAAGCAGTTGTACAGTTTCGAGATAAATTATATACATTAGACACAGTTCTTGATGAGGTGATGGCGAAGGACTAAATGTCATCGAGTCAACCATCACCTGCACTTCCGTCTCAAAATATAGGTCTGGTATCGTTAGTGTTATGATCTAGATTGGCCAATTCCTGAAAAGCAGTGGGGTTGGGTCTTTTGTTGGATCAATTAAGAAACCTGAAATATGACTTAAAAAAAAATTTTTTTCTAAAATTTGATGTGAAATGTAACTTAAATTTAATATTTGCGAAATTGAATTTCGGAATTCGTACCGTAGTTTTTTGTACGCAAGAATTTCAAACTTGGAAAGCTTTGAATTTGATCAACCCTACTAAAAATACAAGCAATTATTCCAAAGCAAAAGAAGACTAAAAAAAAAGAAAAGAAAGAAAAAAAAAATTTGTACGCTAAATACACTATATGCAGTTCAAGGATGCAGGAGCTATACTCGTATAGCAGAAGGTCATGACTATGTTACTAGTAGAAGCGATGAGGGATTTACATCGCCTGATCCTATTCTAACAAGGTCATGGAGTCTGTTACAAAACGAAACATAAATAGAAAATATTATGAAACAGTGTAATAACGATTACAATATATATACCACGTACATTCAAGAATCTATAATATAACAGAATGTCGTAAAAAATGGCTGGCGTTTTATGCACAATAAAAAATAATAAAAGAATAGCGATGACAGAAACGCAAAGCTTAATCCTATTCAAGCAAAGACAGTGGCGCTTAAAGGCAAACAAAGAAACTGTCACAAAAGTATGAATTCCCACTTTTATACAGAGTAGTTACAAAACATTTTAAAATAAACCGTATAGTAAGAATCTGGCAGCCACCAAAACTGTTTGGAAGATACGGTATTGCAAAATGTTGCCATTTTGCATAGTTGTCAGCAATGTCAGGTTGTAGAATGGTACTTAGAAATTAATTGATTTTTGAAACTTTTCTTTAATATTCAAAATGATAATTCCTTAAGCTGTTTGTTAATGCCATTCCATATTTTTGTTCCTGAAAAAATTGTCATATTTTGACCTAATTTAGTTCTAACTCGAAGTAAGCAATAATTTCGGTTGTTTCTCAATCGTGTTCCGTGATCATGACATTGGCTAACTAAAAATCGTTGGCTTTGGTTCAAGATATCATATTATTATTTATTCTATAAATTAACTTTGCCATTTCTAGCCAATAAAAGTCATTTGATTTTAAGCATTGCAACTGATGTAACAAAGGTTCAGAGTGTGCTCTATATTTACTTCCTGTTATTATTCTGATATTTTTTTGAGTTATTTTCAGAGGATGCAACATAGTTTCTGAAGCACTACCCCAGCTATTTATACAATATTGAAGGTGATACACTAGACTGTAGTACACCATTTTCATTGTCTGTTTATTGACGTAGTTTCTAATGTGATGTGGAGCCCATGAATCTTTTGCAATTTTTTAGCAAATTTGTTTTACGTGATGTTCCAATTTAGTTTGTCATCTATCAATATACCTAAATATTTCACGACTGATTTTTGCTTTATTTTATTATCCTCTATCACTATTTCAAATTTATATTTTAATTTTTCTTTGTTATTATCATGAATTCTGATTTACTGTAATTTATTGAGAGTTTGTTAATTCTCATCCAGTTAATTATCTTTTGCATGTTTTCGTTCACTTTTTGTTCAAACATTTCAGGTTGGGAATGCGTCAATGTGAGGTTAATGTCATCTGCAAATAAACGCACTTTGAAATCAGGAGCCAGAGGTAAATCATTAATGTAAATTGTGAATATCAGTGAGCCCAGAGTGAATATCAGTGAGCCCAGAGCCCAGCTCTTGATGGTAGTGAATTTTTGCCTATTCGTTAAGAAACTTTCTATTAATTGTAAAGGTACACCTCTTATACCATATTTCTCTAACTTTGCAATAAATATTCTGTGATCAATGGTATCATATGCTTTAGCCAAGTCTAGAAAAATGGAGCACGTTTTAGTTCATTTGCTGTGTTTTTAAAGAGGTTGTTATATATGTCCACTACGGCATCTGAGGTTGAGCAACTTTTTTGAAATCCGTATTGTTGGGAACTAATTAGTTTATTTTTGATAAAAAATTTGTTGAATTGTTCATACAAACATTTTTCAAAAATTTTTGCAAACGGGTTCAATATTGAAATCGGTCGATAGTTGCAGCAATTTTCTCTGTTTTCTTTCTTAAATAATGGAACTATCTCTGCGATTTTTAATGCTTGAGGGAAATATTCTTTCTTTATGCAGATGTTGAACAGTTGTGTCAGTTTTGGAGTAATAACAGTAGCTGCCATTTTTATGTATTTTATAGGACTGCCATCGATGCCAGTACTCTTGGAGGAATCAAGTTCTCTAATGAGCATTCTTATTTCATCTTCTGCTATTGATTGGATAAATATAGAGTTAATGTTGCTATGTATCAACGACGTTTTGTTGAAATTGCATTGCACTAGTTTAGAAATTTTAGCTGCCAGATTTATACCAATATTGGTGAAATAATTGTTTAACATGTTGCTGACACATTGATTTCTCTATGCGACATCACGCTTTAAAATGAGAGCCTAAACTAACTATAAGTGCCCAAAAGTTAGTGATTTTTGAATGCCAACGTAGTTGCAGTAGTTCAGTACTGTAAACGGCTCCATCGTTAATAGTACCAAAAGCATGAATGTGGTACAGGTATTTCAATCATAACACTTAATAGCGGTAACGCAACATAGTTAGTTGGTTACTAATACTAATTTCCAAGCTGTGTTCTGTCCTTGCTAGATTATTGCGATGAGTTGTGATGTCGTCATACATAAAATTTGTGCAATTTATTCAATAAACACTAAATAACAATAAAACACCAAAATGAATTTAAAAGTTTAAAACACTAGCTAATTACCACTAAAATATTCAAAGCTAAAACAATGGAAAGCTATTAATTCGATTATCATTTATTACTAAAACAAGATACGGTAAAAATGTTAACATTTTCTGTGACTTCATATGATAACAATTTAATACTGAAGAGTTGAGACCTTCAGCTAAATTTTAAGATTTATTTAAATACGTGCTCCAAATGACCACCATTCCGTCTCAGACAATCTTAATGCAGGCGAGCACAATTATCAATCACTCGAGCACATTTTTCTCTTTTTATTTCAGTAATGATCATCGTAATGGCCTATTTCAATCTAGCGATAGTTTTGGAATTATTTTGATAAACTCCATCTTTTGACTAGCCCGCATGTAGAACTTTGGGGGACTTAAGTAAGGAGAATGTGGCGACCATTCTTCATCATACTGCCTGCTGATCAAACGATTATAATATTGTTGGTCAAAGTGATATTCGTATGTGGAGTTGCTCCATCGTGTTGGAACCACTAAACATTTCGATTTATTTCCTATTGTGTTTCAAGGTCTATTCACTCATCTAGAACATATTATTTTTACCTGAGGGCACAGTTCGTATATTTTGCTAAACGTTGCCAATTAAAAAAATAAATACATCATATTAAGCGCACAAACTACTTTTAACTTAAAATGTAAGCAAGTAGCGTTACGTTTTGCTTATGTTAATCAAGTGAAAGTAGAAAGTAATCAAAAATATAATTACTTAAAAAGTACTCGTTACCGACAAATTCTACTTGAGTAGGCTACTCAAGTAGAGCTACTTTCGTTACTTTACACCTCCGAATCTTATGTAACTGTATTTACATGTTATTTACGAAGTTGCCTTGGCCAAGAGGCAGCAAAGGAACCTTTCGGTTCTCGAGTCATAATGCTACTTGCTAACAAGTCTACCACACATGATAGAGGCTTTACACTGTTCATTTTAATGCTGAACGCCAAGCAGGAAAGCTTTGAATACCATTTTTTATGGTCTTTGGTTCGACCTGACTGGGAATCGAAACAGAGTCTATCATTACGCTTTATACATTCGACCACTGATTGGTGTTGAATTAACAATGTCAGCTAATCACATCAACCAACTTTTAATTAGCAGAACTGATCAATTTTTGTACAAAATTTCGTATACGGCATCCAAACCGCTAAGATCA
This sequence comes from Trididemnum nubilum, assembly GCA_963965965.1. Classification (NCBI taxonomy): domain Eukaryota; kingdom Metazoa; phylum Chordata; class Ascidiacea; order Aplousobranchia; family Didemnidae; genus Trididemnum; species Trididemnum nubilum. Next base: position 5,906,157 of record OZ014476.1, read on the forward strand.
AAGCAGTAGGCTTGTGAGTAAAGTAAATATCCAAGATTTTTGTTAATATTTTGAAATTCCACCACAACACATGCACTGCAACACAAAAATTCCAATTTGGTGGAGCTTGCTTTAAAAACAATTTTTTTATAATTTATTCATACCACTCTTACAATTAGAAAATTTGTGACCATATTGGACCAGGGCCCCCTTTACAGAAATTTTCACGCTTCCATTAATAACGAGTTTTTGTTTTAAGGGGCACTTCCAAACAAAATACTCTCTAAAGGCAAGAGGTCATTTTTTACCTCTATATTAAACTTTGCGAGCTCCGTAACGTCATTCTCGCTCGCTATGTTGCTTCGAGCAATTACGGAACGTAGCTTGAGTAAAAAAACATTAATTTTAATTCACCAACTTAATAAGGATTTTGAAGCTCTGTTTAAGCAAACAAGAAATTTTGTTTGTATACAAATTTTATGGCAAAATCCTAAAACTCTTCGCTAAAGAAAATTTTTTTGAAAAATAATTAAAATGGTGGTCATGTTGCCATTAGACTGCAAATAAGACAGCGAATCGCATAGGGAACAATTTCTGTATCGACTGATAAAGAAGTGTTGAGAAGAACCAGTTAACAATGCTAGCAATACTTGGATTTGTTCATTTTTGAAAAATGTTAAAACTTAATGTTGCTATTAAAATACAAGTTTACTCAATTCAAGGATGTTTTTTGTCACTTAAAAAAAATTGAAAATTGAAGTAATCCTTTTACATTGATCTAAAAATATGATTAAACTGCTATCGTTTTTCAATTAATTATTCATTATATCAATCGAGGTTTTTGCAAGCTTAGACCATTAACTCATGGCCTACATAGTATCTTTTTCCATTAGATGTTGCTTGTTCTTTGATTTTCGTAAGCTACCAATATCGGCAATCCATGTTGCTTGTTCTTTGATTTTCAGCGCTCTGTTGTAATATTCCAATGCTTCTGTTGCTCAGTTCATTGCAGTAAACATCGACCAATCTCGTGCAAAGTGTTGGCTAAACTCGTATCAATGTCGGCATTCAGTGTTGCTTGTTCAAAGATTTTCAGCGCTCTGTTGTAATATTCCAATGCTTCTGTTGCTCGGTTCATTTGCAATAAACATCGACCAATCCCGTGCAAAGTGTTGGCTAAACTCGTATCAATGTCAGCATTCAGTGTTGCTTGTTCAAAGATTTTCAGCGCTCTGTTGTAATATTCCAATGCTTCTGTTGCTCGGTTCATTTGCAATAAACATCGACCAATCTCGTGCAAAGTGTTGGCTAAACTCGTATCAATGTCGGCATTCAGTGTTGCTTGTTCGTCGATTTTCAGCGCTCTGTTGTAATATTCCAATGCTTCTGTTGCTCGGTTCATTTGCAATAAACATCGACCAATCTCGTGCAAAGTGATGGCTAAACTCGTATCAATGTCGGCATTCAGTGTTGCTTGTTCTTTGATTTTCAGCGCTCTGTTGTAATATTCCAATGCTTCTGTTGCTCGGTTCATTTGCAATAAACATTGACCAATCTCGTGCAAAGTGATGGCTAAACTCGTATCAATGTCGGCATTCAGTGTTGCTTGTTCAAAGATTTTCAGCGCTCTGTTGTAATATTCCAATGCTTCTGTTGCTCGGTTCATTTCCAATAAACATCGACCAATCCCGTGCAAAGTGTTGGCTAAACTCGTATCAATGTCGGCATTCAGTGTTGCTTGTTCTTTGATTTTCAGCGCTCTGTTGCAATATTCCAATGCTTCTGTTGCTCGGTTCATTTGCAATAAACATCGACCAATCTCGTGCAAAGTGATGGCTAAACTCGTATCAATGTCGGCATTCAGTGTTGCTTGTTCTTTGATTTTCAGCGCTCTGTTGTAATATTCCAATGCTTCTGTTGCTCGGTTCATTTGCAATAAACATTGACCAATCCCGTGCAAAGTGTTGGCTAAACTCGTATCAATGTCGGCATTCAGTGTTGCTTGTTCTTTGATTTTCAGCGCTCTGTTGTAATATTCCAATGCTTCTGTTGCTCGGTTCATTTCCAATAAACATCGACCAATCTCGTGCAAAGTGTTGGCTAAACTCGTATCAATGTCGGCATTCAGTGTTGCTTGTTCTTTGATTTTCAGCGCTCTGTTGTAATATTCCAATGCTTCTGTTGCTCGGTTCATTTGCAATAAACATCGACCAATCCCGTGCAAAGTGTTGGCTAAACTCGTATCAATGTCGGCATTCAGTGTTGCTTGTTCAAAGATTTTCAGCGCTCTGTTGTAATATTCCAATGCTTCTGTTGCTCGGTTCATTTCCAATAAACATTGACCAATCCCGTGCAAAGTGTTGGCTAAACTCGTATCAATGTCGGCATTCAGTGTTGCTTGTTCAAAGATTTTCAGCGCTCTGTTGTAATATTCCAATGCTTCTGTTGCTCGGTTCATTTCCAATAAACATCGACCAATCCCGTGCAAAGTGTTGGCTAAACTCGTATCAATGTCGGCATTCAGTGTTGCTTGTTCAAAGATTTTCAGCGCTCTGTTGTAATATTCCAATACTTCTGTTGCTCGGTTCATTTGCAATAAACATCGACCAATCTCGTGCAAAGTGTTGGCTAAACTCGTATCAATGTCGGCATTCAGTGTTGCTTGTTCAAAGATTTTCAGCGCTCTGTTGTAATATTCCAATGCTTCTGTTGCTCGGTTCATTTCCAATAAACATCGACCAATCTCGTGCAAAGTGATGGCTAAACTCGTATCAATGTCGGCATTCAGTGTTGTATGTTCAAAGATTTTCAGCACCCCCGTTGTAATATTCCAATGCTTCTGTTGCTCGGTTCATTTGCAACAAACATCGACCAATCTCGTGCAAAGTGTTGGCTAAACTCGTATCAATGTCGGCATTCAGTGTTGCTTGTTCTTTGATTTTCAGCGCTCTGTTGTAATATTCCAATGCTTCTGTTGCTCGGTTCATTTGCAATAAACATCGACCAATCTCGTGCAAAGTGTAGGCTAAACTCGTATCAATGTCGGCATTCAGTGTTGCTTGTTCAAAGATTTTCAGCGCTCTGTTGTAATATTCCAATGCTTCTGTTGCTCGGTTCATTTCCAATAAACATTGGCCTAGTTTAAACGAGGATGGAGCTGAATTGAATTCAAAATTTGGTTGTTTGTGTTCTGATGTTGCATGCAAACTTATTTTGTAATATTCAGCAGCGTCATCGTAACATTTAGCTGAATGCAAAATATCAGCAATTTTGTTGAATGACTGATTTTTGGAAATGCTGCTATTTTGACAAATTGTTAATTGGTTGAGTTTTAAACCTTTTTCCAGTAGATCTAAGCAATCATCGAAATTATGGAGTCTAGTTGTTTTTGAATAGTCGGACGTTTCCAATGGGATTTGTAAATTTGTGCTATTGATATCAAAACACAATTGAAGACCTAAGTTTAGCAATTGGGGATTGGAATGAAAATGAAGTCTCTTTAAATTCAAACGATTTGAAATATCGCATTGTAATGCATAAGCGATTCGAAAATACTGAATCATGCTTGCCTTGCCTATTATTGATGAAAATATTTTTGTTGCTTTTGCAGCGTTTGAAGTGGATTTGATGATATCGGTTTGTCGTTGATGTTTCATGTACCATCTCAGTCTGATTTCGCATGCCAGTGCTATTGCATACATTAATTTGTTCTTTGCATATTCGCTAAATCCATGTTCTTCTGAAAGTTTTTCCACAATATCAAAGCAAGATGATTTATTGGCATTAAACATACGGCCATACGCAGCAACAAATAACGTAACACTGCGATAAGCAACTTTTTTGATGTTAATTTCGTTTCTCAAATTCATTTGAAAAACAGTCGATCTTGTAGCGAAGTTTTCAATGTCTTCAACTATCTGATTTTTAACGCTTTCCACTTTTTCATTGTCGTTTTGCGTTGAGAGAATTTTGGTTACGCCTGCGTTAAATTCAATATAAACTGCATGATCACCGTATACAAAACAAGTTCTTGTCACAATATCATCCAAATGATATCCGTTTTTCAGTCTTTCTTCACTCTTCAAATATTCTAGCATTTGTTTTACTGGCTTGATTAATTCAGTTTGAAATTGTTTGTTTTTAGTATGCTTTCTTCTCCCAAGTGGAAATTTACAAGCATGTGGCATCATACCATCAAAAGAAATTCCACTCGGTGTTATGTCGTCAAAAAACCAATTGTTTTCTTGTATATCCGAATAAAAATCATTCAAAGATGGTATGGCGACACTTGGAAGGATAGTTTCTTGTAAATTAATCAATATTATTTGAAATATTACAGAAAACCATCGAAAATACTTCAATATATTTTGCCATTCTGCTTCATCGTGCTTTTCCAACACTTCGTTTGCTACTGCAATGACATGCTCAAAATCCGAAAACGGAGTGATTTCCTTCCTAGCCAACGATCCCATTCCGATTATTGCGAAGTTGCAAGGAGCATTACCCATGATATCATGGCAATACGAAGCCACCTCTTTCATTAATTGTGTGTATTGCTTTGTGATGTCAGATTGAAGATTCCTAACCAAAGTTGTTTTTTGTTGTTCTAAATGTTTTACTTTTTCTTTTGATAATTCATCTAATGGAATTTGAGGTATAAATTTAAGTTTTGCAGAAGTATATGCTCTCATTTTCTTAATTTTTTTTTTAACTGGCACTGATTGTTCGATCAAATCAGCTTGTTTATTTTTTACTTCAGCTGCCAAAAGGATGTCATTGCAAAGAAGTTGCAAGTCTTGATTGATTTCTGCGACGTTTTCTGTTCTGATCAAAGCAGCATTAAAAAGAGCAGCACTTTGGATCCAACAAACCATTTTATCGCCATCTTGTTTTCCTCGTTCATGATAAACCCGACCCAGTTGATGCAGAATACCAGCAGATTTAATTGGATTTGTTTCCTTGCCATTTTTGTCGCAAATGCTTTTTAGTTCTTTAACCAGCTCTTTTTCTGTGGTATCAGTAACAACAATTTTTTCCAAAGACTGTTCTCCATTGATGGTTTGAAGTTTCTGCAGTCCACAAAGCATGCAATCCTGCACAGACAAGCAAAATTAAATTCACTAGACGTAGCTACTTGAGAGGAAAATCGAAGGTAACGACACAGCCATGCGGTAACTAAAACAAGTGTAAAAGAGATCAACTTTTCGGTAGAGTGAGGACCATTTTAAGGCATCAAAAATCCGGGAGCACAAGCTATATGAAGAATCTCCAAAATCACGTGCTCTAATACTCTCTTCATAACTATTGTATGGGATGGCGCTCTTACTATTAGATCTTGACAAAGCCTAAGTTTTCGTTTGACTGGAGGAGGCCGATGCAAAAACGCGCTTATTGGGGCATAGCGTAGCCAGGAGGACCAGGAGTCCGAGCCCCCCCCAATTGAAATATCATCTATGACAAAAATGTGACAAAAATAATATTTTGCGAATAATATTGACAACCTGGGGCCCCCTCAATTCACTTTTTGTCAATTAATTTAATTGTATAACCCAGGAGAAATTGAAAGTTTTTGTTCAAAAATTGGCTATCTCATCTACTTCTATGGACGTAATGCAATAACTAGAACCGGATTTACTGCGGTATGGCACAGTGCCAAAGGCTCCGCGCTCAGGTGGTGAGACTTTTTTTGGTCTTAACTTTTGTTTGGCAGAAAGATGTTGCAAAGATCTCCCTAGTTCAGGAGCCCTGCGCAATATAAATCCAGCCCGGGCAATAACATGGCTAGTAAGCGTAACGATTTATTGTACCATTTTTAAACAACAATCAACCTCCACCTCATCAGTTTTTATGCGACAAAACACTTTCGAAAAAAAAAATTAGCAAGGGGAAATGTTTATTGAACAAATTATTAAATTTGAATTGAGTGGGCCTCAGCCCTCTGATCGTACACGCACTGCTACAACTGGTTATTTTTATGACAAAACAAAAATCTTCTAAGGAAAATCTTTGACTGGATTATTATTTACTGCTAAAATATTGCACGAGGTAAAGTACGTTTCCCCTACCAGGGGCCAAATCACTTACAAAATTAAACTTCAAAATGCTAGATTTAAAACGTGTTTTAGACTTGAATTGTAAGTAAATGAAGGATTGAACAAATTAATTTTTTCAAATGGCTTTCAAATGTTAAAAATCTAGTTCTTTCAAATGGCTCTAAACTCCTACGTATTGTGATCCGATGGCATTAAAATAACTAATTTTTACAAAAAATCACAAAAATTTGCCCAACGGCTGGATCTCGGCCCCAAGACCCCCGTTTTTGATACGTTTGCGTTACACTAGTTAACTTGCACACATCTCCGAATTTACACATTTGCACTTTTTGTTCTTGATTTATGTTCTTTCCTTAAAGCAAAATCCTAGTTAGGTGCAACACACACAGGCCACGGCTTCTGATCTTCCATTCTACAACATCTTTGTATCACACAAACTTTGTTTCTCTTTTGAAAATTTTTGATGACATTATTTATAGATTTGTGGTTTGGGCACCCACAATCAAACATCCTGGCTACGCTTATATATTGGAGAGTATGTTTTGCTATTTATTGATTTTTTTTTGCATTTTTGTATATTTAAACATTCTTTTCGTGAACTTCGAGATCGTATTTCACTCAATAAACTGAAGTTTGAAGCTTGGGTTCAGTTACATGCAAGGTTATATCAGACAGGAAATGATAGTTGATATGGAATTTGTTTACAACATTAGAAGAGCAATATTTTAACAATTTTTGATCATCATTATGATTTAAAATTTTCGACATCAGACATCATTTAATGTTACTAACATTTAGCTTCGACGCCAAGTACTGCATGGTTTTGGTCAAGACATAAACTCTTTGGCTAATCATAAACTCTTTGACTAAAAGAGTCTATGGTTAGACAGATCAATTCTCATAACAATTAAATATCATAATAAAAGCTGAAGAAATTATTACAGTAAACTCCTAGTTAAATTTGTACTCGTTTAAGTTGGCATCCCATATTGTTAAATTTTTGAATTGAATGCGACTCTGTCTTTCTTGATCATCTTGATGACGCACAAGACATAACACATGATTTGTGTATGTGGTTTTTCAATTGTGATCGACCAAAGAGAGACAAAGCATAATTCCTAAATTTTACACTTGATTTCGCTCATTCGCTATTGCGAAGTGACCAAAGATCATATTGTGCAAAAGATCATGAGCGAGATTTTCAGAGTATTTATACTAAAAGAACAATGTTGCCGATTTAAAAATTTACAACACAAAATGGAGTAACTTAGAAACAGGGCATTTAAAGCACATAATTTTGAAAGGAAACATATTCAGGGAAAGTAATTTAGGAATGGCAAAACATATAAAAAAGACAAGAGAGAAAACTTTACAGATATACGTAAGTACCCAAACATTTTGCTCAAATTCTGAAATAAACTTTTAGGAAATTTATTTACACTATACAGCACAATAAGCAATAACATCGTATTGCTGTCGGAAAAAAAATGTTAACAAAGCAACCGGTCATATGTTCAAATGCTTAATAACATTTGGAAAATTATCTGACGCATGTATTGTACGGTATATGTAATGATAATGTTCATAGTGTGATAAACCAAAAATTTGTGTATTGGTTGCACGCGATTATGAACTCGTTGCCGCAATCATGGCAGTACGGTACGTTCAAAATTTGAACATGACGTAATTTAAAGAATTTACCGTACCGTACTAATGTAACCTACAAAAATAATTTTTGCATTCGTACCATACCTACAAATTTTTCATCGAATAGTACGCTCTAAACGCACCGTATTTGAAAGGTACGATACGTTTAGAGCTTAACCAAATCTGAAAACTTGGCTACTGCTGTTGGTACCTGCTAGACCGAGGCTACGTGCACTGATCTACAGTATGATCAAGTCAAGTCATTTTTTATTTTTGTCTGTAACTAAAATATTACCGTAACAGAAATCACATACTCAACGATATACGATATTAACAAACAAGGCTCATGTACCTCTTAAGAATCAGTTTTCACGACAAGGAAGCTGCGAAAAGATCTTATCGGTCATCGAGTCAAGCAGCCACCCAGATGCCAACATATTATAATGTTTGATAATAAATAGAGGTAATAAAACATACATGAGAAAAAGTGTGAGTTATAATATTAAAATAATTCAACAAGCTAGGTGGATATCCTGAATTCTAAGACTCGTATGATTTCACAAAAAAGTTTTTCAACTTTACCTTAAAAGAAATTGGAGATAGCAAACATATTGAATGAGGAATGGAATTCCAAATTTTGACGCCCTGGTACCTAATGTTATTTTGCAATCTGTTAGATCGAAATCGTGGAATGTATAAAAGATCATTTTCTTGAGTGGTAGTTCTCGTTGATCTCTGTGAGATTTTGCATGCCTTTTCAAAATATTTGGAAAAGTTATTCGGAAGATATCGAGGCCTGTGTACAATATTGTACATTAGTTTTGATATTTCAATTTTGTACAAATTGGTCAATTTTGGAATGTTAAGTTTGCAGTAGAATGGGGTAGCTCTGTCTTGAAAGGCACCACCCCCTACCAGTTTTACTACTTTATTTTGAAGAGTACTTATTTTCACTAAATAGGTCGGATACGTTGATCCCCAAATAACTAGACCATTTATGAATGTGGATGGAAAAGTGCATTATAAAGTTTTATTAATGCATCTTTAGGAAGAACGAATTTTAGTTTACAAATAATACCAACAGCTTTGGACAAGTTGGTTTCTAAGAATTTAATGTGATTCTCGAAAGTCAACTTGGAGTCAAGTGTTACCCCCAATTATTTGACAGAGTTAGAAAAGGGGTACAGTAGTACCGTTCAGGAGTAGATTAAAATCCGCCACCAACTCATTCATTCTTGAGGATATAACGAGAAGTTGGCTTTTCGAGGGATTAATTGTTAACTAATTAGATTTGCACCGTTTTGAAAGCCTTATCAATTCCAAATTTAGCTCAGTTTGGAGATTGCTTAAATTTGAATAAACAGGCGTCGTCCGCAAATAATAGGGGAATAGTCTTAGTTGAATTAGGTAAATCATTAACGTATAATAAAAATAATAATGGACCTAATATTGATCCCTGAGGGACACCAAAAGGATTTGTCATTAATGAAGATTATGTTTTATTTATGGAGGCAAATTGCTTTCTAAGTAAAAAAGATTTTATGAATTTAAGGGTCTAGCCACGTATGCCGTAATTATCCAGTTTGGTTAGAAGAGTCGAATGGCAAACAGAGTCAAAGGCTTTTTTTAAATCTAAAAAAAATAAAGCCGTATAGTGCTTAATGTTGATGTTATCATATGTTAAAGTTATAATGTCAGTAATAGCATGGATAGTGGAAAAGTTACATTGAAAACCATATTGCAAGGGAATTAAAATATTATATTTGCCCAAGAATTAGTTAATCTTTGATACATCAGTTTTTCAAGAATTTTAGAAAAAGTGGAAACAATGGAAATGAGACGATAGTTGTTTGGATCATTCTTGTTACCATTTTTATGAATCGGGATAACTTTGGCAATCTTTAAAATATCTGGAAAAATCCCATTTGAAAAAGCATAATCGTAAAGTATAAGGTCTTTAAGGAAGTAAGAAGCGATTACCAAGTTGGCTATTTTAATTAAGAAAGCTGGAATATTATCCTGCCCTACGGCTTTGTTCACGCTTAAGGATTTTAGAGAATCAATAATTTCATAGAGGTTAGGTGCTTTTAAAACATACTAAATGAATTTCGATTTTTCAAGTAACTCATAAATGTTTTATAATCTTGGCTTGGTATATCTTTTGCTAAGTTTTCTCCAATTGAGCAAAAAAGCTTATTGTAGTTTTCAGCTAATTCAACAATGTTATTACTATCATTTTCTAAATCATCACTCTGAGTATTTAATGATTGTTTAGACTTAGAGGGAAGTAATAATCGAATAACATTCCAAATGTTGGACGGATCATTCTTGTTTTTTTCAAGTTCAACTTTGAAGTAATTTCTTTTAGATGCAGTCTTAATTTTGGTTAGCTTGTTAGAATATTGCCTGAAAATAAATTTTTGGGTTTCGTTGCCATTAATAAAATGAGATTTAAACATGGAATTCTTTTTGCGGATGGAGATCAAAATTGCCTTCGTGATCCAAGGCTTTTTTAAGTAGTCTAGGCTGTCGACGGCAACATGATTTCAGTGGAGCGTGTTTATCAATTGTTTGCGACACAATTGTAACGAAATTGCTAAAAATACTATTAAAGTTTTCATCCGTTAATAGTGGGAGTCCGAGAAAAAATCTTTGCAGAGTAAAGTTTAATCTTGACCGAAGATTTCGGTATCAAATTTCTATTTGTTGCGGTAAAAATCAGATTCAGTCTTGACATTATCATTTTTTATCATGAGAGTGCCTATTTTGCAAAAGATTGGGTAATGATCACAGACATTACATGTTTCAAAAATTCCAGGCAAAATAGGATGTTTAATATCATTGGAAATGATATGATCTATAATGGATGAGGAATTTTCGGTTACTGTGGTTGGTTTAGTGATTAGAGGAACGCACCGTAACTAATCAACATATTTAAATAGCGCATTGAAAGAGGAATATTTTTTTCAATTTCAAAAGTGATATTGAAGTCACCCAAAATACAATAGTACAATATTCAGAATTTTTGTTCAGAGAATCGAGGCATTTAGAAAAGTCCTCAAAAATTGATCGGCAGTCTGCGTACGAGAATGGCTATAAACTACGCCTAATGTAAATTTGGCGTCAAAATTCTTAATTTTGATCCATAAGCAATCAGAATCACACATTTGAATTGGGTTTTATATTTCTTGATAGATAATGTTTTTATGAATATACAAACCAACACCACCAGCATTAGAATTTGAGTTTACATGCGCAAAGCCGTAGTTTGGGATTGAGACATTAATTTGTGGTTGATATTTGATGCGTGTTTCTGTAATGCAGATGATTTGAGGAATAACTTGAAGAGATTGGATGAATTCATAAATAAGGTCAAAATTCTTGTGGAGGGAACGAATGTTGACATGCATTAGTATCAAAGCGTCATCATAGGAACCATTTACAATTTGAGAATTTACTTCAACGTATTCACAATTACGTATGATTTGATTAAGAGATTTATATAATTTGTCTCACAAACTCTCAGTATCAGAAAAGTTGTTGGCATCTTGTGTGGCTGCGGGACCCGGGAAAAGGAAGTTAATAAGTTGCTTTCCTTCGTTCGAATTCAGCCGCGCCATTTGAGGGCAGTTAACTAGTTCAGGTGGGTTGTAATTAGCAGCTGTCGAAGTAAGACGCAAGTACGCATTGCAATATTTAAATAAAAGTAATATAGTGCTGGAATAAGATGCGCCAACTAGTTCTATCCCAAACCAGAATGATAATGTTACTATTTTTTTTACTTCAGATTATATAATTAGCTAATTATAAAACATAATATTAACACAGTAGCAGAGTTATATAGTCAAAACATGACTATTATAGCACTGCTGCATGATTTAATGAGAGCCGTATCGAATTATCTCACTGGCGCACCTTTCCAAGGCAAACATCATGTTGTTGAGTCGATGCCATACATACAAAAAAAAAAAAAGATTCAAATTAAATTCGAATTATCATAGTATATACAGAAAACAAACCTGTTACTTGGGCCAAACAAAGGTTTAAAGGAATAATATCATTACATAGTGACTAGTTTATCGTCCACAAATAAACAGTATTCTCCTTTGTGAATTGCCCATCTTGTTTTTTTACGAGATTTGCAGGTAGATTTGCAGGCTGGCATAAGCTTCTTCTTTCTTTCATAGAATTCCTTTGGCAAATGATCAGTGATGAATACTGATCTATTTCGATTGATGAATCGGCATGAAAGTGCTCGTTATTAAAACCAACATGCTTTTTTGAATTATAAGCTTTTAAGTTTTTGAGTTTGGTCATTACGGTGTGTTTATCCATTGCTGTTGCTAGTTTGATTACTATAGGTCTTGTAATGTTACTTCCCTGTTTAAAAATAGGTCGCTGCGGCAGACGGTGTATGTCTACCAGCGAGATTGATTTTGGGTCAAGGCCAAGTCGGTCGGTCATAAATTTATTGAATATATCAAGAGTTTGAGTTTTAGTTTTCCATGCAGAGGAACTGACCTCGTCTAAGCCATGAATGAGAAGGTTTAGCCTTTTGGAGTAGAACTCTCGTTGGTCGTTGCCATTCCAATTTTTTTGCTTCTCTTTTTTCAAACTCCAACCTAGCTATTCGATCACGGAGTTCGTGATAATCAGTCAATGAAAGTTTCTCTTCAAGATTGTTGCTGATATTTTTGATTTTATGCTCTTGCTTAGCCAATCTTTCGTTAAACTCAGCAATGTTGTCAATGCCTTTGTCTAATTTTTCTTTTAAGCTCGCTATTCTTTTGACTAAATTAACGTTAGTATCAGTCAGATTTTTAATAGCAGTTAGAATATTGTTAATTTTTGCCTTCCATTATGTCAACACTGCACAGTAGTTATCTCGAAAGCAGAGCTTAGTTTGGCAAAACTCGTTAACTGCTGCAATTTGTGCACTTACTGCGCTTCAAGATTTCAGCTGCTAAAAACACGTCTGAACGCCAGTTTTGTCTGATCGTTTTTTGGCTTCAAATTTTATATCATTCATAGGCTAAAAACATCCCCAAAGCTGGTTTTACTTTGATAAAACAGATTATATCACTCATATAATGCCACCAATAAATTTTGTTTGAATTAGAATCGCTGTCTAAAGCAGAATCTTGTCATCTTCATCAGCGAACATGACTTTCCTTAGTCAGCAATAACTTTTTTGTAAACTCATTCCTGTTGTGATGTCACAAATTGGTACGGAGTCAAACGGAGTAACTTGTATTTTCGCGAATAAAGGGAATTGGGGAGAAATATTTGGGAAACCTCTTGATTACCCCAAGTAGTTCTCATTTCTTCAATAAAACCGATTTCGAGCAGTATCTATTTATTCCACAATAGAAAACAAACACAAGAAAATAACACACAACAAAAAAGGCCGCACGGTTCCTTCGTTGGCTGTAGCTGGCCAAGACAACTTGGTAAATGATGACGTAATTACTATTTTTGCTCTTGTAGCAAGATAAAACATTTAGTAAATTTTATATTTGAAATTTGCTAAACAGAAAACACTATAGTCGGAATTGTTTGCGGGAAGAAATCTAAAGCGGCTTTAGTTTTACACTCAACATCTAATTGCTGCTTGGATGCAGTGACGATTACAATTAAATCAAATTTTTCCACGAATTAAAAATCCTCTATCCTTAATATTGACCAAATTTAATTGTATCCTGCTGTTTTGCACTCAACTTATATGCGCAGTTTAATTAAGAAATTGTCTTAACACTTTTACTGCTACAGTAAGTACTAGCTATCTCATCCTACTACTTTTTTTAATATTTTATGCGTTAAAGACAAGAAACCGTATTCTTCTTCGGTAAATTAAGCTACATTGCATTCATCTAAACCATAGTAGTATTTTATTAGAGCTCGTCTAATATACACAGCATTATTTTATGATAAAAGATATCAAGTTGCACAGAACAATGAGTCGGATAATAAATTACACAGCAATTTTTCGAAAATAAAATGCACTACTAAGCAAACTTATCCTGTCATAATCTCATTGAGTTTCAAATTTGGGCAAACGCTTCTGTCAAAGTAGCGCCGCTAACTTGCCTTAAAAAGTAGCGGCGATCCGCTACTGGATACTGATCTTTCAAGCGCGCCACCGCTACTTAACTATAAAATAACAGCTCTACACCTACGTCTACCCGCTACTTTTAAAAATTTTTACATCAGCAGTAGCCAAAGACTGAAAAAATTTACAAGATAAACTTAATTGTACGTTTCAAACTTCTCAGAAGCGTAGCTTAAAGGTTTAAATTGTCGTCGATTTTATGATAAACAAGAGAGCGCCTTTATGCCCTGTAAATGAGTTTTTCAAAGCAATAAATGCTTTGCATATCTTTATCTAAAGTTTTTGTTTTTGGTTTGAACAAAAACAAACGTGATTGGATAATTACATTCAATAATAATAACATTTTTTTGACAAAAATGACAATATAAAAAAATTTAACATCAGAAACTATAGGAATAAGTTAATACTTTTCTAAATGTTGTACTTCAATTTGACTCCTTCTGGGATCTGCGGCTGTTTTTACAGCTTAATATTTTGTATATTCTCATCAAAAACATTTTTTAAAAGTTAACTTCAAGCACGTTTTTTCCTAAAATAATTAGAATTTCGAAGTGCTTGTGTTTTTGTCAAATCCATTTGGGCCTTAAAATACTTTTCTTCAATCAAAGCATTTTATATAACGTTGCCTCTAATTTTTAGTTTAATTGTAAACACTGAAAAAAGTAGCAAAAGCGAGATGCTTCATTTTTGAAAAGTAACGGTGCTACCGATACTCAAATAATAATCTTACTGTTTTCTCGAGTTTTTTAACCCCTTGAAAATTTTTGCAGACGCCAGATGAACCACGTCCCCATATCCCAAACACTGTTCTTATGAAAGACTTTTTTAGTGTTATGTATCACAACCAAACATTTTAAAAAGATATTGCAGAAACAATGATTATTCTAGTCGTAAAAAACGATTAGACCTTCTCACCTGTGATCAATTTCACTATGCTCTCGAAATCATTACTCGCCTCCAAGAAATATAATTGCTGGCTGTGTTTCTGAAGTGCAATGTTGCAACTCTAACAAATTCACAAATAATTTTTAAACTGTAAATATCTTATTGACCAGAAAACAGCAACTAGTGAAAAATGCAGTTACTCGTAGCAGCAGAGAATAGTATCGCTCCACAAATCAGTTTGTTTGCTCAAATCGTCGACTGTGCAACAAGCAACATTCGTAAAGTGTGTTTTAAGCTTTCGCAGCATCGTTGTTGGCTTAACCCTTTGTCATTCAATCTTTTTCACGGTATTGACTCTTCAACGGCAGGGCTTTTGAAGCCCACCATAATTTTTCGATAATAACTTGAAAACTAGACAAGCTAGAAATTTCAAAATTTCACTGCATGGTAGAACATTTACTCATCTTTCAATATAGCAAAAACAATTTTGGAATTTATTTCCGAAAGTTGATGAAATATGCATTTTACCTGAGATAGTCAAGTTTCTAATCTTAAGCGCTTACTTAATAAGCGTTAAAGGGGATTATACGAGCGCGGAATTATGATTAAGTGTGAAATGTGATTATGGCTGCTTCGCCGTGAGAAGCGGTAACGGT